>CM060986.1:130687141-131312141 GCA_030765065.1 Deroplatys truncata
ATAAAATGTATATCTTGGATTTCCTGGAATGTCCCCAAAATTCCTCTTTATCCTGAATGACTTTTGCATAACTAGTAAACAGTAAGAGATAGATAAACTTTTACTACCCAAAAAATGTAGATCCCGTTAAAATACACAATTTGTGAACCATTTCCAGATACTCCTTATTTGTTTGAATTTTCCAATACTTACACTTCTTCTCAAATAGAAATTCGCTTTTTTTCCCCTTTTTTGTTTGTTTATATCCTGGACATGCAAAGAGAATGAAATGTTCTACGTAGCAATTAGCTCTTAAAATACTTGAGTGTTGCCTAAAGCCTACCATATTCCCTTTGCTCTTACAAGAAAATGAGCAATAAGATAGATTCTGCAAATGTTTATCTCATTAACGTGAAGTAGATAGAGAATACAGGTTTGCAAAATAGCTTTACAGGAGTAGAGAAAGTCATGTGAGTGCAACACATTAGATTTTTATATTATCAAAATGTCTGTAATGATTTGCATAAAAATATCAGATGTTTAAAATATGTGCAAGACAAATAAAATGTACATCTTGAATTTCCTGGGAATAATCTGTAAAGTCCTCTCCATTTATAATAAATTTTATATACCTTTGAATAACTGGTAAACTTTAAGAGAGGGACAGAGGACTTACTATACAAATATATTAAACACATTTGTATATCAAATAAAATGTATGTGGCATTAAACATTTCCTAACCGAGCGCGATGGCTCTGCGTTAACTGTAAGGCCCACAATTGGAAGGTCTCAGTTTCAATTCCCATACACCTTCACTTTGGCCTTGGGTTTGTCGCGGTAAATGCTGGAGAGTTTCTCATCTACAGCAATTTCCTTTCATCATTTCCCCTTCTTTCAGTTTCCTTCTCATTTTTGTAGTGCTTCTAGGTTTCGTGGCGTAGGGCGATACCTGGCAGATTGCGCGGATGCAGTGGAACGGATCTTCGAGCCTGGTATTGTTAGGGACTTCCACGCGTCTCTGTGACCTGTCTGCCTACGACTCTAGCCTCCTGTAGTTACCTCACTTCATCCCTTCCTCCTTAGGAGTGGTAGCCGCAATTGATGTATGTTGTTCTAAGTGTGCGAGGTGTCCTCCTCTGTTGCATACCTATAACCTATAAACATTTCCGAAATATTCCTTATTATGTTCTGAACATTCAAATCTTTATACGTTTTTGAAGTGCTAAATTACCATTCATTTGTTTCTCGTGATCAGTAAACATTGGACTTTCAAAATCAAGATATAGGAACCGCATTTTAAAGAATCGACTTTGGCTTCATCCTCCTCTAACCCTCTTTTACCGGTCGTCCTCTGTGGTGTAGTGGTTACCATGCTAGTCTCTAGTTCCCGAGGTCGGGCATAAAAATCTTTAGCATGGCTTTCTTCGGAAAGGAAGTAAAGCCGGTGATCCCGTGTCGTAGATTTACGGCACGTAAAAGAACCTCAAGCCTGATAAAGAGGCCTCTGAGCAAAATTACCGTCTTTCACGTTCAATATAGAATGGTACGCTAAGGATCAGAGCAGTTAAAGAGCGTCCATAAATAATACTCAATTTAACTTCCTGTTTTACCTATAACAAAATGTGTAATACAGCCACTTTTCAAAGGTTTATCTCGATTAACATGAACCTAGGATAGTCAGGTTTTGTAAGAATAGGTTTTGGGAAGAGTGGATAGAGAAGTTCAATGGATGCAACATGTAAGATTTTTCTGTATCATGCTGTTGAGAGGTGGAAATCAGAGACCTTAGGTTATTCTACACGTATTAAAGATGCAAATCATAGAAACATAACTTCAAAATATTTTAGTCTTAAATTATGGTATCAACTTATATTTTTAAGAAGATTTTTGTAACAGCTGTATTTGAAGGATCACCTACGTCAAGCACATGTAAGATTCAAAAGCGACGAGGGCCACATGAAGACAAAACACCCACAGGCTCTAAGTTTCACAAAGCAGAAGGTGCCTTTCTTCTAAGCGTTGAACTACAACCAATGTAACGCCCTGGCGTCCAACATGTTTACTGAGCGGGTCTCTAGAAATAATTAACCGTGCTGCGATTATGGTGCCATGGTCAATTATAAGTTTAAGCGTAAGTTGCTCCTTGACCCACCCGAGGCAAGTCTTTGTTAGCGGACGTGCTTGATTTGTAATGCTGTGGGGGCCCAGTGTCTGTTGCTGGCTAATAACATGGTCCACGCTCAAGTGTCTTCATTACGGGGCATGGGAAGTAACGCGCATCAAATAATTATACCTCAGATGAAATCACTGTAAATAAAATGTGTGTACTTCCAGAGGAAGTGAATGTTACGCCTTTACAAACGTGGTTCCTGCTTGGCCTTTGCACCTGCATTTAACAGTGCAAGAAATGCTCGTGACAAATGCATGGAATAAGAACTTCAGAGTTTAACTTTTTTGACATCGGGTATTAAAAAACCTTCACGTGATCAAGTGCGTGTTTCTGACAAAGACGACTTCATGTAGTGTGTGGACCACCAGAGAGGCACAGGAGGAACGGAAGCATTTCAAATCAGCCCAAGCAAGCGTTTATCAGGACCAGTTTCTCGAACTTCCTCATTCTCTGTACCTGCTAGGTGAATGGTGGATATTTTGGGGGGTGGGGATCATTTATATAGTCAACTTCGACTACAATAATCGTATCGGGGGCTTTGACTGAAACATTTGGTAGTGATTTTACTCTTTGAACCTTTAGGTTAGATTAGGCTAGATTAGGTTAGGTTGCGTTTTCGTGTTTGTATATTTTCGTCGTTTTTATATTATTTTTACATGCAAATTCATTCTCAAATTCACAATTCCAGACTCCATGGAGGGTAGGGAATAATCCTAGTCCCACCCGGCCGAGAATCAAACCCGGGACCTCCTTCAGCTCCCTGAGCACTCGACCCCAGAGACAGTCTGGTAAATATTGTTTGCAGGTACACAACAGTTTTCCATTCATTCGTAAAATACTAGTGCACAATGATGATTTGGATGAAGAGAATAAAAGCATTACGTAAATATTAGCAAGCAAGGACTAAGCCGTTTTAGAACTTACTAAAATCAGTGAATAAGTTTTTT
This sequence comes from Deroplatys truncata, assembly GCA_030765065.1. Classification (NCBI taxonomy): domain Eukaryota; kingdom Metazoa; phylum Arthropoda; class Insecta; order Mantodea; family Mantidae; genus Deroplatys; species Deroplatys truncata. Next base: position 130,690,239 of record CM060986.1, read on the forward strand.
TTTTGGTTTGGAAGGAAAATTAAAACCTCCCGGGAAATGTTTAGCTAATACTAAGCAACTAGTATTTACTAATTTGCGCTCAGACTATACTTAATCAGCGAATATCCAATATTTGACTTTCGTAATATATTATATAAAAATGTGGTTGTTCAAACTATATGGCTTAGCACATATTTTAATTATGACTTTTGGAAAATATTGTACGCAGCAGCAATGGCTCAAAGTTATCGTGTGATAAGCACCGGGTAGTCGGATTTAAACAAAGAAAAGTAGCGCTCGTCAGCCTAAACACGTATGACTATCGTCAGAATCTTCTGGATGCTTCTCCTCTAACGTTCTAGAACTATATAAGCGAGCACTCTCGCGAGCTAGCAGTTCCTTTCTGGTACGACGGAAAGTGCCTACTCCGAGCAAGTTTGTGACGCCTGCTGTGTTCCGCGAGATATTGGAGAAGGGTTGTGAAATAACCGAATGTTAACAGGCCTTTAAAAGAATGGCAAAATATTTAACAATTTGAACCATCAATAGCGTACATTTCAGATTGTTAAACAATTCTGTTATTCCCAAAAAATTCAAGATATACGAAGGTGGATCGAAATGTAACGCACAATAATTTTTTTACAAAAACGTTCAATAGTTAAAACAACAAAAATAATCAAAAATGAACTTATACCTTTTACCTATTTTTCGACACAGTGGCCAAGTTTCTTAACACATTTCTCCCATCGTGACACCAGTTTCAATATGCCTGCTCGTAGAAGTCCGTTTCCTTGGAGTCTAGCCACCTACGAACTGCTGATTTCACTTCTGCATCTGTCGCAAAGCGTTGGCCGGCCAGGAATTTCTTCATGGGACCAAACAGATGAAAGCCCGATGGTGCAAGGTCAGGACTATATGGTGGATGCTGGAGCACCACCCAATCAAATTTGGTGATTTTCTGATGAACAGCGGCAGCAACATGGGGGCGAGCATTGTCACGAAGAATTTTGACATCATCAGCATTCATGTTGTTGCGTTTGTCACGAAGGGCACGACGAAACTTCACCAAAGTTTTTATGTATGCTGCAGCATTCGCTGTGGTCCCCTGTTCAGCAAAGTCCAACAATACAACACCATGCATATCCCAGAACACCGCCACAAGCACTTTCCTAGCAGATTGAGTCACTTAGAATTTTTTCTTCACTGAGGAACCAGCATGTTTCCACTCCATACTGGCCTGCTTGGTTTCGGTCGTGTAGTGGTATGCCCACGACTCATCACCAGTGACGATTCCTTTCAGAAAGTCATGCCCTTCTGCGGTGTACCGCGTTAGGTGATTCAAGCTCGTCATCATTCGCTGGCCGTTGTGGTTGCCTGTCAGGTTCATAGGCACCCAGCGAGCACTAACTTTACGAAATATCAACGTGTCATGAACAATATCGTACACTGCGTCATAGGAAATGCTGAACTGTTGCAATAAGGTTTGCAGTTGCACACGCCGATCGTTCAAAATTGCCGCCTCAATGCCCCTGACATTCTGCAGGGTTGCAGCTGTTACCGGTCTCCCGGAACTTGGAGAATCACTAAGGTTCACACGGCCCTCTAGGAAGAATGCACACCACCTGCAGACATTGCTACGGTCCATACAATCATCCCCATATACGCCACGCATATCCCTGTGAATATCACTCGGTTTATGCCCTTTGGCCCAAAAATATCGAACCATCTCTCTCTGCTCTTCACATGTGGACGACAGTAATATGCGCGCCATCTTTGTAGCGTAGGTCACGCTTCTCTCGCTAGAGCCATTTTTTTTACAAAATCAAAGCTTTCAAAATATTTTCTATGTTTAGGATAGTTTGTAGTGGGGATTATCTTGAGAATATTTCTTGGAAGATGCTGAGCTTAAATTCCTAGTTTGGTGTTTAACTGACCTTACATTTTTGAGTTATCCTGTTCAGATATATACACAGTACACACATACCTTTTTAAAAATGCTTCTATGCCTCAAAACATACAGGGTGTTTCCGTGATGATGATACAAACTTTCAGGGAAGATTAAGAAAGACAAATGCGTGAATTTCATATAGGAACCCCGGTCCGGAAACAACTCTGTCGCAAATTATAGGCGACAGTTGTTTTGGATACCTATGAACGTGAAATTATGCAAAATTTCAATATGTGCAATTTTACTTCTGTGTATTACTTGCGCAAACCTGAAATTACAACAGGTGTTCAAAATGGCATCCTTCAGCTCCGAAGTAGGCATGATGGACGAAGTTCGTAACCCTGGATTCGCTCTGACGATGTCACAGGTAGTGAGAATTCGTCCTCACTTCCCTGTGTGTGTACTTTTCACCGATGAAGCCTGGTTGATCAAAGACGCCATGCTAATTAGTCGAAATAGACATATGTAAGAGGATGAAAATCCCCACGCTACAGTTGTAGCATGCCATCAAAACATATTTGCAGTAAACGTATAGGGGGCATAGTCTCGGATGATTTAATAGGCCCATTTCTTCTTCCACCCAGATTAACTGGAACAGTATATACTGTGTTAACTCCCCAGGTTCTTGGAACATATCCTACTTTGTGGTACGTTAACGTACAGGGTTATTCAAAAAGAAGGAACAGATTTTAAATATTCATTTTTAATCAACGACGATAGATAGCGACACATACCATTCATCATTGAGTAGAGGAAATTTTAAGGTTTTAAGTCCCACCTATTGGTTGCATTCAGTGCCTACAGCGGCGCTGTGTTTATTTACAAGAAAATGGTGACACTACAGGAAACGTTTTGTGCGCCGCATTATGCAAAGAGTGATCTATTGTTTCATTGCAGCGTGCATTTCGTTGTAAGTTCAACAACGAGCCGCCTCATCTACAAAAAATTACAATTGATACGATAAATTCGTGGAACATGTTTGCGTATGCAAACGAAAAAGCACTGGTCGTCCTCGCATAAAAATGGTGCTCTTGTTGAACACATGAAATAAAATTTTGAACTTTTCTCTATTCAGTGATGTATAGCATATGTCGCCATCTATTGCCACTCATTAGAAATAAACATTTAAAGTCTGTTCCTTCTTTTTGAATAACCCTGTATGTGGTTTCAACATGATGGAGCCTCGGCCCACTTTTCATGTCATGCTCGAGAATACCTTAAACAGGCGTTCCCTGAAAAGTGGTTAGGAAGATGATGGCAGGAAGAGGAGATCCTGTTCCATGGCCAGCCGGTTTGCCTGATCTGACTCCACTGTGTTTTTCTTGTGGGGGTCATGTGAAAAGTCTTATGTACCAGACACCAGCACCAAACGAAGAGGAGCTACTAGCATGAATTCTACCACGAATACTAGCACGGTGGTCTCGTGTCTTAGAAATACGGCACTTAAAAGAACCTCAAACATGATGCAGGCCTCTGAGCAAAATTACCGCTCTTTCATACCCAATATAGAATGGGACGCTAAGGACCACAGCAGTTTAAGAGCGTCCATAAATAAAAAACTCAATTCAATTTAATTGTTGCTGATAATTCCGTCAAATATGAGTATAACATAAGTTAAGATTCATTTCACATCATAACCTCATGTCACTTACCCTCGCCGTCTCACACACTTTTTCCAACATATGGATCCTGTTTACCGTAAATAAATAATGTACATACCGTAAACAAAACAAAGCAAGCACAATAAATAGGAATATGACAGATTACTTATAACTTAAATGTTGCACAGAAATTTGTTTTTACTGCACAACTGTCCTCATCAGGTTCTTTAGGGAACCGTTGAAACTGGGAATATTGCTCTGCATTATCAATTACAGTGTAATTATTAATATCATATTGATATTCCCCTTCAGTGAGAATCGCTGTTCAGAAGTTGGATTCAACAATGAAGACTGACCGTTTATACGTTAAAGGAGCTGATAAACAGTCTACTGCAATACAGAAATCCAAATGGACAGCTTAAACGTACACCAATCCTTAGGTTAGAACTGGTAATCTTCATGGGGTTGAGGTCGGTTGTTTGACAGAGAGCGCCATAGGTATGAGTGCCAGTAGGATTTTGTTGCGCCGTGCGCACTAGGCAACCTCTTCGACACAAACCTACCCCGGCTTTGCAACCTCCGAGTAGGTGAAATTCGCATCAAAATAGTGACGTAATTTAGAGCAAGAGTGAACTACGGCAGGAGCAATTTAAAATGAACATCCAGTACACCACGAAGAAGCAGGAATAATCACGTTTGTCTGAAACGTTTCTGGGATAAGTAATGAAAAAACGAAAATATGACGGGTTTTCGAGGACATTCATCAGCATCTCTGTATGTGTCTAGAGAAAATGTCTAACCAAATTTTTCTTACGCTACCGTTTACAACAATTATGACAAATGGATCAGGCAACACACTTATTGTCACCTATAAATAGCTAATATTAATTCCTAAGAGTTCCACGTTGGTACCGGGAAAATCGAAGTCATCTCAGTGTAACTTGTGTTTGTTATTGGGTAAAGATTAGATTAGGATGCATTCCGTAGGTTCTTTGATGGCCAAAACGCCTTGAACATAGAACATGTCAAACGCTTTTATATTTCTATTGTATTGAATTTAATAAAACTTAGCTTTTATAGCCTGTGTCACTGCACAAGGCATTACATCAAAATTGTCAATTATGTACAATAAACTTATTATTTTTCCACATATAGAGTGTACAACATTTTAAGTTATCATTTTAAAACGTAAACAGCAGGCATCAAATTTATATTGCATTAAAAATTGTCCCGTCTACTGAATACAAGAATTTCTTCCATTCAATGCTTAAACCTTTGCTTATATGCAAAGAGTGTCAGAATTTAAAGATATACATTTACACAATATTAATATTACAATAAAACAATTTCAAATACATAAAGTGCACAATGTTTCAGATTATGATGATAAAATATACAGTAAATATCAAATTTGTACTACTTTGAAAGTTAGCATGGTTAGGTACTGAGTATAAAATGTACTTTGCAGCCTGTATCACTACTCAAAAATTACATCTTTACTTATATGAAAAGATGGTCAAAATTCAGTATTGAGATAAAAATATCATATATGTATTAAATATATTAAAGATATTTCTTATTTGGCTTAACACAGCAACCTTACATTATAGGAATATGCAGTGTATTAGAATTTAATTGTCAACAGGCTATATTGTGGTTTAAATATTGTACTAGAGAGTAAAACGATTTATCACAGAGGTACTCTTTCAGGGAGGCTTTAAAACTTTAAAATTTATATTTTTTCCTTGAGATTACTGGGGAGAGCATTATATATCTTAATTGTTTCATAGTAAACACCTTGCTGGAAGCAAGGGAATGCCATAAGTGTAAGGAAGTATATTGATGCTGAAAATGGAATTCCACAAAACATCTGAATAGGACTTTGATGGTGTGTATGGTTAGCAAGAATTCTGTTGTACTTGACATATTGCAAACATTTTCATTAGTTTCATCAAAAGATGGACTGAACTCACGAAGAGTTTGATAATACCGCTGTAAATAACGCAACAGTTTGCCAGCTTAAGTTATGAATTAGCATGAAATTGACGCTGTAGAAGAGAGTTGCCAAACATATCACAGTGAACAAAGCCATCATCCCTAAGAATTTGTAAAAGGACATACTGGAGATTGTGCGCATGAACGAAACAAATGGAATCTTCCATAAAACATTGTTGTTCTATATGCCGGAATCTTACAAAGTGTTAACAACTCAATAAGGGTTTAAAAGAAGCAGCTGGAGGAGAGAACAGCCAGAATAATAACAAAGTGGAAAACAAATACATAATGTACACACGCCATAAGAAGAGGGAGTGTAATAATAGTAACAAAACATGAAACTGAGAAAGAAAACCTCCTGTATGTTCTAGAATTCCAGAGTATTTTTGCTATATCACATTACAATATTGTCGTAACCTCTACATTATATTTAGCACAAGGAAGGGTAGAGCAAGGTACCGAAAACAGGATCAAACATTAAACTACACGAGGTCCGACAGGGGCGAGCAGAACTAAGTACCTGGAAATACATAAAAATATATCTAAATCATGATGTGAAAGGTTGAAGGATCTATTTACTTGAAGAAATTACATGCCAGAAATTTAGATGACTGAATATATTAAGAATAAATACAAATTACCTGTCTTGCTATCGGCGGAGAGGTTCCCATGTTCCAACTGCACTGTACGCTGGTCACATTTACAAGAGAGACTCTGAGTTAGCGTCAGACGCTACTGAAGAACCGGTTCCCACTATCAGGACCTAATTCCGGTCTGGGTTACCAACTTAAACATATTAACACCTCACATGCCACAATATATGCAATATAAGATGGAAAGTCCAGAGGGGGAACAGAATATTTCTTAGCGATCTGTAATAAATGATACAAATAGGTTAGAAAACTTTGGGGGTTTCTAGTTTACTCAAAATTATGAATAAAAACTTGTAAATAAGTCAAATTATTTAAACACGCTCCTCAAACAAAATTAAAATCAATAAGAACCCCAAAATAAATTAAGCTAAAACAGGAAAGTGCATTATGCATTTTTTACTGTGTGGGCTTGTGCTACGTTCGCGTACAACCGTCAATGAGTGCCCCCACTCTAGTTTATTAGCAATTTTCTCTTGTTTAAAAAATGTTTGAAAAAATAATCTTATTTTTAAAGCAAAAATACATTTGTCAAAAGCTATCCGCAGGGTTCAAATGGCAGTAACATTTTACATTTATCAATTCGCCTGCGTTTAGTTGCATCCTTCTTTCACGAAACGGTATTGACATTACTACAGAAAATACTAAGCAAAAACAGAAATGAAAACTTACGCACAGGAAGATCACATATACTTATCTGGAACAGTTGAGTTGTGGGGCTTCAGGCAACTGCACCTATTCTCAGGTAATTTTAAAGCATTATTCCATTGAATTTTATTTTGTTTCAAAAATAAATTAAAGAAATGTGGTCAGAAAAAATAAAAGGAGAATCCAATTCAGCGTAAATTATATACCGTTCTTATGTCTCTGTATTTTATGAATATTGTTTTAAATATGCCATTTATGCTTAATTTTATAGTCTGTCGAAATCAACCAAATAAGAATACATGAATGTAAGTCTTTGGTACCCATGAAAGGTACTGAAATATTCATGGTCACACATTTCATCTCGTACAGGCATCTAATTAAATGAAGGAATATGCATTAATATCACCGAGCGAGGTACCTACGGTATGTATGACTCACATTCGTGAGATCCCCGGCGACTGCCCATGCTAACCCATGGATTTTTCGTGGTTTTCCCGGGGGTGGACAGGGGAATGCTGTGGCGGTTTCTTCTCTACCTCGATTTCCTTTCCATCATTTCCCTTTCATCCCGTTTTCTTCTCATCTTTCAGGTGTGCTTCTAGGCCCACGTAAGGGGGAGTTCCGACCCTTCCAGCTGCCGTGGTGCGGACCCTGAATACTCTGACCTTACTAGAAGGACGCTGGGCCAAACGTCCGAGCATCACTTGAAAGGGTGTGTTTGGATTGGGTTGGACTCGGTGAATAAGTGGTTCCCGATACTTATGGAAGATTGGGTCCGTCTATGCGGTTTTCCGTCCAAGCGGGTTTGTGAGACGCCTCAAGGTCCTCTGGTATTGCCCTGGAAAGCCGGTAGACAGTATGCTAGGTTGCTGTCGTCATTACTGAAGTCCCCTTTTTTGGGGTTGACGCACGGAAATGACTATCCACTTCCACTCTGTAATGCTGGTAGGATTTAATTTTCAGGAGCGGCTTACTGGAAAAGCTCTGCTCTCTCGGCGGCTGCAGCAGTGTAACGGGTCTGCAAGCTCGGAAACGTGAGAGACTTCCGCGCGTCTCTGTAACCTCCTATGATTCCTTCACCTCATCCCTTCATCCTGGGGGGACGGTAACCACAATAGATCTCTGTAGGTCGCGATGGACTAGATGCTCCCCTCCATTGAATAACCTATATCTATGCATTAATATCTCAGTCTATTTAAATTTAAAGCCCAACATTTGAGGTACCTTGACCATGAAATGCTAGAACCAGATAAGGGCGGATTAGAGACGTTTTAACATTATATTACCAATAGAAACCTCTGTTTAATGCATCCGCAGGTTTGTGTGTGCGCGCGCGCGCCCTCGAGTGTACGCGAAATTTGTATTTGGTCGATCACACCATAATACCTTGATTACATGTGACAACTGAACTAGAGTGTCACCCATTGTGCTTCAGCGACTCAATAGGATCTTACTCGGCTGCCGCGCATATCTCTTATAGCTTTTAACACCTTCAAAGTAACAGTCCACTGGGATCCATTCCCCAGATAAACAATCAAGTAAATGATGTTCATTGTAATTTTAATATTCTAACAAATCGAGTTCATTTCCTTTGCTTTAATATACTTAATTTTCACGTTACCTACAAAACGATCAATAAATACGTCATAAACTCAATAGTATTGCCATCGCAAACACGCCAGTAGAGCTAAAGATGGCCAGGTCCTGCGAACATTTAATTACACATGATTAACAGGGTAAGATCTTTTTGTAAAAACAAAGTTTTGAAATCATAGTGTGTTTGACCAAAAACAGTTTTATGCAACTTGACTATAATGGTAATAAAGACGTTCGTATACAAATTACTACCATTATAGTCTTGTTGCACAATACACTATTAAAGATATCGACTTTTCAATTATGACATAGTAAGGGTTTTTTCTATTTTATTCTGCAAACTAGAGTTAGATGTTAAGTTGTCATTGCATGCTGTACCAGGTTCGGTTAAATCATCGTGTACCGATGTCATTTGCGTATATATTTCATTAATTCATCATCTCATACCACCTATCCGGCTAAAACATGTGTAAAATTAAACAAGATGTAAATAATAAAATTAATTAATCAGGGAATCACATTGTGCAAAGATATCTTAAATTCCAGCTGAAAATTGTCATTGATAGAACAGCTGCTTTTACACAATATGCGAAATGTGTATGAAAATCCCGTGCCTATTTTTACTTTCTCTACTACGTATAGTAAGTAGGGGAAGTATTGTATTCCACCCAAAAATTCGTTACCAAGATTTCACCGGAAATACATGTTTTGAGGCACCCTGAATCTAAAAAAAGCATTTTTGGAAACCTGTCCGTGTGTTTGTCTGTGTGTGTGTGTGTGTGTGTGTGTGTCTGTCTTCTGTCTGTCTGTCTGTCTGTGAACAGCCTAACTCAGAAACGAACAGTCGGATAAACACCAAACTTGGTATTTAGGTTCAGTATCTTCCAGAGATGCGACACGAAAGTTTTCAAGAAAATCCCCCCCAGATTACCCTTTACATGGAACATTTTTCGAAAATTTTAATTTTCTCAAAAACGGCTCTAAAGATTGTGATTAAAATATCATATGTTTAAGATATTTTCATGACAAATGAAATATATATCTCGAATTTTTTGGGAATGTCTCCAAAAGTATTCTTCATTGTGAACGACTTTTGCATAACCATAAGAGATAGACAAAATTTTACTACACCAAAAGATGTAGATCGCGTTGAAATACGCAATTTGTGTCATATACATTTTTTTTGTTGAGTAAACCATTTTCGAGATATTGCTTGCTATTCCCTTAAATTTTCCAGTATTATACTTTTTCTCAAATTCGATATTCATTTTTTTTGTCCTGGTAATGCAAAGAGAAAGGAATACTCCACATAGCAACCAGCTCTTAAAGTATTTGACTATAGCTTAAAGCCTACCAATTTCCCTTGCATCTACAAGAAAATTAGCAATATGATTAACATCTCGATATCTCGACTAACATGAAGCATATGGGGAATAAGCGTTTGTAAAAAATAGTTTGTACAAGAGTAGAGAAAGTCATGTGAGTGTAACACATCAGATTTTTACTATAGGGAATAATAATAAATTATATAAAATATAATTATTTAAGTTTAATAACAAAACGCATATATCGAAAATGCTAAAATTACAGACTGTAGTATAAATATGATACTAAAATTATATTTTAAATTTGTAAGAAGTTAAGGAATTTATATTTTACAATACAACTTTGTCTTCAGATTTGGCGACTTACGTTAAAATCACTCTGACATTCGTGATTTGAATACGAGATATGGTTTTTAAATATATTATCGTTTTTAATATTTTGCCGCTGCAGTCGCGATTTTGAGCATGCGTATCATTTTCTCCATTCATTAGGAAGCCAGCCCAAATGTGAATCATCGTCACTTTGTGTTTTCCTGTTGTTAGAGCGTTTTGAAATGTTCATAACGATCGAAAGACCCACCGACACTGAAGTCAGATCAGTTATGTGAGAAATGTTACGGCAGCAAACATTCATCGCCAATAGTGTGAGGTTTATGGGGAAGCAATAATAAGTGACAATGCCCGGCCACACACAGCCAAAGAAACTCAAGATCTCATCGCATCATTTGATTGGAAACAATTCGACCTCCCTCCCTTCAATCCGGATTTGGCACCAAGCGATTTTCATCTGTTTCTTCATCTGAAGAAATTCCTTATTGGAAAACATGTCTACGAAGATGATGATGTAAAACAAGAAATGCACACTTAGCTTCATCACAGGCGGCATCATTCTTTGACGAAGGTATACAAAAACTTGTTTCCCGTTACAAGTGCCTGAATAACGGCGGTGACTATGTAGAGGAGTAGTGCAAGGTTAATGAATGATAATAAAGCATTTCAAAACACATATTCTGTTATTTTTACTTTCTCTACTACGTATACTAAGTAGGGGAAGTATTGTATTCCACCCAAAAATTCGATACCGAGATTTTACCGGAAATAGATATTTTGAGACCCCTGCATCAAAAAAAAAGCATTTTTGGAAACATGTCCGTGTGTGTGTGTGTCTGTGTCTATCTGTGAACAGCATAACTCAGAAACGAACAGTCGGATAAACACCAAACTTGTATTTAGGTTCAGTATCTTCCAGAGATGCGACACGAAGGTTTTCAGGAAAATCCCCCCACCCCAGATTACCCTTTATATGGAACATTTTTCGAAAATTTTAATTTTCTCAAAAATGGCTCTAACAACTTTGATTAAAATATCATATATTTTAGATATTTTCATGACAAATGAAATGTATATCTCGAATTTTCTGGGAATGTCTCCAAAAGTATTCTTCATTGTGAACGACTTTTGCATAACTGGTAAACCATAAGAGATTGACAAAATTTTACTACACAAAAAATGTAGATCTCGTTAAATACACAATTTGTGATATACTTTTTTTTTGTTGAGTGAACCATTTTCGAGATATTGCCTGTTATTCCCTTAAATTTTCAATACTTAAACCTTTTCTCATATTCGTTATTCATTTTTTTTGACCTGGACATGCAAAGAGAATGGAATGCGCCACATAGCAACCAGCGTTTAAAAGATTTGACTATCGCTTAAAGCATACCAAATCACCTTTTGCACCTACAAGAAAATTATTAATAAGATTAACATCTCGATATCTCGATTAACATGAAGCATATGGAGAATAAGCGTTTGTAAGAATAGTTTGTACAAGAGTAGACAAAGTCACCTGAGTTAAACTCATTAGATTTTTTTTAAATTATCGGTACTTATTTTAAAAACACGCCTCGTACATAACACAATACTTGGAGAAAAGAAATCCGATTTATTCCATTCACATGACTTTCTCCACTCACTCTTTTACAAACTATTTTTACAAAAGCGTAGTCTTTTGTTTATTTCTTGTTAATTGAGATAAACTTTCATTGCACATTCACATATTTCGTTGTAAATATAAGTAGTGGTTACCCTGCTAGCCTCTAGTTCTCGAGGTCACGGGTTCAAACCTGGCGAAGGACGATGAATTTTTTCGAGCGTAAAAATTCTTAGCATGGCTATCTTCGGCCATATAAAGGTAAGTAAAACCGGTGGTCCCATGTCATAGATTTACGGCACGTAAGAGAACCTCAGACCTGATAAAGAGGTCTCTGAGCAAAATAACCAGTCCTTCATGCCCGATTCAATTAAAGAGCGTCCATAAATAAAACTCAAATTAATTTAATTTAATTTTAGTTTTAAATTTAAGGACACAGTATTGTAAAGCAATAGTCAGATTTTTAATAAACTGGTCGCTACTCGTATGTTCAATTCCTTATTTTTTGAAACTCCTTAATTTACCACCAGAAAAAATGAATAGCGACTTACCACTTGAAAAAATGTAAGTACTTGTAAATTCCCATAACAAAGAATATTCCAGAAAACAAAAACAATTGAAATAAATTATGTGCTTTGATGAGATCTACATTTTTTGGGTCATAAGTTTTTGTCGTCTCTTACAGTTTAAAAGCTGTAAAACATTAATTTTGAATGAAGAGGGCCTCACATGCTGTTCCCAGAAAATTCAAGATATACATTTCGTTTGTCATGAAAATACCGTAAATATATGGAAATTTAACCAACGTCGTTTAAGTTACTTTTTAGAAAATAAAAAATAACGAAAATATTTGTATATAAAGGGCAGTTTGGGGTGGGGGATTTTCTTGAAAATCTTCGTGTTGCATCTTATCTTTGGAAGACGCTGGACTTAAATGCAAAGTTTGGTTCATATCGAATTTTCCGCCTTTGAATTATACTGTTCATAGACATACACAGACACGCACATACCGACCTTTTTTTAAACATGTTGGTTTCTGGAACCTCAAAGCATGCACTTTCGGAAGTCTTGACAATGAATCTTTTGTTAAACACAGTACTTGGTCAACAATAAACAGCAGAGATATTAAAAATGTCGCTTCTAATAAGTTATCTCCGCAAGAAATTATTTCAATTGCCCTTCGAAAACAATCCACTCTTTCGTGCATTAATCTTCGTTGGCAATGAACTCCTCCAGGACAAAAGAAACAGGTAGAAGCAGTAGTTTTGTTGCATGGCTGTTGAAATAAAATTTTGTAGATCGTGCACGTTATGGTAGCCGAGATTGCCGTGACTCCAAACGATAAAATCTCCTATTCGCCTGTTTTAGTAATCGTTGTCTGTTTTGGAACAGATACGTGACCCTGCCTCGGGCAATGTTTACTCAGTCTGTAATATATCAGATTCCGCCCGGGCTTGTTTACATAATTCGGCAGGAGGGAAATAAAAAATGAGCGTTACAAAATGGGATAGGAAAGCGCCTCTAAACCCACCTTTGATTTTAGTTTTATAACAGGTATTCAGTGTGTCTTAGGGCTGTCCAGGAGTGGACAGCAGAAAAAAATAATAACAGTGCAAATTTGCACCTTAGGAGCAGGTAGCTCATCTGTTTATTTCTGCAAGGAGTATCCCACCGACTGTGAAAAAAGAACAAATGCAAGTTGCATCTCATTTTCTCTCTCTCTCTCGCTCTCTTTTTGTAGTGTTTAACGCCCGTTATTACTGTATATGTCACCAGATGGTGGACATTGAAATTCAATGATTGTAGGGAAAGGAACTTTGGAAAAGTGGAGTTTGAGGCAGTATTTTTTACACTTGAATAATTTAATTCTAATTATATAATATGTAAATTCAATAACAGCCCGCCTTAAAGCAATATGTGTATGTAACAATATCTAAAAAGTGTATATTACAGTCATTGTAAATTTTTATATTATTGTATACATATTCAAAAATGTTATGTGAATGTATTGCGTAATTTAATAATGTAGGAGCTGTGAGAAATAGGTTTAAAGTTGCTAACAATGAGGTAACAATGAGGTAACTTTGAGGCAATAATGAGTAAGGAAGTTTAATAATACTACTAGTCATTATTAGAGGAGCAATAATGTAAATTTTGAGATAATTAAAAAAAATAGCCAATCAACAACCAGAAAAGCTTTAGTTAAATGAAGGTATTATATTGGACTAGGATTAGCCAATCAGAGACATGAAATACAGAAATTTACAAATTTAGGCGGTGGAAAACAGTTCAGTTGCTTCTAGACAGTGCTCATAACCAGACGCGAGATGTGTCCTCGAGAAATTAAATACGTATTCGTGTGAGACGAAAATAGTTTACGTGTTAAAAAGTGCAAGTATTAAATAAAAGAATCTCACAGGTCTATATATCAGTGAAGTGCTATTTAATTTGTGTCAAGGATTAATAAAAAAGGAGTGAATTAAAACTTAAAATCTGTGTAAGCCTACATTCTTAGTCAAACCACAACCCTACCAAGAGAAACATGTCTCTAACAATAATACTGACGCAGCCGAGGAAAACATAAATATGATATCTAAAGAAACAGTCAAATTACAAAGCTAATATTTTTAAACTTGGGGCGAAGGCTACCGGAAACCGGGTACCATACGTGCGATTGCAACACATTTCAAGTTCGGTTCCCCAACAGTTGAGCTATAATACAACTCCTTTATTAGGTACATCTTCTTCAAACTGGCTTTCAATACGTAGCAGCAACACCCTACTTCAAATTTTCCCGGTAGTTATGAAGACTGAGGAAAACTGCAAAAATCCTCAGTCAGAGAGGACGCTCCTGGATGGATTTCAACCGTGGACAGCCTGCTAAGAGTCTGTGCTTAACAACCTCGGCTGCATATCGGTATCTTATTCTTAGTCTGAAAATCATGCACAAGTGCATTTTCTCTGGAAGTGTATGTGTCAAATGTGAGCAATAAAACGGAAACGAAAAGTATAATACATGAAGAATGAAAGGAAACCGAGTGGGATGGCACAGTCAGCGTCTGTGGCCGCCCACTCTACCGGGGTGGTGTATTCTACCAAGATTTCTCCTTTTCTCCATTTTCTTCCATTTCATCTCCCTCCGTTTCATGTTTCAGGAGTGTCTTCGGGTCCTGTGATGCTTGTGCTGCCTCGCAGGTGGGTATTTGCTTGCGCTTTGTAAAGATTTCTCCCGTGAACGCCAGGGTCGCTTCGTTACCCCCTCTCGGCATTCTTCGCCTCTACTGGTGAGCGGGCGTTTCGACCTGGAAATATTAGGAACTTCTACGCGTCTCTGTGAGCCTGTCTAACAGCGGATCTGCAACTTCCTGCGGCTTCTTGACTTCATCACTGCCTCCCGGGGTGTAGTCACAATAGATCAAGCTGGTCCGATAAATCCATCCTACATCCTTCATCCTACTCTAAAAGGAAAAGGTACAACATGTTATGTAAGAGTTAACTTATTTTAAATTTTTACTGAGCAGGTTAACTTCTTCAGTAATCTGGGTTACGTAATGACTATAATAATTAACGAAATATAAACAAGAAGTCACAAGGAGCAGTTTAAAAAAATTGACAGTAAAGCTTGTCACCTAACACTGTATATAGATAGAAATGGAAATTCAGATGAAAAGCAAGAGTGGTTTCTAATAATTGTTCTTCCACACTAGCCGTGTTAGAAACTTCAATTATACTTGAAAAATTAAATCCCAAGGCCGGGACTGGAACCACGGATATTCCTTAAAAGCGACTTGGAATGTTACAACTGCTTTTCTTAAAACCTATTAGAGTTAATGTGGCTTTTTCATAGTTATTCTTCTACACTAACTATGTGTAGGCACTAAGTGTGAAAGCTGAATCACAAGTTGAAAACTTAGATACTACAACCGGGACTTGGTAATCGGTGCTGGTGCTCTTACCGCTTGAGCTACCGTTTCGAGATATCCATAGGCAGTTTAAATCTTCAAGTACCCCATTTTTTCTTTCTCTACTGAGTATTTTAAGTAGTGGAAACATGATATTTCATTCAAAAATTCGATGTCGAGATTTCACCTGAAATATATGTTTTGAAGCCCGCTGGACCAAGAAAAAAACATTATTCATAGGTCCGCGTGTGTTTGTGTGTGCGCACCTGCGCGTGCGTACGTGTGTGTGTGTGTGTGAGTGAGAGAGAGAGAGAGAGAGAACCGCATAACTCAAAAACGAAAGATTGAATAAATAACAAACTTGGTATTAAGTTCGGTATCTTCCAAGATGCGACACAAAAATTTTCAAACGAAATCTCCCCTTCGCATGGAACATTTTTCGAAATTGTTACTTTCTAAAAAATGACTAACGATTTTGATTAAAATACCATATACTAAAGATGTACAATGTACCTATATCTTGAAATTTAGGGGAAAATGATTTATTTTAAATAATTATGCTCTGCACTTGCCATAACCTAAAAGATCTCTTCCTTCTTCGTACATTATGGAAAGTATTTCTTCAACAGTTCAAGCCGCCTCTGTGGTGTAGGGTAGCGTGCCTGCCTCACATTCAAGAGGTCCCGAGTTCCAATTTCGTTTGGGGCGAGTTACTCGGATAAAGTTTTCTTTCGGAGTTTTTCCTTAACCTGAAAGGACAAATGTCGTGTAACCTTAAGCGCTATGGACCCCGGGCTCATTTGAGCGCCATTTCATTCATCGTCCGATATGACCTAACCGGTTAAAGGGCGCTAAAAGCCCACACCCTGGAAGCAGTTAACCAGCATCAGTTAAGTTGTTCGAGATTACAACAATGTTAAAACTCGTTGTCTTCAAGAAATCGAAATAGACGGTTCGATGAAATCAAGAAATACCAGACAACTTGGGAACATCCCTATCCCCTTAAAGGTAAAGGAATTGACTCTTTCCCCAAGTACCTTCACAAAACAACTTTCAAATGGTGAATGGCACGATATAATCAAAATGAATGCCATGGTACCGCCTATTTGGTCAATCCCAGGACATAGTTCTAGCCGTTGCAAACATGATAGTAGAAACTCTTCTTCACATACTAGGGAATTGCCCTCAGGACAACTACTCCGCCTCAAGAGGCATGACAGTGTAAGAGCTGTGGTGGCAAATGGTCTCCATTCTATGGGTCTGGAAGTACAATAAGTATGTTGCATTGCTGACGACAGCAACAGGCTGTCATCTGCATCAACAGAAAGAAGAATGAGGCAAAAATTGTAGACTAAACAATCAGGTTTCAATAGGCAACCACCTGAATAAACCTGATGAAGTTGATGCAGAAAAGAACAGTATATATTAAAGTGGGTGGTTTGTTACGTTATTTGCTTTGGGCGTCAATTTGAAGTAATTTGTATTGAAGGAGTTGTATTATATTTCAACTGTTGGTGAGCCGAACTTGTAGTAGTTGCAACCGCACATATAGTAAGCAGTTTCCGGTAGCCTTCGCCCCAAATGCACTTTCAGGTGGCCTTTGCCCCAGTTTAAAAAAAAATATTAACTTTGTAAATTGACTGCGTCAGTATTTTTGTTAGAGGCATGGATGTCTTGGCAGGGTTGTGGTGCAACAAGAATGTAGGCTTACAAAGATTATAAGTTTACTTCACTCCTTTTATTAATGCTTGACACGATTTAAATAACACTTTCACTGATAGAGAGAGACCTGTGAGATGTTTTTATTAATTAGTTGCACTTTTTAACACATAAACTTATTTTTCGTCCCTCACGAATACGTATTAAATTTCTTGAGGTCACTTTTTGCGTCTGGTTAATAACGCTGTCTGCAAACAACTGAACTATAAATTTATAAAATTTTCTCCTTTTCAGTTTCCTAATCCTACTCCAATAGAATACCTTCATTTAACTAAAGCTTTTCTGGTTGTTGATCGGCTATTTTATAAACTGTCACTAAAATTACATTATTGCTTCCAAGAATCAGAAGTAGTATTGTTAAACACTAAAACTCATTATTGCCTCAAGGTTACCTCATTGTTGCCTCATTGTTAGCAACTTTTAACGTATTATTCTCTTAGCTCCTACATTATTAAATTACGTAATATATTCACATAACATTATTCAACATGTATACAATAATACAAACATATACAATGACTGTTACATACATTTTATATATTGTTACATACACATATTGCTTTAAGGCGGGCTGTTATTGAATTTATATATTATATAATTTGATTTAATTCATTTAAATGTTAAAAATACTGCCTCAACATGAACCAGCATTCCCTTATTTTGTAGATAAATGCATATTCGGAGAAAAGTTGTGAGTGGCCTCCTCTTTGGTGCAGGGGAACTGTTACAAAGCATTTTGTCTCATGGCGAGGAAAATTATAAAAAGGCAATAGAGTACCAGATAAGTAATAAAACGTTCTGTAGCCATTTCTAGAAATTATCATTATGGGAAACACATTCTTGAATTGAATTGAGTTTTATATAGGCACGCTCTTTAACTGCTGGTCCTTAGTGTTCCATTCTATATTGGGCGTGGAAGACCGGTAATTTTGCTCAGAGGCCTCTTTATCAGGTTTGAGGTTCTTTTACGTGCCGCAAATCTACGACGCGGAGGAAGCTGTCGTTGATTTTTACACCAGAAAAAATCCATGGCCCTCCACTGGGTTTGAACCCGTGACCTCGGGAACTAGAGGCTAGCATGGTAACCACTACACCACGGACGACGACAATACATTTTTTAATTACATATTATGTCTGAATATGAATTATTTTTAGTATTAACGTTATTGTTTCTATTATTGTCAGTGTTATATTTGCTTTTCATTACCGTATTATTTTTATGTAATTAATTTATAGTTTAAGTATTTTGTGTCATTAGGCAAACCGTAAATAGGGTAAGATTATTTAATAAAATGGTAAACTTTACGCGGTAGACGAAAACGTACAACATAAAAATTGTAGATTTCTTTAAAGCTTACAATTTATTTCAAATATAATCCTTTTTTTGCATGAGCCATTTATCCGTTATTAATGGTTCAAATTATTCAATATTTTGTCATGATTTTAAAGGTCTGTCAATTTTCAGAGTTTCTCGCGATTTCATGGAAAGAGTATGGAATTTTAAGTTCAGCATACAGCGTCCAGTTCTTAAACGTTTGACTATCACTGTTCCCTTTGTCTCTATAACGAAATGTGTAATGTAGTTATTTATGCAAAGTTTTATTTCGATTAAAACGAAGCAGATAAAAAAGTAAGCTTTAGTAAGAATAGTCTGTATACCCATTAATAAACACAGTCTAATTCAGCTTTCTTACAGACAAGTTTCCTTACATCGTTATTGAGAGTAGAAGTATACACATAAAAAGAATCAAAATCCTTTGCATGGTAAATGATAAATCAAACGTAATGAATAACGCACGTGGAGGGAATACTGGAAAATAGATTGCCCAAGGCTGTATATCTCTTGATACGGTACCTCTAGAGACGTGGAAAGAGTGGATAAGAAAAGGTTGTGGAAATGTGGATAAGAATTACAAACGCCGGCAGTGGTAATTGGTCCAGAGAATGTGTGTAAAACACTATTTCGCAACTGTTCTAGCTTCTGAAACAGCGATCGGAAACTGGAATAGGATTAATATTTTACATTCATATAAATTTCTTTATCGTCAACACAGTATCCTTTATTTTATATCTCTTATACAGACAATTCGAGCAGAAGTGTATTTTTCTAATTCATCTTTGACTGATGCGATAGTCAAAGGTTTAAAAAGCGAGTCGTATTACCATGGCCTTGAAATTCCATACCTTTTGCAGGATATTAATTAAAACAAAATAATAGAAACTTTGCAGTTCAGAAATGTATGATAATGTATTGGAAAATTGAAACTAATGGCAACAAATGTTTGAAAATAGTTTATTCCAGAGACAGGTAATTTGATATTAATTGTCTTAACGAGGCTTTTTGTCTTTTTTATGGTTTATGAACTATAAAAATGCATTTAGAATGAAGAGATTATTCATAAAAAATTCAATATGCCATCCAAATATGAGGTGTTTTAATTATTATAGAAATGTTTGAAAAAAACCAGTAATGGAACATTTTCGATGTCAAGGGGTGAGGAAACTCTTTGAAAATCTTCCTATCTCATTTTCGGAAGATAGGAATTTAAACACCAAGTTTGGTATGTGTCCTAATTTTAGTTTTTGGATAGTTTTGTTTACACACACCACTTCATGCATTTTTCTATAATTTTGCCTTTTGTATGCTTAGGGGTCTTGAAAACATGTTATTTATAGTGAAATTGTTATTGGGTAGAATAAGTCAATCCTTCCTTTGGGACTGTCTTTGCGATCGAGAATTTTTCTTTAACCAGAACCATTCCCTATCTTCGACAGAGACTGAAAGTATGAATGTGGGAATGAATACGTATGTGTTTAATAGTAAAATACTGAAAATTGAGGTTAAAGAATCCTACAGTTTAAGAGCAATAACATACCAGTTGTTTTTCAAGTGAGAGCCCCGGATATGGAATTAAAGAGGGACCTATACAAATGAAACAATAAAAAAAATTCCTTTACCTACCATGATTATGTCATAGAGAAAGTAAAGGTTTACTTCATTCTCAGTAAGTGAGGTAAAGTGATTAGTGAACTTGTGTAGATAAAATCTAATTTTAAATAATGTAAGTAATGTAACATGTTGCAATTCATGATGACTGGAATAATTAATAAAATCATCACTTATAAGATGCTAAAATAATGTACAAATTGACGAGACAATACGTAGAAATGCTATCTCCAAACTTGGAAGCTGAGTCTGTTGAAACGAGGGCTGGTATTAAAATGGCATGGGAGTAATTGTTGAGAATGGAAATAATTATGGTCTTGCATTTGGTAGCGGATAAGAAGAGGTTGTAAGAAATAATTGTGTTGTTTCCTTTTATGTTAACAAAATAGCGTAATTGCGCTTAAATTCTTTTCATGGTAGTGTCCTTGCAGTCTTATACGCTTAATTCATCGTCTGTTTATGCGAAGTCCTTATTCGGAATCATCAATAGCTGTAGACTGTCGCTTTCTCCGTAATCTCCTACAAGGTCTGATACCTCCTTCATTTCAACATCGATAACCCAAAGTAGATATGAAAAGAGAAGGAAAATCGCGTGAAATGAGTATGATTTTGCTTAAAATATTACGAAAAATCTTATGTGTTGCACTCACATGACTTTCTCTTCTCTTGTACAAACTATTTTTACAAACGCTTATTCTCCATCTACTTCATGTTAATCGAGATCATGTTAATCTTATTGCTAATTTTCCTGTAGATGCTAGGGGAATATGGTGGGCTTTAAGCGATAGTCAAATATTTTAAGAGCTGGTTACTACGTGGAACATTCCATTCTCTTTGCATCTCCAGAACATAAAAAAACGAATAACGAATTTCCATTTTAGAAAAAGTATAAGTATTGGCATTCAAACAAATAACAAAGAATATCCCGGAAAAAGGTCACTCGACGAAAAAAGATGCATGTGAGATAAATTGTGTGCTTTAACGAGATCTAAATTTTTTGTGTAATAAAATTTTGTCTATCTCTTACGGTTTACGTTATGTAATGATTCAGAATGAAGGCATTGGGGACATTCCCAGAAAATTCAAGATGTACATTTCATTTGTCATAAAATATGTTAAAACCTTGATGTCCCAAACCTGGAAGATCTAATCTCAAATACCAAGTTTGGTTTTTATCCGACTTTTCGTTTTTGAGTTATGCTATTCACAGATAGACACACACGGACATGTTTCCAAAATTCTTTATTTGGATTCAGGGTATCTCAAAACATGTATTTCCGGTGAAACCCTCGGTATCGATTTTTGAGTGGAATAAAATATTTCTCCTACTTACTATACGTAATAGAGAAATTAAAAAGCTGATGATGTATATAATTCAAACATTTTTTACTGATTGCAAATTTACGTATACACATTACATGCCAGAATGACCCTGAAAAAAATAAAATGTAATTTTCAGTTAATGAGAATAATCGAAAAGTTTTCCTTTACAGATGCATGAGAGTGTCATAGAAAATTTCGACACTGCCTAAATCAGTGCCTTGCTCATTGAGCAGGCCGTGTGAAGGATACTTTTATAAATGGATATCTACCCTTTCTTTTCTTACCCTATAACAATGACGCACATCGATCTTTTGAACGAGGACAAGAGAAAAACATCTGCCAATGACAAATTCACATATGGGTATCAATTATACTCGTGTATTATACCATTCGTATAAAAGTTTTTCTTCTATCCTCGCTACGTTCCTCACAATATATTTTTACCTAGGTTTGTTTCAAATTACGCAGAAAGGTTTCAACATACAGAAATAGCGTTCAAATGTTCATTCGTGGTAATGAGCTCCTACGATGGAAAGAAATGAAATGGGAGGAAATATCAAGAATCGTGTTAGATACTCCTAGGAAAGATCTAAAATTACAACATGGAATATTTGGAAAACGACTAACGCTATGAAAAATATTTTAATGACCTATACATTTTTCCATTAGCATGTTTTTGTTTAAATTTAAGATTTTTTGTTATACCATACAATCCAAAGGTTAATAAAGTAAAGTGCACAGGATATTCACAAAAAGTTAAAGATATATATTTTATTCCTCATGCTAATATATTAATCAAAATCCTTACAGCCGTTTTTGAGGACATAAAAAACCGAAAATTTTCCATTTCCAATGTTTAACTCGGTTCTTACTCCATACGGCACTACAGTTGGTGTATACTGATGATACATGAAATGTATGATATTTCTGAAAGGAAATTTGAGAAGTAGCATTCCAGGTCTGAATTTAGGATACCTTGCCGGCATTTGACAGGTACGAGGACTGAGGAAGACCTGAATAAAAGCCGTGAGAGAGGACCGTGCTGACGGAATTTGAACCAGGGACCTCCCGCTCACGAGTTCGTCCTTTAACGAACTCGGCTACCCATGTCGGTATTTTCGATGTAAACGGGAAATTTTCTTGAAAATCTTTGTCGCATCCTTTGGAAGATGCTGAACTTAACTACCAAGTATGGTATTTAACCGAATTTTCGTTTTTAAGGTATGCTGTTCACAGACATGCAGAGACAGACAGATTCACGGATTATCCCAAACATCGTGTATTTTCGGCGAAATCTCGATGTGAAATTCTTTACTTACTACAGTTAGGTAGTGGAGAATGTTTATTTTCTATTTGGAAACCAAAGTCCAGTATTTACGTTAAAGTTTCGCTGATAGACAATAATGCTTTGTTTACTTTGCGAAAAAGTTTAAGGTACGGACTGAGGGGGGAGCCCCCGCAACCGGGGCAGAGCACCGCATCGCACGTAAGCTCCCGGCCCTTTGAGCCTCTACCAAGGCCCCTGGGATGGAGGGATGAAGGTAGGAACCCGAAAGGCGACCAGATCCGGATCACGGCATGCGCAAACATGTACAGGATGCCTAATGGCGCCTGTTCGAACGCATCCAACCACCCTAACTCCGGCGGTCTCCGAGGAGGTCCACATCGAAGCTGGTTCCTGGCTGAGCGGTCCCGAGCGACGTCTACCGCACAGCCGCAACCCGCCGAACACAGTCGCGTCGCCTAGTTCTACAACCCTGAAGCAGAAAAAAACGAAGGAAATGATGGGTAGAGGGAGGAGGTTCAAGTAAATGAGGGACAACATTTTCCTGTCGACCCGTGGAAGCCATGAAAACCCATGGATCTAAATGGGTGGTCGCGGGAATCGAATCCGGGACCTTCCGAATGCGAGCCTCACGCTTTACCGCAGACCTCTTTTTTAGAAAACTTCAAGAATATTAATTAATGTCACGGGCTATCAACCTATAAATAAATTCAATAAACTGGCCCTGATTAATTTAATGTCTCATGTTGCTACTATATGCACCATTTTTGTGTAGCGGTAATATTTGCGTCAACGATTTGCTAATACGTTATGGAAACGATAACGATATAACGATGCAAGACCACGTATTTTCAGCACATCAGACTTGGTGCAACCTGGCACTAAAAAGATGTTTGCCATCAACCCTACAGTTTGTTTTGACCCTTCCGAGCTCCATCTATTGTGAAAATAAAGCAACGTTTACGGTGCAGACACTTCCCAGCGAGAAAAGTGCTTCGAAAAGGTCTGAATGAAAGCACGGCCTTTCTGGCTTTGGGAAATACAGAACCTAATTCTACGCTGACAACTGTTGAATACCTCCATAGCTTGGATTTATTTGCTCATTTGCCATTTGATTATCGCTCCAGCCTCGTGTTACAACAAAATATGGAATGGAACTATTTATGCAAACGTTTATCTCGATTAACATAAAGTAGGTAAACAAACTTCTGAAGTTTACATTCACATGACCTTTTCCATCTTCTATCGGTTATTAGTGAGTATATGCAAACTATTCCTACAAAAGCTTATTTTTTCTATCTACTTCATTATAATCGAGATAATGCATTGCAGACATAGCTACATTACACATTTCGTTATAAATACAAAGAGAACAGCGATAGACAAATGTTTAAGAACTGGACGATATATGCTGGCCTTAAAATTCTATACTGTTTCCATGCAATCGCGAGAAGCAGGACTTTAAAGAGTGACAGAGTATTGAACAATTCGAATAATTAATAACAGATATCTCGGAAATGGCTTATGCCATAAATAAGGTTATTTGAAGTAAATTGTATGCTTTAAAGAGATCTACATTTTTCATCTGTTACTCAACATTTACCAGTTATACAAATTTATACAAAATTCCTTTCGAATGAAGATGACTACACAGGCTATTCCCTGAAAATTCAACATATATACTTAGTTTGTCATGTGAGTATCTTAAATATATAGTATTTTAATCAAAAACGCTAGAGACGTTTTATAGAAAATAAAAAAGTTTCGAAAAATGTTCAATTAAAGCGTAGTTGGAGAGGAGGATTTTCTTGAATACCTTCATGCTGCATCTTTGGAAGATATTGAACATCAATACCACGTTTGGTATTGATCCGAGCTTTTCGTTTTGAGTTATACTGTTCACAGGCACACATTAGACATACGGACATACAGGCGGATCTTCTTCTAAAAATGCTTTTATTGAATTCAGGGGGCATCAAAACATGTATTTCCGGTGAAAAATCACTACCGAAGGTTTGGTTGGAATGCAATAAATGCATACCTGCCATGTACGTGTTAAAAAGGATGATAAAGTTTGGTAAGAAAGCTTTGGGAATGAAGTACAATACTTGCTAGGGAAACCCGTCTGAACGTAATAAATTAGAATTACTTTTTCAGTGGCCATGTGTATTTAAGTGATATTTTCAATCGAGTGCAATATTTCTTCTACCTTAGGAATGTGGTAGAGAGCCTGATTAGGACCTAATTAGGAAAACTTACTTTTTGACTCGCCAAAGTAGTTTCAGGTTATGTAATACGTTTTAAAAGAGTCTCAGGAATAGGCAGATATGAGGTTTGTGAAGAGCTAAAGACAAATACTATCCCATGCTTTAATAAACCGGGAAACAAAACTTGCAATAAATCAGATGTATAAGTCGGTTTCGTGAGCAGTATACCCCTGAAGGATCCCTGTGAGAGCAGGTGCGGGCAAGAGGTGAGATACAAGTGCGATAGTCCTCACGTGATCACGTGACAGGAATCCGTTAACCCCCGTCTCCCTGGGGTACATGGACGGTTGTGCTGTCGCTGACCGGGGTTGCATCCTGATCGTCATGATTAAGTTGTCAAAGTGCCCCAAACAAAGCTGCTTTTTTAATTCAGTGTGCTTGAGAGAACAAAAGTACACTATTTGCGCAGCATTTGTAGAAGTGTTTCTGTCACGCAACGTTTGTGTACAACGATAAACGAGAAATGAGATTTCTGTTAGCAAAGTAAACATTTCAAGTTTTCAACACGTATGTTATCGTCCCGCGGTATATTGCAGAGATCGCATTTTGATTATTCTTTTCTAGTTCAGACATCACCAACCGTCTGCAACACAACCACCATAGAGTCAATATACTTTCTAACTTATAGTCTACAAATCTCTCCCTTACGTATTACTATATTACTTGCTTATAACGCCCAAAATGTTTAATCCAACTCCAAATCAATTTAGATTTCCCTCATGGCTTTACGTTGAAGGGATTAGTACGTGAATAGATGCTGATACTTTAAACCTAAGACGTTCTTCTAGCACTAGCCGTTGTAGACATAGAAACTACTCCTCACGTACTAGATTACTCTGCATAAGAGGCCTGACAGTGTAAGAACTTTACTGCCAAATGGCCTCTGCTTGAAGGGCTTGGAAATACACGAAGAATATATCATCAATGACATCGACAGTAACAGGCATGTACATATCAACTGCATCAGCAGAAACAAGAACAGGGCAGAAATTGTAGATCCTATAATGCGGTTTGAACAGACAACTATACAGCCTGAAGAAGTTGATACAGAAAAGAGGAATATACATGAAACAACAATCCTTTATTTTGTGGATAAATACCATTTTCAGAAAATTGAAGTAGTTATATTGTTGTAGTTGTATTATATTTCAACTGTTGGGGAGCCGAACTTGAAGTTTGTTTGCAACCGCACGTATGGTACCCGTTTTCCGGTAGCCTTCGCCCCAAATGCACTTTCAGGTGACCTTTGCCCCAAGTTTAAAAATATTAACTTTGTAATTTAAACTGTTTCTTTAAATATTAAATATTTATGTTTGCCTCGGCTGCGTCAGTATTTGTTAGAGACACGTTTCTCTTAGCAGGGTTGTGGTGTGACTAAAGGATGTAGGCTTACACAGATTATAATTTTACTGCACTCCTTTTATTAATACATGATACGATTAAAATAATACTTCACTGATATAGAGAGCTGTGATATTCTTTTTATTAATTAATTACACCTTTTAACACGTAAACTATTTTTCGTTTCACACGAATACATATTAAATCTCTCAAGGATGTGTCTTGCGTCCGGTTAAGAACACTGTTTGCAGGCAACTTATTAGATTTCAACGTCTAAACTTGTAAATTTCTCTATTTCAAGTCTCTGATTGCTAATCCTACTCCAATAAAACACCTGTATTTAATTAAAGCAGCTTTTTCTGGTTGTTGATTGGCTATTTTTATAAACCGTCAGTAAAATTACATTATTGTTACTCCAAGAATCACAAGTAGTACTGTTAAACTTTCTTACTCATTATTGACTCAAGGTTACCTCATTGTTGCCTCATTGTTAGCAACCTTTAACTTATTATTCTCACAGCTCCTACATTATTAAATTACGTAATATATTCGCATAACATTATTACACATGGATACAATAATATAAGCATATGCAATGACTGTTGCACACATTTTACAAATTATTACATACTCATATTGCTTCAAGGCGGGATGTTATTGAATTTACATATTATACAATTAGACTGAAATTATTTTAGTGTTAAAAATACTGCCTCAAATTGTTGAATGGTCTCCTCTTTGGCGCGGGGAACTATTAAAAACACTTCGTTTCATCGCGTGGAAAACAAATTAGAAAAACAAGAGAGTCCCAGATTGCCATAAAATTAATGAAATGCTCTGTATCCATTTTGAGAAAAACTCTTTATGGAAAACAAACTGTTGAATTATATACTGTGACGTAAGTCCGGCGACGACACCATCAGCGTCTTCACCGAACGTCACGTAGGGATGGGGGAACGTAGCACAAGCACAGGATGACCTCAAGAGGGTTACAGATTGCGGTAGTTGGGTGGTAAAAGCGTAACATCATAAGACTTGTAACTTTCTTCCCCAGTTTTTCTAGTCTTTAATTTGTCGAATATAACCTAAACTACATTTCAGAAAGTAAGAATTAAACAGCTGGTGGATTTATCCGCGTGGCAGGGGAGGTCCAATGGTCCATCGTCGTCGTGCCTGCAAATTAACATTAAATGAATTTAAATTACTGACCAGCAAAGGTTCCTGCTAGGCACATAGTTGGTCAAGAGAGAGCTATGAAAACTCTTAATAGCTTAAATACCCCACAAAATGCTGATTAGCGCCCAGCTGGTAACGTAAACGTATGTCAAAAAGTACGTAATCATTCCTGTGTCGGACAAGAAGTGATATTTAACTCTAAACTACGTGTCACCTAATCTCTGCTTACTTCAACATCCGAAAACGACTGGCAAGAAATCTAAAGACAACTTCCTGACGTTACTTAAAGTTTGTCCTAAATATCTTGAACTATATAAAATTATATTTACCAAAACCTGTTAAAATAAAATTATAACCGTCACAATACTATGTCTAAATTTGAATTTGTATGATTATATAGGTAGTATTACTGTTTTTGTTATTGTCAGGTTTGCTTTCCATCGCAATATTATTTTATGTGATAAATTCATATTTTATGTATTATGTGTTATTAAGCAAACCGTAATTAGGGTCAGATGATTAAATGAAAAGGATATATAGGTTTACATCATAAATTAAACTATTTATACAGGTTAATAAGATGTATTCTAGGAACATTTTAATGTATGAATCCTAACATTTTAATTTAATGTAAAGTAGCCTATTGCTTGGACTTTGAATTGAACTAGAAAGGTGAACGTTTACCTGTGCTTTTGAACTAAGGCAGGTGTGCACCTAGGAATTTCTCGTGAGGGTGATCGGATGTGAATGTCAAGTTATATAAGTGCACACACATACATCCGTACACAATGCGTACTAGTCGACCACGATATGAGTGCATTTGGAAGACGGTGCCGTTGTTTTGTTGACAATGCGTAACGTCATCAAGGTTAGGGATCAGAGGGAAGCGAGGGGTAAGGCGATAGTGCGAATGTGTAGTTGCAGAATGAAAACAATACTACATTTGCAGGCCTCAGCCTCGCTAGTAACTGCAACTCGGAACAGCAGAAGCTTCCCTGACTGTCTTTGCTAAACCCCGCCTAATTGTTCCGTAATTATTTAGTTCCTCTTTCCATCGAACGCACTCATACCATGGACGAACAGTAGGACCTTCTATTTGTTTTTTACGTAATAAAGTCCAGTTTTCTTTGTGTTTGCTTTGGTTCTTTTTGCAAAACGGTAAATTTACGAAAATATTCTCTTCAACCTAAATCAATACATTTAATTGAATTAAAACCAATTTGTGAGTGTTTGTGCTAATACTATTAAACTGATATATCACATGAAAGCTTTCACAACTTCATTTTAATGACTCTACAAGACTTGGACAAACAAACAGTTAAATATCCCCAATGCTCATTATAAGCAGTGGTAGCTACTTTGGCAGCATTGTACTCAATATATTAAGTAGTAATGACAATGTGATTGCTGGAATAGAACGAGTTCAGACTTGGGCATTCGTTGTTTGCTGATAGCACTGGGCCACATTTTCAGCCTCACAGCGCTCTAGGCTACTAACGCTATTGTAGGCTGGCACTAGATGGACTTGGTCGACAGGAAAAATCATTATTGTCTATGAGATTATAGTTAATGAAATTGTTTGCTATCAACGCTTAAAATTTCAATGAAAATTATACAATTTATCTCTTTAGGGGGCTGGTCCGGACCCAAGAGTCCCCCGCTGGAGCGCCCTTGAACTAAGTAAATATAAAATAAAGATTATTGCTAGGAAGTAAAATTATAAATTGTCATTAGTTTTGCAAAACTTATATAAAGAGTTTAATATTGAAGGGAAAAAAAAACGGCCTCAACAAAAGTGAAGTAGGGATACTATAATAAGTCTATTTTAAAGGTTGATACTATGATTTTTTACTGTTAAGTTATATAGCCCCTTAAAGTTTTATGGTCATATCGCGATAAATGACTTGAGAAACAACTCATTGACCATACGTTTTTAACGTTGGCTTTTTAATTATATCTTTCTTGAAACGCAGATTTATTCCCAAGTACATGCTTACAGACTCTATGGAGGGTAGAGAAGAGTAAAGGTAGATGCGGATGAACGGAGGGATCCCAGCAACCGGGGAGAGCACCGCAAATAGGCCGCAACGGCCCTTTCTGCCTTTACTTTGACCTCTGGGAGGGGGGATAAGGTGAGGGACCCGAAGGAGGACCAGTTCCGGATGACGAAGGTCGCAAGCGTAGACGGGGTACCTAAGTTTTCCAGCTCGAACGCATCCGACAAGCCCCCTAACTCCCGCCGGCCCCCCCTAGTGGGGCCCACTCGAAGGCGGGTGGTAACAGAGCAATCCCACAGCGACGCTAAGGAAGAAATATCTACAAACTGCACATCCACCGCCCAGCCGCAACCCACAGAACAGCGTCGCCTGATCCTACAATCCTGAATCTGATGACAATGAAGGAGATGATGTGTGCAGGAAATAAGGGTCAGGAAAGTCGTGATAAAGGAAGAACCACCTTAGCATTTGCCTGCCGATCCGGAGAAACCACGAAAAACCCATAGGTCAGAGTTGGTTGTTGCCAGGAATCGAACCCGGGACTCCCGAATGCGACTCGCAGTCTTTACCACCTCTTTCTGCAAGGGTAGGGAAAGATTCTAATTAAAGAAAAATTCATCCACCCAGCCGGGAATCAAACCTGGGGCATCTAGGTTGAGAAGCCAGAGCGTTGAGCACTCGACCACAAAGGGAGTCTTAAGATTCCCGCGTTCTAAATAAATGTAAAAAACTGAAGTTTCAAAAAATGTATGTTTTAGCTGTGTACACTAAAACACAATTGGGACCAAATTAAATCAATTTAGTTTTCATAAACGATTCATGGCTAGTCAGAGTAAAGCTTTCTCATCCAAGAGTTATAATGCATGGCTTAACATATTCATAAAATATCTTAAAAATGTTGTAGCAGTTTAAAGCACGGTTAAGTTTACTGCAAAATGTACTTTCATTGACATCCTCTGCTTGATGATAATAATATAGGGGAAGAAAATACGTACTTACTCGTTAACATTAGGGTGTTTGAAACAAAAATTAGTAAACGTTTTTACAAAGTGGCATGATTTTATATGTTCGACATTTTTCGTACATTAGGCTTATCCATAGTAGTCTAACTTCTTTTTTTCAGCTTGAACATGGATTTTGTCCGGCATCTGTGCAATATACACTACGTGATCAAAAGTATCCGGACACCTGGATGAAAATTACGTACAAGTTCGTGGCGTCCTCCATCGGTAATGCTGGAAGTCAATATGGTGTTGGCCCACCCTTATCCCTGATGACAGCGTTCACTCTCGCAGGCATACTTTCAATCAGATGCTGTAAGGTTTCTTGGGGATTGGCAACCCATTCTTCACGGAGTGCGGAACTGAGGAAAGGTATCGATGTAGGTCGGTGAGGCCTGCCACGAAGTCGGCATTCCAAAACATCCCAAAGGTGTTCTATACGATTCAAGTCAGAACTCTGTGCAGGCCAGTCCATTACAGGGATGTTATTGTCGTGTAACCATTCCGCCACAGCCCATGCAGTATGAACAGGTGGTAGATCGCGTTGAAAGATGCAATCGCCATCCCCGAATTGCTCTTCAACAGTGGGAAGCAAGAAGATGCTTAAAATATCAATGTAGGTCTACGCTGTGATCGTGCCACGCAAAACAACAAAGAGTGCAAGCCCCGTCCAGGAAAAACACGACCCCCACCATAACACCACCACCTCCGAATTTCACTTTTGGCACTACACACGCTGCCATCGGATTGCCACATTGTGTACCGTGATTCGTCACTCCACACAACGTTTTGCCACTGTTCAATCGTGTAATGTTGACGCTCCTGATACCAAGCGAGGTGCCGTTTGGCATTTTTCTGCGTGATGTGTGGCTTATGAGCAGCCGCTCGACCATGGAATCCAAGGTTTCTCACCTCACGCCTAATGTCATAGTACTTGGAGTGGATCTTGATACAGTTTGGAATTCCTGTGTGATGGTCTGGATAGATCTCTGCCTATTACTCTTTACGACCCTCTTCAAATGTCGGCGGTCTCTGTCAGTCAACAGACGAGGTCGGCCTGTACGCTTTTGTGCTGTACATGTCTCTTCGCATTTCCACTTAACTATCACATCAGAAACAGTGGACCTAGGGATGTTTAGGAGTGTGGAAATCTCACGTACAGACTTCTGACACAAGTGACACCCAATCACCTGACCACGTTCCTGAGTTCCACGGAGCAACCCATTCTGCTGTTTCACGATGTCTAATGACTACTGAGATCGTGGATAATGAGTACCACCGCAGTAGGTGGCAGCATAATGCACCTAAGATGAAAAACCTATGTTTGTGGTGGTGTCCAGATACTTTTGATCACATAGTGTATATAAAAATAAGCCATTCCCTTTGTTTTTGCATGAGGTCATAGCGTAGTAATACAGATTAGTTCTAAATTTGAATGTTTAGAATGTGAGTTTTAATGTAAAAACGATTATTGATTCTAAATTAAATACTTTCCAGACAGTATGTAGCATTATAAAGAGAACTTCAGAAAGTAAAGAAAGTCCAATAAGGAAAGATATATTAACGTGACTTTCTCTACACTCTATCATGTATTACAACCATTCTTACCAAAACTTATTACTTTCTTTACCACGTACCTATTAGGCGGAGGAGGTATTGCATTCCACTCAAAAGTTTGATACCGAGTATTCACCGGAAATACACGTTTTGAGCCCCCTGAACATAAAAAGAAAACATTTTTACTCTCTACTGCGTATAGTTAAGTGGAAAAATTTTTATGTCGAGATCTCACCGGAAATATGTTTTTGAGGCCCTCTGAATCCCAAAACATCATTTTCAGAAAAAGGTAGGCGGGTGTGTGTGTGTGTGTGTGTGTGTGTGTGAGTGTGTCTGTGAACAGCATAATTCAAAAACAAAAAGTCGGATAAATACCAAACTTGGTGTTTAAGTTCATTATATTAAAAGATGCGACATGAAGATCCCATAAC
This sequence comes from Deroplatys truncata, assembly GCA_030765065.1. NCBI lineage: Eukaryota > Metazoa > Arthropoda > Insecta > Mantodea > Mantidae > Deroplatys > Deroplatys truncata. The sequence goes on from CM060986.1 coordinate 130,722,860, forward strand.
ACAAACTCCCTTTACATGGAACAAGTTTGGTATTAATCCTATTTTTCATTTTTGAGTTTGGTGGTTCACGGACACATACGCGCGCAAGGACCTTTTTATGGAAATAATTTTTTGGGGATTCAGGGGCCTCAAAACATGTAATTGCTGTGAAATTTCGGTATGGAATTTTTTCGAATTTTTGTGTGGGATGCAATACCCTCTCTACCTACTATGTGACCAGAGTGCCAAAGAAAATCTTCGGCGGATTTTGTATCTTTTTCTGGGGTGTTTTGAGGCGTGTTCTTCACCTTACCTATCGCAGAGCGTGGTGGCTTGATAATACAGCAATAAGGGGGAAAAGAGGGCAGTTAGATTCCTTTGCTTTTTCTAGTGTTATTAAAACCAAAACATGTTTATTGTCTCAGGACCAGTTATGCCGTATACTAGCAAAACTACTTGTGGACGTATCGTGGGTATGTGAGTGGCTGGTCGCACTGTTACAGGAATTTCAACGGCAGTTCATAAAAGTGTGTTATAGTAAATTACTGGACAAAAATATTCCAGGAAATTGGGGAAGACGGTCTACTTGTCAGAAAGTAGACTCTCCCCATAAAACATCCGCAGATGATGATATTCGTTTACTAAATGTAAATTACTCTTTTGTTATAATTGACTGGTCATGTTTAGAAACTAGAGATAACTATCTAAATGTATATGGTTTACCAAATATGTCATACATGCTATGGCAATAAAATTGGGTTATATTTTTGTCTATAATGCTGTTGTATTTATATGATCAGCAAATTTTAATAAAGGCATATTAAGCAATTATAGTTTGAATTTGAGGATAGACATACTGCTTTATTTATTTATTTATTATTTAGTTATGTTTGTTTCTATGTAGCAATAAGCATTAATCCACTATGAGAATACAATTCTGTTTATTTTTTGTTATAAAGTGCTGCCTTGCTATGTATTTAATGAATACCACTCAAGCTTTAATTTGCACCCCCTGAAAATCTTCTCACACTACACATTCTACATTTCGCTAACCTGGGCGCTCATCGAGTTTTCCCCTTAGCTTTTATCCCTTTCAAAGGCGTGTCCTGCACTAGCTGATAAGGTATGGGCCACCAATCACGATAAGTGGTCTGTATGACAAACTGAATGCACTCACTCTACCTCTTTCCCTTTTAGCCAATACGATATAGAGCGTAAATACATATTTCGTTTCTACGCCATTTTGTAACCTTTGTTGTAGTTATTGGTGTAACTATTTAGCAGAAGGAATGGCGCACCCTTGTACCGTGGCCTAAAGCAACGAATAAAATGGCCATGGCTTCGCAAGGCCACGTACAACGATAAATAATGTGACATAGACGCGAGGTGCAGTGAGATTTTCTTTGACGCTCTTTGTACGTTGTAGAGAAAGTAAAACACTAAGTGGACAATCGCTCTGCCAGAAGTGGTGCGAGTCAATTTTCCCAGCTACTCTGAAATGGACAGGAATCTTTACGCAATACACAAGGAATACTGTTTTTAAATCTTCCTCTTGTATGCACGTCCATATTTCAGTTTCTGTTCGGACTGAGAGCTCTTGAAATGAAGACTCTGTATATCTTGTATAATTGCCGGATGCAAGCTCTTGAGCATTTCACGCTTACAGCAACTGCGGCGTCAGTTGTACCGTCTGTTTATCAGCTCATTGCCTGCTGCTATCATTGTTGGGTTACCTAGCATTACGAATGTGGCCTGAGCTCTGTAAATATTAGTCATCTTCTTTCTTGTGCCACTGTAATTACGTTCTGGAATCCGCCAGAGGCAAGAGTAAACCGTCTTTGCATTTTATGTGTGACGGTCAGGCTACCGCTAATGCTAGTAACCGTAAAGAAAATCATTTTAATTTTTTATGCGTCTACAAAAGAACATGGTGCCTTTTAATGTTCTTGTCGCGTGCAGACTTAATGGACTAGTAACTTGTCTAATAACACAAGGAATGTTAAAATGAAAGAAATAAGAAAGAAACAAGTTATTCCTGTGTAATATAACTTCGCAAAGAATATACCAAGTAATAAATAAGTATATTGCTGAACAATACTACATATCTGAAGCTACTTAAAAATGTTTCACTTGCAAAGTAATCACAGGTATACTTAAGTGAAAATTGAGTGAAATGCTTCAAAAAGTCAATTTTTTTGTTTATCGATCCGCTATTAAGAATGAATCATCTAGATTCATAATCTCTATTTGGTGTCTATTACTGATGATAAAAAATAATTTTAGACGAGTTTTTAAATGCGCTGCGCACAAGACCAGATAACTCTTTAGAATTTCGAAATTGTGTCTCTTGTTTCGTATTTTTTCTACACCTTTAAGATTTCAAATGTTCCACAAGATGCAATTTTTTCTCAAGTTCCTTCAAATGTTGTAGCGGGACACCCAAAACTATACGTACAAAAGCGTTGAGAGTCATTTTTCTTTATCATTATCATTGAAGACATTCATTATAATATATAACTCATTAATATTAGTGAAACATACTGTTTCTCATAAGTTATACTTTTTTCCCCAAACCTAAAACATAAATAAAAAGTTTGTTTCCAACATTCTTCTTAAATATTTGTTGGAATCAAAATAGATAATATTTCTATTGGCATAATTTTAATTTTTTCAAAGTAGGGTGTTAAAGAAAGTAATTACGTAAAAGATTTTAGTGGTAGATACACAAGACTTTTTTATCCCTTACAAATACACATACAAGTGGTAGGGGTGTAGAAGCAATTCCTTAAACCATAGCTAGAAGTAAATGGGTAGGTTTCAAAACGTTTATGAGCTATTTCTCTCTTTCTCTCTTATATACACATTTGTAGAGAAACCTTTATAAATGCAGAGACGTTTGGCAATAGCTTGCTTTTATTTAAAGAGAAAATAAGATTTGAGGAGTAAGGTCAGGCCTGCTGCAAAGTAGAATGTTTCCAATGAATGTTCAATGTTTTAAAACTTATAATGAATTTTTCCCCAAGACAGTTCTTTCGTTTATTTTCAGGCAAACGTTTAATATTTAATGTAATAACTAAAGCTCAAATCCATCTGTTAAGATTGAATGGAACAACAAAAGACAATAAATTATTTGATGTGTTTACTTATATGCTTAAATAGTTAAGGTTGTTTATCAGAATAAAAACATTGGGTTGTTATCGAAGCGTTTATTGAAAGCAAAAGAAAACTATTATTTTTATTAATTATAACTAGGCGCCGTGTTCGAATGATTAGACAGTTCACCTCCCACCAAGGTGGCCCGGGTTCGATCCCAGGGAATCGTATGTGGGATTCATGGTGGATGAAGCGGCGTCTGAGTGGGCTTTCTACCAGTTAACCGCTTTGGAAAAGAGCATAGTCTGCGACATGCCCTGCTAACGATTTGATTATAACCTGAGGCAGTGTTTTTATCACTTAAATGATCTCAGTCTGGTTATATAATGTGTAAATTCAATAACGGCCCGCCTTGAAGAAATATGTGTATGTAATAATTTGTAAAATGTATGTAACAGTCATTGCATATACTTATATTATTGTATCCATGTGTAATAATTTTATGTGAATATATTACGTAATTCAATAATTTAGAAGCTGTGAGAATAATAAGTTTAAAGTTGCTAACAATGAGGTAACCTTGAGGCAATAATGCGTAAGGAAGTTTAAATACTACTAGTCATTATTAGAGCACCAATAATGTAAATTTTGAGACAGTTTAAAAATAGCCAATCAACAAGCAGAAAAAGCTTTAGTTAAATGAAGGCATTCATTGGAGTGAGATTAGCCAATCGGAGACTTGAAATACAGAAATTTACAAGTTTAGACCGTTGAAATCTAGTCAGTTGGCTGCAGACAGTGATAGTAACCAGATGCAAGATGCGTCCTCGAGAGATTTAATATGTATTCATGTGAGACGAAAAATAGTTTTACGTGGTAAAAAGTGTAATTAATTAATTAAAAAAGAATCTCACAGCTCTCTATGTCAGTGAAGTGCTATTTAATTTGTGTCAAGGATTAATAAAAAGGATGAAAACTTAAAATCCGCGTAAGCCTTAATTCTTGTCGCATCACGCCCTGCCAAGATATTCCTGTCTCTAAAATAATACTGACGCAGCGGAGGCAAACATAAATATATAATATTTAAAGAAACAGTAATAATATTTTTATACTTGGGGCAAAGGCCACCTGAATGTACATTTGGGGCAAAGGCTACCTGAAACTGTTTACTATACGTGCGGTTGCAACTACTACAAGTTCGGCTCCCCAACAGTTGAAATATAATACAACTCTTTCTATTAACAACTACTTTAAATTGGCACAAAGCGTGGGGCAACTATAACAATACAATAACGTAATAATAAATAATAACCTTCTTCAAATTGACGCCCAAAGCGTGGTGCAAATAACGTAACAAACCAACCGCTTTCTCAAACATACAAGGAAATACAGCAAAACGTTCATACTGGGAGTTATAAATATAGCTTGCATTGGTATCGCATGCATAGCGTAACATAATAAGCAAATTCGATTCTCTTTTGTTTTGCTGTGTCTTAGTTAATAAATCCTGACCATCTACATATATATTGATTGGAATTAAATACCGGCGGCATTTGTTTTATTTTACATTGACATTCTGTGGAGCAACAACAACTATTTTCTGCTGCTTAACATTAAAGCTCAAAGGCTTCTTCTTGCAAGGTATTTGTAGATGTTTTTTCATCTCTTATTAATTTATAGAATCCAATTAGAAAGTATTTTATAGATCATGTCAAACAAAAAAAATTGGGTTTTCAACGGTGAAAGAAAAATGTGTGGTTTTTTACGTTACCCCCCCAACCCACACACACACACACACACACACACACACACACACACACACACACAAAGGATACAATAAAAAAATAATTTATGTAAAAATTCAATAAATGAAACCAACAAATAAATTACTTTATTCTATATTTAAAAAGTAACTAATTAATAGAAAGTACGCAAGCAACGTATCACAACAGTCTGTGTAAGTTACTCAGGCAGCTGCTGTAATCTAAAACGCCAAAGAAAATTACAATTGTTATAAAACAAGAATGCTAAATTGTAGTAAAATAATGCAGTTACGGAAAAATGTCGAGATACCAAAAATATATATTAATCGCTCTTCTATGGCATACTTCAACAGGACTTGCCTTAATTGTTTGAATGTGAATTCCATAAAAAATACACAAGACATATTTTCTGGTTAAATAGCCGTTTAAAAAGTAAAATCATGGATTTTCATTCCTGTCTTTGCACAATCGTCTCCAAAAACAATGCCATTTACGAGGTGTGATCAAAAAGTTTCCGGAATGACGTCATAAATACTACACAACAGTTTGTTTTGTCTAATCTGCACTGTCACCCTCGAAGTAGTCTCCTTGGGAGTTGATACACTTGTCCCAGCGCTTCTGCCACTGCTGGAAGCACCTCTGGAAGTCCTCTTCTTTCAACACGTTCAGAGCCTTCTGCGATTCACGATGGATGACATCAATGTCCTCAAAACGGTATCCTCGGAGCCGCATTTTAAGTCGCGGGAAAAGAAAAAAGCCCGCTGGTGCCAAATCTGGAGAATAGGCGGGATGGGGAACAGTATTCATCCTATTTTTATCCAAAAATTGGTGAACAGAAAGGGCTTTGTGCGCGGGCGCACTGTCATTGTGCAGGAACCAGTCACCACTCCTCCATTTCGCCGGCCGTTTGCGTCGCACATTCACCCTTAATCTTTGCAGCACGTGTTTGTAGAACACTTGATTCATTGTTTGACCCCGTGGCACAAATTCCTTATGTACAATGCCTTTAATGTAAAAAAAAACACAGTCATCATTGACTTCGCTTTGGATCAAACTTGCCCGGCCTTTTTCGGGCGTGGAGATGAAGGACTCTTTCATTGTGAAGATTGTTGCTTCGTTTCTGGATCTTACCCATAAATCCATGTTTAATCACCAGTAATAGTTTTCTCCATAAACTGTAGTTCATGTTGTAGCTGTTCTTTAAGATATGTGCAGGCAATCACACGGCTTTCCTTTTGGTCATTTGAAAGCAGGCGGGGCGCGAAATTGGCGGCAATTCTTCTCATGTCCAAAATGTCTTCCAAAGGAGAAACCTAATGAATCAGAAAGTTCTCTTATTGTAATACGCCTATCTTTTAAGACCATTTCCCTCACCTGATTGATATTTTCATCAGTTTTGCTGCACAGGATCGACCTGAACGATCTACATCTATAACTGATGTCACATCACCTTTAAATTTCGGACACCACTCAAATGATTGAGTTTTGCCCATACCTTCCTCCCCATAAGCTTTTCTTAACATTTCATAGACTTCTGTTGGAGTTTTACCGAGTTTAAAGCAAAAATTGATGTTCGTCCTTTGTTCTTCGTAATCTGAAATTTTTGCTACGCGGAAAAGTCGCAGCACCTGCAAAACACGCATTCACTTCAGAGCGTCTACCTCGTCACTGCATGTGTAACAGGAAGTCACGTGACCTCTCATTTTAATCGAGAAGGAACCCTGCATACACGGTCTGGGTAAGAATTAAAGAAATCTCAGCGTCAGCATTGTTGTGAAGCCATTCCGGAAACCTTTTGATCACACCTCGTATATCCCTTCCACTTTGTTCTTCTGTCCATGTTAAGTTAATCGCGATACTTTTATTAGAAACAAATCGGTGCTATAGCCCAAAGCTCCATGAAAAGGCTAAAATAAATGGAAATAAAACGGAAGAAGTATAAAATCAACTCCACTAGGCCATTCTGTGGGTGACAAGTGGACTTTTATGACGGGTATTCTGATCTGTAGCTTTTTTAAAATATTGATATTGATGTGCTTTGTTTTAAACCTATTAATATGAGGAGAGTTTGTTGGGGATGAAGATAGTTTGGTTCCTAGCTACCAAGCGAAGTGGCGCCGCGGTAACGTGCATGATTTGCATTTGGGAGATACCGTTTTTGATCCCCGGCCACCGCCCCTCTGACCCATGAGTTTTTCGTGGTTTCCCCAGGTTAGCAGGAGAATGCTAGGGTTATTCATTTTCTACCACACTTTCCTTCCCCTCATTTCCTGTTCCTATCATCTTCCTTGTCCTCTGTTTCAAGGTTTTAGGACCAGGCGACGCTGTTCGGCGGGATGCGACTGGGCGGTCTGTGTGCTATGTAGAGATTTCTCCCCTGGTGTCGCTGTGGCACTGCGGCCCGCATCTGAGTAAGCCACACCAGCGGGAGACTGCCAGGAATTAGGAGGGTGGTGGGTGTGCCCGGACGGCGAATGCGTTTGATCTGTAAATCTTAGGAACCCTGTCCATACTTGCGCACGTCTCATCCGGATCTGATTGACCTTCGGATCTTTCCCTTCATTCCTCCCTCACAGGGGTCCCGTAGAAGCAAAAAGGACCTTTGCGGCCTACTTGCGGGACCCCTCTTTTGGTCCGTACCTTTACCTTGTTGGTTCCTAGCTTATTTGTAATTTTCAGTTGAGTATAGAAGTCTCAACGGTTGTAGTTGTTTACATTTTATACCTACTTTGTTCGCTTGTCTGCCAGGATTTATATTTTTTCTATATAATAGTTTAAACTTTAAAGGGGCTCGAATAACTGCTTATCGAATAGAAAATGACGTATGTGCAAGTCGAACTTTATTAAAAGAAAAGCAGTCGGAGACCATAATTCAAACTTATTCGTTAGAAAACCTAAAATAACATATTCAGAACACCAGCTAATAAGAACTAAATTAAAAATCTGATGTGTTACACTCACATAACTTTCCCTACTCTTGTACAAACTATTTTTACAAATGCTTATTCTCCATATGCTTCATGTTAATCGAGTTGTTAATCTTATTGCAAATTTTCTTGTAGATGCAAGGGGAATATGGTAGGCTTTAAGCTATAGCAAAATATTTTAAGAGCTGGTTGCTATGTGGAGTATTCCATTCTCTTTGCATTACCAGGACAAAAAACATGAATAACGAATTTCCATTTGAGAAAAAGTATAAGTATTGGAAAATTTAAGGGAATAACAAGCAATATCTCGAAAATGGTTCACTCAACAACAAAAATGTATATGACATAAATTGTGTATTTTAACGAGATCTACATTTTTTGTGTAGTAAAATTTTGTCTATCTCTTATGGTTTACCAGTTATGCAAAAGTCGTTCACAATGAAGAATACTTTTGGAGATATTCCCAGAAAATTCCAGATACACATTTTATTCGTCATGAAAATATCTTAAACATATGATATTTTAATCAAAATCGTTAGAGCCATTTTTGAGAAAAGTACTATTTTCGAAAAATGTTCCATGTAAAGGGTAATATAGGTTGAGGGGATTTTCTTTAAAACCTTCGTGTCGCATATCTGGAAGATACTGAACATAAATACCATATTTGGTGTTTATCCGACTGTTCGTTTGTGAGTTATGCTGTTCACAGACACACATACACGGACATGTTTCCAAAAATGCTTTTTTTTGGATTCAGGGGGTCTCAAAACATATATTTCCGGTATCGAATTTTTGGGTGGAATACAATACTTCCCCTACTTACTATAGTAGTAGAGAAAGTAATAGGCAAACATGTTATACTACAATCAATACGTTTAAATATTTGGGTTATGACATTTATATGTGTATGTGGAGAATAAACCAAATGAATTTACCTATTTCTGTGGAACCGTAGGAAGAATGTTAGGGAATAAAGTCCATAGAGAGTCACTATTGAATTTCTATAAAATACTACCTGTATAGTATTTAGTTGTGATAACTGCGTCCTGGCGAAGAGAGATTTGTCTTGTCTTATACGATACAGGTTTCCGCCATTGCTCCGGACGCACTTCAGTCTTGGGTATTTGTGCTGCTGTATCGTTTTAAAGCCAATTCATTAAGCCTAAACCCTTCACCAATGAATACTTCCCATAACAGATATGGTTTCAAATTCTTATGATTCTAAAAACATTTTCCTAAAATCAATGTATTTCCTCTGAACCAAGTCCTCACAGGAGCATATAATGTGCTGGACTCTTTCAGTTTCTTTCTTGCAGTCTAAGTTACCCTGAGACATTCCCATTGTGTTAAGATGCTTTTTCACAGGAGCTTGTCCTGTGAGAAATGCAATAATGTTCTCAGACTTCAGCTTTCTTCTTACATGGTTTTCTAAGAAATAGTTTACCATGTTTGCTTCCTGGAGTTTTATGCCAGGTTTTACGGTGTTCTACTTTGGACCAGTTTTTAATAACCTCTCTTGTTAAACATCGAGATGTTCCTAGAGCCGACTCTGGCCCAATAAATTATGAAGCTGCTCCTTGTCTTGCAAGTTCATCAGCCTTTTCATTTCCCTCTATGCCATTATGACCCGACACCCAGTTCAGTTGTACTTCATTCTATTCTTCCAAGCTTGTGAACATGTTTTGGTAGTTTATAACCAGTTCTGACGTTATCTTAACGACTAGATAGATCCTTAGGTGCAACCGGACTATCTGAGAAGATAAGGATCCGTTTACCTGTGTAAATATTCCTTATGTTTTAATGTATGCATTGAATGATGGCATGAATTTCTGTTTCAAAAACAATAGCATGTTCACCCAAGGAAAAAAAAAACTTTTGTACTTTGGTCTTATGCCATACACTGCGGATCCTGTTCCTGAGCCATCCTCCGAGTCGTCAGTAATCCACATCAAAGTTTTCTAGGGCTTTCCAGAGTTTTATTAATCCAACGTTCAGGATCAATAATGACTCTGGAGTTATTTATAAAATGTTTAATTGGAGTTATATAGTCTGATGACATTACTAAAGATGCATCTCGTATGTATTTCCTAATTCTTAGCAAACCTGAGTCTATTTCAGGAATTCTCACTTGCAATCTGTAGAGTGCCATTCTTTCCTCTTTCATTATAACTAATTGAAATGGAGTCAGACTCAAGAGTATTTCCATTGCTGCAGTATGGGTTGTTTTCATAGCTTCTGTAACAGCTATACATGCTGTTTTTTGAACTTTATTTAGTTGATTTTAGAGCCTGCTTGAAGGAATTTAAGCCAACAAATCCGTGCTCCATAGGTCGATGGTATGATTATCTTGGTATTTATTTAATGGATCATAACAGGTATTAATCCCTACTTTTAACACGCGTGCGTCTAACTATTTAAAGAGGCGTTTTCCCACATATTATTGTTTTCTTGAAATGCTGATTTCAGTCCATCATAATTCTCAAGTATTTCACTTTCTCAGACATTTTAAGCTCCTTACGTTTGGATATGGAGGCCCTAATCCCTTTACGTCTCTTCTTTTGGTAAATGGTACTATGAGTTTTATGAGGACTCATGGTTAAGCCTTCATTCACAGCCCATTTTGTCACAGTGTTCAGGGCCGACTACATGAGTTCCCTGATTGTCCCTGTGTGTTTACCTAGAACTATGATGACGATATAACAGGTATAGCCTGTGATATCAAACCCTAGATTACTTGCTTGTACAAGTAGCCCACCAACCTCCAGATTCCATATTAGGAGTGATAACACCTCTCCCTGTGGGCAACCACTCATGATTCTTGCAGCTAGGTTACTATCCATGAGACTTGTATGAAGTATTCTGCCTCTCAGTATGGAACCGATAACAGGTTTCATCAATTCCTTGTATTCTTTCAGCAGCAGCAGCTATTGATTTAAAAGAGGTGTTATCAAAGGCACCCTCACTATCAATTAAAGCACCATGTGCCACCTCCTTCTCCGTAATTGTCTTTTACAATTTATAAGTGACCTAAAAAAGGCCAGTATTAGTTCATCTGCCTGTACGATAGGCATGCTGATTCTGGTGTAGAGGATATACCACTAAGTTTTGAGAATTATTGACGTTAAACTGAAGGGTCTTAGAGACAGCCAGGGTCAAGGGCTTCCCTGGCATTGGTATAAATACCACCTTATTTTGTATAACATTTTTTACAATTCATTGAAACCTCTCTGAAGCATAATGGGTATTATTCCATCGTTTCCTGGAGATTTGCGAGGTTGAAATGAGTTTTAATTTTTCATATTTGATGACTTCCTTGGTGATTTTCCAGCCTGCTCTGGAGGCTCTCTTCCCAGAGAGCCTCAGTCCCAGACTATCCCATCCTCCCTCTGGTTCATCACGTAGAGTGGATCCAGGGAAGTGGACTAGAAGAAATTCTTCCATACTCTCCATTTTCCAAGTAGGGATTGCTAATCGAGCTTTGCAGATGTTTTCCAAGAACATTTTTAAGTCTAACGCATTCTGGAGCCGTTTCTATCTCTTCACAGCGCTTTCTCCAGGAGTCCCTCTTAGCCCTCCTCAAGGCTTCATTGTATTCTGTCAATGGAAGCTATAAGCAGTCCATCGTTTTTCGTTTCACAAACTTAAGCAATCTGAGAATTTTCTTCCTTTTACTCGTAAGGTCTTGATTCCACCAGGCCATATTCCTGTTGGCTTGCCTTGTTTTCAGAGAACAGTTATCATTAAATTCGAGATTACTGCATTCTGCAAATGCTCCGGTACAATTTGTAAATCTGCAACCCTGAATCTTATCGCCAGCTTACTCAGATTATTAACTAGGCCTTTCCTGTAGGAATCCCAGTCAGTTCTTTTTGGATTCAGATAAGTTTGGTTTGTTTATAAAGGCATCTTACTTCAAATTGAGTGTATCTGTGATATGAACAACGTTCATCCTCAGACACATGCCAATTTTTAATAAAGTTGTCCATATAACTGGTTGCTAAAGTTATGTCGATAATTCCTGCCTTCTTGTAATAAGAAAGGTAGGTTTGTTACCTATATTCAGTATATCAAGATTACTCGATATAATACAATTATAAAGAGACTCACCTCTTCCATATGCATCCGCACTTCCCTGCGTAATGTGATGGGAGTTACCATCACAGTCAATTTCTAGTTGTAGTCTCTTGGAACAACAGGTGATTTCAACTATTCTAATTCCCTCGTAGGAGGTAAAATGACATAATTATATGGGAGGTAGACCGATCCGAGTATAAACTCCCTCAGTCCGGAGGAGGAGTATAAACTCCTTCCCCCATTGATTTTACTCCGACTACCGTAACGTCTCTGGAACAGAGATTCATTAACAACAGTACGAGAATTTAAGTCATTTTAACTAAGATGCAGGTCTGGAGAGGTTCTATTGTAAATTAATTTCCCGCCAGCCTCCTTATCTAATTTCCCCTCTGTAACACTACGGTTGCTAGATGAGTGTGACATCAGAGGTTTTCATCTTTACACAGAGGGCAGCAGATGCCGCCATATTTTGTTGAAGATTTACCTGCAATCTTCATCACCTCTTTGATCCCCTGAGAGTCTCTTGGCCTGTAGTCACATTTTTGCAATTGCTGTAGTCAGGTATTCTGCAGATGATTCAGAGATGTTTTGTACTGTTAAGCCTTCTTTTTGAGATCCATCAACAGTTTCAGGGGTTTTTTACTGTGTCCATTGAAATTATATGAGTATGGAGGAAAGACAGACGAACCGGTAGAACCCTCAGTCGATCCCGACAGAGCAAGGCTGAATACTCTGGAAGGTCGCCTGGTATCTAGCGACACATCTCCCAAATGACATGCACTCTTTCGGGATGGAAACGCGTAACACCTTGGGGTTGGGGAGTTGCTTCACGGTCTCTAATATTCGTTATTCAGAGACAAACCTACACAGTGGTTTGATGAGCAACCAAAACCACCGTGCAGATACCGGCAATCCAACATCCACCAATGCTTCCAATACCCGCTCAAGGTCCGGCTTTAGAGGCTTGCGGGCATTTTTTTTTCGAGTGGAGGAGAAAATGATTTAATCACTTACCCCATCCCCGATGGGAGTCGAGACTGAGATTGTGGAACTCACCAATAGTCGGCATACCCACTAAAAACTCCTCCACCGGAAGGAAAAATGGAAGAGAGAAAAGGAGAAAGTAATGTGTGATACTGTGGCTGTACCGCTATTGCACCAGCACAGTCATGGGTACGGGTATATTGGCCGGCCATGAGGCCTAAGCCAGGTGAAGGTATGGTGCCAGGACGCAAGCATGACCGAGGCCCTACTTGCGCCCTTGGGAATTAAGGAGTGAAGTTTGAGGGAATTTATGAGGGATAGTATGGCAGCAGTTCCCAGCTTGCTGCCGCGTTAAGTCGGGTGCAGTGTTCAGTAGTTCCTCGGGTTCCTGGCGCGGCCTCTGCGCGTCGAGCTCGGCCAGTCCGTCGGTTGAACTAATGGAATTCCACGGATCTCGTCATAGAGATACCATATGTACTGTGATAAGGTGTTCTTGGTTTCGGTCTGGAGCTCTCGAAGCCCCGCAACTGAAGCCTCAAGTACTCCCAGTCGCGTGGCTCGGTCGTCGCTTCCAACTTCGTCGTCATCTGGTTCGACGAGATGGCCCTCGACTCGAGCCAGCTTGCGCTGGACCGATGCGAGGATCCCGTCATCCCCCTGAAGCTCTGAAATCTGCCTTGAAAATACGAAGATCGCCCTGGCAGGTCCGCTGTTTGGCCTCCACTACCGCTAAGCGCGTGTTGGTTGCACAGCGTAACTCAGCCAGGCGAGCGGTGATGTCTTGGAGAGTAGCCTGCATTGCAGACAGCGTGACTTGTAGTTCTGGACGAGTTGGTTGTGAAGTTCCCCTTACACGGGGCGTCGTTGGCGGAGGATGTTGGTTGGCCGTCGGCGGAGGCGGTCTTGTGGTCGTCGTCAGCGTAGCTGACCCAGCTGGTGGCTTGCTCCGGGGGTACAGGGGGCACTGAGCCTGCCTCGTGTAGTGCGTGTGCCCGGAGCAAGTGGCGCAGAATTTGCGGCGTCGGCGGAGATCGTGGTCGGTACAGTTTGCCGTAAGACAACCTGCCCCGCAGTAGTGGCACCGAGGTGCGGCGTTGCGTGCCTGCGCTGTGTGACCGTACCACAACAGCGGCGGCAGAGTACCGGTTCACTCCTGCTTGCCTCGACACGCAAACATTGCCCCAGAAGAGGCAGGCTTGATTGCAAGGCCGCCTGAGCGTCCGCGGCGGAACCCAGATGGAGGCGTACCAGCGGTGTTGGCCCTCTGGGAGAGGTTATCCGGGAGGCCCGAATAGCAGAGCGCCAGTGGTGCCTTGCAGCATCCAGCACGAAGTGCACTGGAAGATCCCTCGGCACTCCACAGATGACGACACTGTGGCGGCCATCTGACGGAGGATGCGTCTGCGGCGACAGTGGACTCACCAGTGGCGGCAAGCCGGCGGCAGTCGGTGGCGTTGTACAGCCCTGTGTAGGAGAAACAGGGCTGGTGGCAACCTGTGGTGCAGCAATGCGACCGGGTGAGGCAGCAGCCGAAGCGTAGCTGGGCCCGGTCAGCGGTGGCGGCGAGACGGCGGAGTCCGCGGCCGGAGCCGGGGAAGCAGCGGTGGAATCCTCAGTGGCACGACGTTTTCTCCTCTTCCCCATTTCGATGATCTCGGCGAAGCGTTGAGATGTTACCTCGGCGGAGTCTCGAAGCGAAGTCCGCATTTACGGCACTATAGAGGCCCGGCTGCAGAAGAAAGAGAGATTAAATAGAATGAGAAATAATTTCTCATTTGATTGATAATTCCGAAATGGACCAAAAACAAAACAAACAAACAAACAAACAAACAAAGATCCGAAGATATATGAGAACAGTTGAATATGTAGAGTGTTCTTTAAAGAATGCCACACTATCAAACAAGATAATGGGAACATATAAGTTGCATTCAAAATTCAAAAATTTAAAAACAATGGTGCAGTATAAACTAAGAGGTAAAGGCAAACAGCTTGAGTTATTTTCTCTTTGGTCTTAAAACAGATGGAGCAGGCAAAAGCCTCGACGCTTGAATTAGATGATGATGGCGATGGTAAGCTTTTAAATTAGCTTCTATTTCACTTATGTGCATAAAATATTTTATATATGTTTATTTACATACTAGAATAGATTTCGTTTGCAGCTGCCTTGATGTCCTTATCATTATGCTAGCATATATACCAATGTCATCAAAGAATTTGATTATCTGAAATTAGAACAATCTCTCATTTAATTTTGGTCTGCTAAAACTTAATAATAGTCGTTAATGATTTTGATTGAAAATGCAGACATGTCTGTAAATAGAAAGAAAAACCAAAATGGATGTAATTAGCGA
Source organism: Deroplatys truncata (assembly GCA_030765065.1). Lineage (NCBI taxonomy): Eukaryota > Metazoa > Arthropoda > Insecta > Mantodea > Mantidae > Deroplatys > Deroplatys truncata. Next base: position 130,738,031 of record CM060986.1, read on the forward strand.
GATTTCAAGTTTCCAACAAAACAGGAATTTTTAAGTAACAGAGATGTGATAATCTTAGCGGCTCTTCTGCGCATTTTATTTAGATTTCCATCAGGTGAAGAGTTATAACAAGCAATATTTACAAGTTTAAATATAGAGACAAGGAAAGTAGAGTTTTTAAGTTTTACTTCCGAGAAAAAAAAATTAATTTTGTGAAAATTAACTAAAAAATCGCATCTACCAGGCTGACGCAAAGTCCAGTAATTCATAAATCACAATGGTAATAATTTAATTATCAATTAAAAAGAGAAAATGAAGCACTATCTTTTGGCTTAAGCGAGAGTCAAGGCTAGCCTTAACCCACATGACAAACTATAAATACCTCATCCTCTCTGTGGAGAATCAGGCTTTGGCTCTAACAGCTTATGTATGAGTAAACAGGCATTTGATAAAGTATATCATATCAACCATTCAAGTTTAACTGGTGAGTTATGCATCACCAAAAAAATTTAGGAACCTAAAGAATAGAGGCAATAAACTGGGTTTTGGAAAAAAATCTGATTTGATACATTCACATGACTTTTCTACCCTGTATCGTTTGTTAGTGACTAGTGACTAACTATTGTTACTAAAGCTTATTTTTCTCTCTACTACATTTTACTCTAAATAAACCTTTGTAGAACTAGCTACACTACACATTTTGTTATAGATACAAAGGAAACAGCGATAGTCAAATGTTTAAGAACTGATATGCTAGCCTTAAAATTTCATAATGTTTCCATATAAGCGCGACAACAGCTATATGTTGAGAGGGCTTTAAGAGAATGACCAAGAAATGAACAATTCGAAACTTTAATGACGGATATCTCGGAAACGGCTTCTGCCACAAAGAAAACGTATTTTACATAAATTGTGTGTTTTAAAGAGAGCTACATTTTTGTGCAGAATTTTTCGTTTATCGCTTACCTGTTACCATTATACAAAATTATAAAAAATTCCTTCGGAACGAAGAGGACTTATATATATTGAAGAAGTAATTTTGTTGTATTGTTATTTTTACCCCACGCTTTGGGAGCCAATTTGAAGAAGTTTTGTTGCTTAACGTATGGAAAGCCAATTTGAAGTAGGAGTTGTATTGTAGTTCTTATGTTGGGGAACCGAATTTGAAGTAGTAGCAACCGCAGGTATGGTAAAAAAGTTTCCGGTAGCCTTCGCCCCAAATGTACTTTCCGGTGGCCTTTGCTCCAAATGCTTAAAAATATTTAAATTTGTATTTTTTACTGTTTCTTTAAATATTATATATTTATGTTTGCCTCGGCTACGTCATTATTATTTATATATACTTTTTTTTTTAGAGAAATGAATGTCTTAGCAGGGAGTGGTGCGACTGAAGAATGTAGGCTTACACAGATTATAATTTTACTTCACTCCTTTTATTAATTCTTTAAGTGATTAAAATATTACTACACTGATAGAAAGAGCTGAGAAATTATTAGTTAATTACTTGCACTTTTTAACACGCAAACTGTTTTCGTCTGACACTGAATACGTATTAAACTTCTCGAGGACGCGTTACGTGTCTGATAGTAACACTGTCTGCTAGCAACCAACTCGTCCAGTTATGAGCGCTGTCTACAAGCAACTGACTTGATTTCTACCGACTAAATTTGTAAATTTCTGTATCTCAAGTCTCTGATTGGCTATTCCTAATCCAATAGAATACTTTTATTTGATTGGTTGTTGATTGGCTATTTTATAAACTGTCACAAAAATTACATTATTGTTGCTCCAAGAATGACTAGTAGCATTATTACACTTTCTTACTCCTTATTTCCTCAAAGTCACCTCATTGTTAGCAACCTTTAACTTGTTATTCTCACAGCTCCTACATTATTAAATTACGTAATACATTCACATAACATTATTACATGATATAATAATAATATAAACATATACAATGACTGTAATATACACATTTTATATATTGTTACATACATATTGCTTTAAGGCGAGCTGTTATTATATTGTATATTATATAATTTGACTAAAATCATTTAAATGTTAAAAATACTGCCTCAATAATATATATATTATTTGTCATGTAACTATCTTTCATATATGATATTTTAATTAAAATCGTTAACCATTTTTTAGAAAATAAAAAATTTCAGTAAAGGTTCATGTAAAGGGCAGTTTGGAGTGGGAGATTTTTTTGAAAATCTTCGTGTCGCATCATTGGAAGATATTGAAGTATGGTATTTATCCAACATTTCGTTTTCGAGTTATGCTGTTCACAGACACCACGCACAGAGATACACAAGCGGACATTTTTCCAAAGATGCTTTATTTGGATTCAGAGGCCTCAAAACATGTGCTTTCGGTGAAATCTTGGTATCAAATTTTTGGATGGAATGCAATACTTCCCCTACTTAGTGTATTAAAGAAAGTAATAAAATTAGACAAATTTTCAAAAGCGAGTTGATATTCTATGCTGAGTCCAGTAGCCTTAATGATGGCTTCGTCCCTGCACATACGCCTATAAATAAGTTGCATAATCAGACGGTCCAGGAAGCCATCGTGCACCTAAGCCATGCTAAGTGGCCTACTTTTGACTACGGAATAACCACCACTATATAATTTAGCTAAACAAGCAAAACATTTGAAGAGTCTAATGCAAAGCTATTTTAAAATAATATCTTCTTATCCCTAATAAAATTTTATGATCGAAGTATTGAGGCAGTATTTTTAACAGTTGAATGGTTTCAGTCAAATTATATAATATAAAATATAATAACAGCCCGCTTTAAAGCAATATGTGTATGTAACAATATATATAAAAAGTGTATATTACAGTCATTGTATATGTTTATATTATTGTATACATCTGTAACAATATTATGTGAATATATCACGTAATTTAATAATGTAGGAGCTGTGAGCATAATAGGTTAAAAGTTGCTAACAATGAGGTAACAATGAGGTAACCTTGAGGCTATAATGAGTAAAAAAGTTTAATAATACTACTAGTCATTACTGGAGCAACAATAATGTAAGTTTTGTGACAGTTTACAAAATAGCGAATCAACAACCAGAAAAAGCTTTAGTTAAATGAAGGTATTCTATTGGACTAGGATTAACCAATCGGAAACTAAAATGAAGCACAATTTACAAATTCAGAAGTCAGTTGCTCGTAGACAGCGCTCATAAATGGACGCGTTGCTTGTAGACAGTGTTCCTAATCGGACGCGAGTTGCGTCCTCGAGAAATTTAATACGTATTCGTGTGAGACGAAAATATTTTTACATGTTAAAAAGTGCAAGTAATTAATTAATAATCCCACAGCTCTCTATATCAGTGAAGTGTTATTTAAATTGTGTCAAGCATTAATAAAAGGAGTGAAGTAAAATTATAATCTGTGTAAGCCTTACATTCTTCAGCCGCACCAAGCCTTGCAAAGAAATGCATGTCTCTAACAAAAATACTGACGCAGCCGAGGCAAACATAAATATATAATATTTTAAAGAAACAGTCAAAATTACAAAGTTAATATTTTTAAACTTGGGTCGAAAGCTACCGGAAACTTTTTACCATACGTGCCGTTGCAACTACTTCTACTTCAAGTTCGGCTTCCCAACAGTTGAACTACAATACAACTCCTACTTCAAATCGGCTTTCCATACGTAGCAGCAACAACCTACTTCAAATTGGCCCTCAAAGCGTGGAGAAAATAACAATACAACAAAAAATTACTTCAGTATTGATAAGGAGATACAAAGATGAAAGAGAAAACCAAAATACCAAAAATAAAATCTACTCTTTTCTTGCAATAAACAGAATATATTTCAGCATGTTCCAGAAAGTAGCTCCGAGGAAATATTCCTACATGCAGCAATTCTATTCTTTCTTTGAACAATCATGGATATAAATTTTGAATATTACACAATTTGAACAGTATAAAAGATTTCATTATTTTATGTGTAACACTTCAGTAGATGGAAGCGGTTTCCTGGGGTTGCCGTGAGTATCCTTTAAGGATAAAACTACAAGTAAACTGATTTAAACTCTACAAGAAAAAGCATGCTTAAAAGCAGAAGTGTATGTATTGATTGCTTTATTTGAATTTTATGTTCTCAATTTTACAATTTGACGTTGAATTCCCATTTTATTTCTTGTCAAGTGCCGTTATATTCTGGAGTAATTTTATTTTATAATGCTTTTCACTGATTTTTACAGAGATAGCTCACATAAAAACATTCTTGTTATTTACGACGAGGATCACAATTCACAACGGGAGATAGTGATTTCTTATAACGCCTCATTACGCCAGCATTTGGAGTAACAATCGTTCCAGAAGCAACTTCTGATACCGTATAAAGAAATAGAGGCGCCGGAAAAAAAATGGACTTGTTTGTTGTCGAGAGGCAGTTAAAGTGAATTCTGTGAAGGACTTTTTGAGGCCTACCTTACCGTCGGAGTACAAAACTGGAAATTACTCCAAGGACGATTTAAGAGGATCATTTGATCAGATGTTTTGATTTATTGCAAGGAAAGAAAACGTAAGGAATTATTTTAATTAATCTAATTCTTACCCTCTGTTGAGTTCTGCTCTAAAGGAGTTCCCAACATTTAAATTCAGAGGCATATTCTTAAAAAATCAATGAAAAAGAAAACATTTTGAATTCAATTTTACATCTAGCAGGTTAATGATTAGAGAAACAGGCTGTTTGTTTTCCCCCATCAACGTAGCTTTCATCTCAGAAATGAATTTATACAGATATTGATAATATGGTCGTATTTATTAAAACAATACCTTTTTGCATAACTATTTTTGGAATGGGTTGGTACAATCTAGTTATGCATTAATGTATTTAAATTAGTCTCTTATGTCCTTAGCGTCTACATTCATTTCTAGATGAAGCCTCTAAATCACTAAATATTGCTTTCAAAACAGTCTTTTGCTGCAATAGCAGCCGTCGACCTCTTTTAGAGGATTTAAGGATAAGTATGATGTGTTACAAATAATAAGCAGGATCTCTTAACTTTATTATCTTTGTGCCATATGATAGCCCTCTCCCCGTTTCAGGAAAGTAATTAAGTTGCCATATAACCTATTTTTGAAGTGGTATTGGATTTTTCAATTCTGATTCAATTGAAAACCTTAGTGTCCACCCAAGTCTAGAGTAAAATAATAATAATAATAATAATAATAATAATAATAATAATAATAATAATAATAATAATAATAATAATAATAATAATACCGTATGTTGCCGTAAACGTCACCATTAATAGAGTATACCGAGAATAACTTTACTGCTACAACCAAATTTAATGTTGTCCTCTGTAGTGTAGTGGTTACCATGCTAGCCTCTAGTTCCCGAGGTCGTCAGTTCAAACCCGGCGGAGCATGATGGAGTTTTTTCGGGCGTTAAAATCCTTAGCATGGCTTCCTTCGGAAGCGAAGTAAAACCAGTGGTCCCGTGTGGTAGATATACAGCACATAAAAGAACCTCAAGCCTGATAAAGAGGCCTCTGAGCAAAATTACTTTCACGCCCAATATAGAATGGGATATTAAGGACCACAGCAGTTAAAGAGCGTCCATAAAACAACTCAATTTAATTTTAGATTTTATTGTGTCGAAGCTAACCACTCAAACTATGTAGTAACCATATAGTATCAAGTTAACTTATTTATGTTTCTTTTTCTCATTTTAGAATTCATTTATACAGTGTATTTTTCTGTTTATTTTGCATACTATACCTGATTAGTAACGAAACACTTATGGTTCAATGGATCCGTGCGAATGCTAAAGGAAAATCTCTGTTATTATTACTTAAACTGAAATATACTGTCGGATTGGTTGCTAAAGTTTTCCTTGTTTTTCAACAATCGAGCTATCATTGGGTCAGCTGCACTGTACATCATGAGCCAGTGAATGTTCGGGAAGCTCTTTGTTGTCCGCCACTACTTAATCTTGTCGTCGGACCATTAGAAGAGTAAACGCCAGAAGAATCTGCACAGTACACGAGGGTGAACGGGGTGCAGACTAGTGACAGTAGTCGTAATATTGCGAACGTGTTGCACGTAAGGGGAGAGAGAAGAGGAGGAAAGGAATAATTCACTATTAATGTATTCGTTACCAGCTGAGACTTTCTAATCAGAAGAAAAAATAAAGGTGACACTGTTGTCAAACTGTGTAAGGAAACAACTACCTCACATTAAATATAAAGAAATTATGTAAAAGAAAAATGTTAGAGGAGATAATAATTGTAGTAAGGAGCATATTAACGTAGTAAATAATGATACCATAATTAAGAAAGAGCTGAGAATAAGAAAATAGACGAGAATGCTAAATAAGTATGTAACAATTAATAGAAGATAAATACCTATGTGAATAGATGGTATATTATATAACTAGTAGGTTTACCTGCAAAACTGAATATTGCAAAGGGAGCATTTTTTCATGAAAAATGCTTTCCTTATATATAGAGGTAACTAGGGACCGAAACACACAGGGTGGCTGAAAAAAAAAACGATCACAGCAAATAGGCCAAATAAGTGACCAAAGAGCACAGGGATGAGGAGAAATTATGACTGAAGCAAGTGAAATTAGGCAATATTATACAGAGAGAGGGAGAGACAGAAAAATAACTCAGAATTTCCAAAATAGTCTAGTTTTGCAAGAGAAAAATAGATTGATAAACTTATTTTCATAAGTCGGCAAATAGAGTAGCTAATGGAAGAGTAGTTTTTGGTCGTAAAAATCCTTAGCATGCCTTCCTTCGCAAAGAAAGTAAGGCCGGTGGTCCCAGTCATAGATTTGTGACACGTAAAAGAACCTTAAGCCTGATAAAGAGGCCTCTGAGCAAAATTTCCAGCCTTTCACATCCAATATAGAATGGGACGCTAAGGACCACAGCAGTTAAACAGCGCCCATAAAAAAAGAACTCAATTTAATTTAATTTTTTAGCTAATGGCAAATCACGTTACATATTACAAGTATAGCAGTTGGGTAGCATCTGTATGGGAGAGTATAAGAAGTGAGAGATTCCGAGAAACCTAGTTCCAATTCTGATTTTCAAAAGGTCCACTTTATTACGTTGTGGGTGGGAAGCGTATAAACTCGGATGTAGATTTAACTTAGATATCGTTTAGGTAGCTGGATTTAACAGGAAAGAATACCTACGCAACTCGGGAAACCCGGAGAAGTTTAATTAACTATATTTAAGTACGCGTAGATAAAAATTTAAATCTTGCCGTTTTTATTTAAATGTTTTATGTATATCTATTTTGTTTTCCAAATTTTGTTACATATTGCTCTATCATAATTTTAAGTGTGTTTTAAGTATCATGCAGATATCTTTAATGATTTTTAGAGAAAAGAAAAGGTTTTTCTTTTATTGCACTAATTAATCAAGCGTTGCAAACGCAGAAATCGTAATTTTGAAAAAAAAAATATAAATACCAATACACAAAAATGATATGTATATGGAAATTTGTTCACTCTTCTGCTTGTTTCAGAAATCGAATTAAATGGATTTGTCATAACTTGATAAGCTTAATAGTATAGTAAAAAGCATATTCAGATTTTTAAGCTCATTCTCTCTGAAAATCAAACAAGATTGATTACAAACATCGTATGGAACATGCGCAAAAGTGCAAGAAAATCAAAACCTTTTAAAACGCATTGGAAGTAAATGCAGACCATTATGCCGCTCTTTGGCACATAAATGGTCACGTCAGAAAGCTGTAAACGGCTCTGAGAGTAAAATTTATACTATATGATTGAAGCTGGGGTACAAATTATTTTGGATATAAAAACTAAGTTTTTAACTTCTGGAAAAATATTGACCCCTAACTGGAATAAATCCAGACAAGCAGTAATATGTGGCTTTATTCAGTCCTCAATTACCCGACCCGATATGAGAGTAGTTAGGCGATTTAGGGCTACAACCACAAGAAGAGAGGCAACGAATTTCCAGCCAGCATCCCGGACACCGCTATAGTCTACATTACCTGTCACCGCTACAACTGTCATCCTCCGTGGCCTAGAGGTTCCATACCATTTTAGCCTCTAATTCCGAAAGTCCCGGGTTCAAACCCGGCGGAGGGCAGTGAATTTTTTCGGGCATAAAAATCCTTAGCATGGCTTCCTTGGAAAAGAAGTAAAGGCTGTGCTCCCGTGTTGTAGATTAACGGCACATAAAAGAACCTAAAGCCTGATAAAGAGGCCTCTGAGCAAAATTTCCGCTCTTTCACGCCCAATACAGAATGGGACTCTACGTTAAAGAGCGTCAATAAATAAAACTTTAAAAAATCGATACAACTGTTTGTAACTGCATGCTGCGAATATAGCTTTCCAGTAATTCATTCATTTATGAAATGCAATGCAGCATGAGACTTGGTTTCTTCCATTTATCTCCGCTTACCAAATGTAAATGACGGATTAAAGTTGAGAGTCATTTACTGCAGTTGCATATAGTTATGGTTTTTGAAGAGCTTAGGTTGCCTCTCATCCGTACACCTGCCAGCTCACCTGGTTTTTGGTCAAGAGAGCTGCCAGGCAGCGAGTGGCTTTCTATGTTGCCGGGGATTGAGTGCCTGAATGAGATTTGTCTCTACTTGGGGCTTGGTGAGTATGCCGGCTTGCTTTAGTTAATCTTTCTCTGGGATAAAAGAGGCTACTTTAACCGATCGCCTTGTGTTTAGTTTTACTAGTTGTAGTGTGTTCATTGTTATGTCAATGGTATTAAGTTCGAGGCTTCTTCGGATGACTTCCTCGGGGAGTTCTTATTAAGATTATACGGGCTTGCCAATTTCCACTCCCTTCCTCGTCGGTCAGCCGATGGAGAATATATATTAGATTTGATATGATATTCTGGCTCTTAAGATTTGAGAACGCGCCTTATAAGAGGCGGGGTAAGCACGCTTGAGGTGTGTATCGAGAGTCAACTGCGCCGATGATGTCAAACGACAGCATCGCATCAAGAGGACGGCTGTCACCTGCAATCGCGGGAGATTGGAGTTGGCGATGGATTTTTTGGACGTAAAATTCTTAGCATGGTATGCTTCGGAAGGGAAGTAAAGCGGTGGTCCCGTGTCGTAGATTTACGGCACGTAAAAGAACCTCGGGTCAGATAAAGAGGCCTCTGAGCAAAATAACCAGTCCTTCATGCTTTATGGGACACTGGTTCATCAGAAAGGTTTTGTCGTATTGAAGACTGCAATTATGAATCCACCAGTGTTAGCTATGCCGAATCTTGATGAGCCATTTGTTGTACACACCAATACCTCTTGAAGTATAATATATTTGTTAGCACCACGTTGGGCCAATTTGCAGTTGAATATTTGTTGGTAGTTGGAAGATAATTCATGTTTATCTGCCCCACGTATGGGAACCAATTTGTCGCGGTCACTTCGTGTTATCTATTGCTGGGCGCCTGTTATTGTATTACTATTTTTTAAATTTGGGTTCTTTATCCTCCGGCTAGCTATTATTTCTCGGCCGAGCAAATCTGTTGAACAGGGTGTGTAAACGGAAAGGTTTTGTTACTGAAAGATAACACTGATAAAAGAATTTGTTTTTACACTTTTATTGTCGTCACACATTATTCAATTTCACATATTGATTCTTGATACACGCCAGACTGAAACTGTTATGTTTTCTAATGTTATTATAATCACTTATTTGCCGCACTTTATTAATTCGCGTATTTCACATTATAACTAACTTTACGACACGAGAGATTTTGTAGAATTGCGCGACGCTTCTCTTAAACTTTGTGACCTATAACCCACGAATACTTATGTTGAACTGAACGACGTATTACACGCGAATGCTTCTGTTGGACTGTGCAATACTTGCCTCTGGCTTTAGCTTTTTATACTCCCACACCCCGATATGCCTAAAGATTATAACCGAAGTGCTATTGGTTAATAAAACGCGCCAACATTAGCGTCTATTTTTATATCCAATCAAAAATTACGAAAACATATGTTCTAGGGAAGAAATTCCCGCCATTTCTAAGAAAAGCGCGCCAATCTGACGTCATTTGCTTGTCTCTAATAATTGATAAATAACTCACCCCCTCGCTTATTATTACCCGCTCTTATTGTCAGTTTCAGTGAGGCCGTGTAAACTTATTTCCTAACAATGCTTATAATTAACAAACATCTCAAATCAATGTCATACAATAATGCTTATTTACACTACAATCACTCTGGCATTTACATTATTGTGATGCAAATTACTGCCACACTCTCGGCATTCTTACTTCAGGGTACCCGAGAATACTCGTCGTCATGATAGGACAAAAGAAGGCAGTGTTAAAGGAAAAGGCTCAGGGTACTTTAGAAAAAGGGATTGTTAAACCTTTGCAGTGGACATATAGTATAGTATAAGTTTTTGATTCTCAAGGGTCCGGATGGCTTTCGGCCGGTTGTATCGTGCCTTAAACCAACAGATACATATTGAATCTAACCCTTTGCCAGAATTCAGGAATTCCCGCAACGGTATCGTTCGGTTTATTAAGCCTTGTTTGACGCCAAGAGAAATTCTGCGATTATGAATTAAGAGACGTTGGCAGCATCATTTGTATTTCAGAAATTTCAAGTGTACCTTGAGGATGTACCGCTTACCTTGGAGTGCGGCAATTAGGAATTAACTTGGGCCTTCGCTTGCTGGGGATCCGAATTTCCTTTCTAAATTTACTCCCGTTCACATCATGGATAATGATAATGCTATTGCTAATTTCATTACTCGAATGTTTGATGAGGGTTCTTCAGCAGAGTTCCCTGCTAACTCAAGCTGTCAGTTGTTTTTTGAGACAGCTTACCCAAATTGTTCACTAAGTGGGCCACTATTAGCGTCAGGACCTTGCTTTAGCTGATATAATTGAAAAGCTTCAGGGGTGACGAGATTTCGCCTTATCGTTTGCGCGACGATGTCTTAACCGCTCCGGGGAATTATGACGCAGATTTCTGATAATTATAGTTCGGATAGTCTTAGTACTCATGATTTTTAAGTACTTTCATAATTCTTCTTAACTCTTAAGTACTTTGAGAATTTTTAACACCCGGGGGAAAGTTAGAGATAGGTACATCTGGAACGGTATGGATAAGGACATCACCACTCGAGTTAAGTCATGACCTTTTTGTGCTTTGTCTAAACCTGCCCGCGTACAACCTGCGGCGGCCTGGCATTTGACTATGCGACGCGCACCTTGGAGAAGCTTTGTGTTGATTTTGTTGGTCCGTTCCCTTGATCTGCTATGGGCAACACTTACGCCGTTGTTAATTACTGATGTCTTCACTTAGTTTTGTTGGGTCTCGGCAGTTCCCTCGTCTACGGCCGGTACGGTGATTAAAGCCTTGGATAGTGATTTTGCTTCACGGCATCCTCCGAAAATTCTCGTTTCGAATATTGGCTCTCAACGCTAACGCATTTCGTCGTTTCTGTTTCAGTTGGAAGATCAAGCATGTTATGAATACGATGTCCGAAGCCGTATCATGCTGAAAGATTTAATATGAACCCTAAAATCCGCATTAATTACATTTTATCACCAACAACACAACTCTTGGGATACCCATCTGCAACAGCTGCAGTTTGCTTTCAAAACGGCTATGCATGAATCCCATCTAGCAGTCCCCATTTCACTTGTGTTTGTCTACACTCCAAATTCGCCACATTCGGATTTATGGTCTGGCAATGATCTCTGCAACGACGTTACCATGGAGAAGATTTTAGAGATATTTGGGGTAGGGCATTAAAGAATTGGAAACGATCTCACCAAGCACTTAAAAGACGATATGGTGAAAACAGGGACACTTCGCTCTTTTGTGTAAGTCAATTCGTTATATGCAGGAATTATCCTCAAACGCCTAAACATGATGCCTTTATGGTGAAGTTAGCTCCACGCTACGTAGGCCCGTGTATTATCCTGCGCATATCCAAAGGTGTTTCTTGTAATCTAAGGCATGCTCGCACCATGAGCTACGGCGGGCAAATATCTCTCAATTGAAGTCCTTGTCGACGGTCATGGACGATGATTAGTTTTTGTTGTTTTCCCTTTGTGAGCATCCGCGTTCGTAGCGAGTGGATGAGTGGCTGTTTGGGCACCTTGTTTGCCTAATGTTTGCCGGGGGTTTATGTATTATGCTCATCCCCGGAAGTATATTGTGTGTTTTTATATTTTAATGTACGTCAGGAATCCTTGTATAGTTGTGTTTGTTTCTTTGTAAAAGTAGCCTTGACTATGTTTACCGCTCTAGATTTGATTCTCTTTAGGTTTGTTAATCCTCTGCCCTATCACTTTGCCACCCCCGAGCGTTCTTTAGCTTCACTGCCATACGGATGCGGTGCAGTTCTTGGCTTCATGGTTTTGGTCTCGCTGTGGGGATAGATTGCCACGTGCTACTGCACTTGTGGTGTTTCTGCCTCTAATGGATCTTGTAGAATTGGATGAAACAGGTACTCAGCTGTCAACGTTTGCCGGATTGGCTATGTTATGTGTCGGGGTGTTGACCATTGCCACTTATAGTAAGCCGGTATGATGCAGGAGCGTCTTAGTCGCTATTGTTCTTTGGGGAAATGTGGCACGTGAAGTTAATCTAGCCTAGAATCTTCCGCATCGTGGAGGTGTACGTCGGAGCTCCTTGGCTGGAGAAACTGTCGTTGCCTGGAATATACTTGTCCGTCTTTTCACAAGCACTAGCGTGAGACGGAAGTTTTCGTCTTCAAGCTTTGCGATAACGAATTTGGTCCGCTTTGGACGCCTGGGGATTTCCGCTAAGGCTGGACTGAATATCCTGTTACTGTTTGCCTTGGGTCGTCGCTGGATTTACTTTGCTGGGAATGTGCTGCTTTCCTTCCCGCCTTCCTCGTACCTAAATTTTCTTCCCTTTCTGGATGTTCTTAAGTTAAATGCCTCTCTCATCCGTTTTGGGGCATTTTGCCGGTTGGTGTTGGTTTTTGGCGAGCTTAGGCTGCCTTCCGCCTTCCGCTTGTTCTTTGACCACGAGAGCTGCCATCAGCGAGTGGGTTTGGGATGTTACCGGGGATTGAGTGATCGAGAGGGGTTTATCATGCTGTGGCTGCTTAGAACTTGGTGAGTATGCGGCTTCGTTTAGTTAATTTTTCCTGGAATAAAAGAAGTTTTTCTAACCTACTCGCCCTGTGTTTGGTTTTACTAGTTTAATGTGTTGATTGTTATATCTATCCATGGCATTAAGTTCGATGCTTCTTCGGGTAACTTCCCCGGGGAGTTCTTATTAAGGTTATATTCACAAAATTGTATTATGCCAATGTTATGTAGTCAGGTATCTTATAGGGTTCTAGGCCATGCCTGCTGAACAGCAGTACTTCATGCATTAGGATTTGCACCTTTCGATTTCTTTCCGTAAGCAACGGTTAAGTTTGTACCGGTTGTATTCCTTTACATTTCATTAGGGAGAAGTTAAATGGTAATGCAAGCCACATTTCTTGGTGCTGCAATCCTACGCAGTTTGGCTGATGCGAAGTACTTTACAGTATAATATAGCAATTTGAAATTCAATATCATTTACTTAACCTTCTAACATAAGCTCTGTAGTACAAACCACAGATCTTTATGTTGCAGTGTTATTCGGTTTGACTGAGATGAAATTTTAAGGCCAGCGTATAGCAACCAGTTCTAAAACATATGAATATGGCTATTCCCTTTGTATCTATAAAGAAAGTGTAATACATCTATTTCTGGAAATATTTGTCTGGATTAAAATGAAGTACGAGGCGTGTTTTTAAAGTAAGTACCGTTTCAATATTTTGCGCTGCAGTCGCGATTTTGAACATCATCATCACTTCTTCCATTCCCTAGGAAGCCAGACGCGGCTGTGAGTGATCGTCACTTTGCGCTTTTCTTTTGTTAGAGCGGTTCGAAATCTTCAAAACAAAAGAATAACCCCCGTCTGCGAAGTCAGATCAGTGGTTCGTTTTCTGAATGCGAGAAATATCACACTATGTCAATATTCATCTCCTACTGTATGAGGTTTATGAGTAAACAGTGACAATGACGTTTCGATCATCTTCCTTACGGTCCGGATTTTGCACCGAGCGATTTTCATTTGTTTCGTCACCTGAAGAAATTTCTTGATGGAAAACATTTCAATGACAATGATGTGAAACAAGAAGTGCAGGCCCGGATTTCATCGCAGGAGGCATCATTCTTTGACGAAAGCAACTGGTTTCTCGTTACGAAAGGTGTCTGAATAACTGCGGTGACTATGTGAGAAATAACATAACGTGTAACTAATGATTGATAATAAAGTGTTTGGACAATAATGTTTCTTTTTTATAAATTATCGTCATTATTTTAAAAATACGTTTCGTAGATAGGAAAATAAACTTTCGGAAGAATAATTTTTACTCACTTGTAAGCAATAAAGGGTAGAGAAATGCATGTGAATTTTTTACGGTAACTTTATTAACAAAATGCTAGGCAGTCTCTCTCCAAATTCTCTAGATATGAATTTCGACTTGTAAACTATTTGCAAACACGAAGGGACATAGTGTGGCTTTATGTGGGCACTGTATGTTAAAAACACTTACACCTTTCATTCTTTAAACATTAGTGGGAATCTCTAAATACAACAATGTCATGTAACTTCAGAAAGCACCTTTCTTGTTCCTAATGGCATCCTTAAATGCTGTTTCTAACAAGTTATGCGGATAGCATGTAATGACAGTTCTTTAGAGGAGGAAGGCTTTTCATTTCATCGTTTAAAACCTCGTGTTCCTTTTTTGCGGAGTTCTTGATAGACGACTGTCCATCAAGATAAGTGGTTTCCAATCATCATAATCTTAGTAGCTAGGTAACATCTCGAACGCAGGCATGGGTGAACACGTGTGGAGAAAAACGAATGAAATGGAAAGAAATCATGTGCAAACTCGTTTTGCTTCCTTCGTTTTTTCTGCCTCTCGAAGATTGATCATCAATCAATTAAATTCGTTTGTGAACCTTAATTCTCTTCCAGACTCTACACACAAGCTATCAACTATCATATTAAATGAAGAGCAGGTGACAAAGATGTGGTGCGGAATTTTCAGCTATCACCTGTTAATGAAGATATTCAACGCCTTCCGTTCTTGGATATCTTATTCTCAGTTAATAAATAGAAAGAAAATGCTACATTTGCACAGGCAAGAAAATAGGAATGCTTAATGTATACAAAACAACCTTTCTCGACGGCAGTCCTAAGATAAAAAACCAAAGGACAACGAAGTAAAAAAGTCATGCTGTGTTTTAAGAAAATTCAGTTTTTATTAAACCCTTTAGATTTGAAATTTATTCCGAACAGGTTTTGGCAGCATTCTGTGCTGAGTAGATAATGCTACCGCATATTAACGCCTAACAAGAAATGTATATGGAGTTCTTACTCGGCTTAGTCTTAATCTAAACTATTCGCTAGGAAATAAGTGTACATAGAAGAAGGAGCCAAGTGTAAAACACTGTAGTAGAATAAACCTAATGAACAATGGATATAAAATTACAGATGCATATTAAACAAGAAAATTAAGATATATTATAATACTTGTATATCATCTAGTAGAATATGAGCATCATTACCGTTCGAATGTGTTTTGCCAGAACGAAGCAGAGTTCTGTAATTACATGAGAGCGATAATTATGCTCATCCCACTAGTTGCATACAACATTTTATCCACGATCATGTACTAATGGCTACTTGCCTTATTTGTATTTCTGGCACAGTTGTCGCGGTAATCTGTTCGTGTTATCTTATTTACTGGGCGTCTGTTATTGTTTTATTATTTTGAACTTTGGGTTCTTTGTCCTCCGGCTAGCTATTATTACTCAGTCAAGCAAATATCTCTGAGCAGGGCGTGTAAACGGAAAGGAGTTGTTACTAAAAGATAACACTGATAAAAGAATTTGTTTTTACACTTTTATTGCCGTCACACTTAATTAATTTCACATCTTTAATCTTGATACACGCCTGACTGAAACTGTTATATCTCCGAATGTAATTACTGTCGTAATAGTTGTCGCGTACTTCACATTTCGTAACTAACTTTTCGAAGCGAGAGATTCATCCAAACTATATGACATTCACCTCACGAGAGATTCCTCAAGACTACGCGACGTGTATCTCGTGAACGATTCTTTAGAACTGCGTGATGTGTACCTCGTGAATTGCTTTTGGCTCGAGGATTTATATTCCCTCACCTCGAAATGCCTAAACATTATAATAGAGCTGTTATTGGTTACTAAATCGCGCCAACATTAGCGTCTGTTTTGTCAGCCAATCATAATTACTAACACATATGCTCTTGGGAAGATATACCCTCCATTTCTAAAGAAAGGCACGCTACTCCTGACGTCATTTGTTTGCCTCTTTTTAGTGATAAACAACTCACCCCCTCGCTTCATTGTTACCCACTCTATTGTCAGTTTCAGTAAGGCCGTGTAAACTTATTTCCTAACAATGCTTATGGCTAACAAACATCTAAAATCATTGTCATACAATAATGTTAGTTTACACTACAATCACTCTGGCATTCACAGTGTTGTGATACAAAATACTGACTCATATTGGTTAATCTATAAATAACAGCATCACAATTCAACAAACATTGTGGTACTCTGTAATTCAATGTAAACCAAAGGCTAGTTAATACTCGAAACATTTTAACAGTCAAAAAAGTCCTAAAGAAGCGAAGAATGTGTAGTTTGGGAACATGCATTGCTTTCATTGACCTTGAGAAAGAATTAAGTTAAATTGGCAGAGTTATAAAAAGTAAGATAAATGTTGGTACTCTTTTTGTAGATATTATATGTGCCAGTCCAATGAAAATTAATCAGACGCCAAAATTTTTTGTAGAAGTTTTGTTACCGCAAAGTTATTTCTCTAAACTTCCTACATGTTATGTCAATGACAGATAGGAGAGCCAGTTTCATTCTTGTAGAAAGTTTAAAGCTGTTATATGACGCTACCGCTTGTCCAATCAATATCAGACCGAGTTCACGAATGACTCTTCACATCACTAACACTTTAAAAATTACAAAGGTAAAGCAATCGGTAGAGGGCATATATTATTCCCCATTAAAAAAGGAAACCAAATTCTAATCAACAATTTACGGTGAAATTTTTCTTCGAGGGGAATGCCACTGCGATAAGCATTATTTAACATTGCTTCAGAAGAGAGAATGATAATTAGTAAACGGCTCCCTGTCTCTAAAACTATTTCCAGTATAAACTCAATTCAGACCCTTAGAAATGTTTATCAAAAAATCAGAATTCCTTACATATTTTGAAATATATAATACGTTTCACACTTCGTCCACCATTCATTACTTGTGAAGCAAACATATCCTTCCATTTTATCCTGTGTGTACTCGGGCTCTAAGAAGTACTAGAAAAGATATGGCTTGAGTTGTCGTGACGTAATAAGGCTCCATTTACAATAATTATGAAGGATTCCATACTGTTTGAGATGTACAAAAAGGAGTATGCATATAGGGAAACTATTTGCCCATGGGGACGAAAACACGTAAAAACGTGGACACATTTTGTCTATTTACAGCTCATTTTCTACAACTACGCTTAAACTAATCATGGAAAACACTCGGGTTTACAGGATTCATATACATATAAATTCTATTTTGCAGCAAATGCTCAAAACGTTTTCTGTTAATATGCACAAGTAAGCCACTTATTAATGAATCCTGGACGCACTGATGTATCCCTGGAGAGTTTCGCATTGTTTACTGGTTTTTTCACAATGCAAGCACGAAGACTTGCCGCATCTTGCACAAGTAGATTTAGAATGCATTTGTAAATAAAAGTTTAGTGAATTTTGATGTAGAGAGGCTGGAGAATAAGTAATTGCTACACATCTGCCTATCGTTTTATGAGGGAACCTTTGATTTAGAAACCGAAGAGCGTTAAGGACGAAAAGAGAAGAAGCTCCTATTGCATCAACTACATGAGTTGTCTCAACAGGTAAGTTATTCCTTTATGGATTTCCGGTGTGTTTGCCCGTTTAGCCTGGTTTCAAGAACTTAAGGCCCCATCATAGGTCTGTAAAAATTTCACTCGAGTTGATATAAGCAAAAGAAAATTTATATGTGTGTATTTTGGGTAACCACTTAACTGATTTTGGTTATTCTTTCACTTGAAAATTTCTGTCCTCGACGGACATAGGCTATACTACAGCTTCTAATTTCAACTCTTAAACCATTAAAAGACTAAGAAGATTAGCAGTGCCTGAATATTAGAATATCAACATGTTGGAGTCAAAACGAAACAATCTTCCGAAGGGGCAATGTAAAAGACAATCGAATCTGCTTAAAACGTACGATGTGTATGTGTCACTTTAGGACAAAACCTTCTAGTAACCCTTATCTAAGGAACTTTTGCTGTATTTCATGTGGATACAATCTTAGTTTATTACCACTGTAGGCTAAATAATTGCATAAAGAGAAACACTCCGGCACTGTCCAACGTCATGCATGGAAAACACCACAAATGAATAAGGCCAACTGAAGTCTGAATTCATATTCATTTGTTACTGATGTTTGTGAAAGAAAATTACAAATATTACATAAAAACGCTACTTTCCTTAGATAATAAGAGCAAGATTGAATGTAACTCTTTAACGGCGTTAAAGGAAATAAGAATCACCGCTTTTATTTTATGCTTATTCATGTAGAAGGTGTGCATATTTGTGTGTATGGTACCTTAGTAGGTAGTAGTACAAATTTGACTGGATAATTCTTTCAGCATTAAATCTCATAACAAAATGTCGACTGCAAATCCAGACGTCCCGGGTTCAATTCGCGGCTGGAGGATGTAAACTTTTCTTAAGCCAGGATTATTTCTCATCCTCCCTACAGATTGAAAGTAGGATGAGAGTGTAAATGAGCGTGTGAATTTAAAGTTGAGAAAGAAAAGCCAACGTAAAGCTAATCCAAAGATATACATAACAAACGAGTGAACAACCTTGACGATGAGCAATTGTTTCAAAGCCAAAGCCGCGGATATGACGTTAGATGTTGAACGTGACATATAAATGGGGAAAAAGTAGGAAAAACTCAAAATCTCAGTAGTGTTTGTCACCAGATTTGTTTTCCTCTCCTCTATTACTTTACGTTGCTTTAACTACGTGGTCATATCGCGACGGATCTTTTAGGACAAACCTCTTGGATCGGACATTTAATCTTTTAGGTCTCATCCCTGTACCACACCAACTTAATTCGAGACATGTCCTCAGAGGCATGTGCATAGCAACTGTACCTCTGGTACTGGGATGGGTAGATGGCAGTTTCGTCACGTATCCAAAGAGGCATGCGTTTGGCAACTCTACTTCTGATTCTACATCTGCTGGCCAGATAGTATTAAGCATTTCCAGTCTACCTGATTTCATTATCTGTGGATAGATGGCATATCTATATCATAAATCGCGCAAACTTGATTTTTTTACATACCTAATGTAAGGATAAAAAAATATGAGACATTACTTGCTGACTATCCCTCGTATTTTATACACTTGAAGTCGTAATGTTTGCTATTTAATGTAGCATTCAGGTAGGATTAAAATTGAGAATTTTGTTTTCTGTGAAGTACAAAGTCATGACAGTATCTTATTCATTGCACCCAATTTATCCGAGATACAAAATCTACCTCTTGATTATTATCTAAATTGAGAGCTCCTGTAAACGGGACTACACACGATACATTCTAGTCAACATCTCAGGATAAAAGCATAACACGTGTTAGATCTTCCAAGAAACTCGAACACAAATTCCACGCTAGTCTTCCAGACATTTCCTTCGCTAATGTTTTGTTTTATTCGTTGAGATATGTAACATAATTGCATTTCACTTGCGATCCTGGGCAACAGAAGTCTTTCCAACTTCACACGCCAGGAAATTCACCGAAACTTATTAGTGCACTAAAAACCATATTTTGGCGGTTCTTTAATCTTGCGAGGAATGATGTGCTACTGCATGTGAATGCTAAGCAGCTTCTCGCCGCAGCGTGGGTTTTAGGGGTAACAGTAAATTTAATACAAGCAAACTTTCGTGCTGACTTTCTTAAAGGAATTAACGCATTGTTGCATGTCTATGCAATGATGATGCGAAAAGATAATAGAGCTGAAAACTATGGAGACATACAAGGTGCGTTCTGAACATGTTCTGGTGCTTCATAAGGTTACAGATAGCAGAATTTAAACTAAAAACTAGCATTTCTTTCTTTACCATTAACATCAACGTTATCAAAAGTTCATTAGGCAGTTCAATAGGCAGTTCCAAGGCAAGAGAAAGGTTTGGAAGCATACACATGTCGAAAATAAGTAAGAATGACCCTTAGGACATTTCTTTTGTTCTCTACCAGTTATTTATGTTGATATTAGTGGGATTATTGAAATAGTACAGAACAGTACCAAGTGAATGATTTTTTTCCATCAGAAAACCGATCAGGCTCCCGGCTCAAAGAGAGGAACTCGCGGAGAAGTGCAGGGGATGTGAGGAAACGGTAAACACGAAATATTGAAAAGAAATTACCTAGCAGGGATACTGTACTTTGTATCTACGCGTATCTTTGTATAAATTTACCTTTCCCTTTCCTATGCACCTCTTGCAAACGAATCTTCGAAACCAGTGTTACTTACACGAATCTGACTCGTCTCATATAATTATAGCTAAAGGTATAATTACCAAATATAGTTCTTAAGTCAAGCAAAACGAAGATTTCTAGAAAATTCTTCCACCCTAAACAATCCCTTGAAGTAGGTGGTTTGTTACGTTATTTGCAACACGCCTTGGGCGTAAATTTGAGAAAGTGTATTGTCTTTACGTTGTTTGCCCCACATATGGGCGCCAATTTGAGAAAGGTTAGTTTGTTTACGTTTTTAAATTATTTGCCCACGCTTTGGGAGACAATTGGAGAAAGGAGTATTTTAGAAGGAGTTGTATCGTATTTCAACTGTTGGGGAGCCGAACTTCTAGTAGTTGCAACCGCACGTATAGTAAACAGTTTACAGTGCCCCAAATGTATTTTCAGGTGGCCTTTGCCCCAATTTTAAAAATATTATTACTGTTTCTTTAAATATTATATATTTATGTTTGCCTCGGCTGCGTCAGTATTTGTTAGAGACACGCTTCTCTTAGCAGGGTTGTGGTGCGACAAGAATGACAGATTATACACAGATTATAATTTTATTTCACTCCTTTTATTAATACTTGATACGATTTAAATAACACTTCACTGATCTAGAGAGCTGTGAGATACTTTAATTAATTACTTGCACTTTTTAACACGTAAAACTATTTTCGTGTCACACGAATACGTATTAAATCCCTTGAGGACACTTTTTGCATCTGGTTAGTAACGCTGTCTGCAATCAACTGAACTGATTTCAACGGTCTAAGCTTGTAAATTTCTGTATTTCAAGTCTCTAATTGGCTATTCCTAATCCAATAGAATATCTGCATTTAACTAAAGCTTTTTCTGGTTGTTGATTGGCTATTTTTTATAAACTGTCACTAAAATTACATTATTGCTTCCAAGAATCACAAGTAACATTTAAACTCTCAAACTCATTATTGCCTCAAGGTTACCTCATTGTTAGCAACTTTAAACCTATTATTCTCGCAGCTCCTACATCATTAAATTACGTAATACATTCATATAACATTATTACACATGGATACAATAATACAAACATACAATGACTGTTATATACACTTTTTATATATTGTTACATACCCATATTGCTTTAAGTCTGGCTGTTATTGAATATATATATATATATATATATATATATATATATTTATAATTAGACTGAAATTATTTGTGTTAAAAATACTGCCTTACCCTTATATGAAAAATGCCTTTAACTTCTCACTCTCTTTCTCTGTCAGAATGGCTCTAGCGTTTTCAATAAAAATGTCCTGTAACAAAATATTATTTGTTCAATGAAGCTCAACAAATACCAGTGTTTGGAGAAAGAACTAGGATAATAAGGATAGGTACAGGTAATGTCACTCTGCAGGGTCCTAGGGATAGTCTTATAATGATGTATCGCAGCGTATCTTAAGACCACACACGTTCATTATATATATTTGCATTACTATTCGATGCCTATTCTATTTTTGCAGTGTAAATAAATGCTATTCTAAAGTAATTCTTCAAAGCATTCAAGCTTTATACCAGAGTTTCATGCACGTATCATCCCAGGAGATTAGTGTGACAATTCTGCGACTGGAATTTCGTTAGTTAGGCTTTTGAATGATCTCAGCAGAAAAAGTTAAAGTTCATTTACGGTGACCAACCTGGCAATGGAAAACAACCAAGTTATCCTGGTCCAAACTGTATATCAAGATACTCTTAACATTAATTGCACAGTGTGTTTGCACCACGTGATGTTCAAACCACATAATATGGAAATTATTGCCGGCATATATTTCAGTAAATATGGAAGGAAAAATTTATGGGAATGCTACACTGAAAATGTGGCTTTCTAAAGTTTTCAGCCAGTTTAGCTGAAAATTTATTTTTAGTGTTATCTTAGGCAAACTTTCGATGATATTACATTTAAATTTGATATGTTTTAGTTTCCGAGTTATTGCATTCCAAAGCTGAATAATATCATCCTATGCCAAATTCTCCACATGATTAAATTTAAAAAAACAACCGTTTTTTTCAAATGTCTTGTTGTTTATCTGATTATAGCGCACAGAACTGTCATTTGTTTACCAGCTTTAGTTTAAAGGAAAAAAATTATAAATTCGTGTCATTGAAAATTTCTATTTCTTTCTTTTTTATTTTGTATTGCTTTAAAAAGGAATAACTTAAAAACTGTTCGCAAGACAAAACTTTTGAAAGTTTTAATTAGATAAAAGCTACATCATGTGTAACATTTAGAGAAAGTGAATTTAGTGAAAACTAATTTCCAAAAACCTCAAATTATAAATTTAAAAACAATTTTATTCCAGATTTTTTATCTGCATTAAATAATTACAGGTATCCATAATATAAAAAGTCACAAGCATTTTGAAATGCATTTTTGCGGTATCCTGGAATACAAATATCAGTTTTTCGCTAGATTTATACAAAATTTCTGTCTAGCATCCCCTTAAGGAGTGAGCTGTAGTTATTGGAGACCATGAATTCCCTGTATAAAAATACCCAGCAAATATCCTTTGAAAGTTTGTCGACAGAATTCATACCCGTCGCGGGTGCACGAGCCTAGTGCATAAAACCCTCCTGGAGGACAGACGTTTTTGGCTTCTTTTACAGGTAACTTCCCCGATATTACCAACCTGTTTTTAATCATTACCGTATCCACCAAAATTGATTGTTCGAATCAATTTAGTTATTTTTCTTGATATTTTCCCCATAGAATGTAAAGACTAAGAAGCTGTGGAGAAAGTAGCCACGCCGAGTAATGATAATCCATTGTGCCTATTCTCTCGGAGGAGGGGCAAAGTCAAAAGGCAATGTAGTCCACTGTAAGACAGTAGCAAGTCAGTGGACCATGGCAGTCTGCAACCCACATCGTGCAACTTCGCGTGTACATCTTTTGCTTCTCGAGTTCGCAATTTTGCCCTAGGGAGGACTTTTGCAATCATATATTCCAGTGTTATCTGATCAACAGAGACACATTACATAAAATTAGCTCTTAAATGAATTTAAGTATTTTTACCTAAAATCTAAATTCAATCAAATTATATAAAACAGTATTTACTTCATTCATCCATTCATACCAGCCCTGAATTAAAAACCAATGTACCTTTGTACAGACAAACTACTGTGGCCCTTCAAAATACTTTCAGTGGGCAGGTTAAATCTCTTAATTGTACCCAAGAAACCATGTTTTTAATATACCCTCATAAACTGCAAATGACAAATAGATCATTGTTATATACAATTCCCCTCTTATTATAATTAAATAAAAGTACAAAATAATGATAATACTAAAACAATAAATTATAAACTTAATAAAGTTATTAATAAATGTTTACGTTTAGAAGAAAAATGGGATTGAAATGTACAAAAAAACAATACAGCCTTCGCGAAAACAACTAAGCAAAACCACGAAAATCCTTTCTCGAAATACGTGCCAGAAACCCAAATGCAAGATCTACTTCCCGAGTTATCACTTTCGGTGTTGTACCAATTAAAGCAGGCATTTATTTTCAAACGATACTGCTTTAACCTAATTCTTTCACTCTGTGCCAGAGCTATGTGTCAGCAATGAAATACATGTGGCCTAGATTGTATCCTGTAACGCACTGTAACAGTAGTTCCTCCTAGGTGAGATACCAAAATCCAAACATACCTACTCTAACAATTTTCAATTTTATTTTTTGTTTTCTAATTTATATTTCCCTCGTCATGAAACAAAATGCGTTGCAATAGTTCCCCGTGCGCCAAAGAAGAAACATTCATAACAATGCTCTGAATATAGCATTTGTTTATACAATAATGGATTGTTGCTTCATATATACTCTTACTCTCTGCAACAACTTCTTCAGGTTGTGCAGTTGTCTGTACAAACTGGATTGTTAGATCTAGAATTTCTGCCTCGTTACACTTGCTGTTGATGCAGATGATGTCTATACGCCTGTTGCTTCATCAGCGATGCAATGTACAGTACGATTTTTTCGACCTGACCTCAGAAATGCAAACGAGAAGGTTGGTGAGGAGAGGGGAGGGGAGAAAAGACAAGCAGTATTCCTTTAGCGCGGTGCAACAGGAATGCCTAAGGTACACAGAGCGCCAAAGAAAATCTTCGACGGGTTTTGTATCGTTTTCTGGGTTTTTTTGAGGCGTGTCCTTCACCTTACCTATCGCTGAGCGTGGTGGCTTGATAACACAGCATCGAGCGGGAAAATAGAGGAGGTTAATGCCTTTTCTTCTTCTGGTGTTATTGAACCCAAAGCATGTTTATTGTCCCAGAAACAGTCATGCCGTACACTAGCGAAATTACTGGACGTATCGTGGGTATGTGGGAGGCTGGTCGCACTGTTACAGCAATTGCAACGGCAGTGTATAAAAGTCTACTGGATAAAAATATTCCAGGAAAGTAGGGAAGAGGTCTACATACTCATCAGAAAGTGGCACTCCACGAAAAATATCCGCAAATGATGATATTCGTTTATTAAATGCAAATTACTCCTTTTTATAATTGACTGACCATGTTTAAAACTAGAGATAAATGTGTATATGTATATGGTTTACTGAATATGACATATATATTATGCCAATAAAATTAGGTTATATTTTTATTTATAATTCTGTTGCATTCCTATGATCAGCAATATGTTAATAAAGGTATATTAACCAATTATAGTTTTAATTACAGAGAAAACATACTGTTATATTTATTTATTATTTAGTTATTTTTGCTTCTATGCAGCAACAAGCACTGATACAACTGTGACAATACAGTTGTGTTTATTTTTTGTTATAAAGTGCTGATTTTCTATGTATTTAATGAATACCATTCAAGCATTAATTTGCACCCCCTGAAAATCTTCTCACACTACACATTCTACTTTCGCTAACCTGGGCGCTCATCAAGTTTTCCCATTAGTTTTTAACCCTTTCAAAGGCGTGTCCTGTACTAAACGATAGGATATGGGCCATAAATCATGATAAGAGGTCTAATTGACGAACTGACCGCACTCGCTTCACCTTTTTCTTTCTTAGCCAATAGATCGAAGGCATAAACACATATTTCGTTTCTACGACATTTTGTAACTTGTTTTGGTTATTAGTGTAACTATTTAGCATACGGAGTGGCGCACCCTTGCACCGTGGCCTAAAGCAACCAATTAAATGCCCATGGCTTCGCAAGACCACGTACAGCGATAAATAATATGACATAGACGCGAGGTGCAGTGATATTTTCTTTGGCGTGGTTTGTACGTATCGGCTGTTCCCATAACTAGTCCAAAACCCCTCCCGGGAGATATTGGGATCATCCAACTATTTATTGTGCATCCAGCTGAGTAGGGCCAGGAAGAAAAAAATGTACGCCCAAGTCCTTAGAATGAAAATAACCTCGAAGTGCTGTTGTGGATCTACGTTGGTGTTCATAATACGTTTGGTTATCTGTTAAAAAAATAATTGCTGATAAAATTTGATCAAAGATTGTATTAAAATCCTATCTTTCTTAATAAATAAACTTATTGGATAAGCGTACATCAGTGATTTAGAAGACATATATCTACATTCTGTAAAAATTTAAGTTCTGATATCTTAAATAATTTCTGAGAGAATAGTTCCCGAATTTAGAAAATCTAACATTGGTGGGATAGTGTTTTTAACATCCTTTTAAATTTTAATGAATCTATGTTTCCGTCGTTTCACTGGTTTTTAATTTCTGTTGTTGTCTTACAACCCTGTTGGTAAAACTGTTACTTGCAATGTCATAATCACACAATTTCTCAGGAGAAGAGATGCTTGTAGCTTGTTTTCTGTCAAGAACCGTAAGTAACTGAAGACAAAGACTCCACAGTGAACGTGTAACTTAATGAGTTTACAAGACTAGCTCGCTTTTGTATGTAATTAGCTCATCACTGTCGCAGAGAAATGTACGTGATCGGCTGCTGTTAATTCATCTGAAGCGTATAATACTTGAGGAGCGACTTCCCCGAGAAGGACTTGACCGGTTTTCAATTAGACGCACTTTGGGACCTTTTTGTGTCTTTGAGCGACATCGGCTTGGAGAAACTGTGTCGATAATTGGAAATGCTCTAACGACTGTAGAAAATCTATCATCCGAGGAAGGTTACGTGAATTGCATGAGACAACTGCAGCGAGAAAAAGTGATGCTGTGTCCTTATGGTGTTCTCTAACCATCTGCAGGACGATGTTGATTTTAATAACATCTTCCAGCATAGTCCACAACAAGTGTACTTTATTGACTACCGTTAACTCTTCAAGCAAATAATTTATCATAAAATTCATCAATTCTCCCACAGTTTAATTTTCGGAAACTATTATTGGAGGACTACAAATCAGATTATGTAAGTAAGATCTCAATTTTGGCTATTTGCATGAGCAAACATTTTTAACATCAGTATGAAACAAATAAATTTTAAACGTTTTATAAGAGGTTTATTTTAATTAGCAGTAATCCACACACTACAGTAATGATTGCACTGTATGTTCTACTTACAAGTAGACCACAGATTTTCCAAAAATGTGACTATTCTTCTGCAAGTGCCCATCTTTGTTCAATGAATTCTGTGTCTTTTAAACAGAGCCTGTGTATAGATTTCTTCTTCTGTGTTAAATTCGTTAGGTCAGAATGATGTTAAAATCGAAAGGTAGAGTCAATTACTTAGCTTTCTTGCGATGGTGAACGCCATTTTGTCTATCATGCCTTTATACTGCTGTTCGAAATCCATGTCCCTTTCATAGATACTCAGTTCTTGTCACATAGTTCTTTGGCGATTAGAGTTCTTAATTCATGATGACATGAATTGTAGGACATCTCCAAAGGAACATGATCGTAAGGCGTGGGTAATTCACCGTCTTGAGATCTTGAGAACTGTCTGCCGCAGATCTGACTGAAGTAGCGTATGTTGTCATTTTAATAGCCTCAAACCTGCAGGAAAAGCTTTGATGCTTCTAATCCATTTGTTGAAAAGTGTGTATTATTTCTATTATTGAACACCTTTACGGGATAGTTAGCACCAATAGTATTTTATTATTATCATTATTGGTAATTCGCTCTTCTTTCACAAAGGTGTGTATAGGGCAAGGTTGGAGAGGTAGATTCAGACTGGAAAATTCAATGGCACAGCCGAGGTTTGAACCACTGATCTGCCGGTTTCCTTCTGTATACTCTAATCCACTGAGCTATTATTGTTATTATTATTATTATTATTATTATTATTATTTTGATGATGATGGAACCAGGATACCGCCAATACTTCGACACTTTTAAATTTTTAGTTTTCGCAATTTAATCAGACGTTATTGCTGGCAGCTACTCTAAATATAAAGGGAAGGAGTTGATTGTATATATTATACTTGAATTAATGCTCTTATATCTGAACAAAAAAAAAGTATGTGCAGGGGTAGAGATACTATGTCACCTGCAGCGTTAACTGAGTTGTGAATGGAGCTCATTTAGACGATGCTCACATCACATTGTTTCTTCACTCCGTTCTTCGGTACATACACTAAGCCTTTACATTTACTTACTCCACTGACTAACATTGATGAATCCTGTATAAACGAATGAAAACTTGTGACGTGAGATATTTGAGCGCTTGAAAATCTTTGTTTGTTCTTCAGTCTGTTAATTTCTGCATCGCGGTCTGCTATACCACCGACTTCCCAATTGTGTTTCGAGCATATATGAGCTGCAGTTGCTTTCTCACTGCTGGGCTGTAGTGCTGATAGCATGCACCTCAGATCATCGTGCAATTAATGTAGTGCAGGAAGCTTTAGTAAGCAAAAGGATGCCTAATAGCTTCAGTATCACTGATATCTGAATATAAATTAACTATCACAGATGCCCAGTAGTTTTTAAAGTTATGGACTACGATGTGGAATCATTTTATTTGTTATATCGCAAGTTTTCTTTTTCATATTATTCTTTACTTTCTCTATTATGTATAGTAAGTAGGGGAAGTATTGTATTCCACCCAAAAATTCGATACCGAGATTTCACCGGAAATACATGTTTTGAGACCCCCTGAATCCAAAAAAAAAGCATTTTTGAAAACATGTCCTTGTGTGTGTGTATGTGTCTGTGAACAGTATAACTCAAAAACGAACAGTCGGATAAAACCCAAACTTGGTATTTAGGTTCAGTATCTTCCAGAGATGCGACACGAAGGCTTTCAAGAAAATCCCCCTACCCCAGATTACCCTTTACAGTTTTCGAAAATTTTGATTAAAATATCATATTTTAAGATATTTTCATGACAATATCGAATTTTCTGGGAATGTCTCCACAACTATTCTTCATTGTGAACGACTTTTGCATAACTGGTAAACCATAACAGATAGACAAAATTTTACTACACAAAAATGTATATCACGTTAAAATACACAATTTATGTCATATTTATTTTTTTGTTGGGTGAACCATTTTCGAGATATTTCTTGTTATTCCCTTAAACTTTCCAATACTTATACTTTTTTCAAATTCGTTATTCATTTTTTTTGTCCTGGTAATGCAAAGAGAATGGAATACTCCACATAGCAACCCATCTCTTAAAATGTTTGACTATCGCTTAAAGCCTACCATATTCCCCTTGCATTTACAAGAAAATTAGCAATAAGATTAACATCTCGATTAACATGAAGCATATGGAGAATAAGCGTTTGTATAAATAGTTTGTAAACGAGTAGAGAAAGTCGTGTGAATGTAACACATCGGATTTCTACTTCTTATTTTTAAGTTTTCTGGGGAATCATTGAGCATAAAAAATAGTATCTATGAAATTTAAGCTGATGAATCCGGATTCCTTACTGCCATAAGAATATAGACATTGGAACTTGAAGAAATTATGCGTTTATGTAAAACTTGATAGCCACATTAATAAAGATCTGAGGAATATCTCTGCGGTTAAGTGCTTTCTTCAGCACAGAAAAATACAATGTTTTCTCACTTTCGACTTCCATAAAGGTTTGCTCCGCCATCTAATTCTATCTTTACGATTACTCTCTATTACCAAGAAAAGTATTTGTTTTAATAAATTATATAGCATAACAATGCTCCTTTTAGTAAAAATATTTGTATTCCTATTTGTGTACAAATAAATTAGTCTAGCATTATTGCGTTGCAGTCAAAATTCAAGTAGTACATAGTTTACCTAGCTAAGACTTTTTTTGAGAAAATAATGATAATTAATTTTTCTTCTACATAAGCAGCATGCAAGTTAAATTTGGAAGGGTAGAATCATGCTGAAAAACTAAATGCCATAACCGGGATTTGAATTACGGAACTTCAACTTTCCGTGCTTTTGCTCTACCAACTAAACCGCCATAGCAAACGCCGGCACTGCATTAAATTCGCCCTTTGCCCTGTAAATCACATGGCATTCGCAAATTCATTTTTGAGGTAACATACTCCAATGGGAACTTACAATTGCGTAAGTACTTTTAAGTCCCGGCTATAGTGTTGAATTTTTCAGTCGGATTCTACCTTTTACTGCATCCAGAATCAAATTATGACACATTTTTTATGGGGTATGGGTATTTAAAATATTTAAATCTCTTTTCGAGATGATTAAATTTAAAGCAGACTTTCGCTTTGCTGAGTAAAAAATTCTTCTTCCTCGGATTACCCTATTCTTGGAGGACTTACATCCCCAAGGACCTGCAAACCAATGCCTGGATCAGTAGCCCGTCGAGGAACAAGCAAACTACTGAGATCATAGTGTATCCAGGATGGGCGATCAACCCAATCCCTGGTATGGCGATGAAGAAGAAGGAAATGAAATGTAATAATGAAAGGAGTGATAAGAAAATGCAGAATAAATTATCCAAGCCAGCATTCGCCTAGCGACCGAGGAAAACCGCGAAAAACACTTAGATCAGATTGGTCGGCCCCGGTGGTTTGAACCCGGGATCTCCCGAATGGAAGTCGCTCACGTTACCGCGACGTCACCTCGCTCGATGATTTCAAAGACTTATCACTATAAAATCCTTCATTTATATCACCTTATTACTTTATCTACTACGTATAGTAAATAGAGAAGGTATTGCATTCACCCAATAATTCGATATCGATGTCGTCTTCCGTGGACTAGTGGTACCGTGCTAGTCTCTAGTTCCCGTGGTCGGGGCATAAAAATCCTTAGCATGCCTTCCTTCGGAAGGGAAGTAAAGCTGATGGTCCCGTGTCGTAGATTTACGGCACGTAAAAGAACCTCAAGCCTGATAAGAGGTCTCTGCAAAATTTCCGATCTTTCACGCCCAATATAAAATGGGACGCTAAGGACCATGGTAGTTAAAGAGCGTCCATAAATAAAACTCAATTTAATTTAATTTCCAATAATTCTATACCGATATTGTACCTTAAATACATGTTTTGAGGCCCCCTGAATCCAAATAAAGCCGTTTTGTAAATATTCTCTTTGTGTGCCTATGTCTGTGTGTATGTGAACACCATAACTGTAAAACGAAAAGTCGGATAAATACTAAACTTAGTATTTAGGTTCAATATCTTCCAAAGATGCGACACGAAGGTTATCAAGAAAATTCTCCACCCCAACTAAACCTTTAAATGGAAGATTTTTTGAAGGTTTTTATTTAATAAAAATAGCTCTAACGATTTTGATTAGAGTACCATATATGAAAGACATTTACATAAAAATAAAATGTCTATCTTGATTTTTCTGGGAATAACCTCTGAAGTCCTCTTCATTCGGAAGGAATTTTGTATAATCTTGTATAACTGGTAAACGTTAAGCGATAGACGAAAACGTACCATACAAAAAATATAGATCTCTTTTAAACACACAATTTATTTCACATACGTTTTTTGTGGAATAAGTCGTTTCTGAGGTAACCGTTATTAATAGTTCGCATTGTTTATTTTGTGGTCTTTCTCTTAAAGTCTTTTCAATATTCAGTTGTTTCTCGCGACTGCACGGAAACAGTATGGAATTTTAACACCAGCATATAGCGACCTGTTCTTAAACACTTGACTATCGCTGTTCCCTTTGTACCTATAACGAAATGTGTGATGTAGCTATTTCTGCAAAGATTTTTTTGGATTAAAATGTAGTAGACAGAAAAATAATCTTAAGTAAGAATAATTTATATACTCACTTATAAATGATAGAGGGTAGAGAAAGTGGTGTGAATTGAGGCAGTATTTTTAACACTTAAATGATTTTATTCAAATTATATAATAAAAAATATAACAACAACCCGCCTTAAAGCAATATGCACATGTAACAATATATAGAAAGTGTATATTACGTTATTGTATATGTTTATGTTATTGTATACATTTAGTAATGTTATCTGAATGTATTACGTAATTTAATAATGTAGGAGCTGTGAGAATAATAGGTTAAAAGTTGCTAACAATGCGGTAACAATAAGGTAAACTTGAGGTAATAATGAGTAAGAAAGTGTAATAATGCTACTACTCATTCTTGGAGCACTAATAATCTAATTTTAGTGACAGTTTATAAAATAGCCAATCAACAACCAGAAAAAAGCTTAAGTTAAATAAAAGTATTCTATTGCATTAGGAATAGCCAATCAGAACTTGAAATACAGAAATTTACAAATTTAAGCGGTAGAAATCAAGTCAGTTGCTTGTAGACAGCGCTCATAACTGGATGTGTTGGTTGTAGACAGTGTTCCTAACCGGACGCGAGATGCGTCCTCGAGAAACTTAATACGTATTCTGTGAGACGAAAATAGTTTACGTGTTAAAAAGTGCAAGTAATTAATAAAAGAATCTCACAGCTCTCTATATCAGTGAAGTGTTATTTAAATCGTGTCAAGCATTAATAAAAGGAGTGAAGTAAAATTATAATCTGTGTAAGCCTACATTCTTCAGTCGCACCACAACCCTGCAAAGAGAAACATTTCTCTAACAATAATACTGACGCAGCCGTGGCAAACATATATATATTAAAATAAACAGTCAAATTACAAAGTTAATAATTTTTAAACTTGGGGCGAAAGCTACCGGAAACTTTTTACCATACGTGCGGTTGCAACTACTTCAAGTTCGGCTCCCCAACAGTCGAAATATAATACATCTTCAAACTGACTTTCCATACGTAGCAGCAACAAACCTTCTTCAAATTGGCTCCCAAAACGTGGGGCAAATAACAATTTAAAGCATCCATCTTCTTCAGAATGTATCACATCAGATAATTTGGTTAGAATATGCTTAACAACGTTTATAGTAATGTTATGATGTATGTAAAATTACTACTCCTTTTCGTGCAGCGGCATGCTTACCTTTCACCACTTTTTTCAAATACTTGTTTTCACATCTCATCCGTAAATCCCCAAAGGAGGGGTTTGATTTAACACACGGGGATATGAGCTGATAGTAGAGGGTGCACTGTCAGTCACTTCAAGCGTTTTAAATAAGCAGATTTCGGGGAAAAAAGGCTCATGAGTCGCATCCACATGACTTTGTCTACTCACTCTTTTGCAAACTATTCTTTAAAAAGCATATTGTTAATCGAGAAAGTTTCATTACCCATTTGCGCATTCCGTGGTATGGTTAAGAGGGTTTCACAATTCACAATTAGCCCATACGCATTCCTATTGGGCAAGGGCTCTTTCAAATATCACGCAGCTTGACTTTGCCATCCCGGTTAGCTATTTCAGGAAAGCTCAACCTAGTTTATGTCCTACTGGCTATGTCCACTAGTGTTTACCAAGTTTCTCCCTCTTTGGGTAATCGTGGTCCACCTGCTGCCGAAGATCTTCTTCAGTTCGTCTGCCCAGTGGGTTCTCTGCCCAATCCTGAGGTCTCAAGAAGTCATTCTGTGTGATCATCTATTAGGGTGCTATCTCGTGACTAGGGCTGCGACATTGGAGTCGTTACGTTTGCCTATAGGCGTCCTGTAGTAGACTGTTTACAACGAGAAAGATACCTTGCAGTTTAGTCAAGTGTATCGTCGCACAGTGTTCATGTAAACGAAATGCCAAAGGAAAGGTAATAATGTCAACAACCAACGTTGCAAAACTGCATATTGGAGTATGGGGAAAATGTTTTCACTGTTATTAAAGAAAACCTTTATTATAAACCATGCAATAGCACAATTGCCTCCACGTATATGGAGAAAATAATGTGCGAAGTCATGTCAACACAGAAACACATAAGCTTGAAGATAAACTGCTACAACAAGAGTCACCTCTGCTAAATCAAACTTTAATGAACTATGAATTAAGATTGTTTAAGACCCACGTTTTGGGAAGCCAATTTGAAGTAAATGGTTTGTTACGTTATTTTTTACCACGTTTTGGGTGTCAATTTGAAGTAGGTCGTATTGAAGGAGTTGTATTGTAGTTCAACTGTTGGGGAACCGAACTTGAAATTCGTTGCAATCGCATATATAGTATCCGGTTTCCGCTAGCCTTCGCCCCAAGTTTAAAAATATTAGCTTTGTAATCTGACTGTTTCTTTAAATATTATATTTATGTTTGCCTCGGCTGCGTCAGTATTTGTTAGCGACACGTTTTATCTTGGTAGGGTTATGGTGCGATTGAAGAATGTAGGCTTACACAGATTTTAAGTTTTAGTTCACTCCTTTTTTATTAATCTTTGACACAAATTAAATACCACTTCACTGATATAGAGAGCTGTGAGATTCTTTAATTAATTAATTGCATTTTTTTAACACACAAACTTTTTTTCGTCTCACACGAATACATATTAAATCTCTCGAGGACGCACAGTTATGAGCACTGTCTGCAGGCAACTGAATTGATTTCAGCCGTCTAAACTTGTAAATTTCTGTATTTCAAGTCTCTGATTGGCTAATCCTACTCCAATAGAATACCTACATTTAACTAAAGATTTTTCTGGTTGCTGATTGGCTATTTTTAAACTGTCTCAAAATTTACATTATTGCTGCTCTAATAATGACTAGTAGCATTTAAACTTCCTTACTCATTATTGTCTCAAGGTTACCTCATTGTTAGCAACTTGAAACCCATTTCTCACAGCTCCTACA
Organism: Deroplatys truncata; assembly: GCA_030765065.1. Taxonomy (NCBI): domain Eukaryota; kingdom Metazoa; phylum Arthropoda; class Insecta; order Mantodea; family Mantidae; genus Deroplatys; species Deroplatys truncata. The sequence goes on from CM060986.1 coordinate 130,772,702, forward strand.
TTATTAAATTACGTAATACATTCACATATCATTATTACACATGGATACAATAATATAAACATATACAATGACTGTAATATACACTTTTTAGATATTGTTACATATACATATTGTTTTAAGGCGGGCTGTTATTGAATTTATATATTATATAATTAGACTAAAATTATTTAAGTGTTAAAAATACTGCCTCAACTATGCATGGCATTTATTTTCGCCAATATTCCCTTATATAAACTACAGGATACAACGTTGCGAATTGTAATTCATTACAATAAATTGACATAGAATCTTATCTATGTGCATACTATGACGTAGCGTTTTGCATTAACGATTTAATAAAGACATATAGCTGGCTTATATAACTTAAATATGTTATAAAAAGTATTGCAGAAATAAGGAACATGTTCACGAGACATTCGTAGTTCTTCTTGTATAGACTGGCGCGCGGTCCATGTCAGCCCTTATAGCTACACCCTTACCTTCCTATTCTATACGCTTTCTTCCACGTAAGACTCCAACGTCGCAGCCCTACTCATAACGTGTCCTGTCCATCTCCATTTTTGGTAGCTTCCCGTGGTCGCGGCGTCCTATCTACTTCCTTATTTCTTTGAGATAGGTTAAGAAGGATAGATTATGATAAAGCAATAGTCAGATTTTTAAAAAGCCGATAGGTATGTGATGACTTTGAAATTCCATGCTCTTAATATGCTACGAGAAGAAGAGAACAGCGACTTGCCAGTTGAAAAAGTACAAGTATTTGAAAACTCAAAACCAATGACAAAGAATATCTTGGAGTAAGTTAATGCCACAAAAATTTTTATTCGAGTAGATTGTGTGATAAAAAGAGCTTTACACCTTTTGTGTGGTTTTATCTGTCTCTTATGGTTTAAAAATTACACAAGTCACAATGAATGACTTGAATGAATGAGGATGGCTTTACTGGTTATTCGCAGAGAATTCAAGTTATACATTTTATTACTTTCTCTACTACGTATAGTAAGTAGGGGAAGTATTGTATTCCACCCAAAAATTCGATACCGAGATTTCACCGGAAATATATGTTTTGAGACCCCCTGAATCCAAAAAAAAATATTTTTGGAAACATGTCCGTGTGTGTGTCTGTGTGTCTGTGAACATCATAACTCAGAAACGAACAGTCGGATAAACACCAAACTTGGTATTTATGTTCAGTATCTTCCAGAGATGTGACACGAAGGTTTTCAAGAAAATCCCCCCACTCCAGATTACCCTTTACATGGATCACTTTCCGAACATTTTAATTTTGTCAAAAATGGCTCTAACGATTTTGATTAAAATATCATATGTTTAACATATTTTCATGACAAATAAAATGTATTCTTGAATTTTCTGGGAGTGTCTCCGAAAGTATTCTTCATTGTGAACGACTTTTGCGTAACTGGTAAACCATAAGAGAGAGACAAAATTTTACTACACAAAAATGTAGATCGCGATAAAATATACAATTTATTTCATTTACATTTTTTTTGTTGAGCGAACCATTTTCGAGATATTGCTTGTTATTCCCATAAATTTTTCAATACCTATTTTCTCAAATGGCAATTCGTTATACATTTTTTGTCCGGGATATGCAAAGAGTATTAATCTGTGGCAAAGAGAATAGTGCTGCACCTAGCAACCAGCTATTAACAGATATGTCTATGTTTAAAGGCTACTGTATTTGTTTATTGCCCTTGCAAATACAAAACAAGGGGTACATATTAGGCCTTAAGCGATAGTCAAATATTTTTATAACTGGTCGCTATGTGCAAATTGTAATTCTCTTTGCAAGTCAAAAGATCGTTTCTGCAAATGGAGAATAAGAGTTTGTAAAAATAGTTTGTACAAGAGTAGGGAAAGTCATGTGAGTGTAACACATCAGAATTTTTTTGTGTAAATATCTTAAACATGTGTTCTTTTAATCAAAATCGTCGGAGTCATTTTAGAGATAATCGTGCAAATCGTGTTCCAGTAAAGCGTATTTTGGTATCGGGGTGTTTCTTAAGAATCTTCGGGTCGGAAATTTGCGAAATACTGAACTTGGATGCCAATTTTCGTATTTAACCAACTTTATATTTTAGTTATACTGTTCAGTCAGTCGGACAGAAATACACACATAGACGTTTTCTAAAGTGCTTTATTTTGAATCCACAGAGTCGCAAAACGTGTAATTCCGGTGATATCTTGAAATCGAATTTTTGGAGAAATGCAATATTTCCTCTACTTACTATAGGTAAGTATTAGAGAAAGTAGAATACTTTAACGACTTCAAATAATTTTGTTGGGCAAAATGCTATATTTAATCCTCCTCCCTGTTTTCTAGTAAGTTATCTTAAAAGTATGTTATATATTGGACACACATTGACAACCCCATATTCGTATCTTATACTAATTTTCGCTGGAGCTTTCACTGCAAAGACCTCTACTTGTAAGCCTATCAGAATTTCTGCAATGACAAAATATAGCGTTACACCGTAACCACCACGTGCTATCTTGATGATGAAAGAACTGAACTATTACTATGTCGGTAATTGCGAAGAAACAAGTTTACTATTTATTGCCAAGGTCAAGTTGTCTATATGACGTAAGAAGATAGATAAGGTATCTTTATTGGTTTCAAATTATTGAAGTTATTTCACAATTATTTAGTGCATGGGTCATTGACCGTACATGCATATTTAAGATACAATAGGGTGACAAAATAAACAACAGAGAAAGAAAACACAACAAAAAGGAACAAGAAAAAGGGAAATAGAGATAAATTACCTTTGTCTAACTAGAGAAATTTGGCCTAGCTTCGCGCACTTTAGCCAAAAATTTGCCCATGTTTTGCCAGAACCTCTGGTCAGCTAGTAGATCCCAACATGCTAATCTCTTTCTTGAGGGACTTAAGAATTTTTCTTTCAGTTTAATCTTCGCTGGTTCTCCCACTGTGCACATTCCGCCAAAATATGTACCCAGTCATCATCTAAATCACAGAATGGGCACATTATCCTGTCAGAATCGTCAGATATTTTCTGTGCCCTCGAGCCCTCCCGTCTAAACCATGCCATTCCTGATCTTTCGTTTCTTCCTAAATTAAGTATATATGTCTGTTTACCCCAGTTCAATTGTATTTCATTTGCTACATTTAGAGAAGGTTTAATTTTACAATCCGATTCTATTTCCTGTTGGTTGATGTCTCTTAAACATTTGAGATCTATTTGATGCGGTGAATTGTATCCGGTACACACAAGATTTATCACTGTGCTCGAAAGTAAAACTGAAATGAAAGTAAAGCTAGAACTAAATTTCTCAATGCGTTAAAAGAGATAAATCTGGAGTAGGTTAACGTTTATACTATAATGTAGCACCTCTTAACGCTGTCATTAGTGCTGCTGTTGCAGATTGCACCAGAATTTAACCAAATGCTTTATTGCAGTGTTCCTTTTCGGATATTTGGGCCCCTAAATTGAGAAAAAAAGAATTACCATGTGAAGCATGCTGTCATCGTCGTTTTCAACTCCAGCACTACCTTATAGCAATCCTAAACAACATAAACAATTTTTATGGAAAACTCTAGTAGGAGAGCGGGAATCCTCTAAATTTGGAAAACTCATCGTACTCTAAAGGACGCTTTATTCTGTTAAATGGAAAGGCAAGTATACAGGATGATTCAGGACCCATGCAACAAAGTTTGTGAGATAAAAGATCCTATATCCAGAATTGCTTTTTGTGAAACAACCGATGTTAGGGGCCACATGCTCCTGGAAAATGTGCCCCTTGCTACGAGAAGCATTGTGGTTCTTGCATGAAGGGGCTCGCCACACTTCAACTATTCTGTAACAGTCGTCCTCGGTGGTATAGTGGTTATCATGTACCTCTAGTTCGCGAGGTCGTGGTTTCAAACCCAGCGGAGGGCGCTGGATTTTTTCGGGCATGGAAATCCTTAGTATGGCTTCCTTCGGAAGGGAAGTAAAGCCAGTGGTTCCGTGTCGTAGATTTACGACACATAAAATAACCTCAAGCCTGATAAAGATGCGTGTGAACAAAATTAGCGGTCTTTCACAACCAATATAGAATGGAACGCTAAGGGCCACAGCAGTTAAAGAGCGTCCACAAATAAAACTCAATGTATTTATTTCATTCTGTAAGAGAGCTTCTCAACAATACCTACAGTGAGAAGTGGAGAGGGAGAGGAGGACCTGTTACACGGCCGGCCTTGATCGACCTACTTAATGCCGCTTGAGTACTTCCTTTGGGGGCATCAGAAGGATTACGTGTATGCTACTCCAGCTGACACTACGATTGTGCGCATACAGGTTCTTTTTGGCAGCGTTCGTCAGAGACCGCATATGCTGGAGAGGGTTAAAACACATTGAAGGTCCTCTCTGAATTACTTGTCATTTAACTTGCATCAGCCAATATCGGTAGTATGACAAAAAAGTATCCTCTTTGTGACACCTATCATTCCACGAAGTTTGTTACAGAGGTCCTGAATCACATTTTATAGCAGACGGCAGTGGTTTATGGCTACGCAATCATACCCCAATCACTTTCTTGTGATAGCTAGAATATTGATAGCGATATACACTTAACATAAACTATACTGGGTATCCGGTTTCGTTAAACGTTTTATTTCGTTTATTATGCAACATTACGCACAGCAATGATATTAAATGAAACATGAATGAAATATGGAACTGTGTTTAAGTAGAGGCAACTGATATAAGAGTGCATAAAATATACAGGAAAAATTTAACACGCAGTTATGTCACAGAATACTGTCATCAAATTTAAATAAATGCATTACGTCTAAGTATCGAGTGAAGTTAGAGAGTCTCCTGATAAAACAAAATAGTTCATGTTTTCCAGGTAGCAGAATATACATGTGTGCTTTGAAGTAGATAGTTGATTCACGTAATATTATTACGTAATATGTTTTTAACTTGAAGATTGTTTTTATTTCACGTATATTATTTTAAAATTTTAGTAGTTGCTTTATGGAGTCTGCAACACGCTTTGGGCGTCGGTTTGAATTTGTTGATTACGTAATGGTCACTTATTACACAATATGATGCTACGTATGAAAAGCTGATTTTTAAGATGCAATTTGTTTTTGTTACACTCCAAGTTTAACATTATAACATTTAACTTTGTTATTAACACTGCTTCTATATATTATTTATGTTTGAATTTACCTCGGCTACGTCAGTCTTGTTTGTAGAATCACGTGTCTTAAACAGGGCGTGGTGTGACAATGATTGTAGACATCACAGAATTTAAGTTTTTAAAATTTACTTCTTTTATTAATCTTGCACATTTTTATAAAGCATACACTTTTAAGAACTGTGAGAATCTTTAATACTTCCACTTAGCGCGTATACATATTTTTACGATTCACTCGTAGAGCACACATCTTCCATCTGTTCACTACCAAGGCTTGCCAGCAACTGACTGACTTTCAACGGTTAAAACCCGTAAGCTTCGGTATTTCAAGTCTCTGATTGGCTAATTTTAGTCAAATAGAATATCTGCATTTAACTTAAAGCTCTTCTTTGCTGTTGATTGGCTAATTTTAAACTGTTACTAAATTTTACATTATCGTCGCTCTAATCATGACTAGTAATTTTCAAACACTCCAACTCATTATTGCTACAAGGTTAGCTCATTATTACCTCATTGTTAGCAACTTAAAACTTATTATTCTCACAGCTCTTGCATTATTAAAGTATATAATGTATTTACATAACATTATAAAACATGTTTATAATAAAAATAGTCATTTGCAATGACTGTTACATACATTTTAAATAATTATTAAATACATATTGTTTTAAGGCAGGCTGTTATTGAATTTACCTATTATAAAATACAATTGAAATTATTCAGGTATTAAAATACTGCCTCAGCTTCTGCTAGAATGAAGGTAGGTAGGTAGGTAGGTAGGTAGGTAGGTAGGTGAGAGGATGGGTGGATAGGTATAGAAAATTCTTTAAAAGATATTTTTCAAATCAAAATAGAAATACATAACGAGGGAAATATTATTATTATTATTATTATTATTATTATTATTATTATTATTATTATTATTATTCTATTAAGAGCTAACAAGAATGAAAACAACGGAGCTACAATCTGCTGCTAATTTGACAATGCAAAATCAAGAGTGGCAAGATGGAAACGTTGTTGTTGTTATTTTTGTTATTTTTATTATTATTATTATTATTATTATTATTATGTAATTTTCATTCCTATTAGCTCTTAATAGAAATAACGGATACACAATATGCCGCCAACTTAACAATGTAAAATCAAGTGTCGTAAGATTCAACACAAAATTGGTTATAAATATTTATGCAACCCTATCATTATAAACAAATTATTACCGTATTCAATATCGAGCATATTTGATTGAATATAGCACGCAAGCCAGTAATAACAGTGGAATATTTGCTATAGCAATATCGTAACATCGATATTTCGATTTTGTGTGACTTATAGAAAGAAGTTGAAATCATTTTGTGATATTGTTTTCTCTGAACAACGAAGATGCAAAGCTGCCGTAGATTATTAACTACAGAATAATCCATATGAATTTATAAATACTTTTCAGCTGTGCTGATAATGGACTACATCACAGTCTATAACATCTGCTCACTTCTCTCCCAAGGAAGGGAATCCATACAAGTAGCTGTATTAGGTTCACCACGCCAAGTAACAACAAATGAAATGCATGGAGCGAAGTTAACATGTCATTTACAAATATATTATGAAGACTTGCCACTTTTGTCAACTATGGATGGCGAATTATTTCACGAGTTATTTCCTGCAAATTACAGTGCTAAGATTGCATAAAATGTTGCATCCAACTCTTGGATGATCTTAATTTGACAACAGTGAAAATTGTCGCACGGAGGACTGGTCTCACAATCTTAAGATGACTCCTCTTGTTGCATATGTGACTATTAGTTCCTAGTGCATAAAGGAAATACCACAATAATGCACTGAACGATCTATTGCCTTAAGCTGAGTATCAAGAATTTCTGCCTGCTAAAAAACACGTATTGATATAGAGTATCTAGCAATCTATAAAAGAGGCCCCTGCACCGGGGCAGATCATCGCAAGTATCTGGGAGGTTGACGACGGGAGGAACCTGGACGAGGTCTCTAATGTTTCCAGATCGAAAACATGCTGCCCGGCAGGAGTTCCGGCGGTCAGCCCAGGATGAACGCACTCGGAGGCAAGACTGAGCAGGCCCGCAACGACGTCAGGGAAGAAACGTCTACATAGCGCACAGCCACCGTCCAGCCGCAACCTGCCGAACACCGTCGCCTCGTCCCACAACCCTGAAACAGATGACGAAGAAGATGATGGGTACAGAAAATGAGGGGCAGAAGAGTTTTGGTAGAAATGAACCATGCCATCATTCGCCTGGCGACCAGGGAAACCATGATAAACCCATGGGTCAGAGTGAGAGGTCGCCGATGATTGAACTCAGGACCTCCCTAATGCGAGTTGCATATTACCGCGGCACCACCTTGCTCGGTATTGTGGTATCATACAACTTATTATTCTTATTTTTATTGTTATTTATTACTGTTATATATTTTAATTATGTAAATGGATACGAAGTTCATTCAAAAGGAGGACCGCACTGTTTGAAATTTGGAACAATTTTGGTTATACCTTTGTTTGGTGCTAAACTTTTTAATTCGCTTATCTTTCGTTGAAGTTTATAAATGTGAGTTGTTTTTCTTGGATCGAGAAGATAAATAATAACACTTTTAACGACTTTTTCTGCGGAATTCTAGTTGCAATTGAATTTTACGTGACTTGCTGCCTGATTTTTAAACAGCTTCTATCACATTCGCTTCTTACTGCTTGTACTCAGTCTTAGTCTTCGGATGCAGGTATTCCGTTTTTGTTGCACATGTGCACAGCTTATAGAGAGCAACTTTAATAGGTTAACTCTGTTATCCTGTTTTCAAAGCCAACATTACATCGAGTTCATTTTCACCACTGTAACAAATTATGATGTATGTCTTCCACTCTTGACAACTTTTTACATGTTTTCTGAAGCAAATATGTTAAAAATCCATGATCGGATGAAGTCATCAACGTTCCAGAAGACGTCGACAGTAGATATTATGGAAACGATTAATGGGAAGACGATTGGCAATTCTATAACATATTCCTGCTAAACACACTAAAGTAGTGTCAAAATAAAGTTCAGGTGCTACTGATTCATTTTAATAGTATTTTTAAAAATTTCTTTAGATAATTATCTGGACTATGAAAACAGCATTGCTGTGTATTTTACTGCTATTACAGTTTTAAGTGAAATAATAATTTTTCATTATTTTTGAGGCTATATGTTTAACACTTAAATGATTTCAGTCTAATTATATAATATGTAAGTTCAATAACAGCCCGCTTGAAGCAATATGTGTAAGTAACTATACATAATAAATGTATGTAACAGTCATTGTATATGTTTGTATTATTGTATCCATGTGTAATAATGTTATATGAATATATTACGTAATTTAATAATGTAGGAGCTGTGAGAATAATAGGTTAAAAGTTGCTAACAATGAGTTAACCTTGAGGCAATAATGAATTAGAAAGATTAAATGTTTCTTGTGATTTTTGGAAGCAATAATTTAATTTTAGTGACAGTTCATAAAAATAGCCAATCAACAATCAGAAAAAGCTTTAGTTAAATGAATTAGGAATAGCCAATCAGAGACTTGAAATACAGGAATTTTCAAGTTTAGGCGGTTGAAATCAATTCAGTTGCCTGCAGCCCTTGTTTGTAACTGGATGCGAGATGCGTTCTCGAGAGATTTAATACGTATTTGTGTGTGAAACGAAAAATACGTTTACGTGTTAAAAAGTACAGGCAATTAATAAAAGAATCTCACAGCTCTATATAGTGAAGTCTTATTTAAATCGTGTCAAGCATTAATAAAAAGGAGTGAAGTAAAATTATAATCTGTGTAAACCTACATTCTTAAGTCGCACCACAATCCTACCAAGACATCCATGTCTCTAACAAAAATACTGACGCAGCGGAGGCAAACATAAAATATATAATATTTAAAAAAAAACAGTTAAATTACAAAGTTAATATTTTTTAAACTTGGGACAAAGGTCACCTGAAAATACATTTGGGGCGAGGGCTACCGGAAACTGTTTACTATACGTGCAGTTGCAACTACTACAAGTTCGGTTCCACATCAGTTGAAATATAATATAACTTCTTCAATACAAAACTCTTCTTCAAATTGGCTCCCAAAGCGTGGGGCTTATAAAAAACGTAAATACAACAATATGACATCTTCAAATTGACGCCCAAAGCGTGGTGCAAATAGCAATACAACAAACCAGCAACTTCATTTTAACCTTAGTTATACAACAGTTTAGTTGTGTGCATCTATTAGACAGTGAAATTAGTTTTAAAAAAGGCGTTTTCAAATATTTGTCGTATGATTAATTTAATATTCATATAATAATGTTCTGTAAATTACATAATAATAAATTTAATTGTTAAAGTATTCGCCCTACAATTACAAATTTCTACAAATTTCAAATAATTTAGTTGATTTTTTTACCGCACAGTTAACATAATAGAAAATTGTTTTTATGCTCTTACGTATCTAAAGAAAATAATTTTCAAATAATGAGAATAGCATCATATAAGATATGCCCTGGTGATAACAATTCTAAAACTCGAATCCTTTAAACTTTATATATTTCTTGAATAAACTTCTAGATACAATAAAATCTGGCATTCTAGTAACTAACAGAATCCCATGAATCTCATTTATATCATCCAATAAATGTTGCGTATTTCCGAACACAAAAGTTGTAACAGTGGGGCAGTATTTTTATCGCTTAAAATGATATCAGTCTAATTAAATAATATTAAAAAAATAACAGCCCGCCTAAAAGCAATATGTGTATGTTATAGTATATAAAGTGTATATTACAGTCATTGTATTATGTCTATTTTATTATGTACATGTATAAAAATGTTATTTGAATGTATTACGTAGCTTAACAATGTAGGAGCTGTGAGAATAGAAGCAAGCTGCCTTACATAGCAAACAGAATTACAAAGTTGTAACCGAAAGTTGCTAACAATAAGGTAACTTTGAGACAACAATTAATTAGAAAGATAAAAAAGGCTACTAATAGTTCTTAACAATACTAATGTAACATTTAAAACAGTTTATAAATGATCACGTGGATGTGGAAGGAAAGGCCAAGGTAAAAATAAAGGTATTCTATTGGAGCAGGCTTAGCCAATCAGTAACTAGAAATAGAGAAATGTACAAATTCAAACGGTGACGCTAGTAGATGGCGTACCCACTCAGTTCGGTTCGGTACGGTTCAGTGGTTGTATGTGAGACATGAGGTGAGGATAGTATATATACATATATATATATATGTTTACCTGTTAAAAGTGTAATTAACAATAATCTCACAGCTCTAGAGTAAGATGCATCAGTGAAGGATTAATAAAAAAGTGAAATACAATTATAATTTGTGTAAACTTTATTCTTCAGGCGTATCAGTCCTAATCAGAAATACTTGTCCTAAACAAATACTGCTGACGCAGCTGAGGCATAAATAGTAAATAAATAAATATTAAAATAATTATTACGCAAAACTAACATACGACATCGCCGCAAAAGTTGGTTCCTAAACGTGGGGCGAACACTCCTAGAAACATATCTCCCACTAATTGGCATCCATTACGTGTGTGGTCCAAAAACCAGCTTCAAGTTATGTTCATCAACGTGGGGGCTAAAACTCCCGCAAGTTTGGCGCCCATACGTGGTGCAACCGATGCAACTATCCTCCCGCAACAGAAAACCTCTATCTACTAATTGCTAATAGAGTTATATCTTGATTTTAATATTGTAATGTACCTACTCGCAGGTAAAAGCAGAATGCAGTAAAGTAAAGCGATAGTCATATTTACAACCGATATGTAACCAAATGTAACGACATTTAACCAAAATGTATCCAGAATGCACGGTTAGGTTAGTGTTGGACAACTTAGGTTAGGTAGCTTTGATGTAGAATTATAGTTGCTTTAAGTTTAATTGCCCCACGTATGGGAGCCAACTTGAAGTAGGTATTTTGTTACGTAATATTTTTACGTAAATTATTATCTTTTCGCTTGGGAAGCTATTTTGAAGAAGGTATTGTTCTTGGAGTTTACTTTGTTTTTAGAAGTTTGCAACACGCTGTGGGCGTCGGTTTAAAGTTGTTGATTACGTAATAGTTGCTTTTGTTACGCAATATGCTGCTACGTATGAGAAGCTGATTTTAAGATGTAATTTTGTTGTTACACTCCAAGTTTTACACTATAATATCTAACTTTGTTATTAAAACTGCTTCTATATATTATTTATGTTTGTATTTGCCTCGGCTGCTTCAGTAATGTTTGTAGAGTCACGTTTCTCTTAGGCAGGGTGCGGTACGACAATAATTGTAGACATACACAAATTTTAAATTTTTAAATTTAACTTATTTTTATTTATCTTTGCACAAGTTAAATATCACTACCCCTTTTAACAACTGTGAGATTCTTTAATACTTTCACTTAGCTAATGCGTAGACATATTTTACGATTCACACGTAACATTTCTGTAGAGAACTCATCTTCCATCTGTTCACTACCAAGGTTTGTTAGCAACTGAACATTATTTCAACCGTTAAACCCGTAAGCTTCGGTATTTAAAGTCTCTGATTGGCTAATTCTAGTCCAATAGAATATCTGAATTTTACTTAAAGCTTTTTTCTTTGCTGTTGATTGGCTAATTTTAAACTGTTACAGAATTTACATTATCGTTGATCTAATCATGACTAGTAACATTCAAACTCTCAAACGCATTATTGCCACAATATTACCTCATTATTACCTCATTGTTAGCAACTTAAAACTTATTATTCTCACAGCTCTTGCATTATTAAAGTGTGTAATGTATTCACATAACATTATTAAACATGTTTAAAATAAAAATAAGCATATGCAATGACTGTTACATACATATTGTTTCAAGGCGGGCTGTTATTGAATTTACTTATTATATAATACAATTGAAATTATTCAGGTATTACAAATACTGCCTCAGCTTGGGTTAGGTTAACTTAGGTTAGTTACGAACTTCACAGAAAATATTATCTTACACACCAATGTATACTTCGTACACCAGATTCATCGAACAATGTACCCCAACGAAAGTACATTTGCACATAAACTGCTATCTATCTCTGATGAACGCTAAATTGTCATCCATAACCACCCTCAACCCCCTCAGCCTCTCTTGTCTCAAGCACATCTCCTAGTATTACCTATCTCTCCCATGTATCACCATTTCACCCTGCGCCAGGATCCATCTTGCTACCCTACATATGTATGTTATATATGCGTGCGTGGGCGTGCAAATGTGTGTGAGTAGGGTAATTCATTGAAAGGCACTATTATTCTCCATAGACGTAGGCTATAAGTTTTTAATTCCAATTCCTAAATTACTAAGACGAAAAAGGATTTAACCCTTTATAATAGAACATGAACGTGTTAGAGCCATAAAAGACCTGCTTTAATTTTTTATTTGGAATGCCTTGAACGAAAACAGTTGCTCCTGCACAAAATGCGTGTAAAAATAAGACAAAAATCGCGGTTATTTTATTCCAACCAGTACACCCACATCATGGTTTATCAGACGAGAAAACAAAAGACACAGCAAGAACGAATAGTATATTGAGGATATAGATAAAGAAATTTAGATAAAGAAATTTAGATAAATTAAGTAATAATACAAATATTAAAGTTAAAAATAACAAGGATGGAATAGTTGGGCTGCCAGATGAATTCTGGAAAGCATGATGCGAAAAGTATAATAGGCTGAGGTTAATAGGCAATTGTTTAACTCAATGCGTGAAAGGGATAGAATTCAAGCGAACTGGGAAATGGAAATACAGGATCCTACAAACTACAGAGATATTACTCTTCTAGCAGCGATAGGTAAAGTATACAGGGATACTAGCTGACAGAATGCAGAGATGGGCGGAGAAACAGGGTAGCGCATACGTGATTTTTATTGATATAGAAAAAAACATTCGACACTGTCAACAGGGATGAACTATGGTTAAAACTAATTAAGAAAGGGGGTGTGAATCAATTATAAATAATATAAAGATTTATATGCAAATAATGAGTGGTGTGTGAAAATAGCCAAGGAAAGGAGTACTGAAGAGAACGCAATAATTCAGAGCTTAGGCAAAGGTGCAAACTTAGTCCAGTGTTATTTAACCTATTTATAGATGATATTATAAAAAAATCTGATGTATTACACTCACATGACTTTCTCTACTCTCGTATAAAGTATTCTTATAAACGCTTATTCTCCATATGCTTCATGTTAATCGAGATATCGAGATGTTAATCTTATTGCTAATTTTCTTGTAGATGCAAGGGGAATTGCTAGGCTTTAAGCGATAGTCAAACATTTTAAGAGGTGGTTGCTATGTGGAGTATTCCGTTCCTTTGCATTACCAGGACATAATAAATGAATAACGAATTTGAGAAAAAGTATAAGTATTGGAAAATTACGGGAATAACAAGCAATATCTCGAAAATGGTTCAGCGAACAAAAAAAATGTATATGATATAAATTGTGTATTTTAACGCGGTCTACATTTTTGTGTAGTAAAATTGTGTCTATCTCTTATGGTTTACCAGTTATACAAAAGTCGTTCACAATGAAGAATACTTTTGGAGACATTCGCAGAAAATTCGAGATATAGATTCCATATGTCATGAAAATATCTTAAACATATGATATTTTAATCAAAATCGTTAGAGCCATTTTTGAGAAAATTAAAATTTTCGAAAAATGTTCCATGTAAAGGGTAATCTGGGGTGGGGGATTTTCTTGAAAACCTTCGTGTCGCATCTCTGGAAGATACTGAACCTAAATACCAAGTTTGGTGTTTATCCGACTGTTAGTTCCGGAGTTATGCTGTTCAAACACAGACACACACACGGACATGTTTCCAAAAATGTTTTTCTTGGGATTCAGGGGGTCTCAAACATGTATTTCCGGTGAAATCTCGATATCGAATTTTTGGGTGGAATACAATACTTCTCCTACTTACTATACATAGTAGAGAAAGTAATTAACAAGCATTCACCAATTAATAATAAGGAAATATTAGTTTATTGTTTATAGATAATCTAGTGGCACGTTTCATTTCAGTTGTGGGGTTAAGTAAAGCTACTGAAGCAATTGGCAAATTGGGTATTGGGAAGGAACAGATTTAGAAGTAGTGAGAAGATTTGACTATCTAGGAGTAAGCTCAGTAGCGCAGGGGATTGGGGAGAACAGAAGAAGAAAGTACTAGCAAAGGGCAATCAGAGCATGTATGAACAAAATACCAGAAATACAAATTACGTGGCTAGAAAAGAAATGTAGTACAGTGGTAGAAGCAAGGGTGTTATACGCAACAGAGATAAGGGGGCTGGAAAAAGGATGGGAAAATGTAGATGCTATACAGACGAATTTTTGCAAAATAACCCTGGGATTGCAAAAAAGTTCACTGAATGGTGTAGCACAAGCAGAACTAGGGAGATGGGAGCAAAAGGCAAAATGGTAGAAAGAATAAAGCTACTAGAGGAAAATTACACACTAAAGCAATGATTAGTTGTACAGTAAAAATGCGAAATAAAGAAACCTGGATGCACAAGATACAGACAACATTGGAGAATAGGAATGGGGCAAACATGGGCAGAGAGAAACAATAAAAGTAAGGAAAGAAATTAGAACAAGAGTGGAGGATATTGAAAAACAATAAATTATAATAACTTCAAGGAAAATATATCATTAATAGATTATAAATATTTTAAAACTGAATGGTGAAAAGAAAGATACATCGAAATATGCAACAAAGAACCCAAAATGGGGTATGCTGGGCGAGGATAGGTGTAATGAATTTAAATGGTTTAACAGGGAGAAGAAGGGGAGAGATTTGCTAAATGTAGTGGATTGCATAGCAATTGGCATTATATTTTGGAATTCGAGAATACGGATAAAGGAAGAAGAATTTAATACTAGAGAAATGGAAAAATAGAGCTAAAAGTTAGGAAGACTTTTAATACAAGATCAAATGAATACGGAGAAAGCAGGAAAATATTTAGGAAAAATAAGGTTAAAATGGTTAAAAGAAATATGAAGCAAATTGGAGAAAATGCGGAAAAAGGGTAACAAGGAAAAAAGTAAATAGTGGATACATTATACTTCCCCATTAAATATACAACATAATACCAAGTATAAGGGGAAGAGAAATATTACGCAACCACAATAATGTATAAATTGTGTGTAAAGTTCAAAGCAGACAATAAATCACTCATTCATTCATTCAAGACACAGAAAAACAAAAAACAATCGAAACTGTTTATAACAGTAAGATATGTATGCGATCCTTATGCCACACTCGTTTATTATTGGTATTCTTATGTAATATAAGAAAGTGTTACTGTATGCTGAGCGTATGCTAAATAATTGCATAAAATATAAAATTGTGTCTAGAGTAACATTAAAAATAAGTCAAAACAACATTTTATAAAATATTTTATAAAACCAACAACCGAGAATTTTTTTTTCGATAGACACAGAAAATCTTCAGTTTGTTAGACTGGAAGGTGAAGCTTCACAATCATTGACATCGTCCCTATTTGTGTATTGGTATTAGGGGCTTATGGTATTATGACAACCGTGAAGCATTTGTTATTAAATAACTATGAGACCAAAAGAAAGTACAATGGTTTAAAGGTTCATCTACTGTGATTATCTAACAAATTCCTGGACAATTCCAATAGCTGTCTCACCGCCAAAAGGTACTTATAGGCTACACAACATTTTCAGAACTTGGAAGACTCTTTGGGGGAGTTAGCAAATCACGACATCCATCTATATTTCATACCCATTTCCAGAATATTAGGGTATTATCAGAGGCGTAGCGTCAAGGTATGTGGTGGAAGCGTTGCTTTCCATTTCAATCCTCAATAGAACATTTAATTGTATGGTATGTACTTATACAGAGTGGACCATTTAAGTTGGGACTGTACAATATCTCCAAAACTAAGCGTTATAAAAAGAAATGTCTATAATAAAAGTTGCTTGATATTGTGGCATTTGGTTGTGGTAATATTCTTGTAATGTAACCAGCGAGCAGTGCAGACCTGTTAGGACAGGACGCTCCGTCAAGCAGAAGGTAACATGTATCATATTTTATTGTTAATATAACTTACCATCCCAATTTCCATAACGTAGTTCATTAATGTAGGTAGATCCTTCTTTCCCTATCCATAAACATTTAGGAATATTTTAGACTTTTCAGGTGTTTTAGGAACTTTGTTTAGCTCGCCCCGTCGGACCTCGTGTTAGTTTGATATGATTTAAACTCCGGTACCATGCTCTACCCCCCTGATATGTGAAAATATAAGAGGTTACGACAATATTATGGTCGAAAGTAAATGTCATTAAGTCGTCTTTTGTTTGGAGGACATTATCATAGTCATTTTAGGGCCAATTTAATTTTTTTAAATGTGAACCCACAATTAAGGTCAAATTAGATTGACCCTAAAATGACCATCACAACGTCCTCCAAATAAAACACGACTACTGACATTTACTTTCTCCATAATATCAAGCAACTTTTATTCAAGACATATCTTTCTACAACGCTTACTTTTGGAGATATTGCACAGTCTCAACTTAAATGGTCCATCCTGTATATAGGAATGCAAATAGATAAACGTATTCTTAATATTTCGCAATGTGTTATTTGTACAACGTATTGACACCGAGATTGAACGCACATGCTGTCTGAGATATTAGCTTCCAATTTTCCTATTATAGGTTGATAGAAAAGACAGAGAAGGAAGTAGTTTCCTTTCTGCGAATATTACAGCAAGATGTATAGAGAAAGCTCCTTCTTGGTTTAAACTTGGAAATTTTCGGGGGAACGAACTTCTCTCTAAGAGAAGAGGTGAGAAGGGCAGCTTGTCTTCACTAGTGATAGTGATTATTATCAAACGATACATTGATATATTATCAAACAATAAAGCGTGAGAAAGTGTATTACAGTGGTGAACAATTAATATCAATTAATAAAGTTTTGATATTTGTGGGACAACAATGTCAGTTTTGGTTTTTGCATGCATTGGTGTAAATGAACCACAATAATTTTCAACATATTTGGATCCGAATAGATTAAAATAAGTTCGCTTTTCAAAGCCACAAAAGGAAGCTCCATAATTATCTTTTAAAAACATGAAAACGCTCTTTCTGGGAATTATATTTTGTAGTCATGAAAATATTTTGAATCAAGAAGAGTAAAAAAGCAAAGGTTTTCTTTCTCCGAAAATCGTTCAGAAACGTTATCGCGTACTGCAAGGGTGGCGAAAACGACTTCCTTCCGCGAGTCACCAATTATGCAACACGCACTGCATCACTCAGCAGCATTGAAAAACAAACGGACGGTTGCAGAGAGGCAACGGCGCTTACGAGTCAAAATGACTCGCCAGTCACGTTTTCGCCACCTCTGGCGTACTGTATCAATGATCTCATTATAGAGCCGTGTTATGTGAACATATTCTTACTTCACCTTTCATTGAGTTACTACAGTCCGCGTCGAGCTTTCAGGCTAGTGTATCCTGAATAATAATTGAGCTTCATTATAAAAACTGTGATGTAACACATTCACATGACTTTCTCTACCCTCTATCTTTATTATACAAACTACTAATATGTATTTTTCTATATACTTCATTTTAATCTAAGCAAGCCATTGCAGAAATAGCTACATTACACATTTGGTGTACATACAAAAGGGAAAACGTTTAAGAACTGGATGCTCTATGTTAGCCATACTTTCTCCATGCAATCACGAAAAACAACTCAATGTTAACAGGACTTTATAAACTTGAACAATTCGAACCATTAATAACGGATATCTCAGAAATGGTTTATACCACAGAAAGAGTTATTTTAAATATACAGTGAATTTTAAAGAGATCTACATTTTTGTATAGTACGTTTTCGTCTTTCGTTTAATTTTACCAGTTATACAAGATCATAAAAATTACCTTCCGAATAAAGAGGACTTCATAGGCTAATTCCCAGAAATTTAAAACATAGATTTTATTTGTCACGTAAATGTCTTTTAATATATTGTAACTTAATCAAAATATTTGGAGCAATTTTTGAGAAAAGTAAAAAATTTCAAAAAAATATTTCATGTAAAGGTTAGTTTGGGTGGGGTATTTTCTTTAAAATCTGAACTTAAATACCACTTTGATATTTATCGACTTCTCGTTTTTTAATTATGCTATTCACAGACACACACAGACGGACCTTTTTCTAGAAATCTGATGCGATACATTCACATGACCTTCTCTATCCTCTATCGTTTATTAATGGGTATACAATCTATTCCACTAAAGCTTATTTTTCTATCTACTTCATTTTAATCCAAATAAATATTTGCAGAAATAGCTACATTTCGTTGTAGATGCAAAGGGAACAGCATAATCAAATGTTTAAGAACTGGACGCTATACGCTGCCTTAAAATTCCATATTGTTCCATGTAATCGCGAGAAACTACAATTCTAACCATTAATAACGGATATCACAGAAATGGCTTATGCCACCAAAAACATATTTGAAATAACTTGTATGTTTTAAAGCGATCTACATTTTTTGTGTTGTACGTTATAGTCTATCGCTTAACGTTTACCAGTTATAAAAGATTATACAGAATGCCTTCGGAATAAAGAGGACTTCATAGGGTATTCCCAAAAAATTCAACATATACATGTTATTTTTCATCTATATGGTATTTTAATCAAGCTCATTACAGCCATTTTTTAGAAAAACAAACATTTCGAAAAATGTTCCATGTAAAGGTTAGTTTGGGTTAGGGGCATTTTCTTTAAAATATTCGCGTCCAATTTTCGAAAGGTCAACTTAAATGCCCTTTGGTATTCATCTGACGTTTGTTTTTAAGTTTTCTGTTCACAGACACAAACGAACATTTTTCTAGAAATGCTTTTTGCGGGATTCGGGGGTATCAAAACATGCAGTTTTGATGAAATATCGTTCTGAAAGTTCCTGCTCTTCCTGCTCATTGTGCAATACGTTCACACACAGAACACGGGGGAGGGAAAGGTAAAATGAGATAAATCGTCGTTGGAGGTTTTAAAAGCCACCCAAGCAATGCCGGGTAAGCCAGCAAGTAGGAAAATAAACTCATTTGTTAAAACGCTCGTAAACTTTCTATCATAGCGTAAAACAAATGATTATTTACTCATATCTAGGTAATTATTCAAATAACTACTAAGTACAATCTTCCGTTCTAGTGCAATCAATTACTCCTCTCCTAGAATGATACATAGCTCCACGGAGGTACTTTGGGGGTTGTCCTGTTCGTGAGCGCAAGATTAATGCGTCTTGTGCATGTCTACAAATTACGTACACTTCAGTAAGATGCAACCATGTTTAATTCCTGTTTACTCTCTACATACATTATGCATGCCACATGTCTTATCATATAGGAAATATATTTGCTCACTCCAACACTTCTTTCTTACCGAAGAGCATGCTGTAAACGCATTCGTCTTATCCTGTTTTATAGTCAAGGTGTGTGATGTCAATAACAGACAAATCATCCGAGTTGGGAGAAGCCAGAGTTTGAATGTTGCCTTTTGTCAGTGGGGAAACGTTTCAAACGGAATTACTGACTGTGCAGTTGATCAAACTTTTGTAAGCTTTAAATTTTAGAAAACCAGTAAATGTTTACTTTCTCTACCATGTACAGTCGGGTGCAAAAAAGCGTGCCAGTATGAGGAACCGCGGTTTAAGTTGGCAATCAAAATTAACACGCCTCTGCCGCATTTTAGTCTGCCGCATAGTCGGATTTTAGCTTTCTGCCCTACTATTGGCTGGGTCTCGGTAATCCCACATGGGATGGCTAGCGACCATGTGGTGACCAAGCCCAATACTGCTTAACTTGGGCGATCGCTTGTGTGGTCGTCAAGCCAAGCAGGCCGGTGTGGTAGCAAAGCAGGATGGGAAAATGAGGTAATGGTATGGGGTATCCAAGATAGCAGCAGGGCGGGTCGCTGCTGGATGGTCACTCATCTAGCGAGTGACCAAGCCCAATGCTGCTTAACTTGGGGCTGTTTTTGATGTGATGGATTGGCAGACCTCAGCCTCGGAGGCCCAAGCCGTCCTTCGGCAACCGATAGCCCTTCCTCCGCCTTGGCGCCTTATGGTCATAGCGGCCCAAAGAGTTTACCAGCTGATTGGTGTGGTATGTGAGTTTCTTGTAAATGGTACGGGTTCTCTCCCGCACCACGTCCACGATGTATGGTAGACCGGAATGGGTGTGTAGGATGTGTGACAGGAATCTACGCCCGGTATCATAGATCATCTGAAGCGCCCTGTTCTGGACGGTCTGTAGCCTGCGGATGGTGGACGCTGCCGCCCATCCCCAAACCTCACAGCCATACAGAATCAGGGGCGGGATAATCGCCTGATATAGGCATAGTTTGAGGTGTGTGGGCATTGTGAAGCGGAATACAGGGTACAGCTGTCTGAGCGCGGAGTGGCCGAGGCCGACCTTTGACCTGACATGTGGAGCGAAAGTGAGGCCACGGTCGAGGGTGACTCCGAGGTATTTGGCAGAGGTAACCCAAGGGATTCTCCTCCGCCGCAGCCTCAGAGACCGTTCGAGCCGCCACTGACGGACCTTCGCCAGGAGAAGCGCAGAGCTCTTCCCCGGGCTGATGGCCATCCTCCACTTCTCGCTCCACCTGCCAATGACTCGGAGCTTTCGCTGTAGTGGAGGGAAACAGAATCGGGCATTCTTGTTCTGTGCCATTACGAGGACATCGTCGGCATATTGGCACGTAACAGTCCTGGGTTCCGTGGGGAAGTCCGACATGTAGACCCGCTATGGGACGGACTGAGGAAACCTTCCCCTCCACTCTCACCCTGAATGTGCGATCCCGGAGGAAACAGGTTATCAGAGCGAGATAGGTGGGAGGGATATCTGACTCCTTGAGTTTGTACAAAAGGCCTTGATGCCACGTTGTGTCAAGGGCCTTCTCTACGTCCAGCAGCACCGCTATGGGCTTGAAGTTCTCTTGGAAACCCAGGAAGGCCTTTTCGGCCAATCGCAGTAGCTGCAGGGTCGTGGAGTGCCCATGGCGAAAACCAAACTGGTGGTCCGGGAGGAGGTGCCTTTCCTCAAAGAGAGGTGTGAGGCTGGCTAGGAGCAACCGTTCAAAGACTTTTGAGACGGTTGGGAGCAAGCTGATGGAACGATAACTGCATGGAAAAACCGGATCCTTGCCGGGCTTTAAAATGCATACCACCCGCGCGTCCTTCCAACTAGTTGGAAGGTGGCGGAGGTGAAGCCACTGCATTGAAAATCCGCGTCAAATGGATGACGGCCTTCTTGGGAAGGTGCTGGAGCATGGGCGCCGTGACGCCGTCATCGGTTACAGGGAACTGAATGCCGAACCAATAAGAGCCATTCAGGGGCTAGTCTTTGGGAGGCATATTGTTTCAACCATTCAGGTGACATAAGTATATCGATTCTCAACCCCTTTCATCGCCTAGCTAGGACTGACCTTCCTTAATAGGGCTCACCTAAGGAAGGCACGGAACACAAACGATGAGGAAATTCTGCCAACATTTAAGAATGGGTAACATTAAAGGTATGAATAAATGAATTTATTTCACTTCCATTATACATAAGCTATTAACTCTATAGAACTAGCTCTATTACATATAAATATACCAACGCTTCCTTTCTAATATACAAAATATATATACTTGAGTTGCCCTTGTGTAAATGTAGTAAACACTGTGGTTATTAATGCATTATACACCAGGTTCACCAACTACCTACTTGTAATACACACTTATTAAATAAATATACCAATTTACTAATAGCCATCCTTATAAAATATACAGATTTATGATTTTGAAATTCCGCTCTTATATTTTTCTTTAGTATTTCCTAATAGTCTGCCCAACTTTATAACCTCTTCTGTATTCTTAAGCTTTCCAATTCTCATTTTAATTATTGGTCTCTGTTATTTCAACCACCTAACTGGTATCCATTGATCTCTCCATAGTTTGGCCTCATTACAATCCAAAATAAAATGTAGGTCATTCTCCATTCCCCACATAATGGACACCTCTGTGGAACCATTTCCCCTTTGATTCCCCTTAATTTCATTGCTCCAGATCTAAACAATACCCATCCTTCCCTTTCCAATTTATTGCACACTTCAATATACCTTTCCCTGCACCAATCTTTTTTAATTTGCCTGTACAAAACCAAGTTTTTCTTATCCTTATACTGCTAAAAATATCTTGTATATTCATATCCTCAACACTCTGTATGATTTCTTCTAATAATTTTCTCTCTTTCTCTCTCCATACATTCTCCATACCTATTTCGTCTATAATATTTTGTACAGATAAGGCCAATTACCAGGCACTGGCAATTTCTCTTGCATAATCATATATTGTTTTACAATATTCTGGCCATCCAATGCTCTAACCCGATATATTAAAAGTAACCAAAAGCATCGGCACTTTTTTGCACTCGACTGTACATAGTATGAAAGAAGGCGTTGCTTTCCACCCAAAAACTCGAATACCAAGATTTCACCGAAAATACATGTTTTGAAGCATTGGAGCTAGAAAAAATAATTGTTAGAAAAAGATCCCTGTCTGTGTGCGTGTGCGTGTGTGTGTTTGTGAGAGAAAGAGAGAGATATCAAACTTGGTATTTAAGTTAAATATCTTCCAAAGATGCTTCACGAAGAGTTTCAAGAAAATGGCCTACCTCCAGCCACCCTTTAAACGCAACATGTTTTAAATGTTCTGCTTTCTAAAAGTGACTCTAACGGTTTTAATTAAAATACCATATACAAATGACATCTACATTTGAGAAGATGGTTTGTTAGCCCCACATTTTGGACGCCAATTTGAAATATTTTGTATTGAAGGATTTGTATTATAGCTCAACCGCACGTATGGTACCTGGTAGCCTTTGCCCCAATTTTTTTTAAAAATATTTACTTTGTAATTTGACTGTTTCTTTAAGTATTAAATATTTATGTTTGCCTCGGCTGCGTCAGTATTATTGTTAGAGCCATGTTTCTCTTGGCAGAGTTGTGGTGTAACAAGAATGTAGGCTTACAAAGATTATAATTTTACTTCACTCCTTTTTATTAATGCTTGACACGGATTAAATAACTCTTCACTGATAGAGAGTTGTGAGATTGTTTTATGAATTACTTGCAATTTTTAACACGTAAACTATTTTCGTCTCACACGAATACGTATTAAATCTCTCGAGGACGTGTCTCGCGTCCGGTTAGGAACACTGTTTGCAGGCAACTGAATTGATTTCAACCGCCTAAACTTGTAAATTTATGTATTTCAAGTCTCTGATTGCTTAATCCTACTCCAATAGAATACCTTCATTTAACTAACGCTTTTTCTGGTTGTTGATTGACTATTTTTATAAACCGTCACTAAATTTACATTATTGCTTCCAAGAATCACAAGTAACATTTAAACTCTCAAACTTATTATTATTACCTCAAGGTTACCTCATTGTTACCTCATTGTTAGCAACTTTAACCTATTGTTCTCACAGCTCCTACATTATTAAATTACGTAATACATAACATTATTACACATGGATACAATAATATAAATATATACAATGATTGTAATATACATTTTTATATATTGTTACATACACACATTGCTTTAAGGCGGGCTGTTATTGAATTATATATATTATACAATTACACTGAAATCATTTTAGTGTTAAAAATACTGCCTCACATGACAATTAAAATGCATATGTTGAATTTTCTAGCAATAGCCTCTGAAGTCCTCTTTATATGAAAGGAATTTTGTATAATCTTGTATAACTGGTAAACATTAAGCGATGGACGTAAACGTACTACATAAAAAATGCAGATCACTTTAAAACAAAAGAATTATTTCAAATAACTTTTTTGTGGCATGAGCTATTTCTGAGTTATTCGTTATTAATAGTCCCATTGTTCAATACTTTTGTCATTCTTTTCAATCCTGTTGACATTGCATGGAAAGAGTATGGAATTTTAAGGCCAGCGTATAGCGTCCAGTTCTTAAACATTTGACAATCGCTATTTCCTTTGTATTTATAACGAAATGTGTAATGTAGCTATTTCTGCAAATGTTTGCCTGGATTAAAATCAAGTAAATAGCAAAATAAACTTCGTAATTATAACTTATATACACACTAATAAACGATAGAGGGCAGAGAAAGTCATGTGAATGTAACATCAGATTTTTTTGCTTCTATTTTGTGGTCCATGGCAACATTATTGAACTTAATTAGAGAATAGAATGATTCTGAATTTTTGGGAAGTATCTCGCAATGGTAGCTCAAGCAACTAGAGCAACAGTACGGAGAGCTGAAGATACGTGGTTCAAGTCCCTGCTGTTCTATTGAACTTTCAAGTCGCGTTCAAAGTTTAGCTTCAAATAAAATTTGTTTTATTCAAGTAAAGTTCATCTAACAAAGAAAGTTGATCCAAATACTGCATCTGCAATAGTAAATGGTGCTTCATAATATGCATATAATTGTAAGTCCCAACTGCCTACACATGACTTGTGTGAAACACTTACCAAATATAAACTAGCCCTAATGTTTGTTAATTACAATGCCCAGAAATTAAACGCACTTGAAACGTTTCAAATGGCATTTAAGGAATAAAACCTGACTAGGGGAGAGAGGGGACAGATTGGCTACGGGGGCAGGTCGGCACATGGCTCTTATTTCAGTTTTTGGTCTAGTGGTACCGTGCTAGCCTCTAGTTCCCAAGGTCGCGGGTTCAAATCCGGCGGAGGGCGATGGGTTTTTTTCGGGCGTAAAAATCCTTGGCACGGCTTTCTTCGGAAGGGAAGTAAAGCCGGTGGTCCCGTATCGTAGATTTACGTCACGTAAAAGAACCTCAAGCCTGATAAAGAGGCCTCTGAGCAAAATTACCGTCGTTCACGCCCAATATAGAATGGGACGCTAAGGACCACAGTAGTTAAAGAGCATCCATAAATAAAACTCAATTTAATTTAATTTTAATTTCAGTCTTTAGGTAACAGATTGCAGCCAAATGCAGGAATACGGATCCTTGTTTCCAAATACACGTTCCATGGAAGCGACAATCCTTTGTGACAATATCCTTATATCCAAAGCTCAGCATTAGACTTCCTCCTGTATCGCAAATAAACCCCTCTCTTGCTATTCCGCCCTGGACAATCACTTCACCTAAAATAAATTTAGAACTGAACATCATCTCCAAAGAACTCACACATTCCTCAGTTTATCGCCAACTATTTAATGAATTACATGACATATATGGAAAACATACAGGAATCTACACAGATGGATCAAAGTGCAATGATAGAAATGCTTTGCTGTTGTTTACACAGACCACACTATGTTATTCAGACTTCCTGGATTTTGTACCATCTTCTCAAGTGAACTGTTTGTAATTAAACAAGCTATGATCTACGTTTTGAATACTCGATACTCAAAGTTATTTGTTATATACTCAGATTCTAAAAGTGCACTAATTGCAATAAACAATCTGTCATCAACCCATATTCTTACGCAAGAAATTCAATCACTGCTTCATAGAGCCAATAAGCAAGGAATGCAAATGTCTTTAGTATGGATTCCATCCCACATTGTAATACAAGGCAACGAATTGGCCGATCAGGCAGCAAAATAATCCACTAAACATCCACTAAGTGACCCAACTATAACTATATCAGCTCATGAAGTTATCAACTATACCAACAGTGGTGGAAGACAGGATGGCTTGAATCCATGAGAAGCAAACTCCGTGATATAACATCGAGTTTTTCGACACATCTTCCCAGTAACTCTCTTTCCAGACAAGATAAGGTTTTAATATCCCGATTGAGAATGGACCATACCAAGATCACGCAAAATTACCTTCTTTGAAAGGGCCAACCACACATCTGCCACCAGTGTAATATACTCTTAACGACGAAATACAATCGCGGAATGTCCACAAATCGATCAATGGAAACCATACTACCAGATACCCAATGATTTACAAACAGCACTCAACTATTCGATGTACCCTAAGATAGTTGAATTTTTCAAAAGCATAAATTTATATAAAAGTATATAATGTTTAATCAGTTTGATTAATTATAGTGTCACAATTTTATACTAGTTCATTGTAATGGTTCAAAACTGCCAATATGTTAAACAACCTCATTGTTTTATTGTTAAATATTTATTTTAAAAGTTGTAAAGTCGTGATATGCTATTATGTTAAAGCGACTATAAAAAATAAATGATATTTGTTTTTAATAAATTATTTCAAATCCCCATTTTCCATTTAAATAATATGTAACCAACTTACCCCACATCCTGTGCCAATCTACCTCCAAGATGGGGTAAGTACGCAGTGGTTTGAAGAAAAAAAACTTTAAGTGGTCGTAAAATAAGAATGCAATTATTAACAGATACTGTTAAAGAAACTTTTAGAACAGTACCATGTCTGGATTAGCTGAAATGTTGCTATAATAAAAATAATAAAAGTAAAACTTAAAATTTGTGCCAACTTGCCCCCCCCTCCTCGCCCCTACTCGAGAGCGCTACGGAGATTTGCCAGGATACTTGAATCAGCTGAAAAGGTTTAATGTGGGTATTTTGCCATGGAGCTCAGCGTTAAGAGCATCGGCACGGTGAACCGGAGATCAATGTTTTGAGTCCGGCCGTGGAGGCCGTGGACTTACATCAAGTCTAATTCAACGTTTGCATAGCATTCCTTATTTTTCGTTGCTTTTCTGTGTTTTAACTTGTATATTAAATATTTTTCTTTTGTTCTTATGAGGGTGAATGTTATAATAGTGCCCAAAATTGAGTGTTATCTCAAAAGACAGAATATATATTATCCTATAGACCGATAATTTAAACTATTTTCTGTAAATGTTTATCATGATGAACAGGAAGTAGATAAGGCAGTATTTTTAACACTTAAATGATTTCAGTCTAATTATATAATATGTAAATTCAATAACAGCCTGCCTTAAAAGCAATATGTGTATGTAACAATATATAAAAATGTATGTAAGTCATTGTATATGTTTGTATTATTGTATCCATGTGTAATAATGTTATGTGAATATATTACGTAATTTAATAATGTAGGAGCTGTGAGAATAATAGGTTAAAAGTTGCTAACAATGAGGTAACCTTGAGGCAATAATGAATTTGTAAGTTTAAATGCTACTAGTCATTATTGGAGCAACAATAATGTAAATTTTGAGACAGTTTAAAAATAGGCAATCAACAACCAGAAAAAGCTTTAGTTAAATGAAGGTATTCTATTGGATTAAGAATAGCCAATCAAAGACTTGAATTACAGAAATTTACAAGTTTAGGCGGTTGAAATCAGTTCAGTTGCCTGCAGACAGTGATTGTAACCGGATGCGAGATGCGTCCTCGAGAGATTTAATACGTATTCGTGTTAGACGAAAAATAATTTTACGTGTTAAAAAGTGCAATTAATTAATTAAAGAATCTCACAGCTCTCTATATCAGTGAAGTGTTATTTAAATCGTGTCAAGCATTAATAAATGGAATGAAGAAAAACTTAAAATCTTTGTAGGCCTACATTCTTGTCGGACCACAACCCTGCTAAGAGAAACGTGTCCCTAACAATACTGACGCAGCCGAGGCAATCATAAATATATAATATTTAAAGAAACAGTCAAATTACAAAGTTAACATTTTTAAACTTAGGGTGAAGGCTACCGAAAAGCGGGTACTATGCGTGCGGCTGCAACTATTACAAGTTCGGCTCCCCAACACTTGAAATATAATACAACTCTTTCAATACGACCTACTTCAAATTGACGCCCAAAGCGTGGTGCAAATAACGTAACAAACCACCTACTTCAAATTTGCTTTCCATACGTGAAGCAAAACAACTACTTCATAGAAAGAAAAATAAGCTTGTGTTATTTGGAGAGTAGATATGAAAATAAATTGTATAATAGAGAAAGTCTCATGAACATTACAAATCATATATTTTTCTGAAATAGATCTTTGTTTAACATTTAGGAATGCTTTGTCTTATTTTAAACCACCTAAGATTTTTCTCGAATAGATGAAGTGAAAATTGTGGAAAAAGAAAACAGTAGCAGCAATATATACTCGCATGCAAAAGAAAGTGCTACGCCAGGAATAGCCAATCTATATGGTAGTAGATGCCTATCGTTTATACATATGGAAATCAGGATACTGCCGTTCTGAGGGGAAACGATGAAGGAAGTCCAACCTTGCGTACGCTGATCAAGGATAGAACTCGATATCTAAAGACAAGCAGATTTACTGCATCACGGCACGCAAGTATAATATTTACAGATCATAATCCACTAGTAATTGCTATTGAGTATTATGCTGGTATTTTAAACATTAAAGTTTAAATTACCTGATGGTCCACTCAAAGGGCACTTCATGAGAAAACCATGCACATCAATGTGCGTAAATAAGCCGCCAAAACATTGCAGGTCAGATTTAATTTCACGTAATCCTAAATAATTATTTATAATCCTAAATTGGATCTCCTTGAAATAACTAAAGGCTCCAGCGGTTTTCGTTGCGTTCAGATTACATATTAAATTTTACCCAGAGTTTGCTGTCGTATTTTTTGTTAGTTACGCGAAAGAAACAGCACCAGGTGCAGGTTTTGTAATGATGAAATGGATTTTATTGAACAAAAACTGGAATTACCAGTCTAAGAACATTAACGCGTGGCAAATTAATGTATAGCGATTACCAACAGTAAATACAAAAAGAAATTTACGATCGTCATGGCTATTATAAATTACATGTAGCTAAATTAAGAACCAGCTTCACCTATATTCTTCGATAGGATCTCCTTCGTCTTATAATGCCAAAGGCAAACCTCAAATTCTTTCCTCTGAGAGCGAGATTTTCCATGCATCGTCTTGAATGAACAACGATGGATTTGTGCAGATTGGACTGGATTGTACACAAGAGGAACTTCCCTGAAGTTGCAATTGCAATTGTTAGACATTTATGGTTTAATATGTGCGCTTAATGTAAATACCGTCGTTGACCACACTACACACTTATAGAGCTAGTACACTCAAGTGCACAGAATCGTGCCTATGTATTTGCCGTTATCTACTATTGGTAGAGTTTTTTGTTTGGTATCCACACCAACCTCTTGATAAGTAAGTCTCTAGCTGAGCTGAGTACATTATATTAATTTATGTTTTATTTTATTATATTTACGCAGCGCTTTTCCTTCACACTGAGACCACCGCACGGTTTCTCCCGCGAGGCCGCTGCAGTTATAAAATCCCCGCAACCGCCTCACGTTCTCATATGTATAGTTACAATTACAAGGGCTGATCAATAAAGACTGAGAGCGATTTTTACTTTCTCATGTTTTTGGAAACATGTCCGTGTGTGTGTCTGTGTGTCTGTCTGTGTGTCTGCGTGTGTGTGTCTGTCTTTGAACAGCATAACTCAGAGACGAACAGTCAGATAAACACCAAACTTGGTATTTAGGTTCAGTATCTTCCAAGGATGCGACACGAAGGTTTTCAAGAAAATCCTCCCACCCCAGACTACCCTTTACATGGAACATTTTTCGAAAATTTTAATTTTCTCAAAAATAGCTCTAACGATTTTGATTAAAATATCATACGTTTAAGATATTTTCATGACAAATGAAATGTATATTTCGAATTTTCTGGGAATGTCTCCAAAAGTGTTCTTCATTGTGAACGACTTTAGCATAACTGGTAAACCATAATAGATAGACAAAATGTTACTACACAAAAAATGTAGATCGCGATAAAATACATAATTTATGTCATATGCATTTTTTTGTTGAGTAAACCATTTTCTAGATATTGCTTGTTATTCCCTTAAATTTTTCAATATTTTCTAAAATGGGAATTCGTTATTCATTTTTTGTCTTGGATATGCAAAGAGTTATAATCTGTGGCAAAGGGAATGGTGCTGCACCTAGCAACCAGCTATTAAGAGATATGTGTTTAGTCTACTGTTTTTCTGTATTGCCCTTGTAAATATATTTTCCCCTTACATCTACAAGAAAATTAGCAATAAGATAGAGTCTGCAAATGTTTATCTCGATTAACGTGAAGTAGATGGAGAATAAGCGTTTGTAAAAATAGTTTGTATAAGAGTAGAGAAAGTCATGTGAGTGTAACACATCAGATTTTTTATGTCCTGGACATGCAAAGAGAATGGAATGCACCACATAGCAACCAGCTCTTAAAACATTTGACTATCGCTTAAAACCTACCATATTCCCCTTGCACCTACAAGAAAATTAGCAATAAGACTGACATCTCGAAATTTCGATTAACATGAAGCATATGGAGAATAAGCGTTTGTAAAAATAGTTTGTACAAAAGTAGAGAAAGTCATGTGAGTGTAACACATCAGATTTTTTCCTGTAGCTTTCTTGAGAGTTTCCTATCTCTGCCATGAATATTTGAAAAGAGCGGGGTTTCATGTATAATGTCCATAGGCGGCAGCACTCTCGTATCGGTAGGTTAGTAGTAATGCTGTATATTGTTGACCCTACTTGAATTTCGCATACCACAAAATGAAGGTGACACAAGAGGAGCAATAAAATTTTGTTTTTGTTTAAATCATACAGCCTCTGAAACTTTGGAAAAGCTGAAGCAAGTATACGGTGAAGATGCACTACCTCGTGCAACAGTGTTTAGGTAGTTCAAAGACTTCAAAGTAGAGCGAGTCCTCTATGCTAAGCAAGGTGGGCCTGGTGAAGCCAACATCAACACAGCTGCTGTGATTGTTGTTCCCTCTCACACCACTGTTACAGCAGCGTACTACACGTCAGTATTGGCTACACCGAGGAAGCACATTGCAAGGAAACATCCGGAACTTATCACAACAACGTGCGGCCTCACGTTACAAATCAAGTCCAGGAATTTGTGGATAAATTCAACATTACTTGTGTGCCGCATCTGCCTTATAGCCCCAATCTTGTCCCCTGTGATCTCTTTTTATTCCCATCACTAAAGGCAAAGCTCCGGGGCATTCGATTTGAGAGCACTGAAGCAGTGCTGAAGAAAAGTGAGGCGATTCTCAAAGACCTGACAAAGAATGGCCTGTACCATGTGTTCGAGGACTGGCAGAGACGCTATAAAAAGTGCATTCAAGTAGGAGAGGACTACTTTGAAAAAGACCATGTCAACATTGAAATGGAGTAATAAATATCTGTGAAAAAAAATTATTCTCAGTCTTTATTGATCAGCCCTCTTACAATAAGCAGATACCTTATTATAGGAAATGTTGGAAATTTTGTGCTTCTCTGTGTGCATATTTTTAGTATCACCTCAGGAAATTTTCAGTCACACTGGAGAGTTCATTCATTCATTGTTTAACTTCATCTTATGTAGGACTTACACCCCCAGGACTTACAGGAGGGGCCTGGGGTCAGAGGCCCGTCGAGGAGCAGACACACTCATGGAGCAGATAGAAGAACCAGGATGGGTAATCAGGAGGAACGAAGTAGATAAAACGAAATGAAGGCGAAATGGATGAAAGGAAAGGTGATGATGGAGCAGTTGGTGGAATGAATGACGGGGAAACCGGAGAACCCGGAGAAAACCCGCCCAGACGCCGCTTTGTCCACCACAAATCCCACATGCGGGTCCGGGTCCCTGGGATTGAACCCGGGCCGCCTCGGTGAGAGGCCAGCGGTCTAACCACTCGGCCACGGCGCCGCCCCACTGGAGAGGTCAATGTCCAAAATTGAGTAGTTTCTTCTTCTTCTTCTTCTTCTTCTTCGGGCATTAGACTTCATGATCTGTTGCGTCTCATTGGTCCGAACCATTCTCTCTTGGGTCTTCCAACTCCTCTTTCCCCTCTCGGCTTATACTTTAGAATCTTCTTTCGCATTTTTTCATTGCCCATTCTATTGACGTGATATTCCCATGTCTGTCTATAATTAGTCACTTTATCATTTAAGTCATATAATTCCAGACGATTACGAATGCATTTTTGTGGCTCCCAGACATCCTCTTAAAAATTTCATTTCTGGTGTTTGTATCCTACTACGTGCTTGTGTATCAAGAGTTCAAGTCTCACTGCCATATAATCTACATGGTACCGCCATCTTTTGTAAAATTTCATATATGTGTTCCTCCTGACTTTATCTTTTATATCCTTCTAATACGTCCATACATGCGATTAAATTTTTCAGTCTTCCGTCCTGCATCTATCTCTCTTATATATGACAGGTCACACCCTAAGAATTTGAAGGAGTTTACTTGTTCAATCACTAGTTTACATCTAAGAGGAAATTTTCCTCGAAATGCCATTGTCTTGGTTTTTTGGACAGATATCTCTAAGTTATATTCTCCAGTGATGTTTTTTAATTCGAAGAGTGATCTTTGTAAGATGTATTTTCTTTTAGTTCTTATACTGTTCGGAGTTTATTGCATATTATATGTATATATTATTGTTGCAATTGTAACTGTAAATGTGGAATTTTGCTGTATTTTCACGAATGGTGTGCTGCTACAGTGTAGCATATTAGAACTTCTGAATGTGTGATACTATCTGAAGACACTACAGTCATCAAGTCTATGATCATAATGCCTTACGATAACATTATTTCCATCTCATGGCAGCAATACAGGGACATCAATGCCATCACTGAGATCATACAATGAGTTAGGAAAAGTAAGACGGAGGGACCTGCAGTAACTGGAGCACAGCACGTAGTCCATAGTGTGCCCTTTGTACTTTAAACTTGGCCACTGGTAGAAAGCGATGATGGGGAGATTCAAAGGACGATCAGATCAGGACGGCGATGTGCGCCACCAAAGACGGGGTGGTCCATAACGATTCCAGGATGACGCTAATCCGGACGCCGGCTAGACCTCTCGCAACCTGCTGGTCCCAGGAGTAGATGGACATACTCAGGAATGGAGAGGGGCCCCAGCAGTGCCGCCAAGGAGGAACCTTTCTACGGTGCAAATTCCACCGTTCTGCCACAAAACACCAACGGTCTTTGCCTGTTCCTACAGCTCTGTAATAAATGAGGTGAAATAGATGAAAGGAAATGGGCAGTAAATTCATTGTAGAAGAGGGAACCACCCCAGCATTCACCTACCGACCAGGGTAAACCACGAAAGACCCAAGGTCAGAGTAGAGGCCCGAAGGGACTTAAACTCCAACGTTTCCAACTCTAACGCATACGACGTCGGCCGGGCCCACCCACAAGCACCTAACCTCCAGTGCCCCCCTCTGTTGAGGCCCATTCGGAGGCGGGTCCTAACTGAGCGTCCAGCAATGACGCTAGAGAAGAAACCTCTACAAAGCGAACCTCCACTGCCAGCCGCAACCCGCCAACACCGTCGCCTGTTCCTACAACCCTGAAACTCATGACAATCAACGAGATGATGCCTACAGGAAATGAAGGGCAAACAAGCCGTAATAGAAGAGTTACCAACTCAGAATTTGCCTGCCGATCCGGGAAAACCACGAAAAACCCGTGGGTGGCTAGATATCGGGCCTGGGACCTGTAGCGTTTTTCTTCTTTCTTCGACGATGGCGAAGTGTTTTTCTTTATTTACTTATTTCTTTCTTTACCTGTGATGATGTCGTTGTTGGGCCCGGTCCAACAGAATCGTCGCAGTTGTAGGGTCCCTTCTCCTCTCGGCTATGAAAGGTAATTGTGGGTAGTTTCCAAGGATACGGGATGCAGGTATATGGAGCACCAAAGGAAAAACACGATAATTCACTTTCAACTATGCTATCAGAATCACTATGACACTTGCAAGTTTATTATGCCGCACTAAAAATATTCCCTTTGCTAATCTGCCGTTCTTTTATCTTTACTTCCCCGACATACTCGTGTACATAACTTGGTTCTCGCGCGGAGATTTATGATCTATCGCTTGACTTCTTTTCAACGCCAGAATTAGTCATGCACTAAGTACTTCGCTTGTTTAACTGCTTATAGATTACAAAACTTTGCTATGTGCCATTATCCTCTATCATTGATATAGACTACGAGGAATTAAAATCTCGTCTCGCGAAACTTAACCGTTACATAACTTCTGAGCGCCACGGGACTCGACTTGTTACACATAGATTTAGACGTCGAACTCAACTGAAACCACTGAACTGACTTTTTCATCCCCCCGCTAGCAGCAAACCTTCGTGATTTCCACACGTCGTTAAAAAACTTTATCGTCTTCCCATTGGTTATTTTCCTTTCTGCTAATTTTTTGTGATTTCTCATTGGTTACTTCTAACATTTTTATTTTTAACTGCCTTTTAAAAGACGCTGTGTATCCCCAACGGCTCGCTTAAGCCCCTAACTGTATGCAATGCAGTTTTAAATATAACAAAGACACGAACGGTCTCTAAACTTTATTTTCTGCGCAAAATCTGCCAAGTAAGACTGCATGATTACGGGCTCGTTTATTAATCAATATATACAAGGTTTATAACACAGAGGGCTTTCTAATGGTGCTAATCATAATGTCAAGACTGTGGAATTTGGTCAATTTTAATTTCAATTAACATCTGATAATATATTAATGAGTGATATTTAACTATTTCTTTCCTGACCCATCAGAACTGTCGCCTCAGACCTCCCGAACAGCGTTGCCAACCCGGAAACATTTATTCCGTTAAACTAAGTTAAAATTCCGCTAAAATCCGCTAAATCTTATTATTGTTGTTGTTTGCGCTCTTAAAAGTGAAATTTCAATGTACTGGTAACTTACAAATTTTTCCTTTATCATGGTACATTATTATTATTAAAATTTTAGATTCCACTCGCCATATTATTGTAGTTCACGCCACAACATTTAATTTTCCTCCTCATCCTGCATTAGAGTGTCTTCTTTGTCCACTGCTGAAGTACTGGGGCCGACTGGAGAAATGTCTGTGTCGTATGCTCTCATGGTGCGATTTCTCGTAGAACATCCTCTGGCAGCTCGTAATCATGGCAACACTTGCCCACACGATTAAGGCCAGCTCTTATTGTAATCATGGCGTTCACAATAACAGTAGTTAGTCTGTTGCGCAATGATGCTTTTATCAAGTTTAACTGGCTAAATGCCCTTTCTATGTCTGCATTAGACCAGGGTAAAACCAGAAGTATTAAAGCCAGATACGAAAGGTCTTGGAAAGGTCTTGTGGCTAGCATCCTTATATGACCTAACTTCATTCCAGAACGCCGCAGTATTGTGTATTTCTTTCCACTGCACGGTAATGAGCTTCGACCACTGAAAGTCAATTTTGGTTACTGTAATGTCGAACAAGTTCGTTTCCTTGGTCAACGATACTATCGGTTCTTTTATCACTCGCAAGCATTCTCTCGGAGGAATTAAGGACACGGTTTGCAACACCTTCACATTTTGGGGCAAGCGGCGTTGCAGCTCAGAAGCAAGGGAAACAAGAAAATGTTAATATCGTTTTCCTTATGACATTTTCAACCTCGGATGAAATTTTTTTGGTGTTGTTCATATCTTGCAGCAAGACTTTGACTTCATGATCTAAGTATACAACTCGGCGACTTATGTTTACGAACATCAGCTGTTAAAAGATCACCTCTGTACCCTGGTACAACAATTCTCCTAACGAGCCCACTCATTAGTAAAACAACATCGTTTAGAAGCCGTGATTGGTCTGCAGAATTTGACTGAAATGCCTTATTTACCAGCTGACATTCTTCCAAATAAGGTTTCAGAAAAGTGAGGTAAATTTTGTTTATATCATCACTGTCATATTATAAAGAAGTTGAGCAGTATAGCATTTCTCATCAAGTACTGCTATTTCAAAGTGCGTTTTTAGTTCAAGCCACTGAGACAGAACACGACAGACAGCCTCTAAAATAGACATCCAACGTGTGTTGCACTTCTGAACTATTTTAAGTTGATTAGCTCCGTCATTTATCTCATTACATATAAACACATTTCTCGCAGGACATGAAGGTATACATAGATGTCATATTTCATATGGTATTGTGCAATGTGCACGTTTCATCACTTAGACTGAAATGGGTGTGTGGGAAGAGGGAAGACTAACTTGCAGTTTCATCTAGGATTTTTTCCCACTAAAGCTGATTTCTAATTATATAATTGAAAAGTGTATTAAACAGAAAAATATTATTGTAGACAACAGTCCATATATCCGTTAAAAAATCCGTTGAACGCTAAATGCAAAACTTCACCCGTTGGTGATGTGTAAAATCCGTCAAATTTAGCGGAAATTCCGCTAATTTGGCAACCCTGCTCCCGAATACGAGTCACACACGTCACCCCACACGGCTTCACCCCACACGGTACTTGCACATCATACCAATACGCATTACCTTTCTTACTATTGCCATCGTAGCTTGCACTAAATCCCCTGTGACCGCAGTGCTAGGGGAAAGTAGGCATTTTGAGATCAACTATATCCACACTCCCCAAACCGGATCTGCTCGTCAAAACGATCATAATAATAGTCTTCTTAATTACCCTGCAAGATCTCAAGGGAAGTATGCAAGATTTAAGCATCATAATCGTCGTGTCTGGATGTGATCACCAGAGTCCACGACCAGGTGCCATCCGCCACCTGTTTGGGATGTCCGCGAAACAAGTGTTGCATGTCCTGGCTTCTACCCCGTCACTACCAATTTACTGCACGGCGTACACTTCCGGTAACTAGGCCATGGTGTAACAATCCCTGGCTATTCAAACACTTCGGGGCATCACTTGTTTTGGCTTTTCTTTAACCGACAGAAGAATAGGCGTGTCATGTTCCTCTATGTGTGCGGCGCTTTTAATCCTATTTTACTTTCTCTGCTACTTAAAGCTAGAGTAGTAGAAGTATTGCATTCCACCCAAAATTCGGTACCGAGATTTCATTTCAAATACACACATGAGGCTCCCTGAATCTGAAAAAAATTATTTTTAGGAAAATGTGTGTGTGGTTAGGTGCTTGGGTGTGGGTCTCCCTGTCTGTGAACAGCATATTAAGGGCATCTCGTAATGAAACACACTCACTTATGCATAAAAAATACATCAGTATTTTAATGTTAATATCACTTGAACCATTAAAGTTACAACCATGATTATTTCACTCCCCATTTTACACTACTGTGGACAGAAAATATATTAAAATAAGATGCACGTGACAACCATGTAATCTAATACATATACATACATATTTTAGTTTGCTGGATTAATTTAGCTGCATATTTAAGAAACCATCAGTTATGTTATGCCCATAAAATATTATTTATAACAAAATGAGCGTATTCATTTTTCAATGTTACAGATTTTATTGAAAAATTTAGCTAAAAATAATTTTAAAATTTTAGCTCAGTTTTTTCAATGCATAAAATTATTGTTTCTAAATTATTTGAAAATTATGGCAAAATTGTTTGATTTATTTTAAAGTTCATAGAAAGTTCTCAGAATATTCATCATCCTGGCTGCAGTAGTTTTGGAGAAAATGGTACGTAGTGTGGAAAATTTTAAGTTACGCAAATATGCAAAAAGATTACAATGAATGCGTATTTATTATTTAAACATGACATGTATTTAATTGCGAGTTTGACAACTATAAATGTGCAACAACTCATACTTTATATATCAATGGATTCAGAAAAGAGTGGAGATTTCAATAGTGAAGAAGAAAAAAGATTTTAACTGATTGATACAAGGTGCCCTTAATTGAAAGACAAAATTTCCGTTAAACACCAAGCTTGGTATTTAAGTTCAGCGTCTTCCAAGAATGCGATACAGATTTTTAAGAAAATCCCCCCATCCAAAAGTACCCTTTACATGTAATTATTTTCGTTAATTTTTATTTTCTCTCTGGTTTGTGAATTGACTGACCGCTCGATCACAAGCAGTCAAAAACATTCTTCTACCCATTTTGTCAATAGCATAGCTTTGAAAGCTGTAAATACAGGATGTTTCAGAAATACTTTTACAAACTTCGGGTATGGGTTCCTCACACCAAAAGAAGGAAAAAAGTTCATAAAATATGAACATATGTCCCATAATCCTTGGTTTTCGCGTTATTCCTGTCACAATGAAAGTGTGAGTTCAACGCCCTTCGGGGTCCAACCTCAAAATTTCATTTCTTGCATTCATAGAAGGCATTGACCCATTGTACCACATACGGTAGATGGCGAAGTGTTGCCAAGGAGACTTGTTTACGTTTGTCATTTGTCATTAGTCTGTCTTTAACGTTTCAATTGTGTACATGTAGTGAGTTATCTGCACGTGTTTCGTTCCACCATGGCTGGATATTCATTTCGTGAACAGGCAGACATGATTTTTATGTATGGTCGCGCGAATGGTAATGGACGCGAGGCTGCACGGCTCTATCAGATGGAGACAACCGAGTCATCCAAACTTTGTCGCTGTTTATCGACGCCTTGCTGATAAATGTGATAAATGCCTGGCACATTTTAGTCGCATTGTTCGAGATGCACTGACAAGTATCTATCATGACCGATGGATAAGCAGAGGAGGACCAATTCCATGGCCTGCACGTTCTCCCGACCTTAATCCTGTGGATATTTACCTATGGGGGCATATTAAATCATTGGTTTATGGAGCAGCCATCCCGGATGCAGAAACGCTTCATCGACGTGTCATGGAAGCCTGCGAAAACATTCGACACCATCCCGGAGTTTTTGACAGAGTGCGACATTCCATGATTCGACGAGTACCGGCATGCATAGAAGCAAAAGGAGGACATTTCGAGCATTTATTATGAGTTTTGTGTGTTATAAGTGTACCACTGTGTTGAACACCTAACGAGAAAAAAAAAGGATTATGGGACATATGTTCATATGAACTTTTTTCCTTCTTGTGGTGTAAGGAAGCCACACCCGAAGTTTGTAAAAGTATTTCTGAAACATTCTGTATATTTCTATTTTGCAGTTATAACTGTCTGAATGGGCCAAACAGTGCAGAATTGTTTGTAAAGTGCTGAAAACAGACTAATGGTGCACTTTGACAACTATAAAGTGGTCTTAAAAGTTTCCTGATTTTAAAGCTCTGTCCATCACGAAAGCAGCGTGAAATCCTATGGTATTGGAAATAAGAGAGCTGGGTAATTTTATAAAGTTGTAAGACAACCCGCTATATCTTTCCGTGTCTTAGGGCATGGTTGTACTAAGTTTTGTCCAGATAGTCAAAGGGGGTTGAAAATAGGAGTAAAGAGTGTTTGAATAATTGTAGAGTAACTCCCGCTACGTGGTAAAATACAGGATTCAAAATCTCTGTCCTATTCATATCAATATTAAACAGAGAGATACCAGCGTGTAGCACACCCCCTTACACACAAATTATCCTTCTTTATAATATTACTTTAGATAGTACGTTTTATCACTAGTCGGAAAGTCTTAAGGATCCGGGACAAGTTAGCGAACAATGTATGTACAACCTTACAATAGAGTTCCGTAAACACAGTACTCTTGATGCAATCAAAGACGCCAATGCACTGCCTTGCTTGCAAGTAAAAGTATAGTCTAGCAATGGTGGAAAATGAAGTACGAATGAGAGACAGAAGTGTATTGTACCTCTAGCCACGACACTGGTTGTACACAACCCCACAGGTAAACAACACCACAATGCGCCAACTCATTCCACCTACTCGATTCAGGGTATTCTTCAGTCTCCGAGGGCACGGGTTCAAACCCGGCGAAGGGCAAAGGATTTTTTTCGGGCGTAAAAATATTTAGACTGGCTTCCTTAGAAGGGGAAGTAAAGCCGGTGGTCCCGTGTCGTGGATTTGCGGCACGTAAAAGAACCTCAAGCCTGGTAAAGAGGTCTCTGAGCATATTTCCACCCAATACGTGTAAAATGGGACACTAAGGACCAGTAGTTAGAGAGCGTCCGTTAATAAAACTCAATTTACTACACTGTTAAGTTGCCCTGGATGCTTAGCTTGCTCATTAGTCAGTAATGAGAATTAAAATCAATCCTTTTTAGCATAAAAGTTCACAAACTCACTTGTAGCGCTTAACAGCCTTCACAGGGTAAATTTAACGTGCAAGAGGGGTCTATTTTTAGTACTAAAAGCAAGTGTTGTTTCAGAATGTTTTACCAAAAATTTATGTTAAGTTTCATTTCATTTTCCCGCTTAAAGTGCTTGTTAATACCTAACTTGTACGTTAAGTTCGCGTTATAGTGTACATTTAATGTAGAACATTTTTCAGTCGTTTGCGATTAAATGTCATTGTAGATGTGTTTAAGTCTTAACACTTCAATCACGCAACCGCTTCCTCTGAGCCACAGCCGTGTTGCTTGCTTCGGTCTTGAGATTCATGCGATTGCTGTATTTTCTAAGTGTAGTTTATCGAGCGGCATGGCTCAGGCGATTATGTCTATGGCCCGAATTCGGGAGGTGCCGGGTTCGTTCCCCGGCGACCGCCCACTAAGACCCATGAATTTTTTCGGGGTTTTCCCGGATCGTCAGGTGAATGCTGGAGT
Source organism: Deroplatys truncata (assembly GCA_030765065.1). Lineage (NCBI taxonomy): Eukaryota > Metazoa > Arthropoda > Insecta > Mantodea > Mantidae > Deroplatys > Deroplatys truncata. The sequence goes on from CM060986.1 coordinate 130,813,401, forward strand.
GGTTTCTTTCATCCCCGAATTTCCTGTCCTTCCATTTCGTTCCATTCATCATTTCATTCACCTTTCATCCCCTGTACATTGTCTCTTTCAGGGTCGGAAATGTCGGCGATGGTGTTTCGGTGCAGCGTGGCAGGTGAAAAGGATACTCTTTGTCACTGTCTCTGTTGCTCTCGGCTTTTGCTGGCTGCCGGAGTACCCGAATCCCCTTGAGGAGCATTGGAGCCCTTCTGTGTGGGGGGGGGGTCCTCGGTGTGCCTGTCCGTCTGCAGGAGTGCGTCTATCTGGAAACTTGGGAACCCTATCATTACTGTGCCGTCGCTCCTAGTTCTGGCCGACCAATGTCTCCTCTCACCTCATCCTTTCTCCCGGGGACGCCCCTCTCGTGGGGCGTAGGTAGAATATCCACTCTGGATCGGTGTCGAGTCCCCTCTGTAGTCAATCCAACCCAAGTGTAGACTGAAAATGTTCGACAGTAAGAGTCCTTCTAATACTACTACTACCAATACCACCACCACCATCACCACAATCACCATTCATATGTAGTGGCCTGTTATGGTAGGCAGACTGGCACGTATTTCGGGAGTGTTATGTTATCAAGTATAGCATTGCAAAGTATGGCCAAAGGATTTTGGATACGCTCTGTGCCAAGTGTCAGGTTACTCTTTTTGACTTCCCGAGCAGAGAGTTTCACTAGAAGAAATGAGATGGCAGACACTCTTGCTAAGAGGGACACGGATTTTGATTTAATTAATCCCGAACCCTGCTTTGGTGTCTCTCCCAGAAGTGTCAAGTATGAGATAATCCAGCTTACTGCAAGGGCACATCTTTAGATCTGGAGTAAACAAACTACCACCCGGTAAGCCCACGAGTTCTTTTGGGGGCTTGTTGGAAAACAGAGTGAGTTTCTCTTAAATGTATCTACATTTAAGTTCAGAAGAGTTGTCGGCTATCTTATAGGTCACAAAACTTTGTATATAATGAGACTTACTCAAGACCATTTACGCAGGAAATTTGGGGGTGGGAGGGAGCTTGAAACCTCCCAGAATATACTATGCAAATGCGAAGGATTCGCGATGCACAATGTGTATCTCTAGGGTCCTTTTTCTTGGAACCTTAGGATATAAGAAGGACAGATATCAAGGACATGATCTGTTTTATCCAGACCATTATACTTTATTAATGGCCAGGATAAGAGACACAAAGATCTCCAAGAGCCTACCTGCAGGCTTCTACTGAGGCCACTTGAGTTTCATCATCATCATCATAGACATTGCAAATTATTTATCTATTTGCGAAATACTATAAGTTGGACCAAAGGATAGGAATATGTTTTTGTCCCTTTCAGTACCTTCTATGTGAGATAGCTTATCTTTACGTTATTAGCACCACGCTTTGGGTGCCAATTTGAGATAGTTGTTGCATCACGTACGGTAGCCAATTTGAGAGTAGGAATTGTGTTGTATTGTAGTTCCACTGTTGGGGAGCCAAACTTGATGAAGTAACTGCCCCCACGTACGGTACAAAGTTTCCGGTGGCCTTCGCCCCAACGTTTAGGAATCAACTTCGTATTTTTATGTTTCTTTAAATATTATATATATATATATATATATATATATATATTTATGTTTGCCTCGGCTTCGTCAGTATTAATTTGTAGCAACATGTATCTCTAAGCAAGGTGTGATGCGGCTAAAGAATGTAGGCTTACACAAATTATAATTTTTACTTCACTCCTTTTATTAATCCTTCACACGATTAAATAACACTTGACTTATATAGAGAGCTGAGAGATTATTTATTAATTGCACTTTTAAACACGTAAACTTTATAGTATTCTCGCCGTAATGAATTTTATGTCTCACACTGAATACGTATTGAACTGTTCAGGAACGTTGCCGTCTAGCGTCCGGCTGGGAACGCTGTCTACTAGCGACTGGCTTTTACCGCTTAAATTTTTAAATTTCTCTATTTCAAGTCTCTGATTGGCTACTCCTACTCCAATAGAATACTTTTATTTAACTTTCAGGTTTTCTAGTTTTTGATTGGCTATTTATAAACTGTTTTAAAATATTGCATTATTGTTCCAAGAATTACTAGTAGCATTATTAAACTTTCTAATTCATTATTGACTCACGGTTACCTCATTTTTACCTCATTGTTAGCAACTTTCGGCCTCTATTCTCACAGCTCCTACATTACTAAATTACGTAAAACATTCACTTAACATTATTGTACATGCACGTAATAATATAAACATAATACAATGACTGTTACATACATTTTATATATTATATTATACACATATTGCTTTAAGGTGGGTTGTTATTTTTTATATTATATAATTAGACTGAAATCATTTAAGTATCAAAAATACTGCCTCATATGCATAGTTAAAGATGAGCATTTATAGCCCTATATGAACTTGTTTTGCCTATTGAGCACTCCGTCAAGGGAATAACTATTTTATTTTTCAAAAAATTCATTAGTTCCAATGAAACGAGTATCCTCATATGCATACACGTTTTCTGTAAGCTTTTGCTTTATTTTCAAGTTTATAGCTCCGTCTTGTCGAACGCTAGGGCTGCTGAGCTGTGTAAGTTAGCACAAACTGTGATCTGAATATAATTATAGCTCTAACATATTCTGTATGTTGGAAACTGCTGTAATTTAATACTTAATTCACAGATAAGGACATAGTAAATATTTATTTAAGTTGGTTCACGTTGCATCATCTTAGATAGATCCAACATACTCCTCTGCGCATGCAATTTTATTTTCCCCTCTATATAAAAAGAAGAAAAAAAAGCCATGTCGTAAACGCATATCTTAAATGCTTTCAGTAGGAATTTTCATGCAGATTCCAGGTGTTTTGCTATCGTGCCCACTTGGGTATAACTCAAACTGTCAAAAATAATTATTTCAAAGGCTATTAATAAATTCGCGATGCCAAAAAACGAGCTAAAACACGTAAAATTATATTACTAAAATAATAGTTTTTCCATCAGATAGTTAAAATACCTGCCAATATTAAGATCTGCATGTTATGCAGTCTTAAAATGGAAGGTTGTTATTACGTAATTATACTAGAGCCACTAATCAAAATTCTAAGGCCGCACAAGTCTGTGTAGGACATATCAAAGCAAAACGCGCCTCTTATAAAGGAAACATGCTCTTATCACGAAGTAATATGTTGTTGCCTTGAGCAGTGTGACAATAAATTATGATGCAATCACATGACATTAGCATACTCGTGACAGAGAACTTCCGTTACTTGGCTCTTCCTCTTTACATGCTTCAACCTTCCTTTTGTTATCACTTTTATTGCTGTGAACGTGCAGAATCTTGAAAAACATGAGGGGTTTTAGCATTCTCTTGGTAATTCTTTGTTGTCCGTGGATATCGCCTATGATACAAGCCTAAATATTGTAGGTGCATAAAAACTTTTATCAATATTTGCGTTGTACTCCAGCCCTATTCACGGTCACCGTGAACGGAAACGGAAAAGTGAACTAGAATTGAAACGTAACGTAACAGACAGAAATTCACTTTCATAAGTGAATTCATAGGTTTGTATGACTGATCCACCATAAAACAGTTAAGGGATCAGAATGAGAACATAAAGTGAAAGATCTGAGGGCTTTTGATTCAATAAGATGAGGAAAAGAGGAGAATATGTGTATAATCAAATAACCAAGTTGCAGAAAGAAGGAATCAATGAATAGCTGATTTGTCCCTGAAGGGCTAAAAAGTAAAAATTACAGTAATACTCGCAACAAAATTTTCGCCAATATTATAGAAGGGATTTAAGATTTACCAATCATGTACAACAGTTTGAATGTGGATAAGCTTGCATTCTTGGCTGCTTGTTATAATTTATAGGGAGAGCCAAAAAACTACGACCCGGCTGCGGAGTGTTTTTTACCTGTTGGCGTCCTCGGCGCTCGTTGCCGTCTGCCGCTATCATAGAAAGGCGAGGATGAAACCATACAACATTTGTAAAACTACTTTTAAAGGCTTTACTTACCAACTTTATGAAAGGAAATGCTGAAACTGGCCACCATCGTTGTCCATACATTTTTGGCACCTCTTTAGGAAACTATCCATCACTCGCCGTAGTTCACGTTGAGAAATGCTGGCAATTTCCTGGCGGATATTTAGTTTTAATTCTTCCACGGTGTGTGGGTTTGTCTTGTACATTTTGTTTTAAGTTACCCCAGATATAGAAATAGCAGGGGGTTAGGCCGGGGACCGAGGGGGCCACAAATCTACACTAATAAGTCTGTCCTCAAACACACTTTGGACGCGGACAGCAAAAATATCGCTCAGCCGGTTTGCAGTCTTTTGGCTCTCCCTGTATTAAAAATCTTATTCCTAGAACCAACGTTCAGTTTTAGTCAACCTCGTCCTCATATGTGTCCTTTTTAGTAGTGTTTAACGGCCATTCTTACAGCATAGGACACCACAGTGGTCACTGGTGGTAAATGAAATGATAATTGGGAAAGGAAGTTTTGAAAGGAAAAGTTCCAGGCCGCGTTTAGGGTACATGGAATTTGAACTGCAGAGCACTTGTTCACGAGTCTATGTTTTAACGACCTTGCCCACCCGTGTTTGTTTGTTTGTTTGTTTGTGTGTGCGCAAGTGTGTGTAAGTGTGCCAGTGAACAAATAAATATTAAGTTATGGTATAAGTAAACATTGATTTTAATAAAACCCTCTACCCCAAAGTCCCTTTATACGGAAAAGTGTTCCCAATATTTTATTTTTTGAAAAATTTTTCTAACGATTTTGATAAAAATGATACTTCCTAGAACACATGCACAGCTAATAAAACGGTTATTTTGAATTTTATGTGAATATCCAATGAAGTCCCCTTTATTTCATAGAATTTTGCATAACTTCAGAAACCTTAAAGTTTAAGTCAAAAGACATACTGAAAGAAAACTCTTAAGGCTACTCAAAATAAGGAATGTGTAGCAAATGCATTTTTTCGCAATGTTGTCCGTTTTCGAAACACTCCATTTTACAATTTTAGGACTCTTCTAGGCGTCATCTACCGGACATTTGGGATTCTTGACCCCTTCCCATTTTCCTTTTGATTCCATTGTAACCACAAATAAAAATAATTATAAATGTTGTTCCTGGATGCTGTAGTCTTGAAACGCAGTACTTCTTGTTTAATGTGGGATCATTTCTAAAAAAATATACGCATATCGTGAATAACGTAACGTGATAGAAGAATAAGTTTTATATGAATAGTGTAATATGTAACATATATGTGAATTTGTCATTGATAGAGAAAGCCGTGAAAAGTATCATATCGTTAGAGCTAGGAAAATATCCATTGAGCGAGGAATCAACGTAAGTACCACCCCACCTAGTACACGTGACGTCGTACTGAATACAAGAACCAAGGGCTGCGCAGTCGACAATCAATAGTTCGCATGCGTTACTGGTATGGTAGAGTTACTCTCTGGGAGCTCTGTGTTTATGTTCTGTTCTACTCCTGGCGCTACTGTTTACAGTTCCAGGTTACCTGTGCACCCCCTTCTCTTCCCACTGTGGATGCAATGTTAGAGCGTGCACAGATTGTAAGGCAAAGGATATTTGTCCTACTAGCTCTGAGTATCAGATTTGTTTTTATTTTCTATTGACAACAAAATAACCTGTAAAAAACCTCTTCATTATCCTTCAATTTTATGTAATTTAATGTGGCTGAAAAACCAGAAACTATAGGGTAGAGAAAAAATTTGCTACAGAAAAAAATGTAAAAAAACATTAAAATACCGAATTTCTTTCAGATAAGTTTTGTTATAGTTTTAGAGAATATTCCTTCCATTTTCCCATATCATCTAATGGAATACTTCGAAAATGTGCGTTCTTCCCGGTTATTTTCCTTCGCTAAAAACCTATTTTCTTAGTCAGCCTCGTCTGTTTCTCATTCAAGAGGTCCCGAGTTCGAATCTCGGTTAGGGTGAGTTACCCGAATAAGGGTTTTTCCGAGTTTCCCTTATCCTGAAAAGGCGATTGCCGAGTAACTCTAAGCTCTAGGGATTCCGGACGTTTTTCAGCATCATTTCGCCAATTTCATTCATTGACTTAAGGACATTAAACTTTAAGGCCCCCCCCAAAAAAAACTAATTTGTGATAGAAACAGTTGAATATTTTTTCCGGAAGTTGCGGAAACCAAGGCTATATTTAGAGGTAAATATGGATTTTTTATAACACGTGGCCTAGCCTGAAAGTTTTTCAAAATGTGGATACTTGTAGATGCATATTGTGATTGTGAGCAAAACTTATCAGAATGAAGGTAGTTTGGATTGTGGTTAAGGATGCTGGGCTTAGCGGTCTCAAACTATTATTTGTTTACTTTCTCTGCCAATTGGCATCAATAACGTGCGAAAACAGCATTCAAAGTTTTATTCGCAGTGTAAGAAGCTTTTGCGACGGAAAGAAAATAGAAAATGGAATCTGCAAAAGATGTCTCTCAGATGACCTTGGGAAAGTGTAATTCTACAATTGGAATATTTCAGAAAGAACTAATCCTACGAAAACAACAAAAATTTATGTTTCAATGAGGTTTACATTTTTTCTTAGTAAGGCCTTGTCTTTCTCCTTTGAATTTCCAGTTATGCATAATTATACCACATTCATTCAGTATGAAGAGGACTTGGTAGGCTATACAAGATTTACATTCATCTCATATATAATATATTTTTATGAAACGTTATTGCCATTTTCGTGAAAATGAAAACTAAAAAAGGTTTTCCATCTAATAGTTCTAAAAATCTTCCGCTGACGTGCTTAAAAAACAATGGATTGGATTGGATTGACTATGAAGGGGATTCGGCACCGATCCAGATTGCATATTGTACCTACGCCCCACGAGAAGGCGTCACCAAGAGGAAGGATGAGGCGAGAAGAAACACCGGGCGGCCGGAACCAGGAGCGACGGCACAGCAATGACTGGTTCCCTAAGTTTCCAGATAGACACCCCGGTAGACGGACAGGCAGATCAGGGAACCCATCCCACACAGAGGGGGTTCAGTGCCCCTCAAGGGGGCTCGAAAATCCCGGCAACCAGCCGGGGAAAGAGTCACAAAGAGCATCCTTTTCCCCTGCCACGCTGCATCAAAACACCATCGCCGACACTCCCAGCCCTGAGAGACCAACGGAATCAAATGAAGAATGGAACGAAAAGGAGGGACAGGAAATTCGGGGGGTGAAAGAAACCACTCCAGCAGTCGTCTGATGACCCAGGAAAACCCCCGAAAAAACCCAGGGGTCAGAGTGGGTGGGCGTCGGGATCGATTTCGGGACCTCCCGAATGCGGGCTACAGACGTAACCGCCTGAGTAACAGTTACTCAAGAATTAAATTTTCTACCTATCGAACCTTTTTGGTTCGCGAGCTAAGACATACACACACACACACACACACACACACACACATAAGCCATTTTTGGAGTTCAGTGGAATATTTTTAAGTATAAGTAGTTTTGGACAAGGAGTATCATACTACTCGTACTTAGAAACATAACTAGAGCTCGGCGCAATAAGCCTAAAATACTTAAAAAAGACTGGCAAATACGTGCTACAAGAAGTCAAAATAGACACTATAATTATTGTTACACATTGAAGTAGGCACAATCATGTATCCATTTGCTTTTGTAAAACTCGTTTAGACATGAGAGGACAGTATAGAAATTTGAAATATCAACTAGCCATATTCCACATACCTTATTATATTAAATATATTAAATTCCAGTGTTCGTTTAAAGAAGTGCAAACTCTAAACATTACTCCTTTAAATGATGCACTCTTCGTTACTTATGCGTGTTTTATGGCAACCCCTGTTATCATTTTTTAAGTAATTTCTCTCTTGAATACGTTTTACCTCAGCGCCGTGGCCAAGTGGTTAGACCGCTCGTCTCTTACCAAAGTAGCCCGGAGTCGATCCCAGGGACTCGCATGTGAAATTTGAGGTGGACAAAACGGCATCTGGGCAGGTTTTCTCCTGCTTCTCCGGTTTCCCCCGCCATACATTCCACCAACTGCTCCATCATCAAATTTACTTTCATTTATTTCACCATAATTTTATATCATCTATTTCCTCCCTCTCATTCCATGCATCGGGCTGATCATCTATCCTGAATTATACACGAGGGCTGATCGAAATGCAACGCACAATGATTTTTTTGCAAAAAGGTTTAATAGTTAAAACAACAACAAAAATCACAAATGAACTTACACCTTTTACTTTATTTTTCGACATAATCACCAAGTTTCTCAACACATTTCTCCCATCGTGATACCAGTTTCAATATGCCCTGTTCGCAGAAGTCCGTTTCCTTAGAGTATAGCCACCTGCGGACTGCTGATTTCACTTCCGCATCTGTCGCAAAGCGTTGGCCGGCCAGGAATTTCTTCATGGGACCAAACATATGAAATCCGACGGTGCAAGGTCCGAACTGTATGCTGGATGCGTACCACCTGGAGACATTGCTACGGTCCATACAATCATCCCCATAGACGCCACGCATATCACTGTGAATATCACTCGGTTTATGCTCTTTGGTCCACAAATATCGAACCACACCTCTCTGCTCTTCACACGTGGACGACAGTAACATGCGCGTCATCTTTGTTGCATATTTCACGCTTCTCTCCCAAGAGCTGCACATGAAATAAAAAATTACCCTCTGTAGTGAAAATTCAAACTAGATCTGTGTGAAATTGCAACATTCCTTCTGCAATACCAAGGCAGAAAAAAATTATTGTGCGTTACTTTTCGATCCGCCGTCTTATCTGATCAAAAAGTCTGCTCCTTGTAAATCCTGAAGAGCAAAAGTCCTACATACGAGGAGGGTAAGCAGAAAAAGAAGAAGACGAATACGTTTTACACTTTTATGCTGGTTTGTAATTATTATTAAGTCTGTTGTGTGTTATTGTTACGTTTGCAGTAAAATAAGTTAAGTCTTTTCACCCACTTGGAAGCAGAAAACAACAAAGATATCGTATTAATGAACAAAGCGATATTAAAATAATTGATTTCCCAGTCGTAAAACATTAGTTTTAAAATTTACCGTACACTTTGTGTTATGAAACTACTATTTAATTATTACATGAAACAATGCAACTGCTAACGTTAGAAAAGGAATGTTGGTATTGCAAACTTCCTCAAGCATGTTGTCAACAATGACTCATAGGCTCAGAGCGCGAAATATTAAATATAATACTAAGGTTAATATCACATTAATAAATAATATTAGCAAATAATCACCAATAACAAAAAGAATAAAATTACGATAGGCAAAAACCTTGATAAAAGTTCTCATTACAAAACCAGCCATAATAGAACCTTAAGCTACGAAAAGGCACACACTATGAAAATAGGCAATTATAGGCACTATCAAATTAGTATACTTTACCCCAGTAAGCATGAAACATATTTATATATACACAGCCTGCATTTTAAACTAACCAAATAGGCAAATAGAAAAGTGCCGTGCTTTAAACATAACAGCTCGAATGACCCTTATAACCGTATATGCTTTTCCTGTACTTTGAACTTTAGTATAATGCTAAATATATAAATTTGGTCAGTACGTACTAACATAGTGGGAAAAAGAGGGGTTTTATCTATCACACATGTTTCACTGAATCTAAATTTAACACATTTTCTTTCGCTGAGAGGGAAAGTACAGAAACAGCCTTGCTTTAGAAGAACGGAACACGTCACTCCAAAATAAGAAAAAGAAAATAGGGGCATCTGGAATAACTCCTCCCCCTTTGCTACAGCTAACAGTACACATTGTTTTGTATACCCTATTAAGCTACCATGAAGTAGCAAAGCTTTTTCTCTCTTTCCTTCTCCATATTTCATTCCGCGCTGCCACTAACCGTTATATAATTATTATGGTTAAGAGGCTGCAGGGATCGAGATGCTGTAGCACTCGATTGTGTCTATCGACTGTTACAGGTCACTACAGGACGCGCAGTAAGCTTTACTGTTTATGATGTTGCACCTAGGATGAGAGGACCTCCTGGTAGAAGAAGGGTGGTCCCTGATCTCTCCTGAAGGTACTACTGTCAAGCATTTGGAAGTCTGACCACGCCGGAAACAGTTCTTAAAGAATGAAGCCTTAATAATCCTGATGCCTGCGGAAGGGACCCGGGTTCGATTCTCGGTACTGGCCTTGGGATTTTTTCCTTGCAGGAAGGTTTGGCATGGGGTGCACTCAGCCTCGTGAGGTCATTGGAAACCAGTTGAGGAGCTACTTGATGGAAACGTGGCGGCTCCGATCTTGCAAACCGCATCCCAGAGGATGGGTGGAGGCGGCATGCTGACCACTTGCCATCCCCATTACCAGGGCCGTGACTTTTATTTTAACTAACGATAAACGCGAAAAATATTTTACAACTTCGACTTGAAGTATTTATATGTTTCACAATAAATGTAGACCATTTTCGCTTTTTCTCGTGAAAGACTTTATTTGCGCAATAAACGCAAAAATTGGTATATTTTAAAAATCACGAAACTTGCATGTTGACAATATAAAGGTAATGAACGCACTCGATTATCGTTTTGAGCTATCAAAATTAATTGCAATATCTGATATCAATCTGGATTTGGTAAACATTATGTTTAAGCAACTACCTGAATTTCGGAGTTAAAATGTTAAGCACTTTTAGTTACATTGAATTCTGAAACTAGGTCCGAAATTTGTATCAGGATAATAATTAAATTGGTGTAGTATATGCTTGTTGGAATTTAAAGCTGAAGGTAAGCAGTTACATAGCATTTGTGGGATATCTGTTCAATTCTTATGACTATCAAATGTGAACAATGAAAGATACTTTCTGCACTATAATTTAATAGATACTGATGAGATATTCAAAGGTCTGAAAACATTGTAACTTATGTATGTTGCAATTTGATGTCGTGAAATAAACAGCTGGACTAAATAATATTCAACTTAATACTTACTGCCAAATATTAATATCCTTCAAAATAATTAGCATCTCTGGTAAATCTCTCATAAACTACTGGTATAGGAAAACTTTTTGCAGGCATTTTGGCAGCGACACTACAATTTTGGGTTGAATAATGTAATATCCTTTTGGAATTCCAGATGGGCTTTCGCAAGGGAAGGAGAACAATTAATAATTTATTTATTATAAAGACATTAGCAGACAAATGTTTAAAAGAAAAAAAGGGGTAAATTGTACATGGCTTTTGTAGACTTAGAGAAAGCTTATGACTGAATTGAGCTACAACTTCTGTGGCATAAATTAGTGTGTAAGGGAGTAAGTCAGCAATTGGTGAATATTCTTAAAGCACTGTATTTTGAGAACACCTTCTGTGTAAGGGTGGGGACAGGCTGTGTAACAAGAGAAATTCAACAAAAGAAAGGCCTCAGGCAAGATAACTTTTTGCAGATGACCTAGTGGTAGGATCTATTACAGTAAGTGGTTTAAAATACTCATTACAAGCAATTGATGTATATTGTAAAGAATGGAGGTTAAAAGTGAATCAAGAGAAAACACAGATTGTCGTATTCAAAAAGGGGGGATGTTTTGTAGAGAAATACTAGGGCTACCGAAGTCAATTGTAAGATAGGTAGCACAATTAGAGGTGGGCAGGGTAGCAACTAAGGGGAAGATAATGGAAAGAGCTTTGAAATTCTGGTTCAGAACTTTAAATCTAGGAAAAAGTAATGTGTTAAGACAATGTATTGAATACCAAGAGAATAGCTTAATGAATGATGGATGGGTAAGTAAATTACGGAACATTTTGGAGAAAAATGGGTTAGGAGACATGTGGAGAAGGAGAGATAATAACGTGAAATTTTTTTGGAAAAAGGCGAGGAAAAGACTGGAAGCTATTGAAATACAAATCATGTTCAGTGAGATTGCCGAAAAGAGCTCATTAGTTTGTTATAGGCCAATGAAAAATCATAGGGTAGGGAAAAATATATAGATATAGTAAATAAAGAAGAGAGAGAATCTATTGCATGGGTAAGAACCGGAGCATGGAGGCTAAAAGGGCTAAGACAGGGTATTCCTCAGAACCAATGTCCGATATGTGGTGGTAATGAAGACATTGAACACATAGAATTTAAGTGCCAAGGAACAGAGAATTGGAGAAAAGATTTTTTTAATAAGAAGTGGTTGAAGGGGGATAGAAATACACTTATGATTGAAATGATATGCAAGGGCGCTAGAAGCATTTTGTGTAAAGTAAAAAATAAATGGCTTTGGACAGTGGAAAGAGAAAAGTAAGAGGTAGTGCATCTTACTTTGAATGGAAAACTATAGTGAATGTGTGATGGTTAACTAATCAATAAATGAAAAGTGACAAAACAAGTGGAAATGGGACATGAAAAAAAACTGAAAAAAGAGCAATTTATTGACAAGAAATTGTAAAATGTAAATAAACTGTAGTGATTGTCCACTGAATGAGTGACCACGGCCAAAGTGCAGTAGACAATCAAATTGTAAAACTCTTAGCACAATAAACCACATTTATTATTATTATTATTATTATTATTATTATTATTATTATTATTAATAATAATAATAATAATAATAATAATTCAATGTTACGATTGATACAATAACTTTCTAATGTGTAAGATAGGTTATTCTATTTTGTCCAAATGAATTTCAAACTCGATTATTGTACGAACCACGCATATAGTTTGTTTTTAGTTCTGTCGCGAAATTGTCGCGAAAATGCGAAAATATAAAATTAAACGTAAATTACTTAAACAATTATCACCAATAAAACCCACCCCTGCTCTCTGATGGAGCGGTTGTGCTGTAGGTCTTATAAAGCCGGCACAGACTACTGCACCACTTATGGCAATAAGTTAAATATATTTTATAATCAGCATCAGATGATGTATTATTACTCTAGCAGGATGGGGTGATTTTTACCTAAAACAAAAATGTCCAAAGCTTCGTCTAGATTGGTCAAATAATGACAAATTGTACATAAGGTGTTGAAAAATATGAGTATGGGCAAATTTTTTGAAGCTGTATGAACTCCAGTAATTTTCGCCAAGTCCTATAGTGCACAAGTGCACAAATTTGTGCCCTGATTGACCCAGCAATATAGTTTTATGTAAAAAGGGTTGAAAATAAAATAAGGGTAACTTTTAAACATTTCGAATACTATATTATTTCAAAATAAGGATTATGCTGTGTTTATAAGCTGAACGTAAAATCATACGTTGAACTTATAATTTTTGCCATCTCCTATTGTATAATGATGCAGTATTTTGACCATATGGTTTAAAAAGTGCAGATTTCTAAATAAAGAGTTGAAAATTTAGTAGAGATAGTATTTTAGAGTTAAAGGATAGCTTATAAATTTTTTTGACCCCATAGTATCAGCGTAGCTTTTTGTTCTAGAATCCAAATGCACCGGTTTTGTCAAAATAATACCAACAATAATACTTGATGAGACTTCAGTAAAATACGAGGAAATACGAGGAAAATACGAACGATATGCATACCTCCTAAAATAATTTTAAAATATTTTAAGTCTCCCCAATTACCCCTTTGGGCTCGACGTCATTAATAATCTGCTATATTTGCAATAAAGTGCAAAAAGTAGCCTCTGATATTCCATATTTAACGAAATGTGATTGAAACTTGGTGATGTTAATGTGAAAAAAACAACAGTTTTAAAAATTTTAGAAACATAGCATTGACCATCTGGAAGAATAGGGATTTTCAATAGCAAAAGAATCATCGAAATCGGTTGAGTGGTTTTTGAGATTACCTCCCCCCTTCACACACACACATTTTCTCTCTTAATAATACTGGCATAGATTTAACACATAATTAAGCAGTAATTTGAAGATCATAAAATATATAGAATATTTTGACGAGGCTTTGAATCAATAATTTTAAATATTATTCTGAAATGCAACTTCTCAGATGAGTATTAGAATATACACTAAAAGATCACCTTCCTAACGTACTAATTAAATACGCAAGAAAATAAACATACACATGTTAGAAGAAAAAAATTAATAACTTGAAAGGATAGTGGCTCCAATACGTAGAAACTGTGGATTATAATAGAATTAGAAAAGAAGTACTTCAGAATAAAAAAAGGAGGTCACATTCCATTGGACGACCTAGAACCAGCTGTTTTTGCATCGGAACAGGCTTTATAACCTAGCATTGCACCGGAAGAAGAATAAAAATAAGAAAAATAACATTTGTTACATTTAAATCAAGCTGAATACTTTAATATTTCATGCTATTGGTGGAGGCTTTTCTTTTAGCATTAGAAAAACATTTGCACTTAACCACCACATAAGTGTTTTACTTTCTCGAAGATACCAAACTTTTCTTGGCAGATATACAGTGCTGCATTCCACTTTGTATTTGAATTCAGCATTCCCCAAAGATGCGATACGAACATTTTTTAAAAAGGTTCCCCCACGCAAATACTCGTTTTAGAACTGTTTCATTATTTGTTTTTATTCTTCCAGAACTAGCTCTAATTCTTTTTATTAAAATATCACATATTTAAGATATTTGTTTAATAAAATGTATAGCTTGAATTTTCAATGAATAGCCTATCAAGTTGTTTTCATCTGATGAATTTTGTGTACTTGTGTATTATTGATAAACCATAACAGATAGACAATAGCTTATCTGTATAAAAAGTAGATCTCATTAAATAATTGTGTCAAGTAATTATCTGAACCATCTACGGCATTTTTCTTGCTATTGTTTTGAATGTTCAAACACTTTATCACACAGGTTTTGAAGTCTAAGCTACCATTCTATTCTTTTCTTTGTTTCTTTATTTCCCGCGATGTCATGCAAAGAATGTGGAATTTGAAAGACAGAGTATAGCGACACGCGGCGCATTTTAAAGAGTTGACTATCGCATTACCGGGCTTAGATGTTAACTATGTGGCCCGCATTCGGGAGGTCCCGGGTTCAAAACACCGAGTAATATAATTTGATCCGCAAATTATCCTATCAACCCTTTCAATCACTGCGTTTTATTTCCTTCTTCTTCACCGCCATACCAAGCATTGTGCTGATCACCCATCGTGGATATGTTTTGTCGCGGTTTCTTTCGTGCTATCTTATTTGCTGGGCGCCTGTTATTGTATTACTAGTTTGAATTTTGAGTTCTTTGTCCTCCGGCTAGCTATTATTATTATTCAGTCGAGCAAATCTCTTAAACAGGGTGTGTAAACGGAAAGGAGTTGTTACTAAAAGATAACACTGATAAAAGAATTTGTTTTTACACTTTTATTGCCGTCACACTTCGTTAATTTCACATAATTAATCTTGATACACGCCCGACTGAAACTGTTATATTTTCGAATGTAACTATAATCACTTATTTGCCGCTCATTATTAATTCTAGTATTTCACATTTTGTAACTAACTTTACGACGCGAGAGATTCTGTAGAATTGCGCGACGTGAACTTCGTGAATGATTCTGTTAAACTGTGTGACGTGTAACCCGCGAATGATTCTCTTAAACTGCGTGACGAGTAACCCGTAAATGATTCTGTTGAACTGCGCGACGTTTACCTTGTGAATGATTCTGTAGAACTGCGCGACGTGTAACCCGTGAATGATTCTGTTGAACTGTGTGTTACCCGTCTCTGACTTCAGAATTTATACTCCCTCACCCCGATATGCCTAAAGATTATAATCGAGCTGCTATTGGTTAATAAAGCGCGCCAACATTAGCGTCTATTTTTGTATCCAATCAAAATTACGAACTCATATGCTCTAGGGAAGATATTCCCTCCATTTCTAAAGAAAAGCGCGCTAATCTGACGTCATTTGCTTCTCTCTTCTAATTAATAAACAACTCACCCCTCGCTCATTGTTATCCGCTCCTATTGTCAGTTTCAGTGAGGTCGTGTAAACTTACTTCCTAACAATGCTTATAATTAACAAACATCTTAAATCATTGTCATACAATAATGCTAATTTACACTACAATCACTCTGGCATTTACAGTGTTGTGATATAAAATACTGCTACAGTTTATGTTCCAAAGTTGACTTCCTACTGGCCCAAGGCATTGACTGTAAGTCCTACAAATAGAAGGGCGATCCGTTAAATAATGATAATACTATCGGTCTATCTCTTCAGCTTTATGTATCTCTCTACAACTAAATGCGTAATGAAACCAATCCTGCAAGCGTTTGTCGCAATTATCATGAAGCCGATAGAAAAAGAAGCTTTTATAAGAAGATTTATAGAATATAAATAGAATAGTTGAGGCAGTATTTTATACCACAACACTGTGAATGCCAGAGTGATTGTAGTGTAAATTAACATTGTTGTATGACAATGATTTTTTATGTTTGTTAACCATAAGCATTGTTAGGAAATACACGGCCTCACTTGATGTGAAACTAAATGAAATGATAACTCTTTAAAATCAGGCATTTTTCTTTTATTATTTAAAATTAGTTTAAGGTTATTGGTTTAATACTAATCCTTCATGGGATAATTACCTATTGATGTGAAACTAAATAAAACTGAAAATAGAAGTGGGTAACAATGAACCGATGGGGTGCGTTGTTTATTAGGTTAGCGTGCCTTTCTTTAGAAATGGAGGGAATATCTTCTCTAGAGCATATATGTTAGTAGCAGTGATTGGCTGACCAAAACAGACGCTAATGTTGGCGCGATTTGGTAACCAATAGCAACTATATTATAATGTTTAGGCAATTCGAGGTGAAGGAGTATATATTCTCGAGCCATAAGCACGTTTCACGCAGTTCTAAAGAATCATTCGCGAGGTACACATCACGCAGCTCTATGGGATCATTCACGAGGTACACGTCGCGCAGTCTTGAAGAATCTATCGTGAAGTGCACATTATACAGTTTGGAAGAATCTCTCGCGTCGTAAAGTTAATTACAAAATGTGAAGTACGCGGCAAATAATACGATAGTAATTACATTCGGAAATATAACAGTTTCAGTCAGGCGTATATAAAGATTAAAGATGTGAACTCTTAATTAAGTGTGACGTCAATAAAAGTGTGAAAATAAATTCTTTTATCAGTGTTATCTTTTAGTAACAACTCCTTTCCATTTACACGCCCTGCTCAGAGATATTTGCCCGACTGAGTAATAATAGCTAGCCGGAGGACAAAGCACCCAAATCTTATAATAATAAAACAATAACAGGCGCCCAGTAAATAAGATAACACGAACGGATTACTGCGACATAGTTCGTGAAGAAAGTCATGTGAATGTAACACATCAGAGTTTTAATAGAGTTTAATGTTCGTTCTTGTAACATATGGCATCATAGGCGGTACGCATTTATATATGAAATGATACTTAGGAAAAGCAGTTTGGAAAGGAAACATTCCAGCCTAAGCTGATGGTACCTTCCTGACGTTTGTCATTTATGAGGACTGAATAACATTTGTACCCCCATAAAACCTCAAGTAGGATGGCTTAATCATATCGGTTCATTCCACAAGCACAAGAAAGGGCTTTTGCTAAGCACAGGGTGTGGAGACAGCTTACACACACACACACACACACACACACACACACACACACACACACAGGAAGTATCATAATAGAGGTTGAACGTATACCATAATAGAAGCAAAAAAGTTCCAGTAAACATGGGTCCGCAAACCAGCCGTGTGCGAGATTTATTAATGCGAATGTGTGGTTATGAGCCGCCACTGACGTGCACTGCTGAGAATGATCCCCTTGAGTAACGTCGGAGTACGTTGTACATGCACGATGGGGCACCGGCACATGTTTGCTGCTACTGTATGTAGACATCTAACATGGAGATACGCTCCAAGATGGATGGATCGAGGAGGGCTTATACCTTGGCCTCCACGATCACCTGATCTCAATCATTTTCTGTATGGGGTCACCTCAAAAGTGTAGTGTACAGCACTCCCGTTGATATCTTTGAAGTACTGGAGAAGAAAATTGTGCTTGTCAAGAATTCTGAGATGATCCGGAAGTGTTTGAGAGAATGCGAAACTCCTGCAGAGACGAGTGCAGTATAGCAGCCAGATGCAAGGACAACACTTTTAGCACCTCCTTTAACAGGGAAGACCGTACAGTATTAATAACATGTAACTTACTAAAGTAGAATTATATTCCTTGTTAAGTTAAGATATGAGTGAATTGTGAGGCAACTTAGAATAGCAATTATTAAACGTAATTACACATTTGCAATTATCTCGCACATAGCTCTTTGGGACCCATGTTTACTGGAACGTTTTTGCTTCTATAGTATACATTCAACAGTTTCAGTTTGCGCTATTAATTATGATACAACCTATGTATATGAACAGTGCATTTGTGTTTATCCGTATGCCACTATATTAATATACTCCTTGATCTTAGGTGAAGAATGTATGACTGTTGGAGCATCACTAGGTAATAAACCAACCTAGAAACATTTAAATATGCAACATTGAATATTTCAGAAATTGTTAATGCTGCGAAAAACTTATTTCACATACAATTATCTAGTGTTTGTTGCTTCTCAATCGTATAAAATTCTACTCAAACAAAGAAGTCTTCATTAGTTACACCTACATTTTATCCACCATACCAATATCTGAAACATTAAATTTTTAATGCAAATATAAGGAGCTATTTTCAGCAAATAAAAACTAATTACTATGAATGTTTGTATTGAAGAATGAAGAATTGTCATTTTTCTGGGAAGGAATATGTTGAAAATGGCCTCCTTACACCCTGAACAGCTACTTGATTTAAATATGAGAGTCTTTCTCAGGCTCTTCTTTATTCAGTGTGTTCACAGACAATTAAGGGCCCGCGTTGACTCGAATCATCGAATATGCTACAAGCACGACACGCCTTAGTACAGGCTGTTCCAGCTTGGGTGCGCGCCAGCGAGCGGCGGACTACTCACGACTCACAGGATTCCGCCTGCAGCATGCAATACAGCTCGGCACTGGGCAAGCGGTAGTCTGGCTAAATGAAGTGTTGTATAATGACGCTGTGTGCTCCATTTCCTCATCGAATTCAGCACTCTTTGAAATACAAGACACTGTAAGAGTCCGTCCTTTTCGGTGAATAGAAACTGTTTTTCTCAGGAAACAGCTTGACACATATGTTATAAGGAACGATACAACCTCTAGACTACCAGGAAGCGCAAGGACTTGTGCTATCACCTTGATTATTGACTATCACACTCGCCCTCCAGCCAAACTTCGAGCACTGTTGCTGCGTACGCGCTAGCACTCTGACTCAGCCGAGCAGTGTTGGAACAAGCTACCCTAGTAGCACATAGATTACAAATGAACAACCAGCCAGAGAAGAAATGCTGTGGTGTTCCAGATGTAACCGCAAATCCCGTTTATGCATTTCTGATATAACTGTAATTTTTATTTCTGATTATTAATTTTCATTTGTTTACTGAAAAACTCCAAATGAGCGGACTGGGTACGTAAAAAATGAATCATTGCAGGATGGCGGAGATGTACAGAATAATATCGAAATGCATGCAAAATACTAGTATAGAAATAATATAATCTCTTTACAATTAACTTTCAGATATTCGGTAGGTAAAATAATATAGCGTGATTTCAGCTCACACAGGGTTATTATTTGACAAAACGTTACCTTAGAGTTGAAAAACATTCTCCTTGTGAAGTAATTTATTTTTCTTCTCTTTAGGTAAATTAACGCCAGTCAATTTAAAGTGCGAGTCAACAAACTCTTCTGTGACACCTTGATTACAGTTAGATAAGGTACTGAACGCCTGCAACAATAAAAAAACAAGGAAAATAAAGGGAATGGAGAACTGCTTTTGAATGCTGTAAATTCCTACAAATCGTACCATGTAAAAATATTTTAAAATTTAAGATATGTTCATTCTTTCTGTTTTAACGTTTTTCTTGGTGAGAAAGCTATAATTTTTACAGAGAGCCATGTAAAATACTGTATTTTTCATTTCACGTAAGGTTCAGAAAATGCAACAATTGGGACTTCCAGATAGCTTATTGCTTATGCCAAATATGAAAATGTTCGACATACCTGTTTCGATTATCATTTGTTGATTCCCAAATGAGAATAATTAATGCTTTTTTGGGGGGCATAATGTCTATGAAGCTTCAGAATTAAAACTTAGTGAAGTGTTGTTATTAAGTTCTACACATTGAAACTGCACATTACGTGCAGAAGCAAACGATTGAGGTATATAATAATATGTATTCTTATATTACTTTAATATTAACTTTAGAAGCATATGCAGAATGTTAAAGAAAAAGTATTCCTACTTTGAGAGGTGGTAGTATGGGCCAAAATAAGGAAAAAACGCATAGTAAAATGGGCTCTAAAATACATATTTTAAGAGCTATGAGTACTTGTTCATCTTCACTACTGCAAGCTCTTTGCTATTACGCATGACCTACAGAATTCAGTATACAAATGAAGACACACTACGCTTCTAATGTAATCTGCTTTCAATTATGTACGACCTGCGCTTGTGAACCATTTATAGTACGGTATGCTTCTCTCGACCTCTTAAGGATTTCTTTTAATTTATGGACGCTCTTTAACTGCTTGGTCCTTAGCGTCCCATTCTATATCGGGCGTGAAAGTCCAGAGGACTCTTTATCAGGCTTTAGGTTCTTTTACGTGCTGTAAATCTACGGGACCACCGGCTTTACTTCCCTTCCGAAGGAAGCCATGCTAAGGATTTTTTCGCCCGAAAAAAATCCATCGCTCTCCGCCGGGTTTGAACCCGTGACTTCGGGAACTAGTGGTAGCATGGTAACCACTACACCATAGAGGACGACGTCTTAGGGAATCAGTATTAATGATCCCATCCTGATGTTTTTACAGCATTAATTGGGGTTGCATTTAAAGCCAAAACTACAATGTAAAAGAATTTCACAAACGTATCAAAACGCAAACTGATTCTGTTAGAACTAATAAGAATATGCTTGCACTTACCCAGAAGTGTGAATATGGTTTACAGTAACAACACTAACACAACACTAACAGATGTTTACTGCGTGCTGTATCCGAGTAATGTGTCTTCATTTGTTTACTGCTTGCTTTAGTCGTACGCAGGTAATAGCAAAGAGCTTGCAGTGGAAGAGATGTTTCACAGCAGGGTAGAAGAACAAGTGCGCATAGCTCTTAGGGTATGCATTTTAGAGCCCATGTTTACTGGACAGTTTTTTTTCTTATTTTGGTCCATACTACCATCTCTCAAAATATGGAATAGTTTTTTAGCACCTGGTATAAAATATCGGAGACAGACGGAAATATACGTTCGCTGGGAAAACAGTCCTTTTTGGAAATACAATAGGCAAGCTTTCTCTAAGGCACCAGGATGTCGACGGTAAGAAGACTTTGTAGCTGTGGCATACGTGACTAGGACAAATGACCCTAGGATCTTACGTTAAAGTAAATATTTTGGAAAAAACGTGTTTTATCTTGAGATCGCATCAGTTCTTATGGGAACGTTTAGAACGTTGAACTTTCAAAAACGTGTGAAACAGCTAAGTGTGGGAGTTTCAGTATTATTTATTCACCAATAGGAATTCAAGGAACACACGAGTACTTGCAATTTGGAAGTACACGGAGACGGATATATAAAGCTCTTTTAATTTGGAACTACGCGTAGGCGAACCCGTAAAATTATCAACGGGGAATACACAACAACTGGCAATATAATTCATAAAGTGGAACTGCGCGCTGTTATGTAGTGATGGCAAACGTAAAGTTTTGTGAATTATGTAAAGAAAGTTTATAGCGAACAATTCACGAAATCGGACTTTGACGCGAAGATATAAATGTTTGCATGGTCAGGATCGAACCACGGTAGTGGGGCTAAAGGGAACAATATAAAGTGTGTGTGAATAAAGGGCATCTTTATTCGGCATCGGAAAACACGACATGAGATAAGACATCCATCATTACACCCACGAAGCTTCTGAATCTTGCTTTCTCTCTCTCTTTCTCCTTCCCTCCGCGAAGAAATAACCTGCCCCAACATATCTGCCAGTGCTAGAGGTGCATTGTGCTTTATTTTAGTCCCTTCACACAATGTTATTTTCGCGTGAAAGCCTCACTAGTCTTTTCACTACCTTATTTTGGAGATTCTGAAGAAAAGGAAACGAATACTTAATTAAAACTTTACAAATCAGCAAGTAACCTCTCTATTAGGGAAAAGAAAAAAGGGGGCGCAGAAAAATAGTTTTAGATTTTAACATGCTGGATACATGTCATGTTATTGTATTAAAAACGTTGACATACTTATTTTAAGCAAATATTATCTTAAAATTATCTACAAATACTTTATTCACGGATATCTTGTTTATTTAAATCATGACAAAGAACACAACATAGAACTAAACAGTTTCAGTGAAAGAAATACAGATATTTCGAAATCAGTGTATTAAATAGGAACTTCTGTTTAACGGGACAAGGTACTCTGAAATGTAAAAAGTTACAGTTTTTGTTTTAAGCACTAATAAAATCTCTATTATTTCCAGTTTCAGAAAATATATACTTTTGGGGGGTTATGAGGTTTTTAACACACTTAAATACCATTTAAATGCTAGTCTGCATTCCTTTAAAGCTGTCATTCAATGTCCCTTTTTAGAATATTTTTGTATCTTTCAACAACGAACGACTATAACATGCCCAACGAGCAGTTCAGCAATTAACAGGACCAAGAGAAGGCAATCAAAAAAGCTGAAGCAATCTAAGAATGAAGGTGCAGATTGTTATGACCCTGGAATGTACTGAAGTGTGTCAGAATTTTAATGTTCAAGCTTTAAATTCAGTTTTCTCAAAACAACACTTTTGGTCCCTTTTGTGCTTTTTTCTCAGAAAGTATGACAGGTAGAGATCCAAAATTTTCAGTACATGCATTCAACACATAGCTAAACTTTCTGAATCACACTCATAATTTTATAATGTCGTGATGTTAAGAGAGCAACAACATTGCAAATCTTTCACATTTTTACTTTTTGAATTTTGTAAATAACTTTGTTTTAAATTTCCAGTGAACTTATATATATATATATATATATATATATATAAGTTCACTGGAAATTTAAATATATATATATATATATATAACTATAATTGAGCTGATTATACTAAGAATAAGCATGTAAAAGCATGATTCTGTATTTCAAGTAGTATCAGAGAAAAAGGTATATGAATTCAAGTGTTTTAAAAGTAAATTGTATTATGTTTCTGCTGTATGAAGTAATTTTTATGCAATCAACTACTGAACTACCAATAAAAACAACCACTTGAAATAATTACCATGATTTATAGAATAGTTTATAAACATTTCAGGAAAAACTAATGAGGACTTTAAGAACAGTAGCAATTTAACATACTTAAGGTGTAATTTCCAAGTATTCAGACTACCTTAGCCCCTTAAGACTCGCTGTATATGCTATTCAATTGTTTATGCTCCATGCGGGTCCTAAACTTTCATTTTGATTTCGCAAATCTTACTTTTGTGAAGTTTTGTTATGGTTTGTACAAAAAAATCTGCGCAGCTTGTGGAATCTTTAATTTTCTCGTGATGAAAATCTTTCCATTAGCACAAAAAAAATCCTCAATTTGGCCACATTTGCGTGAATAACTATTGCCAACAATTCTACGAAATTAAACTAGCATCTTTACTTATACAGCTAACTGAAGCGAGTGCATTAGTATAGGTAAAACAGCTAATTTAGAATTAATAATATTTGATGAAATTTTAATGGAATACGACAGGTTATGATTCTAATATTTTTTTTTTTTTTTTTTTGCAGATTGTGAATAATCTTTATTTTCTGAAAGCAGATACCGTATTTGCTCCCCTTCACGTTAAGGCACGTACTGTGGTTCAAATCCCGCCAGGAAGATCCTCTTTGACAGAGTTTTTTTTTTCATTTTTACCTCAATACTTATAACTGGCAAACGCCGTGGAGGTACCCTAATTAGGAGCGTTTGCCTTCCAAATTTCTTTTCCCAATTATGATTTCATGGACCACCTGTGTCCACTGCCTGTGGTGCCGTGTGTAGTAAGATGGGGTGTAAGCATTGTTATAAAATATTTTTTGGCCGTTTTGATACATATGCGGACACATCTTCCTAAATTATGTTGCGGTAGAATTTCTTGAAAGCCTCAAATGATAGTATATGAAAAATCTAGTTCTTCTGGTTTTTCTGTCTTTGATAAAAGCTTGCACTAAAATTTTATACACTTTCATCTCAGAGTTAACTTTGCATATTTTATCTGAGAAGATATTTTTAACCAATTACCTTTATTTCTTAAAATTAATACTGCTCATACGAGAAATTCTAATACTCTAAAATGCATGTAAATACAATTAGAATTATTTATAGTTCCATATAAAAGTGGAGCTCGTTAGAAAAGCAGTCATCCTATTACATATTTCGTTCGTCAAACAGCTTACTGTTAAAGAAGCCCTTTATATTCATAAACTGTGCCTAATACATTTTAAGGGTAGGAGCGTTTGTGGTTCACTTCAATTAGGCACACTATCTTAATTTCCTACCGTCCAATATATCATCTCCCGAAGGCAGACTTGGGACGCCAGCTAGTTCATATGATTTAAGGAAGCAGCTTACTGAATCAGGAGCAGGCAGCACAAATTGAAACAAAAAAGATAATATATTTGACAGTCAAGAAACCGGACCAGTTTCAGGGGCTGCAGTCTTACAAGTGCAAGAACACATGATCCATTAATTGCTTACAGTCGTTTACAAATTGCTTCCGTTAGAAAGGGGCGAATGTAACCATGTTTGCGTTAACACCGTCCTGTAATAACTCTTTAAGACGTTTCCGATTATGTGCAACCACTTTTAAGGGACGTTTTAGTGGCTAAAATACGAAAATTACTCAAATTTACAATTTTGATCTTATTTTAAATCTGAAACACCTCTCTTAAATAAAATATACGAGGGCTGCCCCAGAAGTGCCTGATCTAACAAAGAAACCAAAATTTTGGGAAAAAACATCTTTATTTTTCTACATATTCTCCTTTCAGCTCGATACACTTTTCCCAGCGATGTTCAATAGCTTCGATACCCTGTTTATAGTGAGTACCGTCAAGCTCTGCAAAATAGCCATCAACTGCAAACTCCACCTCTTCGTTGTTGGCAAATCTTTTACCACCAAGCCATTTCTTCAACTTTGGAAACATAAAATAATTAGAGGGGCCTAAGTCTGGTGAATAGGGTGCATGTGGAAGCAATTCGAACTTTAACTCATTGATTTTGGCCATGGCGATAATGGATGTGCAAACTGGTGCATTGTCTTGATGAAACAGCTTCTTTTTGGATAAATGCGGCCGTTTTTGCATCTTTCAGCATTCAAACGCTGCAATAAGTTTACATAATATTGGCCATTGATTGCTTTTCCTTTTTGAAGAGAATCAATGAAAATTATCCCACGCGCATCCCCCCCAAAAAACTGACGCAAGGACCTTGATTGCAGATGGAACCGTCATCGCCTTCTTTGGAGCCGATTCTCCCCTTTCAATCCAGTTTGACTGTTCCTTCGTCTCAGGTGTTTCATCCATGGTTATGAATCGACGCAAAAACTCGGCTTTATTGCAGTGAAACATCGCCAAACACTCGACTGAAACATCCTCAAAACGCTGCTTTTGTTCCATTGTGAGTAACGCAGTACCCATCTTGCGCACAGATTTCTCATGTCTAAATGTTCAATTAGAGTGCAATGTACAACACTTTTTGAAATGCCTACGATGCCTGCTAGCTCGCGCACTTCCAGTTGACGGTCCACCAGTACCATTTTGTGGATTTTCTTCACAATTTCTGGCGTGGTCACCTATTTGGTCGACCACTGCGATGTTCGTCTTGGCAGGTCGTACGGCCTCGCTTAAACTCTGCCACCCAATATTTTACTGTTGTAAACGAAGGAGCAGACTCCCCGAGGGTAGAATCTAGCTCAGCTTTAACATTAGTTGAACTAAGACCTTCCAAATGAAAGTATTGTATCACATAACGATGGACAGTTTTATCCAACTTTACAAATTCGCTGAGAGAGTTCACTATTAATGCCTGCCAAACAATTACTAAACAACGTAGTATCGTCAAACTTTACTTTAGAAGGGTGGTACTTTCTACCATAGTCAGTTGTTTGAAACAACAACCGCTATCTATACATCAGGTCGGGTACTTCTGAGACTGCCCTCGTATTTGGATTAAATGTTTGGGAAGCTTGTCTAAAACATGGTTCAATAATGTGTTGCGTATTAGAATGCTGAAGAAAAAAATATTATATGATACATTCACATCGCTTTCTCTGCCCTCTATTTATTAGTCGGTATAAAAACCATTCTCAGTAAAGTTTATTTTTCTATCCACTTCACTTTAAACTTCAGTTCCAAACATAACTTTACAAAAAGAGCTACATTACGCATTTCGTACATACAAAAGGAATAGCGCCAGTCAAGTGTTTAAGACCTGGACGTCTTACTCTTTCCAGAACTCGCGAGAAACTACCGAATGTTGTCAGAATTTTACACGTGAACAATTCAAGCCATTAATAACGGATATCTCAGAAATGCCTTATGCTACAAAAAAAGTTGTTGGAAATAAATTGTGTATTTTAAAGAGATCTACATGTTTTGAATAGTAGATTCTCCTGTAATGCTTAACGTTTACCAGTTATACAAGATTGTACAAAATTCCTTCCAATAAAGAGAACTTCATAGAGTTTTCCCAGAAAATTCGGGATATACATTTCATTTATCACGTAAATATATTTAATATATGGTATCTTAATCAAAATCTTAAGAGCCAGTTGTTCGGAAATCGGAATTTCGAAAAGTGTTCCATGTAAAGAGTAGCAAGTGTGGAGGAATTTTCTTGAAAACCTTGTGTCGCATACTAAACATAAATACCAAGTTTGTTTTTTGAGTTCCGCTGTTCACAGACACACACATACACGCGCGCGCACACACACGCCCGGATCTTTTTTTAAAGGTTTTTTTTATTTAGTGGGCCTCAAAGCATGCATTTTGGTGAATTCTCGATATCGAAACTGTGGATGGATTGCAATATCTTCTCTGCCAACTACTACTTGGTAGAGAATGTATATAAAATGGAATACAAATATCTTTGAAGAGTATGAGTATGTGCGTTATTTATGAAGAGAAATTCTATATTATTAATACACAGGAGATATATAGCCATAATGAAGCTGGAATAGTTATATTGTCAAGAGATGTACTATTACAATCATATGAGAAAAAGCAACAAAACTTTAATTGTTGGTATTTCAGAACTAATTTAGGTACTCCATTGATAGTTGAGGTCTGCAACATTTTTTTACATGTTCTGTGGTGACTTGAAATATTTTACATAGAGATATGTTATAAGTAGTTTAGTTTTCATATTGTTTTGTAGTTAACAATCATTTTGAAATCAGAAAAATAACGTTTAAATTTTATCTCAGTAACTATAGAAGAAAGTTCTCGCATTTAAGTCGTAACAAAATCTTACAAATCATCAGATGCAGAGTTCATCATATAGCTTTCAATTTCTGAGAAAAACAAACAGGAATTTGTGAAAATTAAAATGGCCAACAGTATAAAAGCGCAAAAGTGTGATTTATGTAGACAAAGACACTATAGCGCTAGTTGTTTAAAATTAAATTATTTTATTTATGGACACTCTTTAACTGCTGTGGTCCTTAGCGTTCCGTTCTATATTTGGCGTGAAAGACCGGCAATTTTGCGGCCTTGAAGTTCTTTTACGTACCGTAAATCTACGAAAAGGGACCACCGGCTTTACTTCCCTTCCGAAGGAAGCCATGCTATTTTTATGACCGAAAAAAATCCATCACCTTCCGCCGAGTTTGAACCTTGGGAACTAGAGGCTAGCGTGGTATCCACTACACCACGGAGGACGACTAATTGCTTTAGTTTAGTAAAGTATTTGCAAAATAAAGGTTGATAGATTAAGCATTATTAGAAAATAATACATTACAATACAAATTTGGAAAGTTTGAATTTAGTAGCCGAAGAAAAGTTACAATAAGTTAAGTTAAACTTAAAAAGTTAAAAATAATAAAATAAATATAATAAAATAATACAATATAAAAATAATAAAAATACAATAAAAGATAAAAAAAAGTTAAAATAATCCAGCTTTTTGTGTTTTTCAATTTCTGCAAATCAGTTCACAAGTGTCTGTTTTGCATGACTGTTTATTTTGAAAATATAAATGCTTATATACTGAATTAGTTGGCTTAATATGAACATCAGAGTAACCAAAGTACTTCTATCAACTGAAATTAACGTATTGTTGTAGAAGTTTTTCTTTCTGCCCCACGTATGGGAACCAATTTGGGAAGTGTTTTATTTACGTAATTTATTTATTTAGCTCCACGTATGGACGTCAATTTGAAGAAGATTGTTTATTACGTAATATGCTGCTACGTATGTAAAGCCGATTTGAAGATGTGTTTTTGTTGTTACGATCCAAGTTTAAAACAAAATATTAACTTTGTTATTAAACTGCTTCTATATATATTATTTTTGTTTGTTTTTGACTCGGCTGCGTCAGCATTACTTTAGAGACACGTTTCTCTTAATCAGGGTGTGGTGCGACAAGAGTGTAGGCTTACACAGATTTTAAGTTTAAATTCACTCTTTTTTTATTAATCCTTGACACAACTTAAATAACACTTCACTAATATCAAGAGCTGTGAGATTCTTTTATTTAATACTTGGACTTTGTTAAAGCGTATACTTATTTTTCGTTTCTCACGAATATGTAATATTTCTCTAGAGAACACATCCTCCATCCGGTTACTACCAAGGTCTGCAGGCAACTGAACATATTTCAACCGTCCAAACCGGTAAACTTCTGTATTTCAAGTCTCCGATTGACCTATCCTAGGCCAATAGAATACCTGCATTTACTAAAGCTTTTTCTGACTGTTGATTGGCTATTTTTAAACTGTCACATAATTTACATTATTGCTGCCCTAATCATGACTAGTAGCATTTAAACTCTCAAACTCATTATTGCCTCAAGGTTACCTTATTGTTAGCAACGTTAAACTTATTATTCTCATAGCTCTTACATTATTAAATTAGTAATGCATTCACATAACATTATTCAACATGTTTACAATAATATAAGCATATGCAATGACTGTTATATAAATTTTACAAATTATTACATACATATTGCTTCAAGGCGGGCTGTTATTGAATTTACATATTATATAATTTAATTTAAATTATTCAAGTGTTAAAAATACTGCCTCACAACATACAGTAATATTATGATGGGTTCATTCTAAAGCGTTGATATTTGGTATACACAAATGGTAACGATTGTACTTCATACATGTAAAACGATAAGATATTGGATTTTCTTTACGAATAATAAAATACATACCCACTGAAGGTATCCGTACACTTTAATTCAATAAACGATAAGAATGTGAAATAGGTAGCCTATTGCGATATGAGGGTGTTAAATTGTTTATAACAGAATCCAGGAAAACTGATTCTTGATTTTATTAAACAAATAACACGTATATATTGATACTATTTTAGGTGATTGATGATAATTTTAATGTTATCAACTTGATCACCTTTTCCAGCAAACGTTGAGGAATCAAAATGGCTGGCCAGTACCAATCTTAAAAATACCGCATATGAATGTCTAATCCATGACCAAGCTACAACAGTTGAAGTCGAGCCACGAAGGTTCATTGCCATCAATTACTTTCGCCTGGTATTAGGAAAACATTAAGGAGTTGCTATCATGGTAGAAAACTTTGAATCGGAAATTGCACAGGCATGTAAATTTAATACGATATGCTTCTTTTATTCATAATAAATCGAACCCAAGGTACAATAGAGCATTTGCTATATTCAAAAAGTGGTTAGACCAGAAGAATGAGATGAAGAAGAGAGTAATTCGGCTAGTTTCGTCGGGTATGCTAATGTGAAAATCAACATGATGCGCGAATTAAATGCATAATAAGAAATAAAAGCATAACAGAACTAAAAGCAGAGAAAAGACTGAAATGGTAAAAAGTTAACTAAAAATATGACCACCTTCTATGTCTATAATAATAAAACATTAAAAGCTTACGTTGCGATACGAGTAGCGCCTGTAGGCTGCAAAAATTGCAAAATAGATGGATAAATTACGTTGGCTGCAACGAATGCGGAAAACTGACATCTCAGGTATGAATTACGAGTTCATTAAAAACGTTGCCTTCAATACTTTGAACAAGCATAAAATAGCCTTGCCTTAAGAAGGAAGTACGGATGAATTATAGATATAATAGACGTACAATTTTCCAGGGACAGTGAAAGACATCGTATTTGTAGCGGTTCTTTCGTGGTAAGATCCCACTAAGTTGATGATGGACCGTTGGGAGATGATGGATACTGTATTAGTACTTGTAGGTCGTCTTGATGCCCGTACTCTTGTGATGTATCACGACGTTCTCGTAGAGGAATCTGATGATCGTATATCTGTATTCTTGTGTGTGTGTGTGTGTGTGTGTGTTTTTTAGTACGTTGTAATTATTATTTTATAATTGTGCCACGGTTGCTGTATTTGCATCGGAGAGCACTCGAGTCTTGTCAGCGCGCAGCCAGTTCGTAGTTTCTTGGCTCTCTCTGTAGTTACAGCCTTGACCATCCGTTCGGCGGCGACGTTCTCAAGTCACCGGAGGGTGGCTCATAGGCTCTTCTCCAGCGTAGACCGGGAAAAGCTCGACCCAGCAGCGGAGCCTCGAACGGCTGCCATCTGACGGGGCCGAGAATGCGTTTCCGCCGCCTACCGTCATACAGCTCTGGAGTCAACCTGTAATGTGAAAGAGTGAGATGAAATGAGGGAGAGAGGAGATTCGTGGTAGACAACACCACCCCAGGATTTGCTTTGCTGTTCAGAAAACCACGGAAAAACACATGGTAAAAGTGGGCGGTCACCAGGAATCAAAACCGAGACCTCCCGAATGTGAGTCGCACACCTTATCGCGCTGTCACCTCGCGCAGTTGGTAAAGAAGTAAAAAGAGTCTCGTAGTGTGACGTGTATATGTGTGTATTGTCACGCCAGACACATTGGTGTGCATTTTAGTGACAGTATTGTTGGGTTAATTCTTTCGGCTTTGCAATTGGAAATTATGTTATACTATGCCTAATAAACATTGCATTTTATGCAAAAAAAATGCTTGGGATAACAACCTTGGTAAGCCTCATTGCTCCGTAACTGCTTATAACCGCTCGGCTGTCAGCACACATTCAGTAGCTGGAACTCAATCTGACAGATGACAATAGAACGAGGCTAAAGGCACACGGCTCGCCATACCATTGTGAATCGGCCGCGGAAAAGTTTTGGACTTAGAGAAATATACACTTCGAGAGGCGGGTAATTTTTTTTAATTATTGTCTTAGGCTGTACATAGTAGGCAGAGAATTTATTGCATTCAACCCAAAAATTTGATACCGAGATTCCACCAACATACATGTTTTGAGATCCCTAAAAAAGAACATTTTTAGGAAAAGGTTCCTGTGTGTGTCCATCTGTCTGTATGTGTATATGAACATAATAACTCACTTCAGTATCTTCCAAAGATGTGACAGAAATATTTTCAAGAAAATTCCCCCACCCCAACTACGCTTTACATTGAGCATTTTTAAGCTTTTTATTTTATAATAAATGGCGCTATTGATTTTAATTAAAATACCACATATTAAAGATGGTTGACGTTAAGCGATAGATGAAAAGGCACTACACAAAAATTGTAGATCTGTTTAAAACAGACAATTTATTTCAAATAACTTTATAGCATCAGCCATTTCCGAGATATCCATCATTAATGGTTTGAATTGTTCAATTGTTTGTCAATCTTATCCTATCGACGTTCAGAAGTTTCTCGCGGTTGCACAAAATAATGTGGAATTTTAAGGCCAGCGTATAGCGTCAAGTTCTTAAATATTTGACTATTGCTATTCCCTTGTATTTGTAACGAAATGTGATGTATCTACTTCTGCAAAGGTTAAAATGAAGTAGAAAGAAAAATAAGCTTTCCTTAGAATAGAATTATAATTTTTCTGCAAACAACAAGCACTGAATGAAAGTTCTACTTTTAAAAATCTTCGAGTTTCCTCAGTGAAATTCCCCAGAATGTGTTTCTGACCTCATGGTTTGCTTGAAATAAAAATCTGAAATATGTTCCTTCTTTGTTAATAATCCCGTTTTTATTCAACTTTTGTCACAGAATTAAAAGAAAGCAGTTTGCTCAGAGCCTACCTTATTTTAACGGTTTTCATATCTTTAGGCTAGCAAAACTCTAAAGTAAGTTTATAAAACATACTATAACTTAAATGATAATTAAGGATTAGTTAAGAAGTGTAATTATATGTTTTGGACAGTAGAGTAACTGCCGCTATGTGAGGTACAGATCCCTTATTTTCATTACGTTCGTACATAAATATGTCGCTACAATCAGAGCCTGGAGGGGGAGAAATTCCTTTTGGAAAAGAGGGGAGGGCGAACAAGCATGGGCACTGCAGTAAGTTATTATTTCCATGCTCAGGAAAATCACGGAGGGAATACTAGTGACTTAATTACACACAAGCGAATCATAAACCTGCCATACTAATTAAGTTACTGTATGTTAATGAAGACATATTGGCAGTTACGGTTAATTGGGACCCATGTATGGAAAGGACTATATTTGAGCGCGGAGGGTTACCAGCTTGGAAAGATTTTCACGCTGTCCATACTAAACACGAGAACCATCGCACAAGCGATGTTTTTTGTTTTTATAATCGTCTGTGGAATCCATAACAATTACATGCTTGTCTTGATTATGAAGTTCTCCTTAAAAGCGTTGCAGATGCTCCAAGGGCTCTATGTAGCCTCAAATGATGCACAGCATCGAAGCTGTACGAGTCAGTGTCGCTACCATACCTAACCAAGCGATCTTAATCGGTCTTAATTCTTAACCACCGAATTCTAATATGCAGAAATATATGTTAGGCTCTTGGGAGTCGAACGACTCATAAGTTTTGAAAGTTTGTTAGAGGGTTTCGAGTACTTTTCAAGCCTCTCATATACCGCTCGTCAACCGTTCATATTGACACACCGAAGTTTTTTCGCGCACACAAAGAAAATGCTCTTCTCAGTAAATATGTCAGCCTAGCGGCAGAAGTTTGTTTGCCAGCGGCTCGTGAATATGAAACAAACACGGAATAATGACACAATATATGTTGCCTCTCTTGTGCCGAGCTCATTGACCGAAGTTTTGCGTCCTATTCTGCTAATAAACTCTCACAATCAGTAAGAAACTGAAGCTAAATAAGATGGTCCGTTCTAAATAAAAGTGATAAGCTTGAAAAAAGTTAATAATAATAATAATACGGCAAGAAGCCTAAAACAGAAATAAGCTCAGGATAGAAGTGGATGTGGAATTGAACATGCCCTCAGCATGTATCATGGTACCAGATGGGCGACTGTGGTTTGTTTTCGTAAGCGGGGTGCGAAAGTCAGGTGATACTGACAGAAGCAAATGACCTTCTGAATGTGGAAGAGACTGAGAAAGAGACTCTCATTTAATGGTTGTCAAACATACAAGATGTAAATTACACTCCTTGTGATCAGCGAGCTTCGAAGTACGAACCATGAAAAAGCAAAAAGTTTTGGTTGATTCAAGTTTTGTGATGGGGATAAACCGCTGTTAGAACACTAGGTGGAAACAGGAAATATGTGTTTTAAAATTTAGAGATGATTTTAATACGAGAAATTTTATAAACACCCTTTTATTTTCAGATGATCGGGTTCTTATATCCGACAATGAAGACTTCTTACAAAGATCACTCTTCGAATTACAAAAGATTACTGGAGAATATAACTTATAGATATATATCTAAAAAACCAAGACAGTGGCATTTCGAGGAAGATTTCCTCTTAGATGTAAATTAGTGATACAGAACCAAAACAATGAACAAGCAAGCTCCTTCAAATTGTTAGTGTGTGACCTGTCATATATAGCAGAGATAGATGCAGAACGAAGATTTAAAAATTTAATCGCATGTTTGGGACAGAAGAACATTAAAAGGTAAGGTCAGGAGGGATACATGTATGAAATTTTACAAAACGATGGCGGTACCATGTGGATTATATGGCAGTGAGATTTGGGCCCTACAAAAACACGTAGTAGGATACAAAAATTAGAGATGAAAAGTTTTAGAGGATGTCTAGGAGTCGCAAAAAGAGATAGATTACACAATGAAGACATTCACAATCGCGTGGAAATATATGAATTAAATGATAAAGTAACTAATTATAGACAGACATGGAAAGACCACGTCAATAGAATAGGCAATGAAAGAATTCTAAAGTATAAGCCGAGAGGGGAAAGAGGAGTTGGAAGACCTAAGAGAAGATGATCGGACCAACGAGAAGCAACATATCGTGAGGTCTAATGCCTGAACAAGAAGAGGAGGAAGAAGAACACCAGATATATAACATTACTTTCAGCTTACACTTATTTTTTTAACACTGAAGAGTTCACCCCTGAGTTTGTTTCACAGTTCATTGCTCACACTTGCCGGCAATACAAGAACAGTAAATGTGACCAAGTGAGACAATTGTTGAATGGCAAAACACTATAGGTGCAATAAGAGGCAGCTGATGCAGCAATAAAAGCTATAAGTCCAGCCACCATGATCCTCTTCAACCGTCCCGTACATTACAAAGTCAGCCGCAGAATGTAGTGCTGAAATGTGTGTATTGTCTGCTAATGTACTAAAACTTCCTGTCCAGCATCAGTTCCGATCCATATAAATTTTTGTATAGCTCAGCTGAAACGGCAACTCTAGGCCGAGCCCGAGTTATGTAATTATTAATAATTTGATTAATTAATTTTTAGTGGGGTTAAATTATGCTATGTACAAATCTTTTTCTTTTACTGCCGGTATAGCTTAAGAAGGGTGATTTAACGATATGTCTGTATTTAGGTTACTAATATTAGAGGAGTTATAAATTGTTTAATGTAAATAATTTAAGCGCTATGTTAAAATACTG
Organism: Deroplatys truncata; assembly: GCA_030765065.1. Lineage (NCBI taxonomy): Eukaryota > Metazoa > Arthropoda > Insecta > Mantodea > Mantidae > Deroplatys > Deroplatys truncata. The sequence continues at coordinate 130,848,499 of CM060986.1, forward strand.
TCCACGACGAGATATTTTAGCTGCAGGAAAAGTGTCTTCGAAGTAAAAAGTTTAGTTTTACGATGTCTCTCTGGTAGCAAACGTATTGTTCGTACAGCGAGGGCATAGAGCTTTTGTTCCTTTGTACGATAATTCGCCGTGACCAAAGTGAGGGAAACAACAAGCTTAACGGTAAAATTAGGAAAAGCCGCGATTTATGTTAAAATTGGACCAATGAGATCCCTGTAAATGTATATGAAATAGTGATACGCGTTGAGTAGCCTAAAAATGCACCAATAGGAAATGAAGCACCCCAAGAAGCCTGCGACTATAAATAGATCTGCTAGGACCAAAATTAGGTGTCATTTTCTAAAATTACAGGCAGAGAGATATGCTGCAGGATATTTGAGAGATATCGCGCCAAAGGTGAATTGAGACAGTTTTCGCAACACACATAAAGAACCGCTACGCGTAAAGTGATCTAATAAGTGTATAAACTTCGCGTCATATCAGCGCCGTGTTTCAACAGCAGTGGACAGTGTTTTAACGGCGACAATATCAGTGTTGTGTACCACCAGAAGTAGCTAAACAAAAGAAACTGCAGTGTCGTCTTTTAGTAACTAAAGCACACCTATTTTCTCTCCTTTACCACACCCGAGATCTACGTTTCCTTTACCAAGGAAAAGTCCATGCTCTCACATATTCTGGAAATTACTTCAGCTAGCCGAGGATAAAAAAATGCTGAGAACCAGCATACTTCGAACATCTGGAGTCAACGCGGAGGCTGCAGAAAGGTACGCGAGCAACGGGCATTAAAAACCACAACAACATCGGACAGGAGGAGATACTGCCGCACAGCCCATCACTATAATCAGGGTTTTCTTTTCTTTTTGTCTAAGTCCACTATTAAGGCCGCAAAGGTTATACAGACCAACTAAGCTTTCTTGCGAGAAGTCATTCATACAGGCTCGGCTCAAAGATGGCTCGTAGGAGTTTTGCAGGAAATGATTTTAAAGAGCGACTCAAAATAGGTTCGGCTCACAAGATGTTTACTTACGTATCAGCGTCTTTATAAAGCCACGTTTGATCTAACTTAGGTTAAACTCTTACAAAATATGATAGTAAATGTAAGTGAATAGCTTTTTCTCTTCTACAGTACAGTCATGGAACTGAATAACTTAAACTCATGCTGATGTAGCTAAAATACTTTTACAGGACCATTACCAGTATCAAATAGAATTCAAAATTAAACAGAGCTGAATTTTTGTCATTTGTTTGAAAACAATATCTAGAAAAAACCTATTGCAAATAACTACCTATCACTAGGAACTCTCCACTGGTTCAAAATTGCTGTTGGGTTTTATATGAGTGTGTGTTTGTTATAAAGTTTTTATGTGGTAATTTGTGATTTTTAATTAATTATGACTTAATTTAAAGTTATGCCTCGGCTGCGGCAGTTATATCTGGTAGAGCAAGTATCTCTTAGCAAGGTTGTACGTTTGTATAATAGTTTCACACTCTTTACACAAGTTCTAGTTTAAATTCTCACTTCTTCATCACTTCTTGAAGGCAGTTGAATAATATACCAAATAATACAAATTACTGAAGTATTTACATATGTAGCTGTAAGATATTAAGTTCTATGTATGTGCTAACAAGCTGAAGTTTACAGAGAATTTCTTAAGTTATTTATTCGCGTTAAAAAATTATGAATCACACAAATACATACATCTGCGAATATATAATGAAATGTATTTTAAAGTTGTAATTATTATCTGTTCCTATCATTTTTAGAGGTCAAAATTTAACTTCTCAGCAGTGCACTAATATTTCATATCTGCACATTCTGAGCTTCATCTACTGAAATGACTTGGCTTGAGTACGCTACCTTTTAGCGTCCACAGCTTAAAATTTTAAAAGCGGCACTAAATATTACTTCTGCCAAAACCGTTTCAGTTTCTGAGAAACGCCCCAAATAAGTCAGCTAACCTTGCAAACGGAATGAAATTCCAGTTCCGTACGAGTGGACTGTTCGTTGCAAGTTGAGGTAGTTTTGTTGTTACGTTATTAGCACCACGCTTTGGGAGCCAATTTGAAGATGTTTGTTGCTTCACGTATGGAAAGCAAATTTGAAGTAGCAGTTGTATTGTAGTTCAACTGTTGGGGAGCCGAACTTGAAGTAGTTGCAACCGCACGTATGGTACCCGGTAGCCTTAATTCCAAATTTAAAAATATTAACTTTATCATTTAACTGTTTCTTTAAATATTATATATTTATGTTTGCCTCGGCTGCGTCAGTATTATTGTTAGAGACATGGATTTCTTTGCAGGGAGTAGTGCGGCTAAGAATGTAGGCTTACACAGATTATAATTTTTACTTCACTACATTTATTAATCCTTGACACAATTTAAATAACACTTCACTGATATACGTGATAAATAACACTTCACTGAACTTTTTAACACGTAAACTATTTTCGTCTCACATGAATACGTATTAAATTTCTCGAGGATGCATCTCGCGTCCGGTTAGGAACACTGTCTGCAAGCAACTGACTTGATTTCTACCGACCAAATTTGTAAATTTCTGTATTTTAAGTCTCTGATTGGTTATTCTTAATCCAATAGAATACCTTCATTTAACTTAAGTTTTTTTCTGGATTTTATTGGCTATTTTATAAACTGTCTCAAAATTTTCATTATATTTGCTCCAATAATGACTAGTAGTATTATTAAACTTTCTTACTCATTATTGCATCAAAGTTACCTCATTGTTAGCAACTTTTAAGCTATTATTCTCACAGCTCCTACATTATTAAATTACGTAATACATTCACATAACATTATTGAACATGTATACAATAATATAAACATATATAATGGCTGTAATATACACTTTTTATATCTTGTTACATACACACATTGCTTTAAGGTGGGCTTTTATTGAATTTATATATTATATAATTAGACTGAAATCATTTAAGTGTTAAAAATACTGCCTCAAATTGCTCCCTTTTAGAAATATTTAAAAATGGTTCTTTTTGTTTTGTTCTTTTTTATTTTTAAATATTTTCTGAAAGTCTCCTGAAAGAAAGAAACATAACCTTTTTATTATAACACTTCATATTTTTCACTGTCACTTTTATTTAACACTCACTGATTTTCACTAAACTCGTGTATAGCAGAATAATTTATTTTCTTCTTCCACTTGTTCTACACTTTAAGGTCAACGACCTGGTGTAAGGTCAATGATCTGGTGTTCAATGATCTGAGTGAAGCTTGTTTATTTACTAACACAGCCACAATTAAGCATTTTGTTTGCTAGATATTTAACGTTTAATTAGGCATATTAATATTTGTTACCCTTTCTTTACAACTTATTTCTTAAGAATTTCTATTATTTTCTTACAATTTCTGACTTTATATACCTTATACAATATATATGCAGTTGCTATTCAGATTTTGTTTATGTTTTTTACTAATAATGGATATTCTTCTATTACATCCTTTTATCTAAACTCTCTGTTGTTATATTGACAATTTGTTACATTTAGTAAAGATATTATTATATATTTTTTTAAAATTACATTGCTTTCCCTTTTTATGTTCCAGTTACATTATTTTCCTTTTATCTTGTGCCACACATAACCTGCATACTTTATTTTCTTTTTTTTTCTTGTGCCACAGACTTTTTAGACTTGTCCTAATCTTATGTTGCACACTTTTGTTCCAAAATTTATTCCTAAATAAAACTCTGAATGTTTCAAAATTAATTTCACTGTCTGGTAGCATATGTAACCATTCTAACGTTTTGTTATCCAAGTATTTTCTAACATGTATCATTTTTAATGCTTCAGGCATATTTTTCAATTTAAAATATTTTACTAGATCATGTATAAATTGTACTGGACTCGAGGAAGCATTAAAATAAGGTAAAGGTAATTCATTTAGCACAGAATAATAGTCTGACATTTGATTTGGTACATGCACATGTGTGTCATCATTATTGTTTTTTATTTGAGAGGCTGATGCTATGGAAAAAGCAGTAGCGTCTCTTGTGATATTAGTTAACAAAGGTGATACACTTGTTTCTCCACTTGTATTATTGTCATGCATTTGATTAGTATTTACAGAACTAATTACATTTGCATTCACTTTTGGTACACTGGTACTTAAATTTTCAAAACTATTTCTAAGTTTATCTATTTTTTGTCACTTTCCTGTACATTATCTTTAATTTCATCTATGATTAACTTTACTTGTCCTTGCCCTGTATTTGCTTCTTTCATTGCATCTCCCTTTGTTTTAGCCATTTCATGCATTTTATTTATTTTCCCTGTTAATCTATTTGTACTTGTACAAGATCTGCATTTGTATTTTATATTTCTTCAGCTACTGACTAGTTTTTTGTAATTTATTTAACTCATTACTGGTTTTAGTTAACTTATTATTAGTTTCAGTTATTTTCTTCTTCTTCTTCTTCTTCTTATTATTATTATTATTATTATTATTTTCAGTTAACTTAATATTATTTAAAAGCTTTCTGAACTCTACTTTCATTTCATCTACCTTATTACTTAATTCTTTTCTCGTTTCTGCATAAGTTTCAGTTATCTTATTACTTAATTCTACTCTCAGCTCTGTATTAGTTTCAGTTATCTTATTACTTAATTCATTTATTGCTTTTAGAAGACACATAACATTTTGTTGTGAGAAGTTTTCTTGCTCTTGTTGGCTAGATGTGTGAGGGTTTCTTTCTTTTGTTGTTCCCTGCACTAACATATGTAAAGGTGATTGACCTTGCATACTACTGCTATTTCTTTCTATGCCTACCTGTTGTAGCGGGGTTTGGAAAATAAAGGGAACGTTTTCTGGTTGGTAAGGTCTTGGTGTAGGGTTTCAGGTGATTGCCGGCTGCTCAGGTAGAGGATGATGGGTTATGAGAATCTTACCTCAGGGATTGTGTGGATGGGAGGTGAATGATACTCACGACTCCTCTCAATGGCCCATTTATTATGAAGATCCACACTGGTTTTCGTACTGCAGGCCCTTCACACAAGACGCGTTCCTATCAGTTTTTCCCCCGTTACAGTCTCCGTGCTTTTACCCTTGAATTTATTCTATTTCTCATTTACTCATAGTATGACTTTTGTCGTCCCTAGCTACCCTATCTCTTTTCCCGATACAGAATTCTAACATCCTCTTTCTATCTCCTCCCAACACAAACTATCACGTCTTCCTCCTAGCGTTTCCGACACAAAGTTTTACATCCTACTCATAGCTCTTCCCGACACAAAGTTTCTACGTCCTCCGCCTAACGTTTCCCGACACTAAGTGTTCCATCTTTCGCGTGTCTAAAACGCGCTCCTGCTCCTAGACCAAAATCTATTTCACGCCTCTTTTCTAGTTTTGTTCCCTGGTTTTACTATTCACGTGACATCTAATCTTCCTTATTGGTTATCTGGCTCCTTTGCGCTTTCTCTCCATTGGTTCAATTTCAATACCCTTAGGCTCAGCTAGCGTTTCTGCTGTTTCTCGTTATTCACGGCTGATTTAATTTTCTGTTCGCTTGAGTGACTAGCACATCCGTTTCTTTGTTTCGCACGCCGGAGAGCTCTTGGCGATTTCAATAGAACCTAACTGTTCTCCAGCTAGCCTTTCCTGTATTTATTAAGGGTTTTGCCCTCTGGCATATTTTCTTGTGTCTGTTTCCTTTCACGTTCTTTTACTTTCTGATCTATTTATACGTGTCTCTATTTTATTTTATTTCATCCGTAATAATATTTTATTTCATCCATAATAATGTTTATTCCCCCTTTACTTAATCTTTAATATTCTCTTTTATCTCCTTCTTATTTTGTTTGATTCGCGCATTAATCTTAACTTTTCTTCTGGCTATGGTTATTATTGTACTCGCGGAGTACTCGCGGATCTTATCACTTCAAATGCCCTTCAGATAAGGCATTCATTTTATGCGCCTGAGTAAAATTAATGGCTTGTCTGAAATCCCACTGAAACTAGTGCTTCGCTGTTCGCGCTAAAGTTCCCCCCTCGCGTCTTGTGTGAGGCTTTTCCGTACTTAGTTCTGACGAACTGTTTTATATACATTTTAACTTACAAATTATGCTTGTGGCTCCACCTGAAAAATTTACACAAAAAAATTTGTTTCCAGGGACTGACTTCTGCGTCTCCTGGTGCCTTGTGGCGCACTTTACTTTACCTAATTTATCTATTACTTATAACCTATTCTATAACTATTTACATTTACATTGGTTTTTTCGCCCTTTTCATTCAGGCCTCGTTTTCTTGTTTGAGTCTTTTGTCTGGTGTATATTTTCGTGTTTCACTTTCGTGAAACATGCTTTCACTTTCTTAAGCACTCATTTTTTTTTTTTTTTTTCATTTCATGTACTGGTGCTTTGTGTTTTCTGGTCACGTATTTCGCGCACTTTTCACTTTTCACTGTTCACACGAGTTGTTGTGACTGTTTAGGGATGTCATTCACCTTTTTGAGTCTACCTGGGAATAATCACGTGTCTGTCTGACCTTACATTTTTGTGCGAGTCCCTATACCTGAATGTAAGTAAACATAATTTTCCACAGATTTACGTTTTTATTGTGTTCCTAGTTTTGCTCATGAGTGCGGTCTTAATGTTATGTACAATGAACTTAATCTATGACCTTATCATAACATTCAATGCATAATAATATTCTTTACACTCATTTGTATCATAGTTCAGTGTTTACTATGATGAGACTTTTAACATTTTCTATATCCAGATGATTGTCCTTCTGTTCTATTTTGGTTAAGCCTTAACTGTATATTTCCCCTTTCTCTGTAACTCTACATCTTTTGTATAGATTACTAAGTTTTCATGCATATTGTTTAAGTTTAATATGAATTTACATTCTTTGCCTTAGGTTTAACAAATTTACATGTTTCACACTTTTACAGTTCCTAGTATTTTACTCTTATTTTCGTTATGTGTCATGCCTTTACCCTGTTCTGGTCGTTGTGTTATTGACCTTACGTTTTTCCTACACGCTAATTCAACTGCTTTGTTTATGTTTCTGTTTTAATTGCTTACTGAGACATTTTTAACGTTACATTGTGGTTCATTTCCCGTCATTTTGTAGGTACTTTGTACGGTTTTATTAAGGCCAAATTGTACCTACCAATTATTTTTAAAGTACGTGGGTTTTGTAATTCGAAAGCTCGATCACTCAATTGTTTCCGGATTACGGCCGGACCGTGCCACATCAAATGTAATTTATTGTTCTCTTTTTTCAACATGGATGACTTGTGGTGTGCCTTGTATAAAACCTTATCTCCTTCTTTCGGGTTCCATGTCTTGTTGTGTCGTTTCATGTGTTTGTTTCTTAATTCTGTTTTCCTAGTTATGTTTTCATATGCCAGTTTCAACTTTTCCACCTGAGTGGCTTCTTTTGTCGGGATAGCTGATGGCATTCCTTCCATGAGGTAGTGTTCTTGTCCTGTAAGTAGAGTCAGGGGTGTGAAACCTGTGTTGCTGTTCGGTGTTTCATTGAACGTCCTTTCTATCGTGGGTATGTGGTCCACCCACGATGTGTGATTTTTATTGCATAGAATTCTTAGATATATCACGAGGTCTCTCATGTATCTCTCGCATGGGTTCGATGGCGGGTGATATACCGTTGAGTTGTAGATTTTTATCCCCTGTGCCCTTATGTTGTCTGTAAATTGTTTTCCCCTATGTATCGAAGCGTTGTCCACGAGAAGTGCATTCATTTTCCCATATTTGGGTATATAGTCGTTGATGATCTTCTTGGCACATGCTGCACTCGTTAGTTTTCGCATAGGGTATAATTTTACGAATTTTGTAAATACATCAACCAATACAAAAATGTGTCTCATGCCGCCTACTCCTGCTGGTAGAGGACCATGGGAATCTCCCGCGACTAGTGTTAGGGGTTTATCCCTGATGATATTCTGAGGTGGTGTGTCGTATTTTATATTCATTGGTTTACATTTTTGACATGTGTCACATTCGCTTATATGTTGCCGTACCTTTCGATGTAGTTTTGGGATGTGAAAGTGTTGTTGGATTGCGTTGCAGGTCTTTTCTGATCCTGCGTGGATCATTGTTTTATGGAAAGTGTCAATTATTTTTGTTTCCAAAGAACTCGGCGCATATGTCAGCCACGTTGGTTGTTTCGACCTTTTCAGTTTGTACAGTGTGCCTTTGTGCAGCCCTATCGTCTCCTTCAAGTCAGGTGTAATGTCCTTTGCCTGGCTCATTAGGGTTGCCAACTTTGGTTCCTGCAGCTGCAATGTTTGTATGTGTTTTACCTGTTTGACAAGTTCGCTACCTGGGTGTAGTGAGGTTCTCAGAATTTTAATTTCTCTTCTGGTATGTCCCATGCATTCTGGAATTCCTTCTCTGTTTCCTAGTCGGGACAGTGTATCCGCGAAAATGTTGCTGTTTCCGGGGATGTGTTTTATATTGACGTCATATGCTGTGATTTCATGTATATAACGGGCTATTTTGGAGCTGACGAGTTTGCATGATTTAATGAATGATAAGCTCACGTGGTCAGTGTATATTGTGATTGAGCTGTTATATACGTAGTGCTTGAATTTTTGTAGCGCGAAATATATTGCTGCTATTTCCAGTTCTGTGATTCCCGCTGTTTTCTCTGTAGGGGTCAAAGTTCGAGATGCCGTGCTGATAATATGTTGTTCATTTTTCTCGTCGTATTGGCACAAGATGGCTCCGAAACCTGTGATGGCTGCGTCGGAATAAATGTGGAATGGTAAATTCATGTTTGGTCTTTCCAATAGTATTGCCTTTCCAAAAAGTTGTTTTATGTTGTCGAAAGTGTTTTGGTGTTCCTCCGACCATTTCCAGCGTGTGCCTTTCTTTAACAGCTCTCTTAGGGGTGCTACCTCTCTGGCATAATTTGCGAGGAAGCGAGCTTCATACTGCAGTATACCTAAAAATTTTCTTAGCTGTCTAACGTTTCTAGGGGGTGGTATTGCCTGAATTGTGCGTATGCGTTCCGGGTCCGGTGCCACTCCTTTGTCCGAGATGATGTATCCTAGAAATTTTATTTCTCGGCTGAAGAATGTTGTTTTGTTTAGATTCAGGGTCAGCCCATTTTGTCTAATTTTTGTTAACACAGTGTTTATGTGCTGAAGGTGGTTCTCAATGTCCGTGCTGTGTATCAGGAAGTCGTCGATGTATTGGGTAAGGTAGTCTTGCGTCGTATTTCCAAAAATTTTCTCTGTCGCTCTCAAAAATCCTGATCCGCTGACCGATAGCCCAAAAGGTATCCTTAAAAATTCGAATACTTTACCCCGGTAAATGAAACTCGTGTATTGTCTGACATGGGGATCCAATGGGATTTGTAGATAGGAGTTGTTGAGATCCAAGCATGAGAACCACGTTTTCTTTCCGATTCCGGCCAGAATGTACTCGATACTTTGGGTCCTCGTGTTGTCGGGTATTATAAAGGTGTTCAAGTGGCGAGCGTCTATCGTAATGCGAACCTTTCCTGAGCTCTTTGCAACAACACATAAGGGGTTTATATATGGCGAATTCGATGGTTGTATTATTTTCTGCTCAATCATTTGTGTTATCGTGCCATGTACTGCGTTTTGAAGTGTTATTGGTATATTTCTACATTTATATTTCCATGGTGGAGCTGGTTTCACCTCAAAGGAATATTCGTAATTTTTAAAGCAACCTGTTTTGTCTGAAAATGCTTCTATGTTGTTCCATAGAATTGTGGTTAGTGTTTGTTTTTGTCGTTTGCTGAGGGCTGAGATGTCATTCACCTTTCGTGCAATGCACTCTCTAATTTGTCGGGTGTCCGTCTCTCCGTACAGGTATTGTTCTTCATTTTCACCTGGTAAGTCATCCAGTCCGCTTATCTTTGCGCCTTCCACGGGCTTTATATAATTATTCTTTATTTCATCTTCTCTATATTCTTCTTCGTCGTGTTCATTAATATCTTCTAATTCCTCTTCCTCATAAAATCTATCATCTATCTCTACCTGCGTTTTACATATTTCGCCCCCAAGGCTGATGACTTGTACGAAAAACCTGTTCTGATGGATGTCTCTTTCACCCTCCGTTAAGTCTGGTGTTATACCTGGCGTCTTGAGAAAATGTGTAGTTACTGTTTCATTGTTTGTTGTCACTAATGTGAGCTCCCTTGTTCTATAATTTACATTAGCCCTGAATTCAGATAGCAGGTCGCTCCCAATTATTAATTGTGTCACTAAATGTGGAACCACTAGAAAAATATACTCAAAGTCTATCTCTTGGATGTTAAAGGGTATCATTACCTGTTGTTGGATTCGGGTTTTCTTTCTCCCTATTGCTAAGATAGCGTAAACATTCTTAACAGGCAGTGTTTGCAGTTTTATTCCACGCGATAGGATCGTTTTGTAGAATTCCATGCTGCATAAAGAAGCCATTGCTCCGGAGTCCACGATAGCCTGGTATGCTTCGCCTGCTATTTGTATTGACACTTGTGGTGAGTCTATGATATCGCCTTGTCTTTCTTCATTAATGGAGTTGTTATTCCCTGTGTTGCAAAGAGCTGGGGGTTCTAGAGACGGGAATTGATCCTGACCCCGTTTTAGTTTTCCGTCGTTTCGTTGATACCGAATGCGCCACCGCACCTCTCATCCTGCTGTGTCGGTCCCTGGTTGTCGCGGTTGAACCATGTTTGCTTTTTTATGGTCCCTGTGTGTTTTGTTTGTGTGTTGTCATTTCGTTGGTGGTTTGACCGTGGGTTGTATTCTATATGTTCCCGTCGGTTTTCCTGAGGCCATGATGGTGCGTCTACGTTTTGTCCTGGTCGGCTGCGTTCATTGAAGGTTTTATTCGGGCTGTGGCGTCCATCTTGTCGTGTTTCATATTCACGTTCCGGTGTGTTTGTGCCCCATGAGTTATGTCTCCGGCTCCCGTTCACTCTTACAAAGTTTATGTACCTTCTCCCGTTGTCTCGCGGTGGGTTCCTGTGGAAATGGTTGTCGCCCCTGTGTCTCGTAAACTGGTTGCCCCTGTCATCGTATCTGTTTTGTTGAGGGTATGGACCTCGTCTTTGCTGATAGTTGGGGTGTGCCCTTAACCCACTGAAATTTTGTGTCGGTGCTCTATTTTCCGAGCTACCGCTCTGGTGTCCTTGTAGCGCCGTCAGCAGTTCTAGTGTGTCGGCAATGGTTGTTGCCCTAGCCACAATTAAATTATTTCGGATATGATCCGGGAAATGCCTCACGATCAATTTTACGAATTCATCTTCCTGCATGGGTGGGTCTAGTAATTGGCTCTGTTGTGCCAGATCTAGGAAGTAATCAATGAGTTGTTGCCCCTGTCCTGGTGTATATTTCCCATTATTTATTCGTATTCTCACCGCGTATTGGGTGGTAGTATTCCAATATTTGGTTAGGAATAAGTGTTTGAAGTCAGAGTATGTGGTGTGGTCGCCGATCGCTAACCGAAACCAAGAGAGTGCCCTGCCTTGTAGCCCTTTCTTTATGATCAATAATTTCAAGTTTTCCGGAATTTGTTTCAACTCGAAATAGGCGTCCAAATCCATAATGTATCGTTTCGCATTGTCTCGCAAGTCATTGAACTGTGGTACGGCTATCTCATTTAATAAATTAAAATGTATAGGGTACGCATGCACATTCATATAGCTATGTTCCTCATGAGCTAAACTAGAAGTTGGTGACTGCGACGACGCAAGCTGCACGTGAATTGCAGGTTGCGTTTCCGCGGTGATATTTTCGCGAGAGGTGGCATGGTTATTGGCGTTTTGATTTGACACATTTTGCTGTCTTGCTATTGTTGCTCTAACCTGTGCCAACTCACGCGAATTTTTGTCAATTAGTTCTAATGCCGCGTTGTGTTCTGCAGCTGCTTGGTTTGTTGAAGTGGTGATGAGTTCTTTCATTGCTGTTATTTCTGTATTTATATTTTCCTTAATATTTACACATGCTGCTTGCAGATCACAATTCAGCTGTTCCTGGTTAACATGGTCAGCAGACATTTGTGTGACCCTTCCCTTTAAAGATTTTAGTTCTGAGCATGCCTCCAGAACATCTGTTCTAATGCTAATGACCTCCGATCGTAAAGACACTTGCCCTGCATTCATCTCCGACACTTGGGTTGCTTGTCGGTTTACCTGCTCCTCTATTTGTGTTTGGTGTTCTGAGAATTTCGTGTTCATTTGCTCTAGAATTTTTGCCTCGAGCTTCTCCCCTTGGGCAACTAATTGTGTGTGTACCTTGGTCATCAGTCTCTGTTCTAATTGTTTGAGGGTTTCCTCCTGTGCTGTTAGTTTTGCGTTTAGTGTCTCTCCTTGTGTCTGAATTTGTGAGTGTAATGTTTCACCTTGTGCGGTGATTTTCTCACCTTGTGTCTGAATTTGTGAGTGTAATGTTTCACCTTGTGCGGTGATTTTCTCACCTTGTGTCTGAATTTGTGAGTGTAATGTTTCACCTTGTGCGGTGATTTTCTCACCTTGTGTCTGAATTTGTGCGTGTAATGTTTCACCTTGTGCGGTGATTTTCTCACCTTGTGTCTGAATTTGTGCGTGTAATGTTTCACCTTGTGCGGTGATTTTCTCCCCTTGTGCAGTGATCTGAGAATGCAGTGTTTCACCTTGTGCGGTGATTTGAGAGTTAAGTGTTTCACTTTGTGCGGTGATTTGAGAGGTAAGTTGCTGGAATTGAATGAACATTTGTTGAACTATTGCCTCTAGTGTATAGGGATTTTCCGCACGTTCCGGTTGATTTGTTGTATCTGTTGTTTGTTCCTCCGTAAGGGCGTTCTCCATGGTGCTTTTTGTTGTTTTGCCGTTACGGAGTAACATTCACTTTTCCCTTGTTGTATGAAATGTTGTTTGTACTTACTCGGTGCTGTTGTGCTGTGCTGCTGTTGGTCTGGTGATGGTGGTTGGTTCCTTGGCGGCGTCCTCCGTTGTGTTGGTGTGAGTGTTGGTTTGGTAGGGTGCTAGGCGTGGGTGTAAGACACGTTGGGTGCCATTTTGTAGCGGGGTTTGGAAAATAAAGGGAACGTTTTCTGGTTGGTAAGGTCTTGGTGTAGGGTTTCAGGTGATTGCCGGCTGCTCAGGTAGAGGATGATGGGTTATGAGAATCTTACCTCAGGGATTGTGTGGATGGGAGGTGAATGATACTCACGACTCCTCTCAATGGCCCATTTATTATGAAGATCCACACTGGTTTTCGTACTGCAGGCCCTTCACACAAGACGCGTTCCTATCAGTTTTTCCCCCGTTACAGTCTCCGTGCTTTTACCCTTGAATTTATTCTATTTCTCATTTACTCATAGTATGACTTTTGTCGTCCCTAGCTACCCTATCTCTTTTCCCGATACAGAATTCTAACATCCTCTTTCTATCTCCTCCCAACACAAACTATCACGTCTTCCTCCTAGCGTTTCCCGACACAAAGTTTTACATCCTACTCATAGCTCTTCCCGACACAAAGTTTCTACGTCCTCCTCCTAACGTTTCCCGACACTAAGTGTTCCATCTTTCGCGTGTCTAAAACGCGCTCCTGCTCCTAGACCAAAATCTATTTCACGCCTCTTTTCTAGTTTTGTTCCCTGGTTTTACTATTCACGTGACATCTAATCTTCCTTATTGGTTATCTGGCTCCTTTGCGCTTTCTCTCCATTGGTTCAATTTCAATACCCTTAGGCTCAGCTAGCGTTTCTGCTGTTTCTCGTTATTCACGGCTGATTTAATTTTATGTTCGCTTGAGTGACTAGCACATCCGTTTCTTTGTTTCGCACGCCGGAGAGCTCTTGGCGATTTCAATAGAACCTAACTGTTCTCCAGCTAGCCTTTCCTGTATTTATTAAGGGTTTTGCCCTCTGGCATATTTTCTTGTGTCTGTTTCCTTTCACGTTCTTTTACTTTCTGATCTATTTATACGTGTCTCTATTTTATTTTATTTCATCCGTAATAATATTTTATTTCGTCTCTACTTTATTTTATTTCATCCATAATAATGTTTATTCCCCCCTTTACATAATCTTTAATATTCTCTTTTATCTCCTTCTTATTTTGTTTGATTCGCGCATTAATCTTAACTTTTCTTCTGGCTATGGTTATTATTGTACTCGCGGAGTACTCGCGGATCTTATCACTTCACTGTGAATTTTCAAATGATTGTTCTTCTAATTTTAACCTATTTGTTTCCTCTAGCTCTGATTGTAAAGTTACATTGTAATCATTAATGGTTGACTATCCTCTTCTACTTCCATATTTTAATAGTTTCCTGTTTCCATTTTATTTTGTATATTTTCTTTTCTTATTTTAGGTTTGGAATCGCTCAATTTTAATTTAGCGCTTCTTAACAGCATGAAACTATCTTAATAACAATATCTTCACAACTGCTTTGATAATTATATAAATATACAATATTGGAATATCTGACCTTTTCTCTGGCTGTTAGTAAATCTTTATACTCGGTGTTCCCCCGTAGATTGTTGTTAAATTGTTGACTGCATGCCCCGTACTCCTGAAAGAATTATTGCTGTCCTTGGATGATGTTGATGATTCTGAAGTTCTCTGAAGTTTTTCTGAAGCTCTCTTATGTTCTCTGGAGTTTTCTGAAATTCTCTGTACTAGTTTCGTCGATTCTGGTAGTTCTATGTTGTTTAGTGGTCTCTTCTTTTGAGTTATTCTTGTCAATTCTTGTGTGCTTCAGCCCCACGCAGCTGGTCGCCAATTTGAAGAAGGTTTTATTTTAGGAGTTGTATTGTTATTTGTCCCACGCTTTGGGAGCCAATTTGAAGATGTTTGTTGCTTCACGTATGGAAAGCCAATATGAAGTAGCAGTTGTATTGTAGTTCAACTGTTGGGAAGCCGAACTTGAAGTAGTTGCAACCGCACGTATGGTACCCGGTAGCCTTCGTCCCAAATTTAAAAATATTAACTTTGTAATTTAACTTTTTCTTAAATATTATATATTTATGTTTGCCTCGGCTGCGTCAGTATTATTGTTAGAGACATGGGTTTCTTTGTAGGGAGTAGTGCGGCAAAGAATATAAGCCTACACAGATTATAATTTTCACTTCACTACATTTATTAATCCTTGCACAATTTAAATAACACTTCACTGATATAGAGAGCTTGAGATTCTTTTATTAATTACTTGCACTTTTTAACACGTAAACTACTTTCGTCTCACATGAATACGTATTAAATTTCTCGAGGACGCATCTCGCGTCCGGTTAGGAACACTGTCTATAAGCAACTGACAGTGTTAAAAATACTGTCTCAAAGTATAGTACAAGCAGAGTAGTTTTACCATGCTATCCTCGGGTTCCCATTATAACGGGTTCAAAACTGATGGAGGGGAGTATTACGGGAGAAACATCTGCTATAAACTTACATTTTAAAATCAAAAAAAGAGATTGGCTCCAAATTATTACTTTATTACATATAAACTTAAGCATCTATAATATTAAACGTGAAAATCTCAAGCGGGATGTCTCAGGGTGGTAACATCTATGGATCGCATTCCTAAAATTGCAACATCAAATCCCATTTTTTGGCCAATAGACAGATTCTTCATGGTTTCTCTCATGTCACAGGTAAATGCTGGATTATATATTCAATACCACGATCCAAGATTCCACCTACGGAGCAAACGAAATAGAAATGAAAATATATGATGCAGGAAGGCGACTGCACAACCCCGGCCATCAATTTAACAAGTTATATAAGCATATTACACAGGAAGGGGTGCACGCAACTAAGGGTCTCTATTTAGCATCACAGTGATTGCATGTACACATAAAGAACAGCAATCCTAGGCTCTGAAATTCCATATTCCGCTAGTTTGGTTTTTAATTTTGTTTTTGCCGTTCTGTAATGTTTAATTTGTATCTTGTCTTGATGATTCCAGCTCATATAAATATTAATGCTTTAAATAAACCATGATTTAATAAATAAAAAGGTCTTAATAACAACAAAATAGATGATACAGGAAGGCGACTGCGTAACTAGGGCCATGCTTCTATTCATTAAATTGTCTGACTAAGGTGAACCAATGAACCCACCTTAACTGTCATGATGTAACGTTAAAGTGACGTTAAACAAAACAAAAAATGAAATTGGTCTCAGAAACTACACAGGTTTAATATTTTGGAGCATAGAAATAAAATTTGCATATTTTCGAGATTTTCGTCGAAAATCAGATTGCATTTCTTAGAGATACAATTTGATTGAAATAACCTTTTTGTGATATGAATAATTTCGAAATATTCGCTTGCTGCAAGTACTGCTGCACTTCAAGATTTCCTAGGTAAAGTTGTTTGCTTTGAAACTTGTTTTTAAGAATAGTTGGGTGTGTCTCAGCCTTCTATGTGTAAAGTGAACGACTGACTGATTGAAACTATATTCGTGCAGATCTTCATCGATATAACAGTAAAATATTTTAATAACATAGCACCCCACGACAAAGAATTAATTTTTATTTTCTCTACTACGTGTAGTAAGTGGAAGTATTACATTCCACCCAAAAATTCGATACCGACATTTCACCGGAAATACATGTTTTGAGGCACCCTGAATCCAAATAAAGAATTTTTGGAAACATGTCCGTGTGTGTGTGTGTGTCTGTCTGTCTGTCTGTCTGTCTGTCTGTCTGTTCTGTCTGCCTGTGTGTGAACATTATAACTGAAAAACAAAAAGTCGAATAAATACCAAACTTACTATTTAGGTTCAGTATCTTCCAGAGATGCGACAAGAAGATTTTCAACAAATCCCCACCCCAAACTACACTTTACGTGGAAGATTTTTCGAAATTTTTGATTTTCTAAAAATTCGCTGTAACATTTTGACTAAAATTCCATATATTAAAGATCTTTACATGACGAATGACATTTTTATGTTGAAAATTTCGCGGAATGGGTTATGAAGTCCATTCGAAGGGAATTTAATAGAATCTTGTAGAACTGATAAATGTTAAGCGATAGACGAAAACATGTATATAACTTTAAAGCACACAATGTATTTACAATAATTTTTTGTGGCATAATACGTTTCTGGGATATACGTTATTAAAATTTCGAATTTTTCATTTCTTGGACATTCTTTTAAGTACTTTCCACATTCAGTTGTTTCTCGCGATTGCATGGAAACAGTGTGGAATATTAAGGCAGCATATGATGTCCAGTTCTTAAACATTTGACAATCGCTGCTCCCTTTGTATCTATAATAAAATGTGTTATGTAGCTATTTCTGCCAAGGTTTATTTGGATTAAAATGCAGCCGACAGAAAAATAAACTTGAGTAAGAATAATTTTTATAGCTGCTAATTAACGAAAGAGGAGAATGTCACGTGAATGTATCACAACAGAATTTTTTTAAGGGTTTTACGTTTCTGATTCTTAATCCGAGTTTCGGTAAAACGGTTATTGGGAGTCTTGTACATTATTTTTTGAGCTTTAGTGTATTTAAAACATGTGAAACACTCAAATATTAAAGCTAATCTGGTTTAATTGGAAGAGTATCTTCCATGTCGAGTAAATTCATAATATGATAGAGATCCAATTGAGCGAATTCATTCCCAAGACTATGACGATTATCATGTAAAGAAGGCAGAAATTTTATTTACAAGCCATGACCAAAAATAAGGTACTATCGTTTTGTAAGTTGACAACCCTCGACTGTCAGTAGAATTTATAAGATCGTGCTTCCTTATTTGCCGAAGTCAGAAGCTATAACATATCTGTCTATAAAATGATGGTGAATATAGAGATATAGGATCAGATTTTAATTACATAGTTATCCCCCCCCAAAAAAAAAACTTCAACGGAAAGAATTTAAAATTAATATGCGTTCGCTTTCCCTTGTTTCTGGTCACGTGCTTATCTAGACTCTGTAAGATAACATCAATTGTTCACTATCGACGTCATTAGGTACCTCACTTCTAGTAGGTCGGGATATCTCTCGTACTTGTGTTTATTACAGGAGATCTTGTCTAGAGGTGTGCTCCTCAGCATAATTACTCTCAGCTTGTCTCTTTCTTCTAGTGCAGCTTTCAGTGGCAGTCTGATGTAAATGACTACAAAAGGTGCAATTGAAATCCTTTTTCGTACGCGGCGCTCTGTTGATGAAGAAAGAGAAAACAAAAACCAAGAGGTCAGATGAGGACATCTGCTGCTATAGATTCTCCATGGTCTGTCCTTTGCCTAGTAAGTTGTTTTTATCTGGTCAGAAGAGCGGTAGCCAGAAGTGAGCTTTAGAGGATTGTTTGGAATATGTTTGAAGTTGCTGTAGTTAATTATTAAATATGTACAGAAGGGGTTGTTGGGTAGAAAGAATGAGAAATAAGAAAACGCATGAGCATTCCCATGCGCTTATTGGGCTATTGTTGCAATGCGGTTCAGCCGAACGAACTAATCCACAATCAACGATTGTAACTTAGAAGAAAATATACAGGTTGGACCATTTAAGTTGATACTGCGCAATATCTCCAAAACTAAGCATTGTAGAAAGAAATGTTTTTAATAAAATTGCTTGATATTGTGGGGGAAAGTAAATGCCATTAGTCGTGTTTTCTTTGGAGGACGTTGTGATGGCCATTTTAGGGTCACTTTAAATTGACCCTAATTGTAAGTTCCGATTTAAAAGTTCTGTAATGTAAAAGCTGTTTCCAACATACGTATTCAGGAAAATATTACTTATTGAAACTTGTTTAATCCAAGCCTTAAAATGCTTAGGTTAAAAAAAAGAAAGAAAAAGAAACCTCACCGACTACTGTGGTGTGAGCGTGGCGTGTCTGCCTCACATTCAAGGGGTCCGGAGTTCGAATCTCGGTTAGGGTGAGTTACCCAGATAAGGCTTTTTTTCTGGGCTGTTCCCTTATTCTGAAAAGATGAATGTCGGTAACATTAAGCTCTACGGACTCCGGGCTCATCTGAGCATCACTTCACCTATATCATTCATCGTCGCATATGGCCTAATCGTTTAAAGAATGCTAAAATTAAAATAAGTAAATAAAAAATACAAATCCAGTTAGGTATATTTCTACAAAATACTCCTGCTGCAGAAGATTATATGAAGCTTTTGTATGGTTGTATATAACTAAATTCTTGAAATAAAGATATTAGAATACACCCAAGATGCGCATATGTATAAATACGGCAAAAGCCACGGATGTTTTATTCCAAGGAGTATACACAGATGGTCAGGATTTTAGAAACCAAGAAAACGAAGGACACTCCGATCCTGCCTATAACTACGAGGAAACAGCCCAACTGGGCCAGAGCCTTCCCTGCTTAACGCTCACTCGAACCGAGGACTCACACTGCCCAGGACGTAGGACAACGTACGGGGCGCAGACGTCCAGCGGATCAGAGAGTGAAAGACAAGCGTGGGTGATCAGCCACACGCTCGGGATAAGAGCAAGGATGATAGATGCAGATGATCAATAAGAAAGGTGATGATGGAGCACCGGTGGAATGAAGCTGGCGGGGGAAACAGGAGAACCCGCTTTATCTACCAGAAATACCATATGCGGATCCTAGGAATTGAACCCGGGCCACCTTGGTGAGAGGCGAACCGTCTATCCATTTGGCCACGTCGTCGTCCGATCCTGCTTATAACGGTAGGGTAAATACATCAATAGCAATACTGGCAGGTTTAGCAAAAGAATCTTAGCGTAGCATTTATTTTAATTCGACACATTACGTAGTGAAAATTAGCCAACATTTTTTTAAAAACCATATGTATGAATTGTATTTCCTCTACATGTCGTGATCAAGTTCTTTCCCACTATATTGTAATTCATTATATAATTAAAGAAAGTTGTATCCGTCGGAATGTTTATTTGGGGAAATCATCGGGAAATGTCAGCCTACTGCTGAGACATATGATGAGTCTGCCATCTTCAACCCACAGGACCTGCTTCTACTTACCAACCCCAAGGAGAGGGGTCCCCGTCTCCCAGAATTTCTGCCTTTTGGGTCTGTATCCTTGTTTCCCTTGACATGGGGTCTCAAATTAAGGTGAAGTGAATAATTCCAATGGGGACGGAACTGGCCTGAGACTCAAACCGTGTGGGTGATGACCATGAAGATTAAGAAGAAAATTGTGCCCAACATATCAAAAATTATTTATAATTAACAGCTTTCCCTGGTTATGAACTGTATTCCATTTCCAAACTGTTTAAATTGTTGATCCTGGCGGCGAGAAATTCCCGTATTCACCAGTTTCGCACCTATTTTCATGAATATTAATGTCAGGGTTTTCTGTAGTGGGTAAAAACTATTAGCCTTTATATTAGTCAATAACTACAGTACCAAAGAGAAGGTACAACGTTTAAACTTTCATCTTCTATTATTCTGGAAAACTGCATGGGTTAGGTTAAGAAATCAGAAACACAACATCTGTCAGTAACAGATCAACTTCCGTAAATATCAGGGAAGTTTTCATTTTTTGTTGGGAACATCACCGGATTTTGCAAAATTACTTATACAGGGTGGACCATTTAAGTTGAGTCTGTACAATATCTCCAAAACTAAGCGTTTTAGAAAGACATTTCTTTAATAAAAGTTTATCAATATTATGGTGGAAAATAAATGCAATTAGTCGTGTTTTAATTGGAGGACATTGTGATAATCATTCTAGGGTCAATTTAAATTGGCCCTAATTGTATGTTCCCATAAAAAAATTGACCCTAAAATGGCTATCACAACGTCCTCCAAACAAAACACGACTAATGGCATTTACTTTCCCTCATAATATTAAGCCACTTTTATTCAAGGCATTTCTTTCTACAACGTTTAGCGGAGATATTGTACAGTTTCAACTTAAATGGCCCACCTGTTTAAGATATGAAGGGAGGATTCAACATAAAATCTTAGATTATCATGTTACAGGGGAAGTAAGTGGAATTAATTAAAATTGTCACTCCAGGTTTAAAAAGGCAACCTAAAGAACAAGCCAACTGTTTATAAATAATTTTTAAAAAACTCAGTTTGCGATAGTGTAGGGGCACAATTTGAAATTTCAAAACAGTGGTGCCTGGGGATTCCACCTGAAACATAAAATTTAAATAACACAGGTTTCAATTTCCCAAGTATCAGATTTTTATTTGATTTGTTATATTTTCATAATTGGTTATTTAAGTAGGGAAGTTTGCACTCCCATTATGTAAATGGAGCTGTCAAAATACTACTAGGAAGCGTTGGAACTTTGGCTATAGGGTGACCATAAGACCAATACAGGTAAGAGGAATGCCTCCAAAAACATATTAGAAACCGGCGAAGGTTTATTTAAGAAAGGCTCTTCACAAAACAATACACACCTTTACATACCGCATGAACACAAAAATTAGCTTCACCTCACGCTAGCCTGAAACAATCAACACAACTGTAATGAATTCCTGTGATTCCGTAAATAAGTAACTCACAAAATAGACCATAAAATAAACCTTAGACACATAAACAAGTAACAATTAAATTTAAGATTAGTAAGTAACCTCCGAACAGCTTAACAATTCACATAAAGTTTATTAAAATAACAAACATTTAAAGCAATTAAAATTGCCTAAAACGGCCAAAGGAACTCGCACACTACATATAAAGAACTCAAGTGATCTGACCGAAGTGTGACAATTTTAAGTATTAGCAATATAAATCCCGTCTATGGCTCCGCGAAAGAGTTACATTTTCTAGCAAACCGCAGGCTTATCAAAAACAGAGGAAAAGAAAAAGAACTGATAAACCCATATGAAAATCATGGCCAGAAAAACCCTCACAAAATACAGCATTCACGGCTTACAAAGCCATTCGGAGAACTCGCCAAACAGAGATGTGTTCCTTAGCACTGGCAGAAAGGTATTCCTCGACAACGGTTATAAGTCACCCGATCAGCTCCAAAACAACCGACCTGCCAGGTGCGGAGAACAATAGAAATACTGCTAAAAAATAATGCTGCCTTATGGCATTTAGTGAAATTATTTGGAATTCGTAAAATAACTCATGCACGATTAACATAGATTTTAAATGAAAGCTCCATGTAACTAGGAAGCAAGAAAATATATTCTCATTAAAAACGCAATTTCTACTTTTTCTAGTATGTATTACATTTCGCCCAAAATTCGATGTCCAGATTTCAATAGAAGTATGTGTTTTGGGGCTCATTGAATAAAAAATACCATTCTTAGAAAAAGATCCGCTCGTACGTAAATGTGTGTGTGTGTGTGTGTGTGTGTGTGTGTGTAAACATCATAATTCAAAATGTAGATGACTGGTAAATGCAAAACTTGGCATTTACTAAGTGATTTCCATAGATGCGAGACAAAGCATTTCAAGAAAGTCCCCCATACTGAGCTATCTTTTTCAAAGCAAATGTTTGGTGTTCTTAAATATTGTGTTTTCAAAAATGGCTAAAAGGTTTGATAAAAATACCACATATTTAAGATATGTGTATATTTAATACTACAAATTTGAAATGTATATCTTGAAATTTCTGGAAATAGCACGGTTAAGACCTTTAATTCGGAAGAAATTTTGTATCATTTTGTACAACGGTAAAACAATAAGAGATAGACGAAAAACTTGCTATACGAAAGCTTTAGATCTCTTTGAAGCCCAGAATTTCCTTTAAATAACCTTTTGTCTCATCAACCGTTTATGATATTTTCATTTTTATTGCTTCGAAGCTTTAATTACTTTGTCATTTTAAGTGATGTCATCATTCAGTTGTTTCTTGCTATGTTGTGGCGAGAACAGTGATGTCCAACCTTAAGCGAAACAGGGGAGGGCGGATTTACGCCCACGCATTTTTCGCGGAGATATGATGCATTCATGTGGTCATGGGGTATCCAAACTCCAAGTTTGGTTACCTTGTAACATGCCATTGCCACCTGCCGTCAGTGAGTGAGTGTGGGGGAAATGCTTCATAACACAAAATGGAGGAGGGGTAAGGCGACAATATGACGTCATTAGATCATAAAAGACAAGGCTGTGCTGCATTGTTCGAGAGTATGGAGCTTCAAGGCCAGAATATAGGGACCCGCTTTTAAACATTTGACTGTCACTTTGGTTTCTGTATCCCCCTTTTACTTGCAACGAAAATTGTATTAAAATATTTCTGCAAACGTCCATCTCGATTAACATGAAGCGGATAGAATAATATTCTTTTGTAAGAATGGTTTGTAAAAGATGCATAATACCATAGCGACGGGCTCTTAAAGGATTTGACTACTGTATTCCTCATATGTACAACGAACTGGGTATAATAGTATCTCTGTAAACGTCTAATATGAATAAGCTTTTGTAAGAGTAGTTTGTAGAAGAGTGGTTAAAGAAGGGCATGTGAATGTATCACAGATGTTGTACTATTGTTTTGGAACTAACGTGTAACTTTGGGTTGCAGTATTAAATATCTAATCCGGAAAACTGCGAAAATACCCCAAGTATATTTGAATTTGACCCGAGGACCTCCTGAATGCGGGCCATAGACCATACCGCCTGAACTATGTCGCTCGGAAACTTCGTGTGCTGTTTAACATCGTAATACAGAACAATTTGTAAGCATATGTTTATCGTGATTAAAATGAAGTAAAATTTAATATAGGATTCAATAACAATGATCTCTAGAATCACTATGAAATAATACTGTGTAGCGAAAATCATTAGACAATGTATGCATACGTTTACATGATTTTTTTTAACTTTTTCTATCACGTACCTAGTAGGTAGAGTAGATGTTGCATTCCACCCAAAAATTCGATACCGAGATTTCACCGGAAATTCATGTTTGTAGGCCCTTGAATCCAAAGAAAGAATTTTTGCAAACGTGTCCATATGTATGTCTGTCTATGAACACCATAACTGAAAAATGAAAAGTCGGCTAAATACCAAACTTGGTATTAAGATTTAATATCTTTCAAACATGCAACACGAAGTTTTCAACAAAATCCCCCACCCTAAACTACCCTTAACATGGAACATTTTTCGAATTTTTTTATTTTCTAAAAAATAATTCTAACATTTTGAGTAGGATACCATATGTGAAAAATATTTACATTACAAATAAAATGTATATCTTGAATTTTCGGGCAATAGCCAATGAAATCCTCTTCATTCAGAAGGAATTTTGTACAATCTTGTATAAGCGGTAAACGTTAAGCGATAGACGAAAACGTACTACGCAAAAAATTTGGTTCTCTTTAAAACACACATCTTTATTTAAATAAGTTATTTTTTGGCATAACCGTTTCTGAGATATCCGTTATTAAAGGTTCGAATGGTTCATTACTTGGCCATTCTCTTATTCCTTTCAACATGCAGTTGTTTCTCGCGATGACATGGAAACAGTAATGATTTTTAAGGACAATGTATAGTGTCCAGTTCTAAAACATTTGACTGTCGCTGTAGTCTTTGCATCTATAACGAAATGCAGAAATGTATCTATTTCTGCAAAGGCTTGTTTGGATTAAATGCAGTAGATAGAAAAATAAAACTGAGTAAGAATAATTTATATACCCACTAATAAACCATAAAGGGTAGAGAAGGTATGTGAATGCATCCAATCAGATTTTTAGAAAAACGAATTGTGTGTGTGTCTTTAAACAGCATAACTCAAAAACGAAAAGATGGATAAATACCAAATTTTGTATTTACGTTCAATATTTTTCAAAGATGCGACACGAAGATTATCAAAGAAACCCCCCGCCTCAAACTACCCTTTACATGGAAACTTTTGCGAAATTATTGATTTCTTGAACTATGGCTCTAAACGATTTTGATTAAAATGCCATATATTAAGGATATTTATATGACAAGTAAAGAGTGTATCTTCAATTTTCTGGGAATAGTCTGTGAAGTCCTCTTCATTCGGAAGGAATTTTGCATAGGCTTGTATAACTGGGAATCGTTAAGATATAGACGAAAAGGTACTACACAAAAAATCTGTAAAACACAATTTATTTCGAATAACGTTTTTGTAGAATAAGCCATTTCCGAGATATTCGTCATTAATGGTGCGATTTGTTCAATACGTTGTCATTATTTTTAAGTCCCTTGGGTTTTTTCGCTTGTTTCTTGCGATTGCGTGAAACAGTATGACATTTTAAGGCCAGCGAATAGCGTGCAATTCTTAAGCATTTGACTACAGCTGTTCTGTATGTATCCTAAGGAAATGTGTAATGTAGCTATTTCTGCAAAGGTTTATCTGGATTAAAATGTAGCAGATAGAAAAATAAATTTTCATAAGAATAATTTTATACTCACTAATAAACTCATGTGAATATAACACTTCAGATTTTTTAAACCTCAACTTAATCTTTAACAAAGATACAAGAGTTGAAAATTCCACTTGATTTACTTTTAATAAAGCAATGCAGTAATTCTCCTCTCGTATGGGTGACTCTTAGTGTGGTTGTATATCAAAGTATTAACTGGATAAAGGGATGCGCATAAATTTCTGTCCCAAGCCATTGGTATATGGCAGTAGACGAACATCTCTCCCCAAGGGCTTGAAAATAGTGCTGCCGGTGCATAACACGGAGTCTGGTCATGAAAAGGCGTCGAAGCTGTAGTTGTCACCGAACCGTAAAATGGATAATCACCACACCCTGACCCCTCTTATGATACGCGATATAAACAGGGTGATGAATCGCGTATGAAGAGGGTTGCGGATGGCTCAACATGGCGTGGCGTGGAAGAAAGGCAAAGCTGACCACAATGGGCTGCAGGAAGCAATCAACTCCCGCTTGACGCTTTTCCGACAACATAGGTTGTTGTTACTGAGGGACAAAGGTTTGTCTCCCGATACTTGATCTTCTCTACTTCTGTACCTTGGCAAGACACTGGAATCGCAAGAATCCAAATTAAAATTTGACAGTGTTGTGTGTTTCCACGAGTTCTGACAAACGGAATGGAACCAAATGAAACAGATAATGCAGCATGTTTCCAATAAAAGAAGTCTTATTTCTTATCTACTACAGAAAAAGGCTTTTCCACACTCTTCAATCACTTTTTTTTTTGCTCAGTTTTGCAAACTGGTAAAATATATTCTCAACAGCATTTATAGAGAGTTTACAAAGAATAAAAATTAAACCGCTATAAGTAAATTTCAAAATAGGCTCTGGGAGAAAACCCTATTTTCAGAATCCTCCATTTGGATACAACTAGGAAAATTCAAATTCGTCTCTTAACCGTTCATAACTAAGATTAGTTAAACAAAATAAACTAGATGAACCTTGCGAAATTAAACAAAAATTATAATTAAGTCTTTCAAATTCGAGAAGAAAAGAAATACAATTCATTTTAATATACTCTGATACACGAGATATAATACATAAAATCGCCTTTTAAGTTCAAATTTCTGAAAAATAAATAACGTTTAATTGACTATAACAGTTAGTTATTGCAAATTTCAATTCTATAAAGTATACATTATTTTATAATTATTTAATCATCTCTTCGTAATCCTTCTATCAGTAAAATAGCATCCTACAGGATACTGTATTAAGGTGCAGACTATTCGCGTCAATCCTCTCGCAAATACCAAACATTGCCCTGCTTAGAACTAGAATATCACATATATTTGATAGGATTGTATTCCGATTCTATACATTTGTCTAAGCAGCGATATTAAAAGCTGAAAGAAACACCGTCCTGCTATAGAAGCAGGTTTAAAGGATATAATTTGAGCTTCATGATTAGGACTAACCTTAGTTAGAAATACCAAGTGGCCCAGATAATCCGTCCTTTGCAGTTTTATGTTTCTCGCATACATACGTGCAAAAGAAGTTTCCGCATCACTGCTGTTCAAAAGGGCAGTGCAGGTACAAAACCAAAGGTCACTGAAGTGACCAAAAATGCTGCTGTTTGCAGGTATTTGCGTGGTATTTTTTACTGATAAGCGTCGCGTGGTCGCCTGCATACAGTTCGAACCAGGTCACTCAGACAAAATGGCAGTGTTCATCAATAACGAACACAAATGGACGATTACGATCTGTATTCAGATGCACCAAAATACAACTGAGGCTCGAAAACTGTGCTCGAAACATTTTCAGATACGCCATCTGCTTTCTGCGCACGCTTTCTTTTTCTTTCTTTCTTTCTTTTTTTTTAACCTACCTACAGAAATAATATTAAGAATGCGGTCTTAGAGCCCTTATATGAACTTTTCCACAAAAGCGGACATGTTTTTGCACATTCTTATTATGAATAATGCACTAATAGAAAACAATTTAGTTTTAACGCACCTTTAAGGGTACATAAACCAATAAAAATATAATTTTGTTTAATCTTGTTAACTTTGCGACACCAGTCGGTGCCATATAGTTGTACTGATTGTAGATCGATTGTCATGGAACTAAATGGTTTAACATGTGTGCTCAGGTTTGCGACAAGCGGCAATCCTGAATTATTTTTAATGAGCCAATTACTTATTAAATAACGGATAATGTACACACATACACACAACAATAGGTACTCTCACATTCAAACACATTCTAGGCATGCCGTAAAATATTTTTGTTTAAAGATAACTTTCTGGAACCCAGTCGGAAATCGTACCCGGAACACCTCATTTACCAGGCATTTTCTCTATCGAATGAGCTCCGGGACCAGCAATATCACTTAGAGTGTTCGTTTTCAACCATTGTTCTTTTATTTAGCGGTCTCTTCTCTGTCGGTATGGAGTCCCCCTTTGCATTTCTGCTTAGGCAAACCTTTTGGCATCCGCACTATCCGGTATAAACTAACTTCAACTAAGTATGGCTTGTGGGCCACCTGGTATAGATCAAATCATAAGAATGTTAACTGGCCAGCGTTCTGGCATATCAAACCAGAGGTCCCTGTTTTCATTCCCGGATAAGGCGAGGGAGTTTTTCCTTAATGAGAATCACTCTGGAATGTATTAGGGAGTGAATCTGTGTAACCTATCAAAAGAAATTAAATTCAAAATTAAAACATATACTTCAAAGACTTAATTACAACACCAGTTGTTTCTAAACTTCGAGCTCCCAATGGTGCTATAACATGAAATCTAAAAAATAATTAATAGAAAAATCGAAAAAAGTAATTAAATAATCCTATATGCTACATTCACGTGGTTTTTGCTTTTATATCTCTTGTGCAAACTATCTTCTAAAAGCTATCTAGTACATATTAATCGAAAATAAACCTATGTGGAAATACTTTTCGTTGTAGGTACAAGGAGGTTGAAGCGATAACTATATCTTTAAAAAAGGGTTACTATATGCTGGCTTTGAGATACCACACTCTTTGCACACCACGAACAAAAATATACGAAATAAAGAAGAAAAGATAAATAAAATGGTGCTACACCATTTAAAATGAAATATTGAACAATTTAAACCAAGCGGAATGCACATCTAGAAAATGGTTAATACCTCCAAAGGAAACAATTGATATAAATGGTATGTTTTAACAGGTTCTAGATTTTTGGTGTAGTAAGCTTCCGCCCTATCTCTTACAGTTAACCATTTGCACAACATTCATTCAGAATGGTGAGAACTTAATAGTGTATTCGCAGAAAATTCCAGATATTCCCTTTGTTAGTCATGCAAAAATCTTTTTCTTCCATGTAAAGAATAGGGACCAAGCGAGATCTCAGGAGGTGTAGCCTACATTCGAGGCCGATGAATCTTACCGAAGATCCTTTCCTCGGTCGCTAGGCGAATGCTGGGTTGGATAATTTGATCCCCGAAATTTTCCTATCATCCCTTTCATCACTACATTTCGTTTCCTTCTGCTTCACCGCCATACCAGGCATTGGGCAGATCACCTATCCTGGATATGCTTATGATGCAGTGTTTGCTTGCTCCTGGACAGGCTACTGACCCAAAGCATTGGCTTGTAAGTCCTCCAAAGAAGAGGGTAATGCGTTAAAGCAGAAGTAAAGATAGGGAGGATTTCTTGAAATTCTTCGTGCCGCGCACTTTCTTTTTTAAATTTTTTGTTTTGGGGGACCTCAAAACGTGTATTTCCGTTGAAATATCTTTACTGAATTTCTGCCTAGCATAAGTACGGGATAGAGGAAGTAAAAAAATATTAGAAAATCACGATAGTCATCTAGGATGTAAACTGTGTCTATCATAATAGGATGTGTATTTAGAAGTTTTAAAATATTTACCTTGTCAGTAAAATCAAAGCTATGTCCCAAAGAGTGTTTCGCTTTAAGGTTTTTAAATTACAACTTTTTTAAATGTATTATTCGTATATGAAGCACTTATTGTATTGTTTTCACCTCGATCCCTGGTTGTTAATGTACTTATTAGGAGGTGAATTAAAATAATCGATTATGTTTGTCAAGCGTAAAGTGAAACCATTGTCAATAATAACACCATTAGAAAGCATGAAAAAATGAACAATAAAGGGATGGTTTGAGGCAAGATGTTAATCCAAATGCGTATTTGTACTTAAGTGGTTTTTGGAAGTCGCGCAGAGGCATGTTTTGCAAATCATTATAAGGAAAGCGTAAAATTCCAATTCTTCTGCTATATATTTATGCATGTGCTGTAACATACTTTCAGTGCTGTAATAATGTATTTGTCAAACTCGTCGTTGTCGTCTTCGTCATACAGACCATAGACCACTACTATGCCTAAGGGCCTTACAGTTTGACTACTCCCTTATTATGGGTAATAATTTCATTATTTGCCGATTGGCCCAGAACGCCAGCCATCGCCCGTCTAGGGACTCAATGCTATAACGTTATAATCGTTGAGGCTTGATATTAAGGTATTTGGCTTCTTTATAATTTTTGTAAAGCAATGAAAATAACGGGAATGAAATGTCTCCATATTAACTCACTAATCGCCTGTGAAATAGCTGGAGTTCCTTCACACACAAGAAAACTTCTTACAGATAATACTGGTAACACACACATTTCCAGTTACACATAATTTTGACAGCTCTACTGTAGCATTCACAATAAATTTTTCTAGCAGAGTTACAAATTCTGGAGAAGGAATTGAATTTTCGTCGTGGTATATTATAATGCTTACGAGAGAAGAATTTCACTTCGTGACAGATACTCTATCTGTCTTATCTTGGTGTTACTGCTTTGGATAATTCATGAGCTAGTTAATTATGGAAAATAGTTAGTACTCTCGTCTTAATTATTCTTAATTTACAGAGGTTTGTGATTGCGTTCATTAAAATGTGTACTACTGATTACAAAAATGTTTATGCTGTATTTGGTTCGCCGTCTAACTAGGAAATTGGTTTTAAACACAACCGCCTTAAGTCATGATTTACAGAAAATTTATGGTAACTAACTCCTTTTGTTTTACCCTTGTATTCTTATAAAACAGTGCACATCAATGGAAAGAGTACGAAAGATATCTTAGCAATTTGTGACTTGTTAGGAATATTATCTTACAAATTTATTTTTAATGCGTTTTATCCTATGCCCAAATTATGTTAAAAGCATATACTGTTTAATAATCGAAAGCAAATATGAGGTATCACTAATTATAATTACCACTTGAAATATAAAACCACCAAAATTGCAAGCAAAGCCAAGAGAGCAATGAACGAAGAGTAGGCTATCAACGTCCCTGCCGTCAGCTATCAGAAACGTCTTCCGTTCATTTAGCTCCGTGAGGATCTGAAATTTGCCGAAGCTCTTAGGCATAGTAGCCAGGCTGTGATCAGATATAGGAATTTCTGAACATTAAAGGCAGGATGGAAGGAAATAAGGTTGAACTGTCACTGGAATTAGGATATCGCAGCATATGAACCATCCTCCATCCCTCGTACAGTCCTTTGGCATTTGCAGACATCACTCGGACCGGTGTTTACTGTCTGTCACTGGCCCTTAGCTTCTTTGTTTTGCATTCTTTATAGTGATAATATTTGCGTGTGGATAACTTGAAGCCAAATGCTTAAGAATTCTTGTGCCTGGTCATCTTCATCATTACTCTTTAGGCAATTTATTACCTATGGCCGTTACACGGTTTATTCCCCTGCCGTTTCTTAGTATGGCCAGCACTACCCCTTCCTCTCTACAGATACATAAATAAACATTTATTTTCAGATAACCATTTTTTTTTCAACTTTGATTTGCACCGAAGTGAGAAAAAAATAACTGGAATCGTTTAAAATGCGGATATGAAAAACTAAACCGATTGCTATGAAATACGATTTATAATATGGTACCAATTTGAGGATAGGTCATACACCAAAAGGGAATCATAATTAGGAATGGTGTCTACGGTGAGACTTGAGGATGGGAGCTGTATTATATTTCGACTGTTGGGGAGCCGAATACTTGAAGTAGTTGCAACCGCACGTATGGTAAAAAAAATTCCGGTAGCCTTCGCACCAAGTTTAAAAATATTAACTTTGTAATTTTATTGTTTCTTTAAATATTATATATTTATGTTTGCCTCGGCTGCATCAGTATTATTGTTAGAGATATGAATTTCTTTGCAGAGAGTGGTGCGACTAAGAATGTAGGCTTACACAGATTATAATTTTTACTTCACTCCTTTTATTAATTCTTGACACAATTTAAATAACACTTCACTGATACAGAGAGCTGTGAGAATATTTATTAATTACTTGCACTTTTTAACACGTAAACTATTTTTGTCTCACACTGAATACGTATTAAACTTCTCGAGGACGCGTCTCTCGTCCGATTAGGAACGCTGTCTGCTTGCAACTGACTTCTGAATTTGTAAATTTTGTTCCATTTCAGTTTCTGATTGGCTATTTCTAATCCAGTAGAATACTTTTATTTAACTTAAGCTTTTTTCTGGTTGTTGATTTGGCTATTTATAAACTGTCTAAAAAATTACATTATTGCTGCTCCAAGAATTACCAGTAGCATTATTAAACATTCTAATTCATTATTGCCTCAAGGTTACCTCATTATTAGCAACTTTTAACCTATTATTTTCAGAGCTCCTGCATTATTAAATTACGTAATACATTCACATAACATTACTACATATGTATACAATAATATAAACATTAATACAATGACTGTTACATACATTTTATATATTATACACATATTGCTTTAAGGCGGGCTGTTATTATATTTTATATTATATACTTTGACTGAAATCATTTAAGTGTTAAAAATACTGCCTCAGACTCCAACATTTTGAAATCCTGTAGCTTTTTCATTTCAGGATGTACAGCTGTGATTCCGGAAGTAGACAGACGGAAACCTAAAAAGTATATTTCGCAATGTTTTAGTTCGCGCAATAGCCGTAGTGGCGCTGCATCAATAGATAGTTTTAAAATGGCGATTCCAAACGAACGCACACATGTTGTGTACTGGTATGCAGAAACAAAATTAATTCTTCAAGTGCAACGAAACTTTTGTCGTGTGTACAATAAGGGACTTTCAACATTCAAGACTATAAATAAATAGTGTGGTCAGTTTCTGGCTACCGGTAATGTTTTGAAAGGACATGGTGGCGGTAAACCCAGAATCCAGGAACAACTTGTAGAAACGTGCGGAGGTCATTCGAAAGTCAGTAAGACAAGCAACGAAGGAAGTTGGTATAAAACGGACCATGAATCACGAAGTTCTTCACCGTCGACTGCGCATGTACGCATAAAAGGTACAAATTCTACAAGAAATCAAGCCAGATGACCGACTAAAGCGAGAAACGTTTGCAATCACTATGCTGGATCGCATTGCTGAGGATAAGACCTTTTTATCGCGAGTGATGTTTTCAGATGAGGCCACCTTTCACGTTTTAGGGAAAATCAAATTACTGGGCCGCTTTTCTTTCAAGAGGATACTGTCATTGGTAACAATTACTTGGATAAGTTGGAAAACTTTGTCGTGCCACAGATAGCAGCCATGCAGCCGACAGTAATCTTTCAGCAGGATGGTGCCCCTCCCTACTGGAGCCTTGCAGTCCGACAGTTTTTAAATGACACATTTCCATGTCTTTGGATAGGCCATGGCGGTCCAAGTCCTTGGCCGCCACGTTCCCCCGATATTACCCCACTAGATTTCTTCTTGTAGCGGTACGTAAAAGATAGATTATACGCCACAAAACGAACGTACTGGACTTGAAAAATCGTATAAGAGATGTCATAAACACTGTCATAGAAGACATGCTCCGCAACACATGGTGCGAAATACTATAGGTTAGACATTCTTCGCGCCCATGTACAAGTGCACTGAACTGAAGTTTGTGAGCTGCACAGAAAACTTGGGTTACATTACCATTTTCATGTATAGTAATTATAATAGAACAAATTTCCTTTCCGCTATACTTGTTTAAAATGTTGTAGTCTCATTGTGGACACCTGTATAATTGTCACTTATTACTGAGTTTTGCGGAAAGTACCAAATAGCAAAAGTTAACAAGCCTATCCACCAATTTCATTTAAATATTTGAAAACTGGTGGCAAGTTTTCGTTATTTATGGGAACATTCAGACCAGTTATTTTTCGGTTACCTTGGAAAGTACTGCAGTTCCGAATAGCTAACGCGCATGCGGCTTTTTCCTTCCATGCTACTAGCACAGAAAAAGGAAGAAAAGGGGGGAGAGTGAGAAGAAAGAGGGAGAGAAAGGACAGTGAATAATCTCTGCTGTTAACGCAATTATGCAAGTGGAGATGCCGTTTCTGCTATAATAGATGTATCATATAGACTAATTTCGTTTTCATACTAATACATGGTTTGTTTTATGTGATGAAATGTATTTTAATGCGTTCATAGAACTAGAGTTTATCAGCACAATTGTTGACCTCAGGTCCAAGAGGGCCCTGTTGCATCCTGTTGTTCCGAATCTCAAACAGAGCTCTCTGGGTGTCGTTGACCTCTGGGCAGGTAATCATGGCAATCTTGTGTAAACGATTCTGTTCAGCTGCTCCAGCTCATTTCCTCTGGAAAAGTTTAATTTACATTTAAATTTAATTACTCTGCTTGTTTTCTCTTAGGATTTTTTGCCCCTTCTAATGCGGCAATGTATTTCTACTTTTCAATTCTGTAGATTTTGTACTGACCGTGTGTGTGGTGGATACATCACTTAGCACGCAATCCCTTAGGCCACTATGTTATAAAAGTATATATTCATAGAAACAGAAGCATTGTTTCTTTGTTTTAGCCCTTTATTATAATTCCATCCAGTCACCAGCTTATTAGCTGCTCACAGAATGACGGAATGTCTTCAAATGCCCCGGAGATGTATTATTTAAATACATTTGGATGACAAACCCTTTTGTTTCCCCCCAAAAACGAACTTGCTTCTAGAGAAGATCAACAACCATTTTCATTAACGTTTCAATAAATTGGTGCTCGTATATGTGTTAAATTTAAATATTTAGTATAAACAGACAATGTGTCGCATTTACACTTTCGTTAAAATATATTCAAGTTCTTAAATAGCAACAAAATCATTGTATGAAAATCATTTTCTACAAACATATTTATAAATTTGTAACAGAAAGAATTAATAACATTGGAAATGACAGCAGCTAATGTCAATAAATGTGTTCACAAACTGATGCGGCACCTTCATCCAATTGCTTTATGCTAAAATAGCTATTTAGGTTTTGCAAGGCGTCCACTTAAGATATTTTAAGTTTAACTACGTAAAAATAAACCTGTAATAAGTAATGGCCCATTTGACACGGTCAGAAGCTGCTTAAATGCACTTTATGCACCGTATACTTGCAGACCTTTTTAATTTATTCAACATGTTAAGCTGCAAATGTACCTTAGATCCGCCTTCGTCACTGACTTTACAGCCCATTTATGTTTTAGTTAGAGTTAGACGAGATCCAGAGAAAAAGGGTTTAAGGGAGAAAGGGTACTTTGGTTTAAGTCCATCCCAAAAACGTAACCTATATTAGCAATAAATAAATTTTCTGAATGATGCTATAGCTCTGCGACGTGGCGCAATGGGTTGGAGAGCGTGCTCTGATTTCCGGCCATGGAACGCGCCCGGGTTCGATCCACCCGCGGGTGTGCGGATTTTAGGCCCGGGATAGGATGCCCACTCAGCATCGTGATAAAACTGAGGAACTGCGATAGGCAGCGGTCCTGGCCTCGTGAACCAACTGGGGGATGCGTAATGCTGGTCGCATCACCTCCCCGTATCGGTTGGATGATTGCCCACCTCTGCCGACGTAAGTGGGCGTGAAGCCGGCAGTGGAATTAGCAGGCTCTGGCCCTTTGCAGGCTGTAGCGCCACAGGAAAGAAATATTTTATAAGCTTTTACTGGATAATATATTTGCTACTCGCCTACGAAAACTCATAGTGAATTAAACACATGTCAAATCAGGCAAACACAAAGTGATGGACCGAATAACAAGATAAAAAATCTGATGTGTTACAGTCACATCATTTCTCTACACTGTATCGCTTATTAGTGGCTATAAAAACTATTCTTAAAGAAGCTTATTTTTCTATATATTCCATTTTAATCGAGACAAACCTTTGCAGAAGTAGTTCTATTATAAATTTCATTTTAGACATAAAGGGAATAGCGATAGCCAGATGTTTAAGAACTGGACTGAATTAGCCTTAAAATTCCACATTCTTTACATTCAAACGCGGGAAACATGTGAACGTCAACAGGACATTAAAAGAATGACAAGTTATTGTACAATTGAAACCATTAATAACGGATATCTTGGGCATGGCTGATGCCACAAAAAAGTTATTTGAGATACTTTGCGCTTTAAAGAGATCTACATTTTTTGTATAATGCGTTTTTTCCTTCCGAATGAAGAGGGCTTCAGAAGGTATTCCCAGAAAATTCTAGAAAATTCTATGCATTTTATTTGTCATATAAATACCTTTAATATAAGTATGGTATTTTAATTAAAATCATTTGAGCCATTTTTGAGAAAATGTTTTTATCGAATACTCAATTTAAATGACAAGTTTGGTATTTATCCGATTTCTAATTTTTGAGTTAGGCGGTTCACGAACACAAAAGTCCACACACTTACCTACTTCTAAAAATGCATTTTTGGATAGCTGTCAAAACGGTATTTCTGGTGAAATCTCGCTATTTAATTTTTGGGTGCAATACCTTCTCTACCTACTTGAGCACGTGATAGAGAAAGTAAAAATAGGCTACAACTAACTCGTAAGAGACAGTCTAACAAAAGCGGGTGCTGCCACGTCAAACTATTGACATCTGATTAATGCAGTTAAGATACCTAATGCAGGCCTAAGCTCGTGTGATAAAAGGCAAGAATATAGATATGCAACGGAAGGTGGCATCTCGCGTGCTGCAACCTGCACAGATCTATTGCGGCTACCAACCAGCAGGAAGAAGGGATGATGTGAAGGAACTATAGATTGAGGTTGAGCGAAGGTCTACACGGCATGCGCCAAAGTCCAAGTCCCCTCCTAAGCCGTCACCCGAGTAGCACTCCAACAGTGGTGGTTTCCATGAAGCCAATAACTTATTTGTCAAAAAGGCCCCCCGCTTGCAGGAGGATGGAAGTGGATACACTTACGCCCGTCATCCCGAAAGGGTGACTGCCGAAAACATCGGTGGGGCCGACAGCAATCTAGCATGCCGTCTACCGGCTCTCCAGGGCGGTACCGGAGGACATTAAGGCGTCTCACAACCCCGCGTGCATGGAAACCCATACAGACGTACACAATCTCCCACGGGTCTTGGGAAGTACTGCCCCGCCGAGCCCAACCCAATCCGAACAACTCCCTTACGGGAAGGGTAGAATGTTCGGCCCGACGTACTTCTAGTAACGTCAAAAGTACCGCGAGTGCTCAGGGTACGCAGTGCACGCACCACGGCAGCTGAAGGGGTCGGAGCCCCTCCCCCCTTACGGGGTGAAGGAACCACAGGAGCCCGTAGGCAGACAGATCATAGAGACGCGCGGAAGTCCCTAACATTTACAATCTCGCAGACCCGTCCCACTGCTGGTGTCGCCGAGACAGGGCGTTGAACGTTGCACCAACCAAGCAGCCCTCAGGTGTCCACGGGGAGTACTCTTTCCATCTGCTTGGCACCGCCACACACCAAGAAGCCTAGAAGCACACCTGAAAGATGAGGAGGAAATGGAATAAAAGGGAAATTATGGAAAGGAGGTCGTAGTAGAGAAGAAACCACACGTATTCGCCTGCCGACCCCGGGAAACCACGAAAAGCCCGTGTGTCAGTGTGGGCGGTCGCGTGGGTTCGAAGCTGGGACCTCCCGAATGCAAGCCGCACACGTTACCGCGGCGCCACCTCGCTCGGTGCAATAATACAGAAGCAAAGTTTCTAACAGTGTCTAGCAAATTAGATGTTTTAAAAGGGAATTCTCTGTCAGGGTACTAAATAGCTATGTGGTATTATTCACATTTATTCAATGTTAACAAAATGACAGCGATAGTCGGGATCTTCCATAGGAGCTTAGATTTAATTTCTCTCCTCTCTCTCTCTCCTTTACCATTGTGTTTGGGGTTGTATATTTTTCGGCGTAAAAACTATGAAAGTTGAAGAATTTTATAGCGGTTTAGTCCTTTTTCTTTTTACTATATCAGAAAAAAATAAAGCTAACTGGCTACTAAGTATAGAGAAATTATCGAGTGAAATAAAATTAACAACGGACTTGGATAGAATAGTCTGGGAGGAAGTTATTATTTTAACATAAAACAGCACCAAAAACGCCAAGCGCAAAGAGCGTTTAGAAGGGTTTAAACCCGACGGTGGACATTGCATTAAAACTGGAGTGAAAGAAAGTGTGTTGTCACCGATCGAGCATCACACCCCAATATAATGCTCTTCGCTTCTTGAAGCAATTGCTTATGAAACCTTCCGGATAAAGCCACGGGTGGTAGTTTAAGTACCAACACTATTCATTCATCATTAAATGAAAAGTATATGTAGCATAACTAACACTTGTAGAATAGGAGAAAGAAGCATGTTTCTGTTGGTAGCTATCTAAACTCTCATATTTCCTCTACAACCCTGCTCGTGACCTCTTTGGACAGTCTGCATCACTTTTCCTCCTTTTACAAATTTTAAAATTCATTAAGGTACGGCTCTGCTTCAGTTCGAATAGCATTCAAAAACTACAAATACAACCGCTTACAAATTCTAACATTTATTAAATACCTTAACACAACCATAAGGCGATAGTAACTTAACACGAAGCTTAACATAATGTTGCAGCTGTCATTGTTATATAAACAAGAACTTGCGTTAACTTCAAAGTTAAATCACTTTTAAAACTGATTGGTGAAAATGATTCACAGTAAATAATCTGAAAAATGTTTATGCACTGTCTGTTCAGGGAAGTATTACCTAGTAGTGGGGAAGCCTTTCCAAGCAGCTAGCGGTCTAGCTACTAAAAGGCGGTAGTGTTTATTGATATGGGGCAATTTAGGGGAAACGTGCAATAGTGAAAGACTTTTGGCTGTTTTCCACTGTATGCGTCGGGCGTGGCAGGAGTGCAGCATACTGTGTACCCTTCCCACCAGCTAAGCTTTACCTGAGAATAAGCCAAACATCCCACTAGCTTAACGGTAATTAACAGACAGTATATCGTTATTGTATTCTTGATTTAAGAAGCTTACAGGTGTCCAGCGTGTTCCTCAAAAATAGTGAAAGAATTCTATAATGAACAATCACCAAGTGGTAGTAAAGATGAAATAGTAATTACTGAAACACAAGCATGGTAATGAATTAACAGTAACCAGCTTTTGGTAGGACATAAGGCTGTTCCACATCGTATTAAAAATCGTATACGTTGAACTTATACAATAAGAAAATGAATGGTTCGTAATTAGGAGAAATCTACCGATATCTAAACGCATCAAAAGAAATGTAGTTACAAAATCTGATTCTCTTGCTTAACTAAAATTAACGAAGGTTAACGCTAGTATTTATTTTCAACTTATTGCTTAGAACACTTACGACAGTTACGGCATGTAACTAGTGCAGGAAACAAGGATAACGACTTGAACATCTCGGGTGAAGATCCTGAGAACAATCATCCCCGGCTCAGCACTTTGTATCGTGAAAGGTTTCTATAAATAATTGAGCAAAACTGAAATACAAAATTTCTTTTGTTGTATGTCAATATTTTACATCAAAATGAAAAGCAGAAGACGAATAAAGATGAGACAGAAGGGTACCTCTGATGACAACAGGGTTGAAAGATTTTATGCAAGGTCTCTTGTACAGGGCAAGTGATGATATTAATGAATGCAGAAACACATATATCAGAGATAAATCGTTTATAATAGAGAAATTGCAATAATATAAATGTTTATAAACACTATAAATTAGGGCAGTTTATTTACAATGGTGAAAAATAAATAGAAATAGACAATGAATAGGAATAAAGAGTAAGCATTCTTCATTGAGGAATTACAACTTGTAAACTATGAATATAGTGTAATAATAAAAGGCATAAGTAACAGGTTGAACCTTTATTCTGAAGATATGCCTAGTACTGTGTAATTTTACTAAATTTTGTGCGTAATCACTAAGGCACGGATTTTAATGTCATAATTTACTTCCTGGACTTTAAGGTGAATTTTATAAAATTTATGCATGAATCCAGGTAATATAATGTAGAAGATGTATTTTTATTGTGCATATAAAGTCATATTTCGGCTGACGTTTGCCAAAAATACGTACCTTTGTCGTGTGTTTAAGGACACAAGAATAAAGACATAAAACTGTTGCTCACATGACAATGTTTCAGGTGATAGTGTCACAAATAAACAAAACAATTACCACAAACCTTTGTTATTAAAGCTTTTCCAGCGGACTGTGCAAAATTAGTGACATCTTTCTGGGAATGCCACAACATTTGAAGTGAATGAACCAAAGCTTGGCTGCAGTGACCTCGCCGCTTTGAAATACGCTCCTGTGATACGAGAGGAGCTTTTCCAGGTACAAAGCTATCCTCAGCAACAACCGTAGATCTTTGAAAATGGAAAACTTGAAAATGCACCTTGTGATCCAGTGTAACTGCAGAAACTGAAGATTTACAGGACGTGTTAACTAATTTGGAATACTTTAAACAAGTGGTGTGCAGTAGTAAAAACATGGTTTTATTGCTTGGATAGATATTGTTTTCACTGTGCTTCGTGGTTTTTTTTATCAGACCATGCAGGTATTTCAAAAATAAGTGCCAGATAGTTTCAAACACTGCAAAAAGTAAACACTACTCACAATTTCTTCTGAGGTGAATTTTGTATAACATGGTATTTGAAAAAAAGAGTGTTTTATATAAACTTATATAAAGTCATATCTTATCTTTTGAGGTCATATTTATATAGGTTTTAGGTGATAAATGCTTGTATATCTCGGTGTTTTAGGTCATTAAAATCCGGGCCCTAGTAATCACTTGTGTATCTGTTTGAGAAGCTTTGAATTGTTACGATATAAATGTATCTGGAACGTTGTTAATAAATATAATATAAAGAAGCGTCGGTAGTTTAAATAGCTATAAATACGATATTTCAGCAGGCTGAGGTTATGGAAGTATAATTAGATACTCAATTACGTAAGGAATGATTTTTGTGGACTGAAATATTTATGAACGATATGCATGCGGAAGAAGCAAGTGATCTTTAAAAGTATATGACCCTTTTTACTTTCTCTACTACGTATAGTAAGTAGGGGAAGTATCATATTCCACCCAAAAATTCGATACGGAGATTTCACCGGAAATATATGTTTTGAGACCCCCTGAATCCAAAAAAAGCATTTTTAGAAACATGTCCGTGTGTGTGTGTCTGTGAACAGCATAACTCAGAAACGAATAGTCGGATAAACACCAAACTTGGTATTTAGGTACAGTATCTTCCAGAGATGCGACACGAAGGTTTATAAGAAAATCCCCCCCCAACCTAGATTACCCTTTACGTGGAACATTTTTCGAAAATTTTAATTTTCTCATAAATGGCTCTAATGATTTTGATTAAAATATCATATGTTTTCGATATTTTCATGACAAATAAAATGTATATCTTGAATTTTCTGGGAATGTCTCCAAAAGCATTCTTCATTGTGAACGACTTTTGAATAACTGGTAAATCATAAGAGATGGACAAAATTTTACTGCACAAAAAATGTAGATCGCGTAAAAATACACAATTTATGTCATATGCATTTTTTTTTTGTTGAGTGAACCGTTTTCAAGATATTGCTTGTTATTCCCTTAAATTTTCCAATACTTATACTTTTTCTCAAATGGGAATTCGTTATTCATTTTTTTTGTCTTGGATATGCAAAGAGTATTAATCTGTGGCAAAGAGAGTGGTGCTGCACCTAGCAACCAGCTATTAAAAGTAATGTCTATGCTTAAAGGCTACTGTATTTCTATATTGCCCTTGTAAATATATATTCCCCTTACATCTACAAGAAAATTAGCAATAAGATAGAGTCTGCAAATGTTTATCTCGATTAACATGAAGTAGATGGAGAATAAACGTTTGTAAAAATAGTTTGTACAAGAGTAGAGAATGTCATGTGAGTGTAACACAGATTTTTTAACATAAAATAATGACTATATGATCCATGAATAATGTTTTTTTATCTCTAGTTAAGTCTACTTAAGAATTTTAACTCATTTTCTTGCTGAAAGCCGGTGATTTTAGCAAGGAGATATTTCTCCGCACTCTACCAGCGCTGGTGGACGAACCACAGCTTGTACAATGTACTCATCCCAAAGAGTGAGTGTAGTGATAACTGCGGTGTGACACTATAACAATGAGCGAGCCATGATGCGAAACCTCTGCTCCTTTCAGCGGAGTCTGCATCATCGCCAGTGGCTCGGAACCGCGTTCATAAAGAGCTCCCGTGGAGCGAAATTTATGTCGTGACGACAGACCCGTGGGGAACGGTCCCAACGGTGCGATGAAAAGGATGAAATGTAATTAACATGTGTCGCTCGCCAGGAAATCCGATGAGGACTGTTAGTACAGATTACAAACTTGTCCTGCACGTGACCAAGTGGTCGCCGACATCTCTGCTTGCCAGAGATAAGTCGCTAGCTGTCATTGCTTTGGGCGTGCTCAAAGTCAGCAAACCTGGTAGTCCTCGGAAAGGGTGGCAGTAAGAAAAGCTTTTCACACGATATTCAAACAAAGTTAAGTGGAATAAAGATGGTCTGGTTTGGCGATTACCGTCCTTAGCTTCCTTGAAGCTTACTCAAAGATATTGTGTTTCGCCTAAGCTCATCTTGGGCATTGGCGTGCATAACCAAAATATGCATTATATCAGTGATTGTGTGACTGTAAGTGTACTGTGATTAAAATACTATTATACGTTTGCCTCCGCGAAAATCCAGTGCAATTAAAATATGTTTTTTTATAGTTTGAAACAAAACTGTCTGATTTTTCTCTGGAAAATAAAACATTCCTAAATAATCTTTGATAAAAAAAATGTAAAGATTATTAAAATTAATAATTATGTTATTTCTTTGACACAATCGACGAAAAATTTAGGTGTTATTTTTTATAGTAAACTTAGTTGGAACAATGATATCACTGAAATTTGTGGCAAAGTAAATTCTTTAATCCATACTTTCAAACGTTTAAATATGCCCCTGCCTAGCAACCTAATAAAGACTTTGGTACAAACGATGGTGATGCCCCACTTCGATTATTGTGATTCCCTCCTCAGATCTGTCACGTAAATTACAGCTAGCTCACAATACATGTGTACGTTACATCTATGTTGTACGTCGTTAAGATATATAACACCTCTCCATCAGAAGTCATGGTTCCATCTACTTGGTCGTAGAAACATTCATTATCTTTTACTTCTCTTTAAACTTATTCACACTGCTTCCCCTAGATACCTAGCTTCTCGCTTTAAAAGTTTGTCCGCGTCTCACAACCTTCATACATGCTCGGAAAATCGTCACATACTTTCAATACCACTTCATCGAACTTGTCTATACCCTTCATCTTTTACTGTGAAGGTTACTAGGCTCTGGAATTCAGATATCAGGGACTGTCATACTTTAGATGCTTTTCGTCAAAGATTTTAGTTAAAAATAATTGCTAACTTAGAAGAAACATAATTTTCATTGTTTATATAGTGTATGTATGCCATATTTTTAGATATTCATTTCTATTAGATTTACTCTTCTTCTAATATTTTTGTTATTTTTATTTTGTGTTCTTTTACATTTTATCTGTGTACCATCAATATGATCGGAATATTGTATTCAGGATTGTTCGATGTGGTTGAGCGGAAAAGAAGGCCTTATGGGCTTAGCTCTGCCACAGTGAATAAATAAATAAATAAATAAAAACCTTTCCCTTGCAAATCGTAGCATTTAAACATTGTTATTGATTGTGAAAGAACATCCCTCTCTAATACCCTAAATCGTCCTCACCAATGTAGACTTCAACATGCCAGTTGAATCAGGACTTTAACCTGAGAATTTTCAGGAGAAATGAGAATAATATACTTTCACATTTCGTAGTTTTAACACGAAAATTATCTGTTCGCACACTTCCTATGAAAAACATAGTTATATAGTTTGAGTTGCTAACCGCAGCTCCGCCAGAATTGACCAATGTCACTTTGGACGTACCTCTCGTTCGACAGTCAATAGTGTGGTGACAGTGCCTTCTTATACATCACGAGTTATGAGGGTTGTGGAGAATGGCGGAAGCTTTGCGTTCACCAAGTTCTTCGTTGTCTTTTATATCCATGGGAGCATAAGTAATATTTCTTGGTCTAATAGGTTTTCTTTATTCAGGGTGGCAGCTGGTGCTT
The DNA here is from genome assembly GCA_030765065.1 of Deroplatys truncata. Classification (NCBI taxonomy): domain Eukaryota; kingdom Metazoa; phylum Arthropoda; class Insecta; order Mantodea; family Mantidae; genus Deroplatys; species Deroplatys truncata. The sequence goes on from CM060986.1 coordinate 130,892,195, forward strand.
GGAAAGAAAATGTATCTTATTTGGTGATTTATTCTAAAGCAGCAGAAACCCACAGCCCCGGTTGTATTACTCCATTATATTCGCTATCCCCCTGCTCTCCCTTTCTCTTCTACGCTCTAACTCTCCTCCCCTCCTACATTCATAACGTCAATATCATTGATGACCAGTAGTGTTTAAGGTTAATGTGAGATTATTATGCGGATCAAATCTCTTGACGTTTGAACCGTGTCCACTAATACGGCACTAGCTAATAGCAGCAGCGCTGCGTTGCCTCATATGGACAGTAACCTCGCCGCTGGTAAAACTAATTGCAATATCATATGCGCGCATACGGATTTCGCATTTCAGAAAAGCAACAAGCAGCTAGGTTAAAAGGCGGCGTTTTCCTGAACAAGTACAAAAAAGAATCATATTTTTACATCCAATGGTTCGCCTTTAATTTACCGTTATCTTCATGATGTTTAAACGGAGACTTTTAGTTATAGTTATGCTTGTAATAGTAATAAATCCATTGATGTCGTAGGAATTTTATATTGTTAAGCCATATGCATAATGTAGTGGTATTATGGTTGGAGTTGTTGCACCATGTATTGCGGGAAATTGTTTCTAGGAGTGTTCGCCCCAGTATGATACAAACATTCCGGTGGCCTTCGCCCAACGTTCACTTTTCCGGTGGCCTTCGCCCCCACGTTTAAAAATCAACTTTGTTATTTTTAAATGTTTATTTAATTATTAAATGTGTATGCCTCGGCTGCGTCAGTAGTAATTTTCAGAACACGTATCTCTTAGCAGGGCCAGTACGGCTAAAGAATACTGTAGAGCTGAGAGATTGTTGTTAATTGTACTTTTTAACGCGTAAACTTTATATTATTCTCGCCGTAATGAATTTTTATCTCACACTGAACACGTATAAAACCGAACTGCTCGGGAACGCTTCCTTGTAGCGTTTAGCGTCTACCGTCTAAATTTGTACATTTACTCTATTTCAAGTATCTGATTGGCTGATCTACATAATAATATAAACATAATATAATGAATGTTACATACATTTTATATATTATTACATACACATATTACTTTAAAGCGGGATGTTACATTTTATATTATATAATTAGGCTGATATTATTTAAGTGATAAAAATGCTGCCTCACTAATTATCAATAATTAATGTGCCATTCTCCATTTCTAAATAAATTTAGAAATAGTTATCCCAAGAGGTTTTGTAATACAGCTACAAACTCGTATCATTAAAATCCTTTCAAGCTCTCTGACGCAGCTCTACAAAACCATACATGACGTTGTTGTTTAATAAACAACGTCATGTATGGTTTTGTCCCACAGAATAATACCATGGAAAACCAATGTGAATAATGCCGAGTCCTAGAACCAAGCACGTATTCGCAACATAGAAGAGCGTGTGGTGGTTTTTAAAACATTCATCACCTCGTTACTTGGAATGCACAACCACAACAAAGTCGTATAAAGAATAAGCCCATGAGAACTTCAAGCAAAGAATCACCAACGAAGCATTGTCATCACATTCTCGAGGAAACATCAACAATGGACTTCATTGCACGATAGCTCAAGGTTAAAACATTGTGAAAACATAGTTAAAACTTTGGAAAAGCAAGGATAATGCTGTGTACTTTTTACAGTGCGCTTAATGGAATCTTAAGCGACTCAGTTGTGAATTCAACTGTGGTGTAACTACTTAGTTCTTACGGTTGAGGCAGTATTTTTAACACTTAAATAATTTCAGTCTAATTATATAATATGTAAATTCAATAACAGCCCGCCTTGAAACAATATGTGTATGTAATAATTTGTAAAATGTATGTAACAGTCATTCAAATGTTTATATTATTGTATACATGTGTAATAATGTTATGTGAATATATTACGTAATTTAATAATGTAAGAGCTGTGAGAATAATAAGTTCAAAGTTGCTAACAATGAGGTAACCTTGAGGTAATAATGAGTAATTAAGTTTAAATGCTACTAGCCATTATTAGAGCAGCAATAATGTAAATTTTGAGACAGCTTAAAAATAGCCAATCAACAGCCAGAAAATGCTTTAGTTAAATGAAGGTGTTCTATTGGACTAGGATTAGCCAAGCAGAGACTTGAAATACAGAAATTTACAAGTTTAGACGGTTGAAATCAAGTTAGTTGCCTGCAGACCGTGATAGTAACCGGATGCAAGATGCATCCTCTAGAGAAATATAATACGTATTCGTGTGAGAGGAAAAATAAGTTTGGTGTTAAAAAGTACAAGTAATTAATTAAAGAATCTCACAGCTCTCGATATCAGTGAAGTGCTATTTAATTTGTGTCAAGAATTAATAAAAAGGAGTGAATTAAAACTTAAAAATCTGTGTAAGCCTACATTCTTGTTGCATCACGCCCTGCCAAGACTTCCATGTCTCTAACAATAATACTGACGCAGCCGAGGCAAACATAAATATTTAATACTTAAAGAAACAAACAAATTACAAAGTTAATATTTTTTTAAACTTGGGGCAAAGACCACCTGAAAATACATTTGGGGCGAAGGCTACCGGAAACTGTTTAACATACATGCGGTTGCAACTACCCTAAGTTCGGCTCCCCAACAGTTGAAATATAACACAACTCTTTCAATACAACCTTTTTTTAAATTGACGCCCAAAGCATGGTGCTAATAAATAACAATACCTCAAATCGGCTTTTCCATGGGTGAAACAATAACATTTTACAAATTGGCGTCCATACGTGGAGCTAAAGACAATAACTACTTCACAGTGATAGGCTTTGTCCTGGCGTTGTTAACGCTTTCATGAAAATGTTAACTTAGTAAGCCCAGTAGCACCAGTGGATATAACAGTAAGGTCAGGCTGTTGTCTTTAGTGTGTGTAATTTCTTTAAAAAGCATGCCAACTAAAAAACAGCAAAAATCCTAACTTCACGAAATGTCAAGAACTTACGCCTAGGCGTGCTCATTAAATATATCAGCTGTTCCACGCATGTGAAAGGAAGCGAAAAAGGATATGCCGTTAGCTGTGCTACTTGAATAACAAAGGACGCATAGAAATGTATGGTTTTTATTTCTCTATTTGTGTATTACATTTCCATTATTGCGTATCTTCTTGTTTTCTTTTAGTTTTTAAGTCAACATTGCGATGGCATTTATAACAAACGCATAACGTTCTGACGAAGCGAAGTGAAGTTTGGCAACCACACGATCACTCCATATTGGTTGTCACGATAAGTCAAGAGATTTAGACCGCACAGTTGATATCCAACCCTTCTACTCATCTTTCGCTAGTCCTCTGCTAAAGCCACTGTGATAAACTCGCTTCAAAGTATTGACGCCATGTGCAGACAACCGAGTGGCGGCAATGGCCGAATGAATAAGTACCGTAATCTTGGATGAATGTGGTTACAGAGCATTCGAACGCAGAATGGCTGGCAAGAAATGCATGTAGCATTTTGCAGCAAAGACAGATATGAATAAGTTTGCATTAAACGTTCTGGTTCAGTATAATAAGTAATATTTAGAAAACATGTGGAATAAAATTTATTTTACTCAAGGGAGTTCCAGCTTAAATATTCCAAATATATTGTTCTTTTTATTGCTTTTTCTTTATACAAATTGTTTTTCACAGAAAACTCCAGGGGCTCTTTTTATGGAAATTAACTGCCTAGAATTTACTATGATAAAATATAGTATGTCGTGCCAGAAGAGTTTAGAATAATGGTGAATTGAAATTTAGAGTTTGCGAGTCTTAAAGCACCACACTTCTCGTATCGAAGGTATCGCGTCGGTGAAATTTGGCGAATTTATATTTTTAACGGTTATATCCTGTATTTTCAAGATGCACCATTTATTTCTTAATAACGGCGACTTACAACGCATCAAACGACCGTGATATTTAGTTAAACTAGAGTGTAATTCTAGTCCATTTTTACCTCTTTTCTTCGGAATTTTTGAGCATTCAAAAGCCTCTTTACGCCACCGTTTTTAATTTACATGCTTGAACAATTTAGGAGAGCTCAGATATTAAGGTTTTAAAATTGTTGAATGGTTATTAAAAACATTAAGTAATTACTTTGCATCCCTCGCCGTTAAATTGAAAAACTCCGTAACATAAATATAGAAACAATTGTGTTATGTACAGAAATTGAAACTAATCAGTGTCTGCACTTTTATGTCTTTACATCCGTTTTAAGTTCACAATGAAAGTTTATGTATTTCAGAATACATCTTTACCGCTCGCACGGGTTTTTGTGTCTCAGCTTAGGCCGGCTCCCCTTCCCATTCAAGGCTGCCTGCCTGCATTTAAAAACAGATTGATTAGTGTCGGTGAATGGCCTTCTCACTGCTCAGTTCTAGTAGTCTGTGACTTTTATTCGCGAGGTATACAAAACAAATCCTCACATATTAGAAGAAGTTAAGGAAAATACGAAACTGAATCATAAACATTGTAGCTGGAATGCGTTTACACGGTATATTGTCTATTGAACTGAGGAAGGACGGTGTCTCGAGCATTTGCTATAAGCTAAGGTTTTGAAAAGCTAAGTCAGAGGAAAGTCGCGGTCGGCTGTTGGCATGTCCAACTGCCGAAACACAAAAGCCTGTGCGAGCGGTAAGGACATTTTCTAGAAAGCCTGCAATAAACCGTTTTACACTGAAAGGGGATATACCATACGTATATAAGAATTGTACATATTAATAATATAATGCAGCAAAAAACATGTTAACACATTCAACAACCAAGAATTGTACAAAGCAGATTGTAAGAAACGGGCGAGCTAGCAAATCCAGGTAAAAGATAATTCTAAGTAGAGCCCATCTTTCACCAAGCTAATGAACAGGGAGCCGGTAGCGGTAAGGAGAAATAGAAAGAGACAGATAGAGAAAAGAAAGAGACAGAGAGATTTATTCCGCTTCATGACGAGTAAGCGCAAAACTTTAAAGTAGAATATTCTCATACATGTTAAGGTAACGCGGTCTGAGGACCAATTAGAAACGTCGTTACATTTTGAAGCGCAGAGGTAAGATTAGGAATGGAAAACACAGCAGCTGACGAGCACCCATAGCCGAGGACTAGAACACTGCAGTCGAGCGCATTAACCAGAGGAACGACGCCTTCCAGATGCTACTGATCAACGATTTCCCGCTAAAAATGTCGCCCAACAACCGTTTCCCGCTACAACACAAGAAGCATTTTGTAGTAGTGTATCAAAAGTAATTAATTACAAATTAAGAGACAATATCTCAAAACGGTTTGACATGGCTGATTAAAGTGTTGAATGTCCCGTTTTATGTTCTGCATATATTGTAACACTTCGTGTTAATAACATTGTGGATTTTTAATTTTTCATTCTGCATTGCCTTAAGGCTAAAAATAAATAAGAATTAATTAATATTCTGATCTGCAGACAGATTGCTAACTTATAGGGAAAGTATTATATACTGTGTGTAAAATTAGAGGACACCTGTAATTTACTATTTAAATTAAGGGCACGAAAAACGTCAATAGAACCATAAAATAGAGTTGCATGCTCACTGAAATAAACGAATTTGTATGTGAAAGATCGCCGACTGGACACTACTCTCGAGCCATATAAAGCATTATAAACGTGTTTAAGAGCTACAAAGTTATAGTTTGTACAGGTCTGACCAGACACACCTGCGTGTGTAAGCTATGTCACGAACACTTGATGACTCCAGAGATGCGAGGCGCGAGAAACAATAAAACAAACTGTTGTAATATATTAGAATAATGGTCTGTACACCGTTTGTAAATACGCACCAAAATGTCAGATAATGGCTACAATCATCACGTGCCTAGACCTCTTTCTTCAGGCTATGTGAAACCTTACTGTGAATTACACCTGAATTACCAAAAGGATTCTGATGTAAAAACTTTATCACTAACAACCGTATTCAAAATGAATATACAGGATGTCCAAGAAATCGTCATCCATTTTTAAATTTCTCTACAGATTCCCTGTACTAAATAGATGAAGCATTGTATTTCAACAAAGATTTTATATAGAGATTGATGCAGTAATTTGTATCACAAATTATATAAATGTAAAGAGTGATTATAGTATGAATATGCATTATTATGTGACATTGATTTGAGATGTTTGTTGATTGTAATTATTGTTGGGAAGTAAGTTTATACTGCCTTACTGAAACTGACAATAATAGCGTGCAATAATGCAGCGAGGGGGTGAGCTGTTTATCATTATTGGAAACGAGGAAGTTACGTAATATTGGCGCGTTTTTCTTTTAGAATCTTCTGGAACATTTCCCTAGAGCATATGTATTCATAATTTTCATTGGATATTAAAATAGACGCTAATGTTGGCGCGTTTTATTAGCCAATTGCAGCTCAGTTATAATCTTTAGGCATATCGGGGTGTATGAGTATAAAAAGCCAAGTCAGAGGTAGATCGCCCTCAGTTCATCGAAAATATTTGTAAAGTACACGTCGCCTTCAGTCAGTCAGTTCGTCGAAAGTATTTGTACGGCACACGTCGGATATCAATTTGCAGGTTACGCGTAACAGAGTTATGAAAAATCTCAAGTGTTATAAAGTTAATTATACAAAAAGTTGAAGTACGCGAATTAAGAATTATCAGTAATGAAGTTATTATAACAGTTTCAGTTTGGCGAGTGTCAAGATCAATGTGTAAATGTGATAGTAAATGTGTTCGACAATAAAAGTGTAAAACAAATTCTTTCATCAGTGTTATTTTTGGATAAGAGACTCCTTTCCGTTTACACAACCTGTATAAAGAGAAGTGCTTGACCAAAAAGATCGTAGCTAGCCGGAGGACAGAGAACCAAAATTAAATAAAATAACAGTAGCATTCTTTCAAACGAACATTAATACTGCCGCAAATTGCTAACACCAGATGGAGCTAACAAGCCTAACAAATGAATCACGTCACAAGATGGCTTCACCGTGTGAAGTAAACACACATACACAAACATTATAAATTTACCATTGCAAATTGGCTACCAGAACGTGGGGCTACAATAATGTTAAATAAATAACATAATACCGCTACAAGATTTGAAAAAATACACTTTTTGAGGTCCTCTGAAAATCTTTGTGTGTGTGCTTGTGAACACCACTCAAAGCCGAAAAGTCGGGTGAATACCAAATTACTGTAGTTAATTCGGGTATCCTTTAAGGACGGAACACAAAGGCTTTCATAAAATTTTCCCTATCCTAGAATACCCTTTAAGTAGATGAACTTTGAGCCATTTTTGAAAACATAAAAATAATTAAAGGTTTTGATTACAATACCTGTGTTTGAGTAACAAATAAAATGTTTATTTTAATTTTCACCCGAAATTTTCATCCAAAGATGAAAGTAAATTAAACACACATAATCTTGTTAAGGTCCTTTGATGCATTGTAGGAATAGTGAATGGCGATTACTGATCACCATAGCAACCATGTGTTAATTTATCTGTTTATGCTTATTTTAGCAATACTCATAATATTAAAACTTAATAAAATGATTACAACTAACACTTCGTTTTAATTTTTCGGAAAAGCTACCTTTGGCACATCCTGTATGACCTAGAAACCATAAGACAAAGAAAATTGTAGGGATAATTAAAATATACAATTTATACGAGAAAAGGAATAAAAAACATCCGAAATGCTTGTTGTTATATACTTTAAGCTTTTCCAATTTGAACTATGATACATCTACAAAACGTTTTTGAAAACATTTTATTATTAAGTTTTACTTTCTCTGCTACGTATAATAACTAAGGGAAGTATTGCATTCTACCCAAAAATTCGATACCCAGATTTCACCGGAAATGCATGTTTTGAAGTCCCCATGAATTAAAAAATTAGAAAAAGGTGCGTGTGTGTCTCTGAACAGCATAATTCAAAAACGATAAGTCGGATAAATTCCAAACTTGGTATTTAGGTTCAGTGGCTTTCAAAGAGACGACATGAAGATTTTCAAGAAAATTCCCTTACCCCACACTACCCTTTACAAGGAACATTATTCGAAAATTTTGATTTTATAAAAATGGCTCCAACGATTTTGATTAAAATATCATATACTTAAGATATTTTCATGACAAATTAAACGTATATCTTGAATTCTATTGGAATGTCCCCAAAATTCCTCTTCTTCTGAATATCTTTTGCATAACTGCTAAACCGTAAGATATAGACAAAATGTACAACACAGAAAATATAGATCTCGATGAAACACACAATTTATGTCATATACATTTTTTGTCCAGTGAACAATTTCCGAGATATTCCTTGTTATTCAATACTTCTAATTTTTCTCAGATGGAATTTACCCCTGATCATGTAAAGAGAATGAAATGCTCTGCATAGCAACCAGCTCTTAAAAATTTGTCTATCGCTTAAGGCCTACCATATTTCCCTTGCACCTACCAGGAAATTAGCAATAAAATATTTTCTGCAAGTGGTTATCTCAATTAACATGAAGTAGGTGGAAAATAAGTGTTTGTAAAAATAGTTTGTATAAAAGTAGGGAAAGTCATGTCAGTGTAACACATATTTTTAGCTTTTGCATTCATTATAAGTAGATTATAATTTTTGACAATATATAATCGGCGAGTTGTATTAAATGCCTTCCAAAGTTTATTGAATAAGTAATAGTTTACTTTAAAATTAATGTACGTAGTCATACACCTGAGAAATCAAACTACTTCTCAAAATCAAATATCATGCAGTTTTGCACAGCTTACAATTTAGCCACAATTCAAATCTATGCAATTGTATATTGCTACAGTGAGGCTTTCATAGTTCAGGTATGAATAAAATACATTTTAAAAATGCTTCAAAAACTTTCTACGCTCTAAAAAAATAATTTTCAAAATTGTTTTTGCTTAAGTAGGGCAAAATTAATTCACAGTCCCATACATTTACATGACCTGAAGGATTAAGGAAAATTTCATTAATCTTAATCAAATGGTATAGGAGAATCATGAACTAAGTGTCTGAAAATATTAAAATTACATTAGCGGATAAGTGAAGCAAAACTACGTACTGATAAGGCCATTGTCACACTGATGTCGCAGACTGAGCTGTGATTTTTATAGTGAAAACACATGGAACACAAAGTACCCTGGCTCGGCCTTTCTCTTCCATAATGTCCCTATTCCTCGGCAAAACAATTATAAAGCTTTGGTTATAACGGCTGATTTTAGGTCTGTCTTTCGCCCAACGATCAGCTGCCTGTACTTTATGGTTACAAGGTTATGGTATGCAAGGTTGCCACAAGGGAAATAAGGGTCATATTTATCAAGAATCGGAGTATTGAATTCGGAACTGGCAAGTGAAATGCGTAATACACACAAATTAAAAATATAGCATTATGCATATTTAAACAATTTTATGTGAGGATATAGGCACAAGAGGCTTTATTACAAATGCTTTTCATATTGCTCCAAACTTTAAAAAACTATTTCAAATCTAGCTTATCTCAAAAACAAATCCAGACCCGCCTTTATAATACATACTTATAAAAAAGGGAGTACAGTTGAATTGACGTAAACAACATACACATTCAGACGTTCCAGCATGCATAATTATCATTCATAATTAATACTTTTATTCCCCAATTAATGTAACACCCACTGCGTGGAGACATACAACTAATGGAAAGAAAATACTGTATTCCTTCGTCATTGAATCAACACAACCACGGATGGGACGGGATAATAAACTTTTCTCCGCACTGAGGCTGCAATATCTGCGCGCAAGATCGCGCTAAAGATAACTTACAACCAAGATTTAATGTAGCAAAGAGAAAATCGGCCGAAGTTACGTTTCATTTTTTCCAGTGATGTGTGCCTCCAAGAAAAAAATCTGATGTGTTACACATGACTTCCTCTACTCTTGTACAAACTATTTTTACAAACGCTTATTCTCCATCTACTTCATGTTAATCTTATGGCTAATTTTCTTGTAGGTGCAAGGGGAATATGGTAGGCTTTAAGCGATATTCAAATCCTTTAAGAGCTGGTTGCTATGTAGAGCATTCCATTCTCTTTGCAATTCCAGAGCTTAAAAAGGCGAATAACGAATTTTCCATTTGAGAAAAAGTATAAGTATTGCAACATTCAAAGCAATGACGAATATCTCGGAAATGGTTCACTCCGCAAAAATTATATATGACATAAATTGTGTGTTTTAACGGGATCTACATTTTTTGTGTGGAACAACTTTTAACTCTTTTACGATTTACCAGTTATGCAAAAGCCATTCAGAATGAAGAGGACTTTTAGAGACATTCTCCGAAAATTTGAGATATACATTTTGTTTGCCATGAAAATATCTTAAATGTATGATATTTTAATCAAAATCACTTGAGCTATTTTTAAGAAAATCAAAATTTTCGAAAACTATTCCATGTGAAAGGTAGTCTAGGGCGGAGGGATTTTCTTGTAAATCTTCTTGTCGCATCTCTGAAAGAAACTGAACCTAATTACTAAGTTTGGTATTTATCCAACTTAACGTTTTTGAGTTACGTTGTTCAGACACATAGACGCCATTCACACAGATATACATCCACACAGACACACAACGGACTTTTTTCTAAACATGCTTTTTTTGGATTCAGGGTCCTCAAAACATGTATTTCCGTGAAATCTTGGTATCGAATTTTTGGATGGAATACAATACTCCCCCACTTGCTATACGTAGTAGAGATAGTAAAAATCTGTGTACGTTGCTAGGAAAAAAGTCCTTTTTTGTATCTAAATGCTATGACGCGCACATTCGCGCCAGTAATTTAATATCGCCAAATTTAATATCTATTCTGATTGTTGTTTACATAGCGTTGTATGAGAATTCAGTCGTTCGTATTTCTGCTGTCACGCTTCTAATGACATATCTGGGAATTCTATGTATCTCTTCCTCTCCACAAACTGTCACTTTTACCAGCTCCCTGTGCTGCTAATGATATATCTGGGAATTCCGATGTATCTCTGTTTTGTCTCTCCTCGGTCCTCTCTCCCATACTCGCTGTTACTTTTTTCAGCTCCCTATGTTACTAAAGTTGAAGTTGCTAATTGTTTTAACTGGCTAGCACGCTTTCCTGTACAAGGTATTTTTACAAATATTCCTTTACGTTCATAAGATTATCATATTTGATATTACATGCTATTATAATATTTATCCTATTTACACCTGTTCCCTTTTCTTACTTATTTCCATTTTAATATATTTTCCCTGTTATTACTTCCCCTATCGTTTATTTACATATCTATAATCATAATCTTTATGTCAACTTAGGCGTATTAATTATGGAATAGGTGTTCCCTTACATCAGACCTTTCAATATCATCCATGTGCTTCCAATTGTCTGTAGGTTATGTAAAATGCTGGAATTAAACGCACAATTATTTTTAAATCATTCAACTTTGCAGATGAAGAAAGGCAACTAACACAGAATAGTATAATGGGCATACAGCACGAAACAAACATAAAAAGAATCTTAAAAAATCAGAATCATTTTGTCAAGTGATAATTAGTGACAATTCGCCTGAGGAATATGAACTCTCAAGTTTGCTCTGGTGTTTCGTTTTCGTTGTATATCCACTAGTCTTATCTTGTCTTGCCTGATACAGGTTTCTGTCATTGCTCCGGGCGCACTTCAACCTTGGGCTTATTGTGCTACCTGTATGTTTTTAAAGCCAATTAATTATGCCTGCACCCTTTACCTTTACCAAGTCTCTTAACAGATATGGTTTCAAATTCTTCCGGTAATAAAAACATTTCCCCAAAAGTAATAAATCTCCTTGAGGCCTTGCCTCACAGAAGCATAAAATGTGCTGGGCTGCTTCAGTTTCTTTCTTGCAGTCTAAGTTACCCTGAAACACTCCGATCGTGTTAAGATGCTTTTTCACAGAAGCATGTCCTGTGAGTAATGTAGTAATTTTTCTCCGCTGAAGTACGTTACATATAAGTACACTTTCAGTTCTTTTCTTACATGATTTCCTAATAAATAGGTTACCGTGCTTGTTTCTGGAGCTTTAAGCCAGGTTATATGATGTTCTACTTTGGGTCAGGTCGTAATAACCTTTCTTACTAAACATTGAGATATTCCTGGAACCGGCTCTGGCCCAATAAATTGTGGAGCTGCTCCTTGTCTTGCAAGTTCATCGACTTTTTTTATTTTAATCTATGCCAATATGACCCGGCACCCAAATGAGTTTAAACTCATTCTTTTCTGCCAACTTATCCACTAGAGTACTCGCTTCGGTGTCGGCAACTATTGCAGAATGGAAAAGAATAACTAACTTCCAGGATTGTTTATGAGTATTTTGACATATGGTCCGCAGAAGCACATTATCGAGTAATCATTCTTTTCTTGCATATATCCTCTCACACTTACTGGAAGACATGTGAATAATTCGGCGCGTACGGTTTCAACATGACGGACTACTTGAATTCAGTGTTAGGGATTAGGGGCGATATGCACAGTCATTACCTTAAAGATACCTTAAGGTTTCCGTAAGGAAAGGAAAAGGATAGGCGAAGGTATGATTTCGTATGCAGAGATGATTTTTAAGGACTCCTTAGCCTTGAGGATGCCTTGAGGAGCGCCTTCGGAAATACTCGGAAAATGTCCGTGAAATTATTTGAGTGTTCATAATTCTCATACGAATACGTCACTTTCAGCCAATAGGAAATATTCATAAACATAAACACGACGCACATGAATAAGCATGGCGGGTGAAACTCCTCATAAGATATTTTCTCCAGAGGAAAAGTCAATTTTAATTGATCTAATCAAAGAGAAGCGAATTATTGAGGATAAACGAACGGACATTGTAAGTGTTGCTAAGAAGAAGGCAGCATGGGAGGAAATCGAACACCAATTTAATAGCAGCAATGCCGTGTTCAAGGTAAGAAAATAAGTTTGGTTAAGTAGGTATTACAACTGCGAATATCTAACAGCATTTGTGGTATAATTTATTCAAATGTAATTACTACAGTTTCATGGAGTATTCTAATTTTTTAAATACACTTACTATATTAAATAGAAGCTCAACACGATTTGTCAGTGAAGGTTAATGCATCTGCCATTCAATTCGGATTGGTGTTATAAAAATATGCATCGAATTCAAAACTATTTCGATACACCAAGTAATTTGTATTTTAACGTTTGCCAAAAATAACTGATTAGGAACCTTAAGTTCCGTATTGAAATCATTTCAATATGTATTGAGCCCACCTTCCTAGAACATTGATGGTGTGTATGTTTGTAATGCGGAGAACCCAAATTCGATCTCTCATTTAAAACACGGATCGAACGTATAATACTCAATATGGCAAAGCTACTCATTTGAATACTGCATGAAAATATGGTAAATGCATATTCACTTCTTAAGGATATCCATATGTGACAATAGGCAAAAATTCACAAAAATTCATTTTCGTGTTATTAAATACTATAATACAAAAATCTTGCCAGTTTATCGAAGACTTGCCAATGATGAGCTTCTTAAAAGATGCAGATCAGGCAAGACACAAAATGCTAATGAGTAGCTTATCATGTCATCTGGGCAAAATGCCCCATGAAATATTTGTTTACAAAAAGAAATTGGAAATTTGTGTAACTTCTGCTGTGTCTCAGTTCAACATGGGGTATAGGGCTAGTCAGGAACAAAGTTCATTTATTAAATAAAACATTCATAAGTCAGAAACACTGCTATTTTTATGATGCAATTTTGAAACCTCTTTTCTCATTTTTTAGGTTTTTCAGCACTTTTTTCAAATGTAAATTGCTCCACACAATGCAGTTTTCATGATAAATGTATGCACTTTGCTGTAAATGCTAAGATATAACACATAAGATAATGATGAGATGAATTTTGTATAAAGTGAATAGTTCTGATGTAATTAAATAATAATTGTTATGCTTTGACAATTGTTAAAAATATTCATATGACATATTAAGTATTTTTTTTTCTTCCAAACTAGCAGGGTAATCAAAAGTTCATCTTTAAAATTAATTGCAATACTATTAAAGAGTGTAAATAAAAATATTTTTTTAAAAAAAAACAACTGCATCGTGTTGAGCAATTCTTCGAAATGCTAAAAAATTAAATAAAATTATTAATAACTCTGGAAATAATTTGAACAGATGCATGAAATTTGGTACATATACTACTCATTAAGTCCTAGTTCTTTTGTTTAAATTTCAAATAAATCAAATTAAAATTGTGGATTTTATAAATTTCACAAATAGATATCCTTAAAGCAGCCCTATTACTTGAATTAATTATGCATTGCTGTATTGCAATATTTTATATAAATTAAACAATGGTGTATTTATGGTAATAGTTACACAATTTCTTTTGTTTATTTCAGCGAACTTTGGCCCAGCTAAAAAAATGCTGGGATAATATAAAAACAAAAAGGAAGAGGGACATGGCAACCGAGTCCAGGTTAATTATGAAGACTGGTGGTGGTCCACCACCTCCTACCGCATCAGCAACACCAGAACTTGAGCTGGTAGTGCCCCATTTGGGTCACAATATGGGGTTCTGGTTCGACTCTGATGCTAGTGCTATCAGATCACTTCCAGGTACCTAATCATGCACTTACAACACATTCTTGTAAAGCAAATAATGCTTGATTTTCTAAATATTAACTATTAGGGAAAATGTGCTCTATTTCTATGTATTAAATATTTATTACTTAATTTTTCAGTCTTATCGGCACCAACCTGTAGCCAGCTTGACACTGCAGCTGCGGGTAGCAGTTTTAATGCGCAAGGTAATTAATTTAAATATGTTATTTGAATATAAAGTTTTATGTGAAATAAACTATCAAATTGGAGAACTCATAATTCCATTATAGCTATCTATTACTTCCTTTGAAAAGAAATTATGATAATTATTTTGAAGTTGTTATAACAACGTTTTAATCTAATGAGATCTAATCCACTTTAGCTAAGAGATTTACTTATTCCCAATCGCAATCTTTAAAAATTGTAACCTTGTGTAACTTTAATGTGTTCACGTTACCATTACTCATTCTTATGGAGCTGTGTACCTCAGATACATTCTCATAATTCAAGTACTGAATTAGATTTTCTTAAGTGGACACAACATTTCAAAATAATTAATTGTATTTCGTTTTGCTTATATATACATATAAAACAATTTTAGTTAATTCACAGCAGAAACTATTATTATTTCAGACTCGCAGTGTACTCCTGTTGCCAGCGAAAGCACTACTGCCGGTTCTTCTTCACAAGGTAATTTAACAAACTAATAAAATATATATTCACTGTATTATTTGAAACAATTATTTTTTTATTTATTATATATAATAAGTAATGTGGTTTTATTATTATCTACAGCTTATTATTGTTTCAAAAACAGCATTGATTATTTTATATTGATATGTTACAGATCAGTCATGTGATGCATCAACTGACAGAGATGCCCCTGTCACAGTAGAAGAAGGTAACAGTAATTTAAACAATGATACGGCAGTGGGTCTGTTCAACTGCAAATAACAGTTTATTGCAACATAATTGTTTATTCATAAAGCATTAAATAATAATTTAATGAATCTTTTTCTTGATAGGTCAAAATCATCCATCACTATCAACTCCACGTCCAAAAAAACGCCTTTCGAGGGAGAGCCTTGTGGAGGATGAATTAGAGCAACGCATAAAAAGGCATAGGTTCCAGATGGAGTGCGATTTGAAGCTGCAGTCCCTCCGGGAGAAAGAACTCCAACTTCTTGTGGAAAATGCTGGGAAGGAAGAAGAGCGGAGGAGACAAGCTTTCGAATGGGAGGAGGAAAGGAGGAAGCTGGCTTTCGAGTGGGAGGAGGAAAGGAAGAAAAAGGCATTCGAGGCAGAGGAGAGAAGAAAGGAAGAAATGCATGTGCTACAATTGGAACTGAAAAAGAAAAGTGTTATTTAGGGCAGAAAACTGTGTTGTACATCGTCCCACAATCTTGTAAGCAAATTATGTATTCACAGACTTGTTTAGCTCGAAGTTCAATACCTTTGGAATTGCTTTGTTGAAGGAACACTTGTCAGAAATGTGCTACAACTTCCTCAAGCTTCAGTCTTTAACATTTATCAGTGCAAATAACATTAAAATTAAGTATTTACAATATTTTCCATTCCATCCTCGAGAATGGGTTTAATTATAAGCTAACAGAATGGTCAAACTTATAATAATACCAAATAATTCATTTCGTTACTTCTTTAATAAAAATTAGTTGCTTGCAAATTCAAACTAAACAAAATATTAATACTGTTAACATGTGAATTATACTTTTTAAACCAAGAACTGTTTCAAACTTATTATAGTTATTAATTTAATTACAGTTTTGATGTAATATCTAATTAAATTATGGTGTAAGTAATTCATTTACTTCAAAACAAAATGTTAAACATAGATACACCAAAAACGTGTAATAAAATAGTTTATTAGCCTGTTTTATACACACTGATTTTCAGTATTACAAAATTGGTTACGTATATATTGTTGAGGTTTAACATTCGTTAACCTGGTATGTAGGTCATTTCAGACGATAAATGTATGAAATAGAAATGATGCTCAAGTTTATACACATTTCGGGATTAATAATTGTTTGCATATTTAAATTATCCAGTTAATCGCATTGCTGAGAGGGACACTAGTTAAAAACAGAATACCCTGTTGTACATACCATCACTGAATAAACAATATTGCACAACTGACATTTTAATAGTTTTTATTTTATATTGTTATGTTAACCTTGCTTGAGTTGTCAGTATTTTGGTGAGTGGTTTCCTTTTTAGGCATGCGAATCTTTTCTTCCACGCTCCGTTCGCTCTATTATGTTCCTTATTGATTAGTGAACTCTATTGTATCTGAAGTGAAAGGAATAATATAAAACATTATTTTTTATTGTTGCAAAAATGTAGCTTGTGTAATTACAGAATACTAGCATACTAAAGAGCACACAAAATTATCTCCTAAAGCTGATATGATATAGATAACCTGCTGATTTACCAAAAATGTAACATGTAATAGCTTTCCTTCACACTTTATCCAGGCTTAGGACTGGCAGCAAATATACTGGCGTGTTTAAAAGCTGGAAGAATTTCCGCTGTCAAAATCTTAGGCTAAATCTGGTTCACAGAACGTATTTACACTATGTACACTCCCAGATAACAAGAGAAACAAACACAGAAAAATTGCAACTCTGTTGTTAAAAGTACATTTTTATATGGTTCAGAAATATGGATCTGCCCTTGGTCCTTGTTACATACAAATGCTCAGTTAAAATGTCTTTGTATGAACTGTTGCCTGAGAATGCGTGCCCGTGGGTTCTGTACAGCATTGGCATTGGCCACAGGTATACCCTCTACTGGATCTTCTTCCACATTCTCGAAGTAATCTCGCCTCTGAATGCCAATGTTGTGTAAAATAGCACATGTAACAATTATGGCTTGTGTGGTGATTGCTTTTGTAAGTAATTTCCTCCTTAGACAAGGAAATCTTTGTTTCCATACCCCGTTCAGTCGTTCTATGATATTTCTAGTGGATTTGTGAGCTCTGTTGTATCTGAAATTAAAGGCACAAATTATTGTATTTCAGTGTGTATTCTTGTAAAAATCTAGCTTTAGTAAATTTACATTTCTGTTATGCTTTTTGAAGCACAGAGAGTTAATTACGTACATGTATATTTCACACTTATTTACCCCCCATCGGTATCATTCTCATGACATGTAAGTATTCAAATGGAAATTACCTTCGTTCTGCTGGGGTTCTCACGTGATGATCCAGTATAGGAGTGTAAAGGTAGGGCAGTTGTGGATAGCCATTGTCTCCAAGCAGAATTCCATGTACTCTGCCATCAATAAATTTCTGACAAATAGCAGAGTTGTCAAAAATTCTGCTATCATGCGTTGATCCTGGCCAACGTGAAACAATGTCCATGATCTCCATCTGAGGTCCACAAATTAGCTGAACATTAAGAGACATCCAACCCTTCCTATTCCTGTACAATTCGGCAAACTGTCCTCCGGGACTTTGAATAGGAATATGGGTGCAGTCTATTACACCTGAAAAGATATAGAAATAATGTACAGTTGCTCAACCTTTTATGAACATAAATAAAAAATGCAGCATTTGAAATTACTATTGGCTTTCATTCACGTTGCAACTGATTTTATGAGACTCCTTCAATATAGAGTTTTGATCCACCTACCTATGCTTAAGAAAATGTTATATTATGCCCTTTCATTTGTATCCATATTTTCAAATTTGGTATCTACTATCATCATGAGTGTCTCATGATTTATTAGCTTAATGATAGGTAATAAGCCACTACCCTGTTTTAGTCATTAGTAAATATTATTATTACCTGTTACACCTGGAAACTGAGCCACTTCATAGAATAAGTTTCTATTGTTGCCGTACTGTTGTTCCGTTAATGGAAATTTCACAAATTGACTTAAGTTCTGCGCAATACCAATAGACACTCGCTTGATAATGCGGCTCACTGTGCTCTGGTTTATCTTTATGAGATCTCCATTAACAATCTGAAAATACAAATAATGAAACTAAAACATAAGTTTATCTTAAGTATAAACACAATGAAACTGTAACTATTACTATCATTAAAACATTAGGAGCATATTTCAGAATAAATTAAAACTTATTTACTAATAGAGCGATGCCAAAAATATACTAACCAATTAAAATCACATTAAAGAAGGCTTTTTAAGATAAAAGGAAAGCTTTTACACTACTACAATTTTAGGAATATATTTTTATATCTAAACTAAAACCGGCTGTACCAAGCTAAAAGCATGCATTTTAGCCAAACAGCTCATGAGCAGTGAACATCCCTCCCCCCAAAAAATAAATTAGCCGTAAATTTGGAAGCAGACAAACTAAGCAAAGCTAAGCTAACCTAACCTAAAATTTTACCGCTAACACTCGCACGCTATCCATTTTACTACTTATATACTATGCAAGGGGCTGAAAATCACATTCTCAGATATCAAATTGACGCACATTTTTTGCACGTTATTCTTATATAACGGACACAATCTGTGCATACCGCCCAATGTTTTGAGTACACTTATATAACTGAATTAGCTTTACAAATAGGTTTTAATTACACTTTATTTACCTGGAAATCTCCAGTTGCATAAAATCTGAGTGCACAGAGAATTTGATGAATTGGAGGAAGTGGTAGGCCTCGTTGTGTCCTCCGTTCTTGAAAATGCACTAGTGGCAAAATAGCTTCTGTTACAGTATTCTTTGAGAATCTGTAACGTTTAAAAAACTGTAAATCGCTATAATGCTCTAGAGGGTTTTCGTGGTCTCGCAAATACCTCCTTTGCAATGGTGGCTCATGTTCCAAAGCTATATTTTCCATAAAATCGAGAAACTCGATCAATTCGTGGTTAAGTATACCCGCCATTGTGCAAAATACAATGGAAGGAATCCTTAAGGAGACGACAAGGTTGCTTTCGACAACCTTCGCTGTTCCTTGAGGAAGCCTCAAGGCCTCCTTAAGGATTTTAACTCTGAATACGAAATTCGTGCAAACTGCTAAGGAAACCTTAAGGTATCTTTAAGGTATTGACTGTGCATATCGCCCTAGGAGTTAGCATTCGGAAGGAAGGGCATCCAGTGACTGGAGCGCAGCGCTGCACGTAGGCCATAGTGGGCCCTTTGTGCTTACTTTTTCTCAAAACATGACTGCCTTGCCCTTGTACCCTTGACAAGAGCCTTCCTCCTACCGCTGGGTAATAACTATTAGCAAACAAAAGGCGATCCTCATTAGGACGTTGAGCAGCAACGTAGTCAAATGTGCGTTTTCTGTATTTTCCCTTCACCTTCGTCAACAGCCAGAATAGTTTGTAAACCGGTGAGTTATTCAGAACGTGTCGTTCCGTTTCCTACGCTGGACATCACCTGAACTTAAATCTGATGATGTGAATCAACATCAACAACCTCTTCACCAAACACTCCCGTGAAAAGTAAAACTAAACAAACATTTTCATGTCTGCCACCCGAGACGTATGCTCTACCGTTTAACAATCGCTAAAGACGTGGCAACTTGAGGTTTGCTTTAAAACGCAAACCTCGTAAAACCAAACATTATAGCTCTACCAACTTGGGACGGGTGGGAGGCGGGGCCGTCGTGTTTTAAAAACTACTTGTACAACGTTACCCCTGGGAGGAAGGGATGAAGGGAAGATCCCAAGGGCGACCAGAAGCGACGACGATGTGTGCTAGCAAGGTCGAGGTCACTAACGATTCCAACATCCTGATATCGGCTAGCCCTGCAACCTTGAGGTTCAGGGAATAAACGACACTCTCCCTCCAAGCGCCAGAGAGAAATCTTTCAAGAGCGCTAATTCTACCGCCCTGCCCTAATACACCAACCGCGTAGCCTGGACCTATAGCCCTGAAAAGATGGGGTGAAACTGATGAAAGAAATGACAGGGACAGGAAATAGAAGACAGAATTCCTGTTAGAAGAGGAGCTACCCAGCATTCCCTACCGACATAGAGAAACCACGAAAAAACTGTGAACAGCGTGGCTGAACCGACAGGAATCGAACCCGGGATCTCCTGAATGCGAGCCTTACACCTCACGGCGGAGCCATCTCCCTCGGTAGTGTTACGGATTACCTTGATGTACATTTGAGGCAACAATGGATTGGTCGTAGTGGTCTTGTTCCATGGCCAGTTCGGTGGCAAATATGTTTTCTTCAATGGACTTTTTCTTTTGCGACCGTGAACAGTTTACTTAATAAGACTCCAATGGACCCCTTGAAGACCAGACTGACAGAATGTTTGTAGCTGTTGAAGAAGTGTGCCAATCTGGAATATTACAATGCGTACATCAATCTACGACGGATCGCTGTGCAGTTAGTCATGATTATGGCGATGGACATTTTGGGTTACCTACTTTAAACAAAGAGATCCAAATAGAAGAGTTTGATATTAGCTGTTGGTTGTACCTGCTTTACGTTAAAGTGTACGGTAAGTGTAGGGTTTTTCACTTAATTTGTTTTGTAATTCTAAGTTGCTTGCCTATACCTATGAAATGATATTAAAGCAGCCAGAATTAATGGGTATATTAGACTATTTAAATCGCCATGAACCACAGTCCAAAGGACATTACATTCTGACACGTTAAAATTAAATCACTCGTAATACACCGCCTAACACCATAGATTTCTTGTATCAAAACAATTCGTAAATATCCCTGAACAAGCTCTGAAACAAGCTCAACCACCTTGTGGATGATTTTCAGCCACGCTTCTGAGAACTGAAGAGCGGCTCTATACCTAGAAAACAGTTGAATGTTTGGTAGACGATCACTATGCATGATATACTTAATTAATATAATTAAATAGACCCTCGCCTCTCACCGAGGCGGCCCGGGTTCAATCCCAGGGACCCGCATTTGGGATTTGTGCTGGACAAAGCGGGGCGAGTTTTCTCCGGGTTCTCTGGTTTCCCCCGCCATTCATTCCACCAACTGTTCCATCATCACCTTTCCTTTGATCCATTTCGCCGTCATTTCGTTTCATCTACTTCCTTCATCCCATACCAGGTATTGGGCTGATCACCCATCCTGGATATTCTGTCTGCTCCACAAGAGTGTCTGGTCCTCGACGGGCCTCTGGCCCCAGGAACCCGCTTGTAAGTCCTGGGGGTGTGAGTCCTACATAAAATGAGGTTAAATAGCGAATGAATGAATATAATATACCAATAAATAACATTTCGTTCCCAAACTCCTCTCATCTAGAGCATTTTAGGCGTCACAGATACTCTACGGATCCAAGTACAGGGTATAGTCGAAATAAGTTCATCCTCTAAACCTATTATACTAGACACCATTTTGAGTAAGTTTTGTTAACATTTTCGTCTATATTTTAATGTAATGGATGTTATATTAATAAACTCATTGTTCAGTTTGAACACAAGGCCGACTAATGAGAGTGCAGTTGCCTCCGGCTTGTTACCTTGTTTTAAGTAATTATGTAAACAAAGCAACGGGTCCGGAAGGTGCATTCAAGTGTTAATATCAGAAGCATGACGGAATAAACTCAAAAGTAATTTACAACGAGTTCTTGCAAAGAAAAGAAAATCGATGAATTACAAATTAAAACTCAGAAAATACCGAATAAAGTTAAATTCTACGGAAATAAATAAATCAACGTACCTCATCATAAATACAAAAATAAAACGGGAATTGAAGATCTTCAAAGATTTATGACTGTGGAGAGTTTTGAGCTGTTTATGTGCGCTTAGTACCTCCAATGACAGGTCGTGCATGCTTGTTTACATGATATAACTCAAGGTAGGACATATTGGGGGCAACTGCTATTCGCGGAACGACTTATATTAGTCTGTATTTCAAGCTGAAAACATTGTATTTCATTAATGTAGCATTAGGATTAAGATGGACGAAAATATTTTTAACAAAACTTATTCAGAATGGTGTTTATCATCATTGGTATAAAAACGTCTATTATATCTGTATAAATAATAATCAGGGGTGCAATACGCGATATATACTTATACTGACTGGAAGTTAATTTGATCCTTCAAACTGGTACCTGTCACAAAAATTTATTTTCCAATAAAATGTACCATTTTCTTTCAAAATATATTGTTTTTATTTTATTTTTTCCTTCGTTGCTGTGTGTCTTGCTTGTAGTTTGAAATGCAAGTATCAGATTGCTTAAACTTTTGAATACAAAAGTCCTATTGGGGGCTTTCTCTATACAAGACAAAGTATAACCCTGAATTAGAGGTGTAATACAATGAGATGAAACCCGGTTCCGTCTTTGTATTATTACCTCCACTTTCACCTGCGTGCAGTAAGCAACAGTAGTATTGTATTCCAAGAAATATTGTATATCAATATTCACCGGGAATACAGGTTTTGTTGTAAAAAATGTACATCTTGAATGTTGTGTGAATTCCTCTTCATTCTGAATGATTTTGTTGAGCTTTTCAGAAAATAGAGACAAAAGCTTATCACGCTAAAAATTTATGTCAAATTTCTGTGACATTTGCTGTTTACGAGGCAATGGAACATGGATTTTAAAGCAGAGGGGATTCAGCATCGATCCAGGAATGAGGATATTGTACCGACACCCCACGAGGGCCGGAACGGAGGGATGAGGTGAGAACAGATACCGGACGACCAGAACCAGTGATGGCATAGCAATGACAGGACCCTTACATTTCCAGATTGAGACGTTCCGGCAATCCAACAGGCAGACCGGGGATCCCACCTTACACAGGGTCCAACGCCCTCCCCCAAAGTGCTGTCATTATACCGGGCAACCAGCCGAAGGCCGATGGACGTAGAAAGTTTACATAGAGCATCCTTTTTCCCTATCATACTGCACCGAAACAGCTCTGAAATAGACCAGAAGGGGTGAAGCATGGATGAAATTATTATTGGAACGAAATGGAGGGACAGGAAATTCGGGGGATAAAAGACACCACTCCAGAATTCGTCTGATGACCAGATGAAACCCGCGACAAGATCAGAGTGGGTGGTCGCTGGGAATCAAGCTTGGGACCGCCGCTACCGCCTAGGTTTACGAGATAGTTGTTGCTCTTGGTTAGATGTTTCAACACTTATATTTCATTCATTTGTTTCTCGTGATATCACGTAAAGAGTATGGAACTTTTAATGGCAGCATAAAGTGACTTATTTTATATCGCTTCAGTCTCCTATTTCACTCTTGTACCTAAAATGAGGTGTGTAATGAAACTAATTCTGAAAACCTGTGTCTCCATTGACATAAAGTAGGCAGAAAAATAAAATTTTATAAGGATAGTTTGATGAAAAGGTAAAACTAAACGATTGCGTCTACAGAAAGTCATGTGAATGTAACAAATCGTTTATACTATATCGCATGGCAGTTTTAACAGCAGAGCTATGCATAGAGGCGGATCAAGTGATTAGCACCATTAGCAAATAAGTGGAATATCATGTGAATAGACAAACAATAGCCCAAGTTTTTGCTGATTAAAAATTAACTTCTCAGTTTAATCAATTAGTTGCTTCCTGTTGCACGAAGCAAGGGTCTTATTAGAACCTCGTTTGGAAGCCCTTCCAGGCAGAAACAATTATCACCACCTGCTTGAAAAACCGCAGCTGATTTTTCTAGACCTTCCCCGTTCCCTGACCTCTCCACATTCCCTATTCATGTCACAAATTTGGAAACCATCCCCTCGATTATTGCTAATCATCATACCCCTTGACAGTGAAGGGGTGACGCTGGCCACACACAAGCTGATAATCTTTATAGGGAAGAATACTTTCCTCTTTTTATTTTAGTTTGTAGAAATAATTACAGACCTAGAAGACGCATGAGGGTAACGTATTTAAATTAAAATCTAAGGTCCATGCAGCGTGTGCGTCTAATACTGCTAATGATCTAAGCTGTACTACAGTTTTTTCTTGTGCTTGCTCGAGGCTGTAAGATGGAACACACTCGTCCACGACAAAACCCAACTTAATAACAACCTGATTCGCCACGCACCTATGTCTCTTTCTTTTTGTCCTTTCTTGCTAGCAAGGTATCTAATATATTTCTCTGAAGGTGTTGTTTACGACTCATTCCTGGATAATATTTTCAGCTTACTTTTCAACCTAAAAGACCATTGGCCAACTGAAAGAAAGACAAGTCACTAGAGTTACCCTAAAAAGTCTTATTGGAACCAGGGAAACACCCCCAAATAACAGACATAGTTATTCAATAACACCAGTAAGAATAATACTAAAAATACCTAATGTTAGTACAAACTATTCAGTGTAATAACATGAAACCTTTTTGAAGATTTAATTAACCTGTCTTCTTTAAACTAAACTTTATATAATTGTAGTTATAAAGTTAATAAAAATAGTCTTTTAGCAATTATAAATGTTTGTCTTAAAATTTTGGAAATATAAGTTTTATTTTGAATTTCAATAATTTAATCAATAAAGTAGTTTTATAAAAGTTATACAGCAAAGATTCACTACAAAACATGTTGGGGTCATTAAAATAAGGTATATATAGTGTATGCTAATTAATTTGTTTCTTAGAATTAGTTGTTTCTGCAGCAAAACTTTTAATGAAATTTAACTGAATCTGTCAAAGATAATGGCTTAAAATTAATATACATTATGAAACTTAGCATTTTGTACATTTAAAATAAAAATGTTAGTAATGAAATGACTGAAGTTTAAAATAAAAATTTTAATTCCCACATTTTAGGAGTAAAATCTTATAATTTTTCATATAAAGTTTAGTGTAACATAAAGGAGAGTTAAAAAAACTTTAAAAAGGTTTCCCTTTAACTTGATATATAAATAATTGGCATTCCTATAATGACGAATTTTGTACTTTTTCGATATATAAAAAACATTACTGAAACAAAACAGTTTAAAATTGACCCTAAAATGGCTATATAAGTTCCTCCAAACAAAACACGACTAATGGCATTTACTTTCTCCCATGATATCAAGCAACTTTTATTAACGGCATTTCCTTTTACAACGCTTAGTTTTGGAGATATTGTACAGTCTCAACTTAAATGGTCAACTCTGTATAACTGGCTAGCAGATTTGGTATAGTTGCTTATTTAAGTGGAATAAATCCAAACAAGCAGTAACGCGTAGCTTATTCAACTTGATTATCCGAACCGAGATAAGTAGCTAGACAAATATGGGCAACTTAAGGGTAACAATTAAGAGAAGAAGAAAATCAGCAATATTCCAGCCAGCGTCACCGCTATGTAGACATCACCTGTCATGCTACAAAGTAAGAATGTCAGAATTAAATATTAAACATAAAATTTCAGGATCAGTATGTTTGGACCACATTACATCAATCACTATACTATTCTCCTTTACAGTTATATCGCGCCCCATTCAAATTTGGTGTGTATTAGATATATATCCTTAACTTTGTGCAGACCTTGACTGGTTAGGTTGTTCAAGCATAACACCAACATACCCATTCATCTGAACCTAGCTGTGAAAATTTAATAAGAACAAAATTACGAGAAAAGGTACATTAAAGAAACATAAATAAAGCAGTTCCTTAGTCATCATCATTTATTAACATCGTAAATACTTGTTATTATAATTTGCTTTGGTGCAGTAAATGCAATATGGAGATATCGACGTCTGTGTAGCCAAATACAAAAGATTTATTTTAATTCATGTTCCTAAACATGTAGCTTCTAAAATTAGATAGTAACATTTAAAAATTACTTAAATACAATCATCCAAACAGCTATTTCTAGAAAATGCTTAAATAATTACCAAGGTAACCCAAAACATAAGCGAGCAAGTATGGTTCAGAAATAAAAGAAATTTACCAGTCATTCTAAGCCAAGCTCATGTGGCTTAATTGATTAGAAAGCTTATTACAGCTAAGAATAGAAAAAGTGTTTATTAGTATATTTACATTAATAATTTAAAGCAATAATTACAACATAAAATATTTCTTGCAAGTGGTGTTGGTGGTAGACATGTAGTTTCATTTTACAACTTTTCTTTACTAATTTACCTATAAGTTCACTTAACACACACCACTGGAGCATTACATTTGAATTGAAATGGAATTGAATTTATTCACAACTAAACACAGTCCCATAACTATGATTACAAATGTGTAAACCGTAATACAAATTATTATTTCAGCTAAAAAAAATATAAATAAAAAAATCTTGCTTAACTACTCTCAGTATTGCCTTTATAAAGTTGCTTGCCTAAATATCGTAATTGCTTTGCATATCTGAAACGTGAAATTCTTGTTGTTGCCATGTAGAATAAAACACGTAGCCTCGAAGCAGCGAAGATATGAACAAGCCTCTGAGCCGAAAGAATGAAGATACTGATTACATCCTCGTCTTGTGAGTTTTTGTATGAGTTTTTGTTTACCCCGAGTGGAGAGAAAAATGCTTTTTGCGCACTAACCTCACCTGAAGGTAGGAGTGTGGGACACGCCAATAGGTGGCCATTTCCGCTAAAAAAAACTCTCCGCCGGAAGGAGAAAGAAGGAAGAAAGGAATTGACATACTGCTCGGTCCCGCATAAGCACCCGCGTTATTCAAAGGAAATATGCTTTGCTGCTGCCCATTGGACGGGAGCGGTTAAGGCTACAGATATGACAATATTGCCCTGACTCCAGCCTAGAGGTTGGAAGGTGATAATTGGGGAAAGGATGGGTGACGTCGTCTTCTTTGAGTTTCCTCATTGAAGGCGCGGCGCTTTTCTAGTAGGCGCTGGTGTTCTGGTGGAATGCTGAATGTTGTCTGCTGTTGATATTAAGGTGGACTGGTGTGGCGATCTGTCAGTTGTGTTTGTTGGTGTGTTCTGGTGTTATCCTAATGGGCCTGCAGGCGACTGACGTTGTTATCCTGCTGAGCTGACAGCGATGGTCTGGTGATAATGGCTGCGGTGGTGATGGCTGCCTGCAGAGTCAGTAGATTCTCGGTGATGATGGCGTGCGAGCGTCTCATCCATGCACATGGAGGTCCTGTATGTCTTCCCACGTCGTCTCCCCAACTGAGACTGCCAATGCTGGTGTCCTGTCAATCGGCTGATGGGGTCACTGTCGGCTGCGTTGTTTGCCTGCTCCTCGGGTAGAGCGGACCCTGGGCTTGGCCAGTGAAGTACGAAGCGCCACTGCAGGTGGCATAGAATCAGCGGCGACGATGAATATTGTGCCCAGGGCATGGGGACGTTTACACCACAGTGGTGGCACTTGGCGATGGGTAGCAGGCGATGGCGCTGTGCCCGAAGGCACAACGTTGGTATGGAGCTGGACGTTCTTGTCGGCTAGCCTCGACTCGAAGGTATCGAGCTAACAAGGTCAGGTCTGAAGCAAAAGCAGACTCCAAAAAGGCGCTGCTCTCAGTTCTTATCGCACAAGAGGCGTGGGTCCCCGGGGTGACGTGATGCGGGTGGCCTTCATTGCTCAAGAACACTTGCTACGAGCTGCCAGCACGCTTGTAAACCGCAGATTACTGCGCTGAGGCGGCAACGGTGGCTTGTTTGCCTGCTCCCAAGAGAGGGGCGGACTACTGCGGCTTCTTCACCTCCGTTGCTTCCCGGTTAGGGGAAGATTCTGCGGCGGTAGAAGGCTGCTACCTAGCAGGCTCTTCTTCCCACGGTGAAATGGTGTCGGTATCAACTCTCGAAGTGAGGGAGGCACTGCTGCACGTAACATACGCTGGTAACGACGTATAGGAAAAGGGAGGAGATGCACACGCAAAAGGAAAAGCATGTAGCAGAACTCGCAAGGTACGACAAAATAATGAAAATGCTGGAGTAACAGCCAGAGTTTACAACTATTTTGTAACTTCAAAAATGTTTTATTACGTGACTTTATTGTTAAAAAGTTATTTTAAATATTCTATTGTTAAACTGGCTGGTTAAAAGGCTAATATTCTTATATCTTCCTCTTCCATTACAAGGTTTAGGCCTGTTGGACCTACGCCGAGACTGTTGCTCTCTTCACCTTCTGCGTGACCGTCCAATTTCTCGCAGTCCCTTTGGTTTAAAAGCTATTACTTATCTAGGTAACCTCCACATCTCCATCCTTTGAATATACCTTTCTCACGTAACGCTAGTATCTCTGTATTTATTCTAATATATGTTATTTAAGTCTTCCTTTATGTTTACATTCGGAATCGATCTTTGTTTATTATAACCTGCAAAGATCTTAAAAATCTCATTTGGTATGCCTCTGTTGTTGATATTTCTTTGTTTATTACCCAAGTCTCATGTGAATATTTTAATGCCGGTTTAGCTATTCTGTGTTGGCTTATTTCAGTTTATTTCCTCATATCCAAAAGTTTTTAACAAATTCATTGATTTTATTATACAGATTTATATTTTCTTGCATTTCTGCATTGATTTTTACTATTCATATTTTAATCTAAATATTTAGGATAGACTCCTATTCAATTATTTGTCATTCTGTAACTGTTTTAATTCACGAAATATTCTTATTATAATGTTATTTTATTACTTCACTTAGCTTGAATACCGATTTCTCCGTACCTTCTTCATTCTTCGTTAAAATGTCTGATGGACTACAAATATAATTGTGTATGTATATCTAATATTGATTTTATTTATAACTCTATTATAAATTAATATAAACAATTCATAATAGAAATTTCTCCCCTCTTCTATTATCCGTTTACTTGTTATATAATTCAAATAACATTGGTAACAAACCACAGCCGTTCAGGCCTGTATCTTTTCCTTTGCCCGTTGTTATTACTTTCTCTACTACATGTAGTAAGTAGGCAAAGTAACTGTATTCCACTAAAAAATTCGATAGGGAGATTTCACCGGAAATACATATTTTGAGGCGCCCTGTCTGTCTGTGAACAGCATAACTCAAAAACGAAAAGTCAGATAAATACCAAACTTGGTATTTGAGTGATCTTCCAAGAATGCGACACGAAGATTTCCAAGAAAATCCCCCACACCAAATACCTTTTAATTGCAATTTTTTGGAAAATTTTGATTTTCCAAAAAATAAATGACTCAAACGGTTTTGTTTAAAATGAAAGATACTTACATGGCATATGAAATGTATATCTTCAATTTTCTGGGAGTAGCCTAGGAAGTTTCTCCTCAGTGGGAAGGAATTTTTTATAATATTGTATAACTTGTAAACGTTAAACGATAGATGAAAAGGCACCACACAAAAATGCAGATCTCTTTAAAACACATAATTCACTTCAAATAAATTTTTTGTGGCATAAGCCGTTTCTAAGATATCTAACATTAAAGGCTCAAATTGTCCAATATTTGTCATTGTTTCAAAGTCCCCTCGATTTTCATTGTTTCTCGCGAGTGTATGGAAACGGTATGGAATTTTAAGGCCAACATATAGAGTCCAGTTCTTAAACATTTGGCTATGTTTATTCTCTTTATATTTATAATGAAATTTGTAATGTAGCTATTTCTGCAAAGGTTTATTTGCATTAAATGTTGGTGTAGATAGAAAAGTAAGCTTTAGTAGTAGTAGTAGTAGTAGTAGTAGTAGTAGTAGTAGTAGTAGTAGTAGTAATAGTAGTAGTAGTTTGTATACCCACCAATAAAGTAGAGGGTAGAGAAATTCGTATGAATGTATTACATCAGATTTTTTGTATTGTTGTACAATGGCATATAAGTATTAGTAATTTCAAGAGATTTTAATCCTTCTAGTATCAACCGTAACTTCCTACTGTCTACTCTGCCATATATAGTATATTAATCTTTAAATATAAAATTAAAATGATATCCTAAACTGCTGAATATATTAGAATGATGACCATTTGAAAGGCGATATACCTCCCCCCCAAACACACACACACATATATATCAAACAAGAATTGTACATAATAAAATAATTTAGTAAGAAAGATGTTAGAATATTTAGCAAACAATAGATGCACAAAGCAGATTGCAACTTAGATAAGTAAGGGACGGGCGAGCTAGGTAATTCCATGTAAAAAGTAATTCTAGGTAGAGCCCATCTTTCACCAAGCTAATGAGTACGTAACTTGAAGGAAGAAGGAGAAATAGAAAGAGACAGATATAGAAAGGGGAGACAGACAGATATATTGAATTTGCTTCCAAACGCGTCAGTGGGACGCGTGTGTGAAAAGTTTTGCTGCAGAAATTTTCATACATAATAAGGTAACGAGGTCTGAGGACCAATTAGTAATGGCGTTACATTCTAAGGCGCAAAGGTGAGCGTCGCTAGGTTTGGGTATAAAAGGGGAAAGAAAACCCCAGATTTTCACTCTCTCTTATAGAATCTCTTCGGCACTGAGTGATACTCTGTGGACGACGGATGCACGTATGTGCATATGGGTGGGGAAGCGTGTGCAGTTAGATTAGGCTCCTAATTTATCATTATGGTGAGAATTGTTACAGATGGGAAAATAAATATGGGATAATAAATCACATTGTAAGGGAAATGCAGTGTATTTTAATTTGCCTCACCTGCGAAAACCCTGAGACCAGAACACTGCAGCAGAGGGCATCAACCAGAAGACCAACGATTTCCCGCTACAAATGAAGCCCAAAGTTTTTCCGCTACATTTTGCTTACGTTACCAACATTAAGGGCCCATTCACAATGAAATGTAAGCGCAGACGTAGCATAAGCGCAAGACTTTGAATTCATGTTATTTAATGGAAGCATTCACTTAGAGTCACGCAACGCGCTACGTAACGCAAGAGTTTGCAAACTCCAAATTTTATGCTTGCGTTGCGTGCATAGAGGAAGAATTCTGCATTTCTTTTTCTTTGCATTGCCTGCTGGTCAACAGCAGACGATCGTGATGTGAGACTTTAGCCGTCTTATGTACATGCGTGCACTCTTCCATTTGGTCGTGTCACACAAATTTTGGGTCATCATCTCTAATTTCTCTCAAGAGGTTACGGTTGTGTCCTTACTGAATCCTCTTTCATTTAGTGGATGAACCTGGCATCTGTGCCTAGATTTCTTGGCTCAGACGAAAAGAGATAATGAACATTGCATTAATATAACTTACTGCAGTTTCCGGACATTATTCCGTACGCGGAAAGGAGGTATGAAATTTTAAGAAACTTACGGAATCGGGGGTTTTTAATACGCAGAGTTGATTGTGTAGTATCCTGGGTTCTTAAATTGTGTAGTTGTTGGTTTATCGAAAACATTGGGCCCTTCTTGGTGGCCGCTTAACTTTGCGGAAATCTTGTCAGAAGATATTGCGAACGTGATGAAAATAAAATATGGCTAACGGAATGTCACGAAGCAAGGAAAATGCAGCTAAAGTGGATTAATCGAGTTTAGACACGCAGAACCTACGGCTGTACCTGTCGTCGCTCCGTAGCTGCGGCCCTTGCGGCTTAGGGCCCATGATGTTACAATTTTGGCAGCAGAATGCCAACGACAGCAATGCTATGATGATGCAAGTGCGTGTGTTACATATTGATAGCAAAAGTGCTCACTACCCACATACGGAATAATGGCGCTGCTTCCATAGTACTTGCACAATTACTTTCAATGTTTTGAGCAAATAGTCGTGACGTCACTAACGCTACGGGCTGCTGTTGGACGTATGTTTTTTTTCTTGTTTTTTTGTGACCTACTTATTTATAAAATATTTGGTGGACTTTCTTATTTGGTATTGTTGGTTATATTATTCAATTTGAAACTTACGGTGCACCGGAACATTTCCGCAATTAAATTAAGGATCTAGAAGCCCGTGCAAACTTCTTGCGTTGCCTACGGCTGCATTGTGAATGGTGTTCCCTCGCGCTTGCGCTTATGCTGCATTGCGTTAGTGCTTACATTTCATTGTGAATGAAGCCTAAGAACTTTTGCGGATCTTAATGTTAGCTGGGCGCTCCAAACTAATTTAATCGGTGTAACGGGAAAGGAATACCAAGCAGCATAAATTTCTTTCAAAACAGAGAGAAAGTGAATTAAGTTTTGTCACATGAACATTAATCGAATACAATTTTTCGGATTGAGGAAAGTGGGTTACAAAGAAATACGCGGCAGATAGGGGAGTGGCAATTTTTAGTCAGTGGATGTCTTCCACCGCGTAGCACCTGCCCAAGCGTGGCACAAGCAGATCATCCGAGATGTCCTCGGGGAGACTTGCGATGATTTCTACCAGCCACTGGAACGGAACGAAACAAAAAAGTTGACTAGCATGTGCTGGGCACTTCTGTATTATGTTAGGGCAGTCGTCAGCGTACGTGCGCATGTGTGTGTCTCTCTCTGGAAGAATTATTTTGTTTTACCTGAGGACATCATGGAAAAAGTGCGACCGAGCACCTTTCGTGCCCTCCTCTCATCTCTGTTCTCTATCTCCCATATTCATCTCCGTAATGGGTACAAAAAACTGTACTGATCTGAGCAAGCCAGCTCAAGACCGTTTGAAGCATTAGCATGTCACTGAGCAGCTATAGATATTTGTCTTCTTTTTCTTCATCATCATCATCATCATCATCATCAACTATCATGATTTGGACCACTTCTGATCCGTCCGGCTCCTTATTATAGTTGCTGGCTCCATCTTTTAACTGGTTCTCCTCGACTTCTATGCCCTGGTGGATTGTAGTTTAGAATTGTATAATTCCAATCTTTTTAATACAGTTTTAGTGAGAATGCAACATTTTAGTTGCACAAAAACAAAAACCAAACAGAAGAAAAATCTTATGTGTTGCATTCACATGCTTTTCCCCACTCCTGTGCAAACTATTTTCACAAACGCTTATTCTCCATCTACTTCATGTTAATTGAGATAAACATTTCCAGAAACTTATTGCTAATTTTCTTGTAGGTGCAAGGGGAGTATGGTAGGTTTTAAGCAATAGTCAAATATTTTAAGAGCTGGTTGCTATGTGAAGCATTCCATTCTCTTTCCATGTCCAGAGTATAAAACAAAAACCAATAACAAATTCCCATTTGAGAAAAAGGATAAGCATTGGAAAATTCAAACAAATAACAAGGAATATCTATAAAATGGTTCAATCCACTAAAAAAATGTGTGTGATATAAATGTGTGTTTTAACAAGATCTATATTTTTTGTGTAATACAATTTTGTCTATCTCTTACGGCTTACCAATTACGCAAAAGTCATTCAAAATGATGAGGACTTTGAGGGACATTTCCAGAAAATTTAAGATACAAATTCCATTAGCCATGAAAATATCTTAAACATATAATATTTTAATCAAAATCGTCAGACAGTTTTGAGAAAATAAAAATTTTCGAAAAATTTCCACGTAAAGGGCAGTCTGGGTTGGGAGAAGTTTTGGAAAATCTTTGTGTCGCATCCTTGGAAAATACTGAACTCAAATACCAGGTGTGGTATTTATCCAACTTTTCTTTTTAAGTTATGCTGTTCACAGAACAGGTACACAGACACACCATGAACATGTTTCCAAAAATGCTTTATTTGGATTCAGGTCATCTCAAAACATGTATCTCGATATCGAATTTTTGGGTGGAATGCAATACTTCCCCTTCTTAATATACGTAGTATAGAAAGTAAAAAACAGACAGTTTATAAAATATAGATGTCTGTTTCACATAAATTCAATAAAATGATTAATAAAATGCATTACTGAAATCTGGTTAAAATTTGTTTTTAGTGTTTCAAAATTTTATTGTTTAACTCTTTCCAGTCTCTTACAATGTTTTCGTTTCCTAAATTCCGTGAATGTTACTGCAAATACAATTATTTAAAGAGCTATTCATATGTAAGTATTTCGCTCCATGGTTGAATACTTAAGTAACTTTTTCTCTAATAAATATGTTTCAGCAGCCTGCAATTTTTAAAATACCGCTTAATATACAATCTTAATTCAATATGACTGAAATTTTAACCATTAATGAATTAAAACTTATTTTGAATTTTCTTACAAATTAAAAATGAAGGAGTAATAAAATATGTCTTATTCTATTTAATTAAATCGTGAGGTAGAATATTATTTTGATATTTTATATCTTATGGTTGACTAATGGACATTAAAGCAGTTTTAAAAAATTAAAATTATATTTTGAGTCATGAAGTTTAGTGGTTCAAGCAAGCATCATTTTGAAAACATCCAAAATCGTTCTCTAAATTAATAAAAGAATCAACTTCTCAAAAGTAGTTCTACGTAGAGTTATAAAATTTCTCATGTGGTATTTGTATTGCACTACCGTGGGCAGGTCAAGATTTTAAATTGATAGGTTAAGAAAGGGGTGGAAAAATGCCTTCCTTCTGAGAGTCAATAAATATGCAACTCGCGCTACGCCACTCAGCAGCAAGTAAAAAAGAAATGGATGGCCAGCCAGAGGGGGAGTGCAAGTCTAAATGATCCCCGAGCACTATTTTCGCTACGTCTGAGATAACAATGCCTATATTAGGATTTTCGCAGGGGTATTGCCTTAAACTGAACAACTCATTGGAAAAAGCAACAATGAAATGCTTTTACAACTGGTTACGAAATCTATGGGTCAAGTTGAGCAGAAATGTTTAACATTCTGTGTTATTTTGCTCATTTCTATATACCTGAAATTCATTTAGATCAACTCCATTGTGTGGAAGTGCCTGTCTCACAGTTCCGTGTTTAAATCTCGTTGGGGTGAGTTACCTGGATGAGGTATTTTTCGGAGTTTTCCGTTATCCTTGAAACAAGAATGTCGAGTAACTCTAAGCTAACTCTAAGCTGGGTGATGAGCTAACTTAGAAACCCGGTCGAGGAAATGTCAAGAAAGGGAAATTCCAAAAGGGTTTCAAAAATAATTGAGTTTTATTTGTGGAAGCTCTTTAGCTACTATAATTCTTATCGTCCCATTCTATACTGGGCGTGAAAGACCGGAAATGATGTTCAGTGGCCTCTTTATAAAGCTTGAGGTTCTTTTACGTGCCTTAAATCTATGACAAGTTTTGAACCCGCAACCTCGGGAACCAGAAGCTAGCATAGTGGGATTTACGATCGCACACTTTGTTATAATTAGGTACACCAAGATAAAAATAATTAAAGAAGGTTAAGTGCAAAATACCTATATGTGTTACATTCACATGACTTTCTCTACCCATTCTTAAACAAACTTTCTCACAAAAGGTAATTCTTCTATATACTTCATGTTTATAGAAATAGGTTTATTACACATTTCCTTGCAGATGCAATGGGGATAGGCAAATACAATAGACATAAGCGATAATCAAATATTTAATTGGTAGCTATGTGATGCCTTTGAAATTCCGTTCTCTTTGCATGAGCAAAACAAACAGAATTCTCCAAATGCATGTTTAATTACGTTACCACAGATGGTTACATTTGTGTAAATTTATTTCTCCATATAAACAAGAAAAGAAGAAATGAAAAAAACAAAAAAACAACAAATAACGGATTCGCATTTGAGAAAAGTATAAGTATTTGAAAATTCAAACTAATGACAAGGAATATCTCAGAAATTATCAACTCCACAAAAATATCTGTCATACATTTGTGTTTTTACGAGATCTAGATTTTTTGTGCGGTAACAACTTGTCTATCCCTTATGGTAAGGACTTCAGAGGTTATTCCCAGAAAATTCAAGATATATATGCATTTAATTTTTCATGAAAACATCTTAAACACATGGAAAAATTGTTAGTCTTATTTGAGAAAATAAAAAAATATTGAAAAATTTTCCATGTAAATGGTACACACTATCAAGTATGATATAATGTTTCACAATGTGAGTAAACATATTGGTCCTTTGTTGCTTTTGACAGGTTAAACCATCCACGATACTTAGAAGGGCCTTGTGAGAAAACATCTGTAGTAGTGCACTTTAGAACAAGCAATAGCAAGCTGAGCAGGCATTCCATTCACCTGATTCATGTGGGAACCTCGCATAAAGAGAGTGATTGGCTTCCCTGTAGCTTTGGGTGGTATTCTACTGTCCTTCACAGGTGAGGATGTACAGCAAGGAGGTGGTGAATGTATCAGTTTACCTTTTCGCGCATGCAGTGGCGTCCTGTTTTACGTGTACAGTTCTAGATTATTCTCATTTAAATATAGATGGTTTCTTATATGTAATTCGGTTTTTAAGCAAAACTTTATTTGGAACGAACAATAAATTAAACCACTCTCCAAGTAGAGACCATCAGATTCTGTGGCGTTTACCATCTTTCAGCGAGGTTTATTATCCCGCGACGGTACCAGTCTCTGGTTTTTGATGCGAAGAATTCGATGAGAGCCAGTTCCACAGCTTCAAGGTTTTCGAGATTTCTTCTATGTAAGAAATGGGCCATAGATCGAAGCAGGTGGTAGTTTGAAGGCGCAAGATCAGGGCTGTATGCTGGATGAAGTAGCAGTTCGACTCCTTCCAATTCCTGAATTTTTGTCGTGGTTTTTCGTGCAATATGGGGTGTTGCAGTTGTCCTGCTGCAAGAGATCTCTTATTTCGGTTAACTAAGGCTGGGTATCTCAGTCTCAAAATTTCATGAACTCGTTCCAGTTGTTGAGAATAAAGATCCGCATTGACTTCACGCCCGTTTGGAACGAACTCCCAGTGAGTTACTCCTTCAAAATTTCACCAGACACACAATATTACTTTGGGGCGAACAGATTTCTTTCAACGATGGCTTTCGCAGGTTGAAGGGGACTGAGCCACTGTTTCGGCATCTGGGTTGCGTATAATAGACCCATTTTTCAGATCATGTGATAATTCGCCTGATAAATCTATCATTCATGGGATTACCGATAAGCTGACGACAGATATCCACCCTACGTTCAGCC
Organism: Deroplatys truncata; assembly: GCA_030765065.1. NCBI lineage: Eukaryota > Metazoa > Arthropoda > Insecta > Mantodea > Mantidae > Deroplatys > Deroplatys truncata. Next base: position 130,929,502 of record CM060986.1, read on the forward strand.
TGTTGAAGTGTCAGTTCATGAGATACATATCTACAGCTTCTGTTTGATTTTCCAACTTTCTTAATATAGTGATGTAGGTATCTTTTGATAAACCAAATTCTTCTTACAGCCTACGAGTACTCTTTTGCGGATTTTCTTCCAAAACTCTGCGTGCATTCTTAGTAACCCATAATTTAGGTCTTCCAGAACGTGGTAAATCTTTAGTTTTTTCTTCTCCAGTGTTGAAACGTTGGAACCATTGTTGTGCCACACACTCACTGACGACACCTTCTTCTACTTCACATATTTTTTGAGCCGTAGCAGCAGCTTTATAATCTTGTTTCCAGTGCTTTAGAAGGACTTTAATCTGAAACTTTGTAACTTCCATTTTGGGATTGTATATTAACAACTGACGATTGACACGTTCTCGAAATATAGGCAATACTAACTATGCCATTCATAAATAGCATTGGTGGACCAAAGAAAACCAATTTTATCTTATAAAACACCAAACTTAGAAACCGACATTACTTACGAGACAACCTAACTTGAGCAATAGCTTTACTCGTCATCACTTATAGTAACCATGTTAAAATAATATGCAACTAAAAACCATGTTTTGCAAATATCTCCACGAAAAAATATTTTAAAATCAACATAGTATAAAAGTAAAATATATTATACTTTTTAATTTCTCTACTACGTATAGTAAGTAGAGGATGTATTGTATTCCACCCAAAAATTCGATACCGAGATTTCACCGGAAATATATGTTTTGAGGCCCCCTGAATCCAAAAAAAGCATTTTTGGAAACTTACTATACGTAGTAGAGAAAGTAAAAATGTTTTCTTTGTATTCAGGTAGTCCCAAAACAATGTACAGATACTAACTTACAGTCAAGGATATATCGCTTACCTTTACCCAAGACACGAAAGTACACACCACAGCAGCAGGTCATCCAGAGCGAAGATATCCATCAGCAGGTGGTACAGACAATGAAATGGAGACGGGGAAAACATTCAAATGGCCACTCGCTTGCTAGTTATGACGTATGCGTAAAGTGTGCAAGTGAAGTATATGTGCTAAGTGTAATATAAGTACAATTGCTTTCGGGACTGTTGCAAAGACTATTGAAAGTATTTAACCCTCTTCTGCATGAATATTCATCTAAATCATAAACAGGCTTTTATATCTCTTTCACCGACACCACGGTTGAAGCGATTTGAATATCCGTGATCGTTAGAGCGATACGAAATGGACTGGCCATCCATTCAAAGCCAAACGTCTCAGCAGTCAAATGTGCCTGTGATAAAGGACGGGGAGTGCCCAAGTAAAATAATCGGTGTAATGGCACACTCGGATGCTCACGGGGTTATATTTGACTGTAGTCGCATCGATTTTGCTTCTGTATATTAAAATCCGTACAGTTTTATTAAAAAATAACATTTTACGGTATACAGAGCTATAAATACATTTATTTTATTGCTAAGGTAGTATGCTATGAAATTAGCACAATTACTGTTAATTTAGGTGTTCTAAAACTTTGCCTAAACATCTTTATTGCTAAATGGCATGCTATACAATACAGAGTTAAATTATGAATTCTGGTTAAGTAGTGAAATATGAAGAAGATAGTTATTGCCCCACGTATGGGAGCCAATTTGCAAGAGTTACTGATCTTGGAGTTTACGTAATATGCTACTACGTATGTAAAGCTGATTTGACGATGTATTTTTGTTGTTACGTTCCAAGTTTTAAAAATAATATTAACTTTGTTATTAAACTGGTTCTATAAATATTATTTATGTTTGTTTTTGCCTCGGTTGCTTCAGTATTACTTTAGAGACACGTTTCTCTTAATCAGCGCGTGGTACGACAAGAATGTAGGCTTACACAGATTTTAAGTTTAAAATCACATCTTTTTATTAATCCTTGACACAAATTAAACAGCACTGCACTGATATTAAGAGCTGTGAGATTCTTTTATTTAATACTTGCACTTTGTTAATGCGTATACTTAATTTTCGTTTCACACGAATACGTAATATTTCTTTAGAGAACACATCTTCCATCCGGTCACTACCAAGGTTTGCAGGCAACTGAACATATTTCAACCGTCCAAACCCGTAAGCTTCTGTATTTCAAGTCTCTAATTGGCTAATCCTAGTCCAATAGAATGCCTGCATTTAATTAAAGCTTTTTCTGGCTGTTGATTGGCTATTTTTAAACTGTTACAAAATTTACATTATCGTTGCTCTAATCATGACTAGTAACATTTAAACTCTCAAACTCATTATTGCCTCAAGGTTACTTCATTGTTACTTCATTTTTAGAACGTTAAACTTATTATTTTCCCAGCTCTTACATTATTAAATTACATAATGCATTCACATAACATTATTAAACATATTTACAATAATATAAGCATATGCAATGGTGTTACATGCATTTTTTACAAATTATTACATACATATTGCTTCAAGGCGGGCTGTTATTGAATTTACATATTATACAACTTAATTGAAACTATTCAAGTGTTGAAAATACTGCCTCAAATAGAACTAACCGTAGCTGATCTCGGATATACAACTTTCATTAATGTGCATCTTATTTGTTTTTCAAGTCTTCTCCTTAAGCAGTCGATCTGAAAAATTTCCAAAACCCAAAGTCCTCTACCGAGCTTTACAATTTTTTTTACCACATGTCATGTCTGTGTAAAGAAGTATGGTTGCAAAGTTAAGTGCATATGATTTTAGTTCTTGGATTATACAAATTTAAACTATTTTATAAAAAATGCTCCTCACGAAGAAATGTTATAAATTTTAAACAACATTTCTTATTTATATTTCTCATTGAGAAGAAAATAAGTTTGATAAGCAACATGCTTTCAAACCAGTTACTTCTTTAAAAAATAACTTTTGCTCAGTGTGACTCTCACTTTTGCAAACTTCGAAGAGCTTGCTGGGTGAGCATTTTTGCTTTACTTGATAAATACACAGCAAGATAGCATGTTTTGGGAGAGATTACTCTAAACTTTCATCATAATACCTTAAAACATTCTATCGTAGGTAACATTTTAACATCCAAACCGAGAAAAACGCCCTGGAAAGTTTGCGCATATTAACTATCTTAAAATTCCGCAGATGTATTTTTCGTAAAAGAGTGGTTTGTATAAATTTTAGAGAAAAAAAATTGAGAAGTATTAGAGAAAGTCACAAATACGCTACTATATCCTCCGTTCAGGGTTGTTTATATCGTTATGCAATTTCCTCGTTTTCACTTCGAAAACAAAAATATTTACACGAAAACGTTCTCAGAAAAACGGGCTTAATAGTAAGCTTAAAATCCTAAATTATAATTTTTGACCACTCTTGCTCAATTCTCACCTATTCCTGAAGTTATTTTTACGATATCAGACTTTTCTACATTATCATTTGAGAAGAAAATTGTATTGTATTTCCAATTGTATCTCCACATTGTATTGTATTTTACTTTGTCGTCATCCTTATTCCAATCTTGCAACAGCAGTATATGGGCCAAGGTCTCGACACGATCCCTGCATTTTTTGCTTTCGTTCATACAGGATAAGGAAACACTATAATATCTTGATTGTCTTCCGGTGAAAGTCGCGTCACGTTTGGTAAAACTACCTATAAAGTTAACTAAAATTTCATTGTCATTGGTCTGCCTCCATGCACTTAAGCGAGATTTTTTAGTTAAGAAGTGGCTAGTTTGACTTAAGTAGCTCCGCAACTAGTTTCAGTACCTCAAGAAGCTGAATGCAGCCCGTTCCGGACCAGGCTCGAACCCTGATCTGCCCTCAACATTACTCATCAACATGTGGATTAGCATGTCAAACGGAGGGGGCCTTAGCCATTGGACGTAGGCCATTGTAGGCTTTGTGACTTGTGTGACCCCTGGGGGGAAAGAGAGATCCGAAGAGCTACTAGATCCTGACGACGATACGCGCTTGCAAAGTCGGGGTTCCTAACGATTCCTTAACGATACCAATCCTGACGCCGGCGTGAGCTTACCTCCACCATCTTCAACCCGGGAGACTCGGGAGAAAGGAGCCCCCAGGAAGGGGCACCAGCTGACCATCCAAGCACCAAGGAGAAATCCTTACATAGTGTTAACTTCGCCGTCCCGCCGCAACGCAACAATCGCGTGTTTCAGTGATTCTACAACCCTGTAACAGATGAAAGGAAATGATGGAGAGGAAATTCGTGGTAGAAGAACCACTCTAGCATTCGCCATTGACCTGGAAAGATCACGAAAAAGCCCAAGATGAGAGTGGCCGGGAATCGAACTCGGAACCTCACGAATGCGAGCCTCGCACGTTAACATGAAGCCATCTCACTTGGTATCACCGTGTTGAAGATGACTATTTATTACTTTCTCTACTACGTATAGTAAGTAGGGGAAGTATTGTATTCCAATCAAAAATTCGATACCAAGATTTCACCAGAAATATATGTTTTGAGATTTTTGGAAACATGTCCGTGTGTGTGTGTGTGTGTGTGTGTGAACAGCATAACTCAGAAACGAACAGTCGGATAAACACCAAACTTGGTATTTAGGTTCAGTATCTTTCAGAGATGCGACACGAAGCTTTTCAAGAAAATCCCCCCACCCCAGATTACCCTTTACATGGAACATTTTTCGAAAATTTTAATTTTCTCAAAAATGGCTCTAACGATTTTGATTAAAATATCATATGTTTAGGATACTTTCATGACAAATAAAATGCGGAATATCTCCAAAAGTATTCTTCATTTTTAACGACTTTTACATAACTGGTAAACCATAAGAGATAGACAAACGCTTACTACACAAAAAAAGTAGATCGCGTTAAAATACACAATTTATGTCATATACATTTTTTTGTTGAGTGAACCATTTTCGAGATATTGCTTGTTATTCCCTTAAATTTTCAATACTTATTTTCTCAAATGGGAATTCGTTATTCATTTTTTTGTCTTGGATATGCAAAGAGCATTAATCTGTGGCAAAGAGAATGGCGCTGCACCTAGCAACCAGCTATTAAGAGATATGTCTATGTTTAAAGGCTACTGTATTTCTATATTGCCCTTGCAAATACAAAACAGGGGAACATAGTACGCGTTAAGCGATAGTCAAATATTTTTATAACTGGTCGCTGTAATTCTCTTTGCATGTCAAAAGATCGTTTCTGCAAATGCTTATCTCGATTAATATGAAATAGATGCAGCATAAGAGTTTGTAAAAATAGGTTGTACAAGAGTAGAACAAGTCATGTGAGTGTAACACATAAGAATTTTTTTTTCCTTTCACATCAAGAAATGGCCTCAATATTGTACTTGCCTGTGACAACCTTCAAAATTACAGATCTCCTGTACCTCTACTAAGTTCAAATCGTGCAGTTGTTCCCACAACTATGCCCTTTGTTTGCTTTAACAAACCTCGTCTGCTGATTGATTTTCTCCTCTCAACTTTCACTTCAATTTTGTTAAATATATAGGCCTTTGTTGCTGCGCTAAGTTTAATGACATATCTGATTTGTAAAACAACCCTTCAGTGTTTTCTTCTGCGTTACATCCCATAATTTTTATTCTCCGTCACCGATAGACCCTTAGAACTGACCTAATTATCTATGAATACCTTGAGCTTGTCCTTCGGCCCTAAAAATATTGCCTTCCAGGCACCTCTGTTGTCATCGGCAGCAACACACCCTTTCAAGCCCACACGGTCAACTGAATCCATGGAATTCCAAAGTTTTGGTGTACATCCGCCCATTTTCGTAGCACCTGCTCCTTATTTCAAAAACTGATTATGGAATTGCCAAGATGTATTCTGCCTAACGACCTAGTGATAATAATCGATTTGTGTGGTTAATTATGTGTTCTCCACATGCATTGTAAGTCTCGTTTTTGTATTTTTTCTTAATGAGGGGTTGTTTTATGGCTGGTTGGAGGGGCAGAGCTTGGATATGGAGGAAAACCGACCGCTGTTGACATATTACCAAGCAAGTCTGAGCTGCTAATAAGAGGAAGCGCTAGGGAAATACAGAAGTGGAACGACAGCTGTAAATTATAACTTCTGTACCTCATTCTCTCAGTATGTTCCAATAGTCAGAAATTGTTTTGAGAAATGTTTGTTGCTGCTACGTATGGAAAGTCAGTTTGAAGATGATGATGTATTGTACTTCAACTGTTGGGGAGCCGAACTTGAAGTAGCTGCAACCGCACGTATGGTACTCGGTTTGCGGTAGCCTTCGCCCCAAGTGAATTTTCAGGTGGCCTTTGCCCCAAGTTTAAAAAATATTAACTTTGTAGTTTGACTGTGTCTTTTGAGGCAGTATTTTATATCACAACACTGTGAATGCCAGAGTGATTGTAGTATAACTTAACATTATTGTATGACAATGATTTGAAATGTTTGTTAATTATAAGCATTGTTAGGAAATAAGGTTACACGGCCTCACTGAAACTGACAACAGGAGCGGGTAATAATGAGCGAGGGGGTGAGTTTTTTTATCAATTAGAAGAGGCAAACAAATGACGTCAGAGTAGCGCGCTTTTCTTTAGAAATGGAGGAAATATCTTCCCTAGAGCATATCTGTTCGTAATTTTGATTGGATATAAAAATAGACGCTAATGTTGGCGCGCTTTATTAACGAATAGCAGCTCGATTATAATCTTTAGGCATATCGGGGTGAGGGAGTATAAATTCTGAAGCCAGAGACGGGTAACGCAGTTCAACAGACTCATTCACGGGTTACACGTCGCGCAGTTCAACAGAATCATTCACGGGTTACACGTCGCGCAGTTCAACAGAATCATTCACGGGTTATACGTCGCGCAGTTTAACAGAATCATTCACGAGTTATACGTCGCGCAGTTCAACAGAATCATTCACGGGTTACACGTCGCGCAGTTCAACAGAATCATTCACGGGTTACACGTCGCGCAGTTCAACAGAATCATTCACGGGTTATACGTCGCGCAGTTTAACAGAATCATTCACGAAGTATACGTTATGTAATTCTACAGAATCTCTCGCGTCGTAAAGTTAGTTACAAAATGTGAAATACTAGAATTAATAATGTGCGGCAAATAAGTATAGTTACATTCGAAAATATAACAGTTTCAGTCGGGTGTGTATCAAGAGTAAATATGCGAAATTAATAACGTGTGACGGCAATAAAAGTGTAAAAACAAATTCTTTTATCAGTGTTATCTTTTAGTAACAACTCCTTTCCGTTTACACACCCTGTTCAAGAGATTTGCTCGACTGAGTAATAATAGCTAGCCGGAGGACAAAGAACAAAATTCAAAATAGTAAAACGATAACAGGTGCTCAGCAAATAAGATAACACAAAGTTACCGCGACACTTTAAACATTAAATATTTATGTTTGCCTGGCTTCGTCAGTATTATTGTTAAGATACAGTTTCTCTTGGCAGGGTTGTAGTGCAACAAGAATGTAGCTTACAAAGATTATAATTTTACTTCACTCCTTTTATTAATACTTGATACGATTTAAATAACACTTCACTGATATATAGAGAGAGAGCTGTGAGATGCTTTTATTAAATACTTGCACTTTTTACTACGTAAACTACTTTTGTCTCACACGAATACGTTTTATACTTCTTGAGGAAACGTTTTGTGTCTGGTTAGTAACGCTGTCTGCAGGCAACTGACTTCTGAATGTGTAAATGTTTCTCCTTTTCAGTTTCTGATAGGCTAATCCTACTCCAATACCTTCATTTAACTAAAGCTTTTTCTGGTTGTTGATTGGCTATTTTATAAACTGTCACTAAAATTTACATTATTGTTGCTCCAATAATAACTAGTAGCATTACTAAACATTCTTACTCATTATTGCCTCAAGGTTACCTCATTGTTACCTCATTGTTAGCAACGTTTAACTCATTATTCTCACAGCTCCTACATTATTAAATTACGTAATACGTTCATATAACATTATTGAACATGTATACAATAATATAAGCATATGTAATGACTGTTACATACATTTTACAAATTATTACATTAACATATTGCTTCAAGGCTGGCTGTTATTGAATTTACATATTATATAATTAGACTGAAATTATTTAAGTGTTAAAAATACTGCCTCAGTTTGAAACACTTAACTCGTTCAGATCTCTGACCGGCTTGTGTTTCTAAAGATTATCGCTTCTAACGGCAAAAGGACATGTTTCGTTAAGTACGCGTTAAATGCTTAACACGGTAACGTGTGAGCTGCGCATTCTGAGCACCAAGATTCGATTACCGTCGACCACCCACTCTGACCTTAGACTTTTCGTGATTTTCCCTGGCCGGTAGGCGAAAGCTGGGGCGGTTTATCCTCTGCCACGATTTCCCTTCTATAATTAGAAGAAGATGTATTATATTTCGACTGTTGGGTAGCCGAACTTGAAGTAGTTGCAACCGCACCTATGGTACCCGGTAGCCATCGTTCCAAAAAATTTTAAAATATTCACTTTGTAATTTGACTGTTTCTTTAAATATTATATATTTATGTTTGCCTCGGCTGCGTCAGTATTACTGTTAGAGACATGGATTTTTTTTCAAGGCGTGTTGCGGCAGAAGAATGTAGGCTTACACAGATTTTAATTTTTTATTCACTCCTTTTTATTAATTCTTGACACGATTTAAATAACAGTTCACTGATATGGAGAGCTGTAAGATTCTTTTATTAAATACTTGCACTTTTTAAGCACCTAAACTATTTTCTCACACAAAATACGTATTAAATTTCTCGATGATGCATCTCGCGTCCGGTTAAGAACACTGTCAACAACCAACGCGTCCAGTTATGAGCGCTGTCTACAAGAAACTGACTTGGTTTCTACCGCCTAAATTTGTAAATTTCTGTATTTGAAGTCTCTGATTGGCTATTCCTAATCCAATAGAATACTTTTATTTAACTTAAGCTTTTTTCTGGTTGTTGATTGGCTATTTTATAAACTGTCTCAAAAATTACATTACTGTTCCTCCAAGAATCACTAGCAGTATTATTAAATATTCTAATTCATTATTGCCTCACGGTTACCTCATTGTTACCTCATTGTTAGCAACTTTTAACCTATTCTTCTCACAGCTCCTACATTATTAAATTACAGAATACATACAAATAATATTATTACACATGTATACAATAATATAAACATATACAATGACTGTAATATACACTTTTTATATATTGTTACATACACATATTGCTTTAAGGTGGGCTGTTATTGAATTTGTATATTATATAATTAGACTGAAATCATTTAAGCGTTAAAAATACTGCCTCAAATTTACCTTTCATTTCGTTTTTCACATTTTTTAGATGTGCTTATAGGTTTCGTGGCGTACGGTGGTGCCGAATAGATGGCACGGATGCTTGCTCAAAGGAAAGAGTACTCCCAGTGGACACTAGGAAGTTGCTTAGACAAGTTGTCCATTCTTCCTCTTTAGGTAAATCCAGCAGTGGGACGGATCTCCGAGCATGGAACTGTTAGGGACGTCTGTGGCCTGTAGCCTTTGTGGTTCCTTCACTTTATCCCTTCCTCCTGTGGGCTGTTAGCCACAATAGATCTGTCGTTCCCAGTGGAATAGTGGTTACCATGTTAGCCTCTAGTTTCCGAGGTCGCGGGCTGAACCCGGTGATTTTTTTCGAGCGTAAAAATCCTTAGCGTGGCTTCCTTCCAAGGGAAGTAAAGCCGATGGTCGTAGATTTGCGGCACGTAAAATACCCTCGAGCTTGTTGAAGAGGCCTCTTAAGCAAAATTTCCGGTTTTTCACGCCCAATATAGAATGGGACGCTAAGAACCACAGCAGTTAAAGAGGTCCATAAATAAAATTCAATTTCAATTTCTACAATAGATCTATGTAGGTCGAAGTTCATGGGTGTTCTCCCTCCGGTGTATCGCTATACTTATACCTGTAACTAACACAGACAGAATCATTGGACCTCGGATATTTGTAGGCAAAGCGAAAACCTTCTTTTATATTGTAACTTTCTTATAATTGTAAAACAATATAGATAAAGGCAATTCTGATAGAGTTGAGCGTTCTTTAATATTTGTTCTTCTTTACATTTTTTTAAATTCTTTATTTTGCCTATCAATAAGCCCTAACGAGTATATAACGGATGGAGAATCCTGACACGTGTATTAAGTACCTTTTAGGTGACAATAATTTCTGTAGCAAACCGTGTTTGCGAATTATTATTATTATTTTTATTTTTTAAGAAGGAAATCAAGGCATTCAAAATTAGAAACAATTATTAAGGAAGAAATGAAAGTTAAGAACTGTGTTGGAATATGTAAAATATAAACATCTAAACTGGTATGGATACACCAGGAGAATGTCAGAGGAAACAATTTCCAGAAAGGTTTGGGAATGGTGTGCATTCGGTGAAGAGGTAGGGGTAGACCCAGAAATACCTGGATATAGGACGGGGATAAAAGCAAAAGGACTGGAGGATGAGGAGGAGGAATGGAATGATAGGGATGAGTGGAGAAGAAAAATAAAACTTTAGAAATAGAAATATGTGTAAATATATTAACTCTGTACATAAATAAGGAAATAAATTAGTATTGCTTTTCATTTATTTTTCTAGCATAATTCTTAAATGATCTTGTGCAGCATATATTTTACACATTCTATGCCCAGTATTGCCAACTGCATAGATGTCTCTAAACATAGGGTCTTAAAAGTTAGGATGATAGCAATATTGTAAATTACACCAAGAACGCTATTCATTTATCTGTAACCTATCGCAATAAATTAATACATTGTCAATATGGAAAAACTTGATCCTTTATTCCCATATTTAAAAATATACCAAAATCAAGATTCATTGGTATCTACGAAAAATGAGCTGCAACAACAATGAAATTTCAGTTTTTTTGCTTAGTGCAGTGAAGAGAGAGAAATGCGGCTTATAACAAAAATGTATATTAAGCATCACCTATACAACATTGTGACCGCGCACGGAAATAACAGAATAGGCAGTGTGGAATAAAAGCCTCCTTATGGGCTGCTTATATCTTCCGGAGCCTTCATTTTGGCATGTTCTAGTAGATTATTGTTCTCGAAGGTTCCACTTGTATCGGAGACTTATATAAGAAGGCTGCTCATGTCCGAACGGTAATGTTGAGTTGAGTCGAGTTCTGTTAGATTAACTGACAAAGTGAAAAATGGACAGTGCAAATGAACAGCGCAGTTCAGTCATGAGTCGTGATTCAGCAGTTCAGTATGACTCGACGGATCAGTTGTGTTGCACTCCGAGTGTGTGCCAAAGTGACTCATGTGTAACATTAATGTTATGTTGAGTGCTTAGTAATAAATAAAGTGTGTTTCTAGTAATTGGCGTTCTTATTTGTTACATCGGGTCATAAGGGCTTAATAATGGGTTAACTTGGCATTTCCATCATACGGAAAAAAATACAAATGTGCTTGGAACTGGATAAAAGTGAAAAAGATTCAGTAAACAAATTTGGAGTTCTATGGTTAGAAGATAATCACTAAAAAATGCAAATAACTTCTGATATAAATTATGTAACTTAATTGTTAATATATGACCTAATTCAGAGACCTTGTCAATATTCAAACTGAAATTTCCTGTGCGGAATTTGGTAAAAAATAGACACATTTAAACTCGCTTGACGGCACTGTATCTCATAGTGTTCTGACAGAAGTGGTATAAAGAGCAAAGCAATGCATAGAATGTAGGGAAGCTTTAAGACGACGGGTCATCATGCTATGGGTCCCAGATCACTCTGGTATTGAAGGCCGATAAATTCGCCAGGAAAAGAAAAGTATGCCCACTTTTATGATGCCTGAATCTATGTTGGAACGTAGTTAAAATGGGTAAAATTGTTGCATGAAAGCATGGCAACATTGTGATAAAGGAACCGTATAAGGGAGCAACAAAATTTGTAAATTTAAATACAAACCGGCAAAATATCGCTAATGATCCTATGATGATCAAGGAGACTTTAGAAAGCATCTGCATTGATTAGGGTATTTTAATAGGCTCTCTCAAAAACGGGCTAACCATCATTTTATCAGAAAAGAGAAAAGTCAACATTTGCAAATATGAAGGTAGTTTCTACCCCACGTATGGAAGCCAATTTGAGGTAGTTCTTATTTTAGGAGTTGTATTGTATTTTGACTGTTGGGGAACCGAACACTTGAAGTAGTTGAAACCGCACGTATTGTAAAAGGTTTCCGGTAGCCTTCGCCCCAAGTTCAAAAATATTATCTAAGTTTTTAATTTGACTGTTTCTTTAAATATTATATATTTATGTTTGCCTCGACTGCGTCAGTATTATTGTTACAGACATGGATTTCTTTGCAGGGAGTAGTGCGGCTAACAATGTAGGCTTACACAGGTTATAATTTGTACTTCACTGCATTTATTAATTCTTTAAACGATTAAAATAACACTTCACTAATATAGAGAGCTGTGAGATTATTTATTAATTACTAGCATTTTTTAACACGTAACTATTTTTTTACACTGAATACGTATTAAACTTCTCGAGGACGTGTCTCGCGTCCGGTTAGTAGCGCTGTCTACTAGCAACTGACTTCTGAATTTGTACAATTTTCCCTATTTCAGTTTCTAATTGGCTAATCCTACTCCAATAGAATACTTTCATTTAACTTAAGCTTTTTTTCTGGTTGTCGATTGGCTATTTATAAACGTCTCAAAATTTACATTATTGTTGCTCCAATAATGACTAGTAGCATTATTAAACTTTCTTACTGATTATTGCCTCAAGGTTATCTCATTGTTACCTCATTGTTAGCAACTTTTAACCTATTATTCTCACAGCTCATACATTATTAAATTACGTAATGCATTCACTTAACATTATTGAACATGTACATAATAATATGAAGATTAATACAATGACTGTTACATACGTTTTATATATTATAATATGCACATATTGCTTTAAGGCGGGCTGTTATTATATTTTATATTATATCATTTGACTGAAATCATTTAAGTGTTAAAAAAATACTGCCTCAAATACCAATAAAACCAATCCCTAATAGATTCTAGCATACACAGGAATAAAATAGCAATACAGCCATCTTACATAATTACTCCATTTGCATAGTCTCCTGTCTATAAAGTGCTTAAATGAGCTCTCTCTCTCTCGCTCGCTCGCTCGCGCGCGCGCGCGCGCGCACACACACACACACACACACACACACACACAAACAAAACAGTGAAATCTTAATATCAAATTCTTAGTGTGAATACATTTAAAAAAAACAAGGAAAAAAGAGGAAAATACACAAATAACGAACCACTTTTCATAATGGAAAGTTGGTATTTATTAGACTTTTTATTTCTGAATAATGTTGTTAACACTCACACATACCCACCCACACGTACACGAAAACACATTGCGATAACAATTTTTTATGTCGAAAGCAATTCTTCTTCTACCACATATATCTAGTTACAGGAAGCCACACGTTGTCCTCCGTGGGGTAGTAGTTACCATGCTCGCAGGTTCAAACCCGGCGGAGGGCGATGAATTTTTTCGGACGTAAAACACCTTAGCATGCCTTCCTTCGGAAGGGAAGTAAAGCCGGTGGTCCCTTGTCGTAGATTCATGGCACGTAAACGAACCTCAAGCCTGATAAAGGGGCCTCTGAGCAATATTACCGATCCTTCACGCCCAATATAGAATGGAGTGCTAAGGACCATAGCAGTTAAAGAGCGTCCATAAATAAAACTCAGTTTAATTTTTGGAAGCCAAAAGGTACTGTTATAAAATGCTCCACATTACCACTGGCTAATTTCAGGATAGTAAGCATTCATTTACGACAATCACCGAGTGTAAGAACATTAAAAAAAAAAAGTATTATGTTTTTGAAAAGCTTTTATAATCGAGCAATGAAATCTCCGATATCCTCAGGGCCTGTAACAAGGAAGACTTCTTTACTTTAATATACCATCAGTATGAAGTATAATCTAACTTTTACAAATTATATTCATTTATTCGTTTATCTCCCTTTTCCGACATACGTTTTTGCTTTTTATATAAATTCAAATATGTTTTTTTATGTAATAATATGGCCTAATTTTAGTACTGATGGGTACCATTGCACACTTTCACATGTAATTGTTTACCAAAGTTTGAAGCAGTATTTTTAACACTTAAATGATAATAGTCTAATTATATAATATAAAATATAATAACAATCCGCCTTAAAGCAATACGTGTATTTAATAATATATAAAGTGTATGTAACAGTCACTGTATTATGTTTATATTATTATGTACATATATGATAATGTTATGTGAATGTATTACGTAACTTAACAATGTAGGAGCTGTGAGAATAGAAGCAAAATGCCTTCCTAGCAAACACAATTATAAAGTAGAAGCCGAAAGTTGCTAATAATGAGCTAACAATGTGGTAACTTTGAGGCAACAATAAATTAGAAATTTTTATGAAGGCTACGAATAAATTTTTGAACAATAATGTAATATTTAAAACAGTTTATAAATAGCCAATCAAAAACTATAAAAAGCTTAAGTTAAATAAAAATATTCTATTGGAGTAGGCTTAGCCAATCAGAGACTTGAAATAAAGAAAAAGTACATATTCAGGCGGCAGACGCTACAAGATTGCGTACCCAAGCAGACGCTACAAGATCGCGTACCCGATCGGTATGATACGTGTTCAATGTGAGACAAAAAATTCATTGCGGTGAGAATAATATAAAGTTTACGTGTTAAAAAGGTATAATTCACAAAAATCTCACAGCTCTACAGTGGGATGTATAAGTTAAGTGTTATTTAATCGTGTGAAGGATTAATAAACAAAATACAATACAATTATAATTTGTATAAGCCTTGTTCTTTAGCCACACCAGCCCTGCTAAGAGATACGTGTTCTAAAAATTACTACTGACACAGCCGAGGCATACATATATAATATTTAAATAAACATTAAAATACAAAGTTGATTTTTTAAACGTGAGGGCGAAGGCCACCGGAAAATTGAACATGGGGCGAAGGCCACCGGAAAGTTTGTATCGTACGTGGGGCGAACACTCCTAGAAACAATCTCCCGCAAGTTTGGCATCCATTATGTGCGTAATCTAAAACATGCTTCTAATTGGCTCCCAACAGTGGAGCTACAATCTGCTTCAAGTTGGCCATAGTTGCTATCTAAATAAGTAAATCCAATTTCTAATTACAAATTTAAGTTACCATAAAACAAATTCACAGTTCCGTAATAAATTCAAAATAATAATCTTGATGATATCATTAAAATATGAAAATAAGATATACATAAATGTAACATTAAATTGAACAAATTCTGTATATTTCATAGTTTTATTTAAACAGATAAGTCAAATACAATTTGTGTTTAACCTGTATTTAACCTTTTTGCTTCAAATTGTAGATATTCTTAGTCTTTTGTCGTTTTGGGACATTGGCATCAGAATAATCACAATTCGAGTGATAACACCTATGCTCAAGGATTCAAAATTAGAGTGTTTTGTTTTCAACGTTCAAATTTTCTGTATCTATCCTCTCCATAAATCAGCCATATGTCACCTTTTCCAGGCAGCTATACCAACAGCTACTCTGGAAGACTCCGACACAATTACAATAATCCGGAGATTCAGTCAAGGTTGTTCTAACTTAAGTGTAGTAGCCGACCTGAAAATGGGTGAGAAGTTGTGGACCTAATACATAGGATCTTTTGTAAGGAATTTCTCCGGTTGTCAATCGTAACGGCTAATGAAGTGGCCCAAATCGAAATGGAACGAGTAACAAGAAAAAAATATTGGTACAGGATCCTGAATTTTGATGACGAACATTGGTTGAAACAAGGTTTAAAATATCAATAAACCAGTCTACAAAGCACGGGCTGGGTAAGTGAACTAAGAAAGAATTCAGAAATTAATGGTATTCGAGATTTTGGTGGAAAAGAAAAACAAACAAAGCTTTTGAAAGAATACCAGAAGAAGATTCCAAGATATTTAGATACTGTTGCGTTGTATTGTTGCTACCATACGTAGCATTATTGTGTCTCCTTAGTTATAACGGTGTTTCCTTTCGGCGAGGATCACGCCAACGGGAGGGATCTGTTTGAAACCGTCTGGTATAACGTCAGCCCTGTCTGGAAGTAGTCGTCGGAGTCAGACGCATGTGTGGTCGGTCTACGGTGTTGTGGCATCTCCCTCCATCCTTATTCATTTGTTCATTATGTAGAGTCGCCAAACGTTTGTGAATAAACCCCAAGTATGTGAGGGTAATGTGTGTTATGTAATTTCTCAGTATAGCATAAAAATCACGCCTTCCTCTTCTCCAGACCAAGGTCCCGGACTTTTTGCTGCCAGCGAGTTGCGTCCCCCATGTGCGTGTTGGGGTGACCTAAATTAATCACTTTCTGGTGGCGTTTTAGGCCTTCACCCCAACATGTAACAACACAAAAAACTTTTAGTCAGATAACTGAGACGAGATGATTAGTATTTTATATTACAATGAAAAGTCATTGAGAAAGGAAAAGGTACATATACAGACAACACCGATAAAGAATGGAGGATAGCATGGTTAAGAGCAGGAGTGTGGAGGCCAAAAGGACAAGGCGAATATCCATTATGTAGGTGAAGAGAAGATCTACAGCACATTATATTCGAATGCAGAGAAACAGATATCTGGAGAAAAGAAAGTGTATGGTATAGGAATACTGATATAAATACAATTCTAGACAAAAACTATAAGAATATGGAGCAATATTTAGAGAACGTAAAAAACAAATGGAAATAAACTGTTAAAAGAGGAAAGAAACAATAATGAAAAAATAAAATTATAAGAATTAAAGAACATTGTAATAATATATAATTATTACTTATTGGATTGTCCATCTTAGAGGCCAGTGTCAAACATAGTGGGCAGTCCATAACATGTATTAACTTAGTACTTAAATAAACTTAAACTTGCTAACCTAACAAAGAATGTGCATATACGATGTCTGCCTAGTATATGTGTGCCTGTTACTCATTCTTTATCAGCGCTAATGAAGCCCCAATATATATTTAATATTTGCATTAAATAAATATTTAGTACCTTTACAACAGAATAAACTGGAGTAGCCTTTCCAATAAAAGATATTTATGTAAAACATATATCTAAATCTTAAATTTGTTGTGGGCTACTGAGTGCCACATATTTCTATTTTCTTTTTGATTACCCTAGAAATCGCTTACTGTTCAAGGGTTATGCACCACTGGTGTGAAGCAATTTTTCAAACTTTTCATGTAGGGGTTGTAATTTTGAAAATCCAAGCTACTCTTGGAAGGATTATATAGGAGCTCAGCCTTAGCTGCTGTTGGAGGTACTCCGTTGTTACCATATGTATCCACATGCCATGCGGAGAAGCCGCTGACACCTCAAGCGACGTTTCTGGGCTTGTAATCCCCAAGAGACCGAACGAGGGCGCTCCGATGGTCGTAAAATTTTGCGGCCCGGCGCCTAATTTAATCCTCCACGTAAGGAAGAGGTGAGGCTTCGTAAAGCAGTCTCACAGAAAAAGCGGTATACAGAATAGATAGTCCAAAGGGCCCTATTCTGCACGTTGCAGAAGCAACAGACTGGAGTATGACCAAGATTCTCGCAGGCGAAAAGCAGGACGGGGATTATAAGCGCTCGAAAAAGGCGTAGCTTAAGCAGGACAGGTATCCCCGACCTCAGCATGGGGTACAATGAAGCCGTACCCCCAGAGGCCTGATGTGCGAGGTCTCGAATGTGTGCCTCGAAAGTTAGGCCTCTATCTAAGTTAACTTCCAAGTAAGTGTATGCAGAGCCGTAGGAGTCAAAATAATTTGTTGAAACACTTGCTGATCATTGTACACATTTTATATGCAGGGAGGTAGAGGAGGGATAAGGTGGTTTATGAAAACCGCCGTCGTCGTGCTCCTCCTACTCCGTGAAGATCTTGGATAAGGTTCAGGGATGGTGATTGTGGTGATCTTGCTTATCGTGTATAAATGACAACAATCTTATTGTGCTCTAGATGCCATTTCCCGCTCGCTAGATGTTGTTTACCACACCCCGTTTGTCTTTTGCCGACATTGTTCCGACTACCGAGTATGTGTGTGCTTGCTTTACGCCTTGTTCCTGGTTCCTACAACCTTTGACGTACGACGCGGTTTACAAGAGACCTCGTCCGAGCACGGGAATTGCACCGAAAATGTTATAAAGAGTGTTCTTGCTTGCTTGTGTAATTTAGCCAGTGACATGACACTTATTTCCCCTAAAGGATGGATGGGGCCCCGAAACCAGGGTAGGGCAGCGCACGCACGCACGCACGCCAGTCGGCCTCTTATGCTTCTTTCGTGACGCCCGGGATGGAGGGATGAGGGAAGAGATCCGACGGGCGCAAGTACAGACAGGGTACCTAATGTTTCCAGATTAAACGCCTCCAAAGCCACCCGAGCCCACTCTATAGGGTCCCGAGCCTCTGGAGGTTCCTCAAAGGAGCTCCCGCCCGAAAGTATCCAGAGGGGGTTTCCAATCGAGCAGTCCATGGAAGATATGAAACTTCTACAGAGCCCACAATCAACGTCCAGTCTCCTACACCGTCGCCAGTCCTACAATCCTGAAATGATGGGTACAGGAAATATGGCCAAAGAAGTTAAAGGGGCCTATAGAAATGAAACAATTAAAAAGCTGCTGGAAATCAGGATCCTCCTTTGTAGGACCCCAACGTTGACGATGATGGATGCTGTATTACATACCTGTAGGTCGTCTTGATGCCCGTACTCTTGTGATGTATTTCGACGTTCTCGTAGACTGGAATCTGATGTACGCATATCTATGTGTGTTAGTATGTTGTAATTATTATTTTATAATTGCGCTACGGCTGCTGTATTTGTGTCGGAGGACACTTGTATCTTTTCAGGTTTGGGTATGGAGAACGTTGCAATATTTTGCACACACGTATTCTGTTAATTATTTCACTTTTATTTTAGATAAACCACATATGATATTCACGATTCACTATTAACTTTGTCATGTTAATATATGTATAACTGGTATACTTTGAATACTAGTTTTATCGTCTATCTAGAGACAAGTTATACATGGCCTTCCTGCTTGAACACTGACAAGCTTCTGTTAGCGTTCCCTTCAACCGTTCTTCTTAATGTACGTATTTGAATTATAGTTATGTATTAATGTATCTGAGTGCTACTATCCAATAACATATAATAGCAGTTTGTTATATGTAAGTGTGTGTGTTTACAGACTTCCATTGTTTTAATTATGGATCCAAGGTTCCTACATGCTTACGTAGATACTACTGCATTTCTCGTAATTTTATATTACTGGTTATATTGCTAACACTGGCCTTTCCCTCTTATATGTTATAACGTTATATACGTGTTCTCTACCATGTGTACATTATGAATATATGTGTTTTTAACATCCTCTTAAATGCATAACACGTAAAACTTAGAACAAAATATGAAAGAAAGCAATTATTAATGTATTGATGCTGAGAAGCTGTGAATTAGATATCTTATTACATTAATGAGTTATCTCATTATTTTGTCCGTGGCTAGTACTGTATGTTGCTTCAAATCGTCACTCTTAACTGTGAGGCTTTTAAAAAAAACAAAAGACGGACGATGTAAGGTGTGGTTTTTCCCCTTTCCTCTGAAACCTGAAGTTCTGTTCGTAGTTCATGCGTCTATTCTTTTCTCTAATATTCTTTCCAATAATTGCTTATTACCATGCTTAACAAACTTGTATTTATATGTTGATTTGCTTGTTTTCATTTCTTTATTATGTTGGACGTAATACGAGGGCCGGTATAGGGATTGATTTCCACTTGTTTCTTCCGCAAGTTCTACTGCACGCCAGTGAAAATAATCTGCTTTTTGTATAAGTAGCGGCTCCTTTGAGTCTACGTATTGCAGATACAATAACTTGACAGATGGCCATCATTCTGGAATTTTCTAATGATCCACTTAAGTACCGGAAACGTTGTGTAATATTAAAATGCAATGAAAACTCTTTGAGTTTCTACATACAATTACTATTACACGCGGTCTTTTTCCGTGTAAGAGGCAATGCATAACAAGTGATTCAATAAGGAATGCTTAACTCATAAATGGTCTCCATGCAATTCAGCGTGCGTACTGCTACAACTGGAATGCTTAGCTACATTTCAGTATGTAACAGTTTATGCTACATACAATTTAAATGTTAGGTGTTCCCAAATCACTGTCCACTTTGTAAGAATAAACCGAGTTTTATTTATGGACGCTCTTTGACTGCTGTGATTCTTAGTCTCCCATTCTATATTGAGCGTGAAAGACAGCACTTTTCCTCAAGGGCCTATTTATCGGAATTGAAGTTCTTTTACGTGCCGTAAATCTACTCCCGAAAACATCCCTCACTCTTCAGCGGGTTTGAACCTGCGACCTCGGGAAGTAGAGGTACCTCTAAACCACGGGAGAACGAGAAGGCAACCCAAATTACATCGTCAGAGGCGGTAAAATATTTCTTCTGTTTTATTACAGGTAACAATCCGTGGAAATTTTAGGAATTTATCCGATGAAGCTCCTAAACTCGAATGAGATTTATTATTTGACTGTTTAATGAATGAAATGTAACACATGTTGTAAGTAATAACAATGATAATAATAGTAGTAATAATAATAATTACTTTATTTGTGTTGCTTAAAATCAAATCATCATTCTATCAGCTATCAGGTCATGGGATACTGAATGAATGAATGAACAATAGGACATGTTACGCAGTTCTATCTGTTGTGGACCCTCATTGTTGTGTGTTATCACTACAAGAGTTTGAGGATGTATGTTCGGCCGACTGGAGAAGGCACCTCCTGTTTGGTACCGGGCGCTTCGTCTAGTGAGGTGGCTCTAGGTAATCAAGCCGGGTTCGTCATCTCAGCTCGGCTGAATGTGGAGGTCCCGTTAGGGCGGACAAGGCTCCTCTTGGCAAGGTGAGGCACACTAATGGTAAGACTATGGAGCTCAAGCCATTTCTACGAGGTCCCCATGGATAAGAGGAGACGGGAGATAGAGAGGGCATGGGATTTACTCCACTGGCAAATGACTCAACTATCCTTCCGGTTTAAAGGACGCCACTTTAATAGGTAGCGAGTATCGGTAATGAATAACTGCCTGTCACGCCTCTCTATCTATTCATCACAGAACCGTGCTCATTAGGTCGTAACTCCTGCACTAATTACCCGTGGTGGCATCTAGTTTATTGAGTTTGACTTAATGTACATCAGCGCCACTGTGGAGCGCGTGTGAACTATTTACATATAATTTGCTATTAACAGTATACTAGTGCTTATGTGGCGTGCGTGGAGTCTATGGTGAACTTGTCTATCTTTGTGGCGGGGTGCCGCTACGCTAACCAATATTACCAACAACGGGAATGAGAAAATAGTTGATCTTAAAATTAAGATAAGTTAAAATCAGAACACAGTAAAGACAAAATTTGTTTCAAGAGCATAATTTATTTGAAATTTTATACTATTTGAATGCGTACTAATTAACAGCACAGCTTTGAAAGTTGAAGCAATATCTTCTGGTTTTCGGTAACTGAAAAATGCATTCTTACAAGCATATTATAAGATAAATGTCCGTGATTGGTCGATATCCGAGGTGTTGCTAAACATTATTGTTCAATATGAAATAGGCTCATATGAATGGAATAGTCATACCATTACATGCTTGCTTCTGTTTCAGAAGCTGCTTTCTGTTAACGTTAAAGGGACGGCCTATATTAACTTAGCTACCTTACCCGGTTAGCTCTTTAAACTTCAGTGACGAATTAAATAATTTCATCTACATCCCAACGTCCTTACAATGTACAATGATATAGAGGGTGAGGAAATATTTTTGCCCCACGTATGGGAATCAAATTAAGAAAGTGTTTTGTTTACGTAGTTTATTACCTCACGCTTGGGAAGCCAACATGAAGAAAGTGTTCTGTTGTTGAAGTTTGCACTACGCTTTGGGCGTTAATTTGAAGAAGATTGTTTGTTACGTATGCAAAGCTGATTTGAAGATGTGTGTTTATTGTTACGCTCCTAGTTTAAAAAAAATATTACTTAACTTTGTTATTAAACTGCTTCTATAGATAGTATTTATGTTTATGTTGGCCTCGGCTGCGTCAGTAATGTTTGTACACACACGTTTCTCTTAGGCAGGGTGCGGTACGACAAGAATGTAGGCTTACACAGATTTTAAGTTTAAATTCACTTCTTTTTTATTAATCCTTGGCACAAATTAAATAGCACTACACTGATTTTAAGAGCTGTGAGATTCTTTAATTTAAAACTTGCACTTTGTTAACGCGTATACTTATTTTACGATTCACACGAATACGTACTATTTCTTTAGAGAACACATCTTCCATCCAGTCACTACCAAGGTCTGCAGGCAACTGAACATATTTACACCGTCAAAACCCGTAAGCTTCTGTATTTCAAGTCTCTGATTGGCTAATTCTAGTCCATTTCATTAAAGGTTTTTCTGGCTGTTGATTGGCTAATTTTAAACTGTCCCACAATTTACATTGTCGTTGCTCTAATCATCACTAGTAGTATTCAAACTCTCAAGCTCATCATTGCCTCAAGGTTACCTCATTGTTAGCAACGTTAAACTTATTATTCTCACAGCTCTTACGTTATTAAAGTATGTAATGTATTCGCATAACATTATTAAACATGTTTACAATAATATAAGCATTTGCAATGACTGTTACATAAATATTTACAAATTATTACATTCATATTGCTTCAAGGCGGGCTGTTATTGAATTTACATATTATATAATTTAATTGAAATTATTCAAGTGTTAAAAATACTGCCTCAAGGGTTTTTATAGGGAATCCTCCCCTATATCCTTAAATTGTAATTTTGTACATTTCCAACTATTCCAAATAAGGGATGGAAAATACCCCAATATTCACCCAAAAGGATCTGAAACATTTGTGGAACGTCTGACTTCTTAACCTCCTCTCGACAGCTTTCGAAGTTCTGGAAATGCGGTATATGCTCTTTGGCAGTGGAGGAATCCTCGGTCGGATTGGCCAAGTAAATTGTTAAATAATTAATGCAGGTTAAATGCTAAACCTATGCACTTTCTTTTTGGTACCATAGTTATTTAATAACATAAATGTTACATCATTTTCACATATTGCAGAAATCCTTAACATACACAACGAAATAAGATTCCGCATTTTCAGACCATCAAGTTTGGAAGAGACGGTCTTCGACCATCGAGAAAAAGAATCTTCTCACTTAATATGAAGGTTAATATCGGTTCACTGGTTTCAAATCTTAGCAGTTTTCTCTTTTTATAGAATTATTTAAGCTGTGCTGCCAACGAATTGTTTAAAACATAAATACAAAGTAAATAAAGCAAAAGTTTCATACATGAGGTTATTAGAAGGTTTTTAGCACCCAAAAACTTCAGTACATACCTCTTAGAATTGAGGTTTTGAAACTGTTTCATTTCATACACATCTGCAGTATTTGATAAATCACAATTCAAGAAACAAATATAACACAGGATCGATTTCCGCTTTTTAAACTCTTGTCTTCTATTTGTTGAAGTGTTACATCATGGTCAACTATGTATTATCCCTTGCAGTAATATGTAACTGGCTTTTCGTTTTATACTCTGCGGAGATAAGCAATTAATATTTTTGCTTTCTCTACTGTGTATAGTAAGTAGGGGAAGTATTGTATTCCACCCAAAAGTTCGATACCGAGATTTCACCGGAAATATATGTTTTGAGACCTCCTGTATAAAAAAAAACATTTTTGGAAACATGTCCGTGTGTGTGTCTGTGTGCGATTAGCAAAACTCAGAAACGAACAGTCGGATAAACACCAAACTTGGTATTTAGGTTCAGTATCTTCCAGAGATGCGACACGAAGGTTTTCAAGAAAATCCTCCCCAGATTACCCTTTACATGGAAAAATGACTCTTAACGATTTTGATTAAAATATCATATGTTTAAGATATTTTCATGACAAATGAAATGTATATCTCGAATTTTCTGGGAATGTCTCATCGTGAAAGACTTTTGCATAACTGGTAAACCATAAGCGATTGACAAAATTGTACTACACAAAAAAGGTAGACCGCGTTAAAATACACAATTTATGTCATATACCTTTTTTTTTTGTTGAGTGAACCATTTTCGAGATATTGCTTGTTATTCCCTTAAATTTTCCAATACTTATACGTTTTCTCAAATTCGTTATTCATTTTTTTTTGTCCTGGTAATGCAAAGAGAATGGAATACTCCACATAGCAACCAGCTCTTAAAATATTTGACTATCGCTTAAAGCCTACCAATTCCCCTTGCATCTACAAGAAAATTAGCAATAAGATTAACATCTCGATATTTCGATTAACATGAAGCAAATGGAGAATAAGCGTTTGTAAAAATAGTTTTTACAAGAGTAGAGAAAGTCATGTGAGTGTAAGGCATTAGATTTTTTTCTGTGAAATCATAATTATTTTTTTACTCCTTGCCATTCTCAACTATAAATCAGGTTGTAATCATATTCTTTTATAACTGCAAATTATTCGCATTCAAGGCTTTGTAAATCCCTTTTAATGTTTCAGTAATTTATGAAAAGAAATTAGAAGGCGCTTTATAGCCCAATGTCCGTCAGAACGAATTGGGTTTTTGAATGGTGAACAAATTATCAAAATGAGTTCAGCTATTTTTGAGATTACCCTACATACACAAACGCATGCGCACGCGCGCACACACACATACACACTTTCTCTCTTTATAATATTAGTATGGATATGAAACCAAGATTTTAAACTTAACAAAACTTGAACATATATTAAAATAAATAGTATGAGAAGATTCATAGCAATTAAATAATTATATTATTAAATATTTCTTGAATATATACCTTAGTAAGGGTAACCCTTGTAAAAGTCCTCAGTTTATGGTTCGTATCCTTAATAAAGATGTTCTCATCCTTCATATGGCGAACTCCACGGGATATCCCAAAAGTCGTATGATCGAGTAAAATACTTTTGTTTCATACTATCTGGAATTTGATGTTTTTCCGTCTCCAAATCAGTGCGTCAAATTGAACTTTTCCGTTCAGTTATTTTCCGTACTGGCGGCGCGTGACCGAGTGGTTAGACCGCTCGCCTCTCACCGAGACGAACCGGGTTCAATCCCAGGGACCTGCATGTGGGATTTGTGATGGACGAAGCGGCGTCTGAGCGGGTTTTCTCCGGGATCTCCGGTTTCCCCCGCCATTCATTCCACCAACTGCTCCATTATCACCTTTCCTTTCATCCATTTCACTATCCATCCACCCATCCTGGATGTTCTGTCTGATCTATGAGTGTCTGCTCCTCGACGGGCCTCTGACCCCAGGCACCCGCCTGTAAGTCCTGGGGGGTGTAAGTCCTACATAAGAGGAGGGTAAACAGATAATGAACGAATATTTTCCGTACTTCAACACATGAGACGCGTAATAATAAATCTACTACGAGAAAAACTCTTCATAATATTTCTTCTTCCGTATTGCATTACTTAGCCTTTCTGTATTAACTGTAAACTTTTAATATTACTTAATAACCCACCCTAATTGATTATTTGCAGAAATATATCTTTTGAAACGCCCTCCGTGATACTTTAGTATTCCCTTCAACTGTAATCAATAACTTAACTGAGGGGACTGCAATAAGTGTGTGAATCATTTGACTGCGTCCATACACAACATAATATGTAATGCAATATTTAACCAGTATATAAAGCAATATGATATGGTATGAAACAAAATATCGTGCGTAACAGCAAGGAAAGTGCTTTTTCTTATGACTCGTTTCAATATATGATCATCTTACTCGCCCTGAAAAAAAAGCTTACTTATCTATAAAATTACGTACATAATTGTTTTTTGATGTCACTGTAACTGTGATTTCCAATTGTATATGTTACCACTACAAAGTCATAGTTTGTTTCAGAATTGTAAAACTTAACTTAGTAACAAGATGGTGCCCCGCCACATTACAGTTTACTAAGAGAATGTCTCGTACAGGAACTTTGATGAGCGGCTTGGAAAGCTTGGTGATTGGCCCCCAAAGACCATTTCAGCTTGGGGAATTTTGAAAAATAACGCTTTTTCGCAGAGGCCTGCAAATTTGGAACATCTGAGAGCGTGCAAACACTAAACAATAAAATGGATTTATGTAAACGTTTGGTTTTAAGTTGTAAGCTTTCATAAATTTAAATGTTAGTGGAATTAACTGCACGAGTGTTGTTTCAAGCGACTTTTGGGACAGCCTGTATCATTTATATATTTCTACTTTACACATTCTATAAAGTATTATCTGCATAAATGTATTCAGAATCTAAATTTCGGAATATAGCTTTAGTTTTTTGAACCGGGTATTGTATTTTTCAAATTGACTTCGATGTTACAGCAACAAACGACAGATTCGTTTCCTTAAATAGTACGATTGCTGGCCGTTATAGAAGAGAGGCGGCCTCGGGCAGCAGAAGAAGAGGAAGAAAATTGAAAGTTATGCTCAGCTAATTCCCAGCGGAGTTAGGAGCCAAGCAAATCAATCATCACAAGCGCCGACGTTATGTCAGCACGCTTCAAGAGCATTCATAAAACCTGGTTCCACGTCCGCCTCTTCTTTAACCCCACTACCTGCGTTACGTTTACTCGTCCGTACATCAAATTGAATCTAAAAGTGGCTCAAGTATTATCTCCACTAATCTCAATGCTTTGAATTTATCTCAAGAAAAAGCTTGAGTGGTAATCAATTAAGTCATTTCACGAATACATGCAACACGTGTAATGAATAACCATTATTATATATGATACTCGTTTTCAAATAGAGGTTCTGCTGCTTAAAATCTCAACCTGAAAATTATGAGAAGAATTTTCTGAAATCATAGCTGGACAATACTAAAAATTACTGCATTTCATTTAAACATTACAGCTCTTGTTTGTGACATGAATTTGAATTTTTACCTAAATTGTCAGCCTTGAATTGCTCTAAATATTTACCATAGTTTCCTAAAAGTTTAACTATTCTTAATTATCTACTTCAGCTCTGTTTGGTATGGTAAACAGTGTTTTGTTTCAAACTGTCAGTATTTCGGCATTTCTGAAATAAAACCCTAAATTGAGAATGATTTCCAAGATATATTATCATTTCTGCGTTCCTATAAGATAATTGTTTTCTCACACAGATTTCATCATTAAATGCATATTACGTTTAAAGAAAATAATTGATTCATTCCTTGCTAGTTTCAATATAGTATTCAGTTTTCTCCTGAGCGAGTCTGTTATGATTGGCGTAAATACAATAGTTAATGCAGTAATGTGAATTGAAATGGTTACGCTGAGCTGTTTCAGTGTTTAGGCACAATGATGACCTAATTTAGTGCAATAATACTTTAGTCGCATTTAGAATAATTCGTTTTGACGCTGCCATTTCAGATTCTCTTCCATTCTCTACATATCATAAAACCATAACTGGACACTTTATTGCTATTAACATATATAACAGACTACCCTGAAGCCGGAGATACAATTTTTATTTCCATATATACATTTTCATACAATAATAACTAAACGCGTTGTTATGAAACTTTGTGTGTGTACTTTACTTATAAAAGAGGTCAAATTGCGTCTTTGCTCAAGAGTTATAATGAGACGCAGGTTCAAACAAACAAACATACTTATATTGCTTATTATTGATCTTTTTTGATAATGCCTGGCAAAAGTTTGCAAGCGCAATCTGTCTAATAAGTTTTATTGTTCAACAACGTTTGAATGGATGAATATTAATAATTTTTTCATTACCGTTGAAGTGCCTTCTAGGTGCCGCTCCTAGCTTCAAATTTTTATAACATTTAACCTCACCTGCTCCGATGAGTTTTATGATGTCATCTCATAGCTCGTGCTGTGTTGTTTCGTGCGCCAGCTGCTCTAGTGGTATAGCTATGAGTTCTTTATCGCAGGCGTGAGTATATTTTGAAAGGATATCACCAGTTTCGTTAACTGATAAATTGTAATGTTGACTAAAATGTTCAGTTTGAGAAGAGTTGCCGACTGTTGAATTTACGAATTAATTACTCATATAACAATAATTAAGCGAAGCGTCAGTTCGGTAAGGCGCAGAAATATTAATATCCCTCTCAATAGCCGCTAAATATCTCTAATGCCGGCGCGTTATGTGCGCTACACAACTTAAAAATTACACACGAGAGTAACTCACATGAGAATCAAGTATCTCAGGAGAGTCACGAATGTGTCTATGATTTAAAATGTGTTTTTTTTTAACTTAAGTTCCGCCCACATATCGCTACTCCTACCAACATTCCTATTCCCGCGCTCCAATCTTAAAATCCTACATATGCGTCTCTTACCTTTTTGCTAAGCCGTACCTTTCACTTTTCTAATTTACAGTATTGCTGTCTACGTGACTTTGCAAACGTACTTAGCTTAACTCTAACTGCATTCAAAGAATCTTTAAGCTAATGTGTTCTATACTCGGCTATTAACTAATGTCTTCCTTACATGATTTGCTAATTACCTTTTTCTTTCCGGTCAAACCTTTCAATTCAGGCTTATCACAGTATATAATAATTTAATATACTGAAATTATTTATTTTATTTATTTATCTTAGTATCATTTCTATGTTCAATTATTTATATCTTCCGTCAACAATTACAATATCACGGTTATTCGTGTACACTAACCGGTTACCACTAGAAACAGCATGGTTGCAATCACATTGCAAGCAAAAAATAGGCATAAGATTTTAGCTTTTATTTATGTTTTAATTTTTTTATTAACACCCTCCAAAAAAGCTTTATTATCGGTTTTTAAAACATCAAATGAGATGTAAATTACACGAGAAGCGATAGGGCGAAATAGAAAGTAATGAGGGGTGAAAGAATTAGAGAGGAGGTGATGTATGGAGGATAAAAGAGAACTATAGCGGCTTCTATTGGTTTAAATAAATATATGTAATCACCTTTCATAATCACTATAAACATCTTTCCATAATATAATTTGCTATTGAGAATTTGCACCCCTTGAACACAAAAAATCCTTAAGTTACAAAGTAGCCATACAAATGAGGAAATTCACTATTCACATGTGGCCTTCTAGCTCTGAAAGTTGTGAAGCCTCGAGTAATTGCAACAAAGTTGTGGGTTAAAAGTTGCAGGTCGAGTATTTTTTCAGTTTTGTTTCTTGTTCACTTTAATGCAGGTGTAATGAAAAGATCCCTCCCAGATATTGAATAATGATGGAGTAACATTTCAGGGCAACTCCTCATTAATATGGATCACCGAAGCCTCAAATGCAACTGTCCAGAATGATGTATCTCTGGACCACAATTGTACAATCAAGAGATCGTTACGATTCGCCTCTACACCGCCGCAAACAATTTTACAAAAAAATCTACTCTCTACGCACTGGCGTTGCTTCAGGAGTTTTATTTTTGTTTCCACTCTCAATTCTAACGAAACGGTGTGAAAATGATGTTTATGCAAATTAGAGGCTAGTAAAATGAATAAAATCTACCTCTGTTGCTGCAAGATGGATTTGCCTAATTTGTAACTGCATAAAGTCGACGAGAAAGGCAGCTGCAAAAATTGCGTATCTACAAAGATCAGTGGACTAGTAATTAACTAAGGATTTACTCTCCTACCTCAGACATCTCCTTCAAATGCATATTCAGTTAATTACTGCTTTCCAAAGAAGCGTACAAGAAACTCCTAAACAACGGACGTTTTTATATTAATTAGCACTCGAAATCCGACTGTAAATGTTATACTAAAAATACATTAAAACTAGCGATGTAACTTCGATATCTTCGATACCATCGATACTCAGTGATTTCGAAGTATGTCTAATACTTTGAGATTACCATTCGATACTTTTTCGATACTTTTAAATGTTTAAGTTTTGCATTATTGAAGTTTGTTACGCTTAACTTTATGCTAGATAAGGAATGAAGGAGCCGAGACTTCAGTTTTTGCCTCGCACGTGTCCCCAAAGAGCTGTTGGGCTATAGTTCTTGATAGATCTTGACTGCGTTTCCTGTGGGTGAGTGAATGCAACATTCCATAGACTCTTGTGTCTAAATTAAAACCTGTAGAAATAATGGGGGAAGGAGTATAGGTACTGGTAGCATGAAGCGTTAACTGGGTTGTGACTCACTCTCAGCCATTACAGTTACCTACTTCTGTGACCAAAATCTATAAATCCAGCAGAAACAAATCAGAAGTTAAGACATAAGATAATACAGTGCATGGAAATATTTGTTATTTTTAATTGTTTGAATTTCATGAAAAATACATATTAGCTTATATTTTCAAGTGTGTAGAATAAATAATTGCGTTTGTTTTTTTATGTGTATAAAATCCTTTAAAAGAAAGTTTTCAGCACAAAATATAGTTACATAAAAACGGAAGCAAATAAGTAATTTTTACTTTCTCTACTACGTATAGTAAGTAGGGGAAGTATTGTATTCCACCCAAAAATTCGATACCAAGATTTCACTGGAAATACATGTTTTGAGACCCCCTGAATCCAAAAAAAGCATTTTTGCAAACATGTCCGTGTGTGTCTGTGTGTGTCTGTATGTCTGTGTGTCTGTGAACAGCATAACTCAGAAACGAACAGTCGGATAAACACCAAACTTGGTATTTAGATTCAGTATCTTCCACAGATGCGACACGAAGGTTTTCAAGAAAATCCCCCACCCCATACTACCCTTTACACGGAACATTTTTCGAAAATTTTAATTTTCTCAAAAATGGCTCTAACGATTTTGATTAAAATATCATATGTTTAAGATATTGTCATGACAAATGAAATGTATATCTCGAATTTTCTGGGAATGTCTCCAAAAGTATTCTTCATTGTGAACGACTTTTGCATAACTGGTAAACCATAAGAGATAGACAAAATGTTACTACACAAAAAATGTTGATCGTGTTTAAATACACAATTTATGTCACATACATTTGTTTTGTTGAGTGAACCGTTTTCGAGATATTGCTTTTTATTCCCTTAAATTTTTCAATACTTAATACTTTTTCTCAAATTCGTTATTCATTTTTTTTGTCCTGGACATGCAAAGACAATGGAATGCGACACATAGCAACCAGCGCTTAAAATGTTTGACTATCGCTTAAAACCTACCATATTCCCCTTGCATCTACAAGAAAATTAGCAATAAGATTGACATCTCGATATCTCGATTAACATGAAGCATATGGAGAATAAGCGTTTGTAAAAATAGTTTGTACAAGAGTAGAGAAAGTCATGTGAGTGTAACACATCAGATTTTTATTATTATTATTATTATTATTATTATTATTATTACTACTAACCTTCACTTACAATAGGGGTTATATAACCTATAGAACTATCAAGATTAACATATTTTTGCCAATTGGAGAAGGAACAACTGTAAAAATTAGCATGCAATACAAAATTGGTCACATGCGTTTATACACAGAGAACTGCAAATAATAAGAACATAATTAAATGAACAAGTATCGCCTTTACAGTTTTTTATAAAGTGAGTATCGAGTATCGAATATTGAGTATCGAAAAATAGTCGCATCGTCCCATCACTAATTAAAACATTGGATAAGGTATGCTGACCAAAATGATGGGAAATTATAATGAAAGCAGGACTACTAAAACACCTGATAAAACTGCGTGTATGTGTGGGGAGGTAAAATAATAAGATTGTTCTGTGTGATTTAAAACACCATACAAAGTCAATAAGCTACTCATATTTCGTGCTTATCCCTTCATCGGGATATTAAAGGATTAAAAATGCACAGAACATATTATATAAAACGAAAACACACCTGACGATCACCTAAAACGATAGTCAGATTTTTAAAAAACTATATGATGACTTAGAAACTCCATGCGCTTTGCATGACTACGAGGAAAATGGATGGCGACTTTCCAATTGCGAAAACCATAACTATTTGAAAAAACAAATAACACAGAATGTGTCGTAAATGGTCAACGCCAACATAAATTGTGTTAGGATCTGCATTTAAGATTTTGTCTATCCTTAACGATTTACGGACTATAGGAAAGTCATACCGAATAATGAGGACTTCACACGCTATTCCCAGAACTTCAAAATATGTATTTAATTTGTGATCCATATATCTGTAACATATGGTATACGAATCAAAATTGCTAGTCAGTTTTGAGAAAATAACGAAATTGTTTTCATGTAATGAGTAGTGCGGGATTTTCTGAAAATCTTCTTGTATCCTTGGAAGATTTTTACTTTCTCTACTACGTATAGTAAGTAGGGGAAGTATTGTATTCCAACCAAAAATTCGATACCGAGATTTCGCCGGAAATACATAATTTGAGACCCCGTGATCCAAAAAAAGCATTTTTGAAAACATGTCCGTGTATGTGTCTGTGTGTGTGAACAGCATAACTCAGAAACGAACATTCAGATAAACACCAAACTTGGTATTTAGGTTCAGTATCTTCCAGAGATGCGACACTAAGGTTTTCAAGAAAATCCTCCCACCTCAGATTACGCTTTACATGAAACATTTTTAGAGAATTTTAATTTTCTCAAAAATGGCTCTAACGATTTTGATTAAAATATCATATGTTTAAGATATTTTCATGACAAACGAAATGCATATCTCAATTTTCTGGGAATGTCTCCAAAAGTATTTTGCATTGTGAACGACTTTTGCATAACTGGTAAACCATAAGAGATAGACAAAATTTTACTACACAAAAAATGTAGATCACGTTAAAATACACTATTTATGTCATATACATTTTTTGTTGAGTGAACCATTTTCGAGATATTGCTTGTTATTCCCTTAAATTTTCCGCTACTTATACTTTTTCTCAAATTCGTTATTAATTTTTTTGTCCTGGTAATGCAAAGAGAATGGAATACTCCACATAGCAACCAGCTCTTTATATATTTTGCTATCCCTTAAAGCGTAGCAATTCCCCTTGCATCTACAAGAAAATTAGCAATAAGATTAACATCTCGATATCTCGATTAACATGAAGCATATGGAGAATAAGCGTTTGTAAAAATAGTTTGTACAAGAGTAGAGAAAGTCATGCGAGTGTAACACATCAGATTTTTTAAATTAAAACACCAAGTTTGGCATTTAATAAGCTTTTCGTTTTTGAGATACACTGTTCACAGACACACGGTGTAATAAAGGTACACCAGAATTGATACCAAAATGATATAACCATACCATTCCCAGCCAGTACTTATGGATAATAAATATATACTATAAATGAACACAAATATAAGAGAAAACAAGGAATAGAAATCGCATTTCTTAGATTCATGGCCAGGTATTACGACAGAGGAATGTAGACATGTTGAAGAATTATAAGTTAACGATTGAAACATTCAACATAAAAAAGAACAACTTGATCGAATGTCAAAATATAGAATTCCAAAAGCAGCAATAGACCATAAATCTCAGGAAGACCGAGGAAGGTTCTGTTTCTAAACAACTAAATGGCAAAAATTGTCTATAAATGGCATTTTTTATCTTTAATTTGACATACCGTGTGTAACAAAATATGCAGTAAAGCTTTGGGAATTTGATAGATGACCTGAAAACAAGCAAAAGCGTTCATATAAATATATGGTTAGTAAAATTGTCCTTAGTTTATGAATTCTGAAAATTATGAAACAGTAATTTTTGTCTTCATTTAATTTGTTTTGTGGATTTGTTCTTCGTTCAAAGCCACCTGATGACAGTTGCTAAGGCAAAATAAACAATTTTGCCTACACAAGTCATAAGGAAGAACTTTTATTGGTTATTGTAGAAATTTGTTATTTTGAGTGTAACTACATTGCTATTAGTGGCGAAAATAGAGTACTCTAATCAGCAAATGGCAGAAATTTACCTTATGTATGGACCAGCTAATCACATTTCAAATGAAACAAGGCGTTTGTATGCTGAACAAATTCTCAAAAGACATTTACCCAACAACAAGACGCTGCAAACATGACCGTCTTAAAGAAACAGCGTGTTTCTTCTGGTCTACACTCAAAATCTGAGTTAAAAATAATTCACTTTAATGTTAAGTAAATGCATATTATGTTTACAACGTTTACTTAGCTCTCATTCTTTTGTAAAACAGCAATTAATTTTATAATAGAGGGGAATCTTGTAATGTTGGTAATTATTTTCTAATTAAAAGTATAGGTTGTCAACACTGAGGAAATTATATCTTGTTCCTAGAGAAGCCATTTTGTTTATGTATTTGGTACTTAGATAAACCTATCTTCTCTTAATACTCAGTTATGTTTGAAATTAAGTTTTCAAAGGTAAATATGAAATGTACGAGAACAAGAACAAAGCTTTATTTATCTTCATGGGTGTAAAAGATGAGGCGGTATTTTTAAAACTAAAATGATTTCAGTCTAATTATATAATATGTAAATTCAATAACAGCCTGTCTTGAAGCAATATGTGTATATAATAATTTCTAAAATGTATGTAACAGTCATTGCATATGCTTATATTATTGTATACATGTTCAATAATGTTATATGAATGTATTAAGTAACTTAATAATGTAGGAGCTGTGAGAATAATAGGTTAAAAGTTGCTAACAATGAGGTTACCTTGAGGCAATAATGAGTTAGAATGTTTAATAATGCTGCTAGTCATTGGAGGAACAATAATGTCATTTTAGTGACAGTTTATAAAAATAGCCAATCAACAACCAGAAAAAGCTTTAGTTAAATGAAGGTATTCTATTGGACTAGGATTAAGCCAATCAGAAACTGAAATATAGCAAAATTTACAAATTTAGAGTTCAGTTGCCTGCAGACAGCGTTACTAACCAGACGCAAAAAGTGTCCTTAAGAAATTTAATACGTATTCGTGTGAGACGAAAATAGTTTACGTGTTAAAAAGTGCAATTAATTAATAAAAAGAATAAAATTATAATCTGTGTAAGCCTACATTCTTAGTCGTACCACAACCCTGTTAAGAGAAACGTGTCTCTAACAAAAATACTGACGCAGCCGAGGCAAATATAAATATTTAATACTTAAAGAAACAGTCAAATTACAAAGTTAATATTTTTAAAAATTGGGGCAAAGGCTACCGGGGACTATACGTGCGGTTGCAACTACTTCAAGTTCAACTCCCCAACAGTTGAACTAAAATATAACTCCTTATATACAAACTACTTCAAATTGACGCCCAAAACGTGATGCAAATAACCTAATAAAACATACTTCTTCAAAGACATGTTCGTAATCTGCATTTTATTAAGATAATTTGTTATTTGGTTTACATTTACTCATAAAGCTAGTGACAGTTTAGTGAAAGTGATGAATAAAGAAGGAGAAGCTTTCAAGCATTTTAAAGACAAAATTTCCACTTCGTTGGCCCCAAATTCGAGAACTGTTTAAGAAGGAAAGCTCTAATAGGATCACTGAAGGGGGAGAGAAAGAAGCTAGGGAAACCTTCAAAACTATTGCTCATAATTTCTTGGAAAATTAAAGGGCTAAAAATTACAGCTAGGCCGTAACATGTTGCTAGATAATCACTTTTGCACTCGCATCACGACTTCTTTCGAAGCAATTGTGGTGCTTTGCGTGACGAACACTGAGAGTGCTTCAAAGAAGACATTTCAGCAATAGAAAGAAGGCAAGTTGAACTCGTCTTTGCTTGCAGACTGCTGTTGGGATGTCATGAGAAATACCCCAGAAGTGGACTACAAATGAAATCAAAAGGACAGAAACGCTCTGATAAATAGATAAATAGCTAGAGTCGAAAGGGAAAAGTTCCATACATAATTTTACTTTCTCTACTACGTATAGTAAGTAGGGGAAGTATTGTATTCCACCCAAAAATTCGATACCGAGATTTCACCGGAAATAGACGTTTTGAGACCCCCTGAATCCAAAATAGCATTTTTGGAAACATGTCCGTGTGTGTGTGCGTGTGTCTGTGAACAGCATAACTCAGAAACGAACAGTCGGATAAACACCAAACTTGGTATTTAGGTTCAGTATCTTCCATGCGACAGGAAGGTTTCCAAGAAAATCACCCCATCCCAGATTACCCTTTACATGGACGATTTTTCGAAAATTTTAATTTTCTCAAAAATGGCTCTAAAGATTTTGATTAAAATATCATATGTTTAAGATATTTTTATGACAAATAAAATGTATATCTTGAATTTTCTGGGAATGTCTCCAAAAGTATTCTTCATTGTGAACGACTTTTGCATAACTGGTAAACCATAAGAGATAGACAACATTTTACTACACAAACAATGTAGATCGCGTTAAAATACACAATTTATGTCATATACATTTTTTTGTTGAGTGAACCATTTTCGAGATATTGCTTGTTATTCCCTTAAATTTTTCAATACTTATTTTCTCAAATTTGGAATTCGTTATTCATTTTTTTGTCTTGGATATGCAAAGAGTATTGATCCGTGGGAAAGGGAATGGTGCTGCACCTAGCAACCAGCTATAAGAGATATGTATGTGCTTAAAGGCTACTGTATTTCCAAATTGCCCTTGTAAATATATTATCCCCTTACATCTACAAGATGTATAGACTCTGCAAATGTTTATCTCGATTAACATGAAGTAGATGGAGAATAAGCGTTTGTAAAAATGGTTTGTACAAGAGTAGAGAAAGTCATGTGAGTGTAACACATCAGATTTTTTTATGTCCTGGACATGCAAAGAGAATGGAATGCGCCATATAGCAACCAGCGCTTGAAATATATGACTATCGCTTAAAACCTACCATATTCCCCTTGCATCTACAAGAAAATTACTAATAAGATTGACATTTCCATAACACAATTAACATGAAGCATATGGAGAATAAGCGTTTGTAAAAATAGTTTGTACAAGAGTAGAGAAAGTCATGTGAATGTAACACATCAGATTTTTAAACCAAGAGCTGTCAACAAACGTCTGGTGTCATAATCAAGTTCTACGACTCTAATTTGGGTAGAGTTGAATATTTTTTAAGGATAGAGAACTTCAATTTTTTGGTAAATCAGTGTAATGTAGGACCAAGGAGCACCAGAACCCCTAACATAGAGGAACGAGTTCTTAATCATAATGAGAAAAATAGCAGGAGCAGCACCAGAGACATAGCAGCAATCGAGAATGTGAGTCACGATATTGTGGACAAATCTAGTTTATCCATATCACTTTAAGGGAGTCCGGGTGTTACTGAAGCTGATTTCGCACCCAGCTCAGCATTTGTTATCTTGTTAAAACGAACTTGTTTTCAGGATAAACCTTTTCTCTCTGCTTTAATATTCACCGATGAAATGAAGTTTACGAGAAAGGGGGTGTAGAACTTTCATAATAATCCTGTATGGGCTGGTGAAAATCTTAAAGAAATTTTGGAAACATGACTCAACAACAGTTCAGCATTAATGTTTGTAGTAACTGGTGGCATTAGATTCACTGCGTCCCCAACTTTTAGTACCCAAAAATAGGTGGCAAAGATGAGCCAAGTAAGGGCATCTGTCAGTTTCTTGTCACCGTTCTTGAATTCGAGATTCAGATAGACCTCCCGTGGAAACATGTGCACGCCACTACAAATCACTCCTATGCGTCCATATATCCAGTGCCATATTGGGCGTACGACGGCACAATCCACCAACTTGTGACTCAATGTCTCCACCGCAGAACACCTGAGGCAGAGATTTGATGTTGCTCTGCCATGCCGCCACAATTTGTCAGCTGTCCGAACAACCTCATTGACAGCCGAGTAAACCGCAGCTTTCCAGTCAGTGGGGATTTTCGGATTCTGAAATTTATTCCAAATTGTACTCCATCGTCTAAGCGAATAGTTTTGTTGTACCCGCGGTAGAACACTGGTGGTAGACATCAGATGATTGTAAAAGAAGGCTGACCGAGTAAAGGCCAACCTCTGCGTAGTAATGGTGGGTAGGTCCGCAAATGTCTTCCACCATCGCCGAAATTCTGGTAGCCGCCTATCTGGAAGACGAAGTTGAGCTGCCCAAAGAGAACGCTGTAGCGGAAGGCCCTCACCGTCCAGAACACGCAGTATAGTTTTCCCAAGAAGTACCAGACATTTCACATCCACTGCGATCAACCCACAACCACCTTTATTAACTGGTAGACGTAGTTGTTCCCTGGAAACCCGATAAGCAGCTCCAGACCAGAGAAAATAACCAATAAGGCATTCGATCCTTTGAGAAAATTGCTTGGTAATAGGCAACACTTGAGCAATGTACCAAATCCTACTGAGGGCGTAAGTATGCACATACCACACTCGTTGGAAAAGGTTTAATGACCGAGTCCGCTGCTCTACTAAGAGCACCCGTAACTTCGTCAGCTTGTCAGCCCAATTAAGTGCCACAGTCTCGCGAAAACACTGTGTAAACACAACGCCCAAGACCTTCGTGCGGCTTACTGTCCGCATACCATGTAGGTTCAGGGGTTCTGGCCAAGGACCAAACTGTAACACCTCCGACTTGGTATAATTTAGTCGGTCACCAGAAACGGAACGATAGTCGCGTAGACACCGATGAAAGGTGACCATGTCCGCGTTGTTTGCCAGGAAGACAGTCAGATCATCCGCATAGGCGGTTAGTTGGAATCGCTGACCGTACAGCTCTACGCCTCCGAGGGATGACTGTAGTTGTCTCAAAAGGGGATCGAGGCTCAACGCAAATAAACCCATAGACAGTGGGCAACCCTGTCGGACTGACCGCTCTATGCGGAGAATCGGAGAAAGGTATCCGTTGCAGAGTATCCTGGATGTCGCAGCAGCATAAAGGTTTTGTAGTAATGAAAGAAACTGTCCTGATATCCCCAAGTGCCGCATAAGCATAAGCGACCAAAGGTAAGAATGACTAACGTTATCAAAGGCCTTCTCAAAGTCAAGGTTAACCAATGCCACTGGAAGCTTCTCGGTTTCAACATGACAAATAACATCCCTCAATAAGCCAATATTTTGGATGATGTTCCTGCCACTCGGAACCACAGTCTGGACGTTGCAGAGAATTGCTCCATAAACCAGATTCAGCCTTGAAGAAAGCACTTTCGCCAGTAACTTGTAGTCGCAATTGAGCAAGGTAATCGGCCTAAACTCTGCAACGATGCTTCGGAAGCAGTAGTATTACGCCTTCAACAAACTTCTCGGTAACCTCAGAGGAGCGCTGAATTCCTGCAAAAACTGCTGTGAGTTCGGTAGCAATGACGTCCCAAAACGTGGAATAGAAGGCATACGGAATACCACCGGGACCAGGAGCAGTGTTCTGCTTCACACTCTGCAACCCAGCCGCTAGGTCTGCAGAGGTCGCAAAACAGAGGAGCCGCTCTGCGAAGGCAGATGACAATGCAGCGGGAACGAGGCGGCACCAGTATCGGAAACTTTGGAAAACATAGCACTGAAATAGTCATGAAAGCAGCGGATGATAGCACAGGATCCAGAAATTATCCGCCCATAGTGACAAAGTTCAGGTATAAAACGCTGCCTGCCCTGCTGGCGCTCTCCGGCAAGATGAAAAAGGGAGAAGGTTTCTTCCGCAGCCATATGTCGACGATGGTAGACGTCTCGAAGGCGGAACATTTCCAATTGCTTTAACGAAATTTGTTCCTTGATAGCATTGAGACTTTGGGACACAACATGACCGGCTCTTTGCAGTTCAGCGAGATCCTGTAAAGCAGCATAATAGAAATCCAGTAGCTCTCGCCGTTCCCTGGCTCGTTGGAGAACTGCCCGTTTAAAAAGGGAAATAATTGCTGGTTTAGCCTTATAAAGCCACCAGGAAAGTTTGCTGCGGGAATTGAGGAACGAGGGACGCAAG
This sequence comes from Deroplatys truncata, assembly GCA_030765065.1. NCBI lineage: Eukaryota > Metazoa > Arthropoda > Insecta > Mantodea > Mantidae > Deroplatys > Deroplatys truncata. Next base: position 130,969,425 of record CM060986.1, read on the forward strand.
TCTTAAGTCACGCCATATTAAGGCCGTTACAGACTATCAGAAATCTGATGTAGATTTCTTTTCGTAGAAGAAATGTGTGATAAATCCATTTCTGCAAAGGTTTATTTGATTAAATGAAGTAAGCAGAAAAATAAGCTTATATAAGAATAGTTTATAAAATAGATATAAAAATAAACAACAGTGGGTTATGTGAAAGCAATACTCAGATCCCCCCTTGATATGGATATAGGGAAAAGAGATATTTTAGTTGTTTAAAGTTTGCAACCTGTTACGTTTGTAATATACTAGATATAACTTAAATTATTATAGAAATTATAGCTATGGAAATCATTTGATATATTTTTATCACAATTGAAGAGAACTCTTGAAATTTGGTACTCTATTCAAAATGTTGTAAGTATCATGAAACATCATGAAAAATGTTTCGTTTAAAGGAAAGGTTGTGTAGGGTAGGGAATTTTATTGAAAAGCTTCGCACGTAATGTTTTAACAGTGTCAGATCAAGTATGAAATTTGACATAGTCCGAATTTTAATTTTTGAGTTGCGCTGTTCTCAAAAAGCATAGCCACACGCGCGCGCAGACATTTTTCCAAAAATACTTTCTATGGGCACAGTGGAGCTCAAAGCCTGTATTGCAAATAAAATCTCGATATCAAATTTTTGGCCAAAACATAATATTTCAACTACTTTTCTGCATTCCTGGAAATGTATAAACTGGCTTTTGAGAGTTCCTTTAAGTAAACATAAGCTATTTCAACTCTTGTAGTTCATTCAAGGATCATCAAGGATCCAAGTCATAAAGGTCATTGTCTTCATAAACGTAAGTTGTCCTGAAACCTATTAGCTATTCAGTGGACATTCCTAGCCATGTTACGCTTTCTTTTCCATTAGATGATTTATACGGACAGCCATCAGTTCTGCCAAGATAAAGGGATAATCATTTCTAGTGGCACTGGAAGTCGCAGTCCGTGATTGAGCGGAACGAATTCTGGGACGTTAATAATGTTTTGTTTTCTAGTGTTTCATAAATTACACTAAAATGCTCCAAACTCTTCAGATTAAATTGAACGTATCGAATTACTGATTCCAGGCCTCTGGTGATACAGCAATGGAAGTAAATTCCGGGGAACCAATGACGCAGAAATGTAAGTATGCAAGTTTTAAAGACTGAAATTTAGTGGATTTCTAATAGAGGCTTAACTTGTAATTGAGCTTTTAGTTTTATTTCCTCAATCTTTTACCTATAATAGTACAAAAAGTATTGTGAGCCAGTGTCAGTGAGTAAGCACATGTGAGAGACAGATAGAGAGAGGAATAGGTGAAAGAGAGAGAGAGAGAGCAGCATTATCCAAAAACAAGTATATGGATAATTACTACACTTTGTATTTAAGGCCAGCATTTTTGAATATATTTATAAAATTTCGTACTCCCGAAAAAAAAGTTTTAATGTAAGAAAGCTACATTTTTCGAAAATGAGTTTAATTAAAATAGCATAAGTTTAAAATAATCGCATCCGATTTAAAATGTATGTCAAATTTTCTTTGAATAGCCTTGGAAGTTGAGGCAGTATTTTTAAAACTTAAATGATTTTAGTCAAATTATATAATAAAAAATATAATAACAGCCCGCCTTGAAGCAATATGTGTATGTAACAATATATAAAAAGTGTATATTACAGTCATTGTATATGTTTATATTATTGTATACATGTAATAATGTTATGTGAATGTATTACGTAATTTAATAATGTGGTAGCTCTGAGAATAATAGGTCAAAAGTTGCCAACAATGAGGTAACCTTGAGGCAATAGTTTGAAAGTTTAACAATACTACTTGTAATTCTTGGAAGCAATAATGTATTTTTTTGACAGTTTATAAAATAGCCAATCAACAACCAGAAAAAAGCTTAAGTTAAATAAAAGTATTCTATTGGATTAGGAATAGCCAATCAGAGACTTGAAGTACACAAATTTACAAATTTAGGCGATAGAAATCAAGTCAGTTGCTTGTAGACAGCGCTCATAACTGGATGCGTTGGTTGTAGACAGTGTTCCTAACCGGACGCGAGATGCGTCCTCGAGAAATTTAATACCTATTCGTGTGAGACAAAAATAGTTTACGTGTTAAAAAGTGCAAGTAATTAATAAATTAATCTCATAGCTCTCTATATCAGTGAAGTGTTATTTAAATCGTATCAAGCATTAATAAAAGGAATGAAGTAAAATTATAATCTGTGAAGCCTACATTCTTAGCCTCACTACTCCCTGCAAAGAAATCCATGTCTGTAACAAAAATACTGACGCAGCGGAGCAAACATAAATATATAATATTTAAAGAAACAGTCAAATTACAAAGTTAATATTTTTAAATTTTTGGCAAGGCTACCGGGTACCATACGTGCGGTTGCAACTACTTCAAGTTCGGCTCCCCAGCAGTTGAACTACAATACAACTCCTACTTCAAATTGGCTTTCCATACGTGAAGCAACAACCTACTTCAAATTGGCGCCCAAAGCGTGGTGCAAACAACGTAATAAAAAATCTACTTCAAATTGGCTCCCAAAACGTTGGACACATAACAATACAACAAACCTTATACTTCAAAATACTCGTCAATCTCATCGAATTCTGTTATAATTTTACTGAGAAAGCATAAGAGAAAGATACAAAGCCACTACAGAAGAAAAATCTTTGTGGTCTACAATAATACTTTATTTTCTCATGACAAATTCATTTAACCCCAGATTCAAAAGTTTTCTGATTTTTTTTTCTGTTAATGTATACGAAAGTAAAGGATACATATACTACATATACTAAGTAGGGGAAGTATTGCATTCCACCCAAAAATTGTATAGCGAGATTTTACTGGAAATACATGAATCCAAATAAAGTATTTTTGAATACATACCCGTGTGTGTGTCTGTCTGTCTGTCAACAACATAACTCAAAAACGAAAAGTTGGATAAATACCAAACTTAGTGTTTGAGTAGTATCTTCAAAAGAATGCGACACGAAAATTTTCAAGAAAATTCCCCACCGCAACTTCCTTTACATGGAACATTGCTGGGAAATTTTGATTTTCTAAAAACTGGCTCTAACTGTGTATGAATGATATTTATATGCAAATAAAATGTATATTTTGAATTTCCTGGGAATAGCCTAGGAAGTCCTCTTCATTCGGATGGAATTTTTTATAAACTTGTATAACTTGTAAACATTTAGCGACAGACGAAAACGTACAAAATAAAAAATGTAGGTCTCTTTAAAACCACAATTTAATTAAAATAAGTTTTTTTGGGCATAAGTCGTTTCTAAGATTTCCGTTGTTAAAGGTTTGAGTTGCTCAATACTTGCCATTAAAGTCCGATCGATTTTCAGTTTTTTCTCGCGATTGCATGGAAACAGTATGGAAATTTAAAGCCAGCATATAGCGTCCAGTTCTTAAACATTTGACATTCGCTGTTCTCTTTGTATTTAAGAAGAAATGTGTAATGTAGCTATTTTTGCAAAGGTATGTTTAGATTAAATGTAGTGGATAGAAAAATAAGCTTTAGCAAGAATAATTTGTACACTCACTAATAAAGATAGAGGGCAGAGAAAGTCATGTGAAGGTATCACATCATGTTTTTTTATTAGGTGTTGGCGTCAATGAGACACTTCATTTGAATTTTCATAATAATGAGTGTTTGTCTCTGCGTGGAAACCAGTTTTTGCTTTTTGTGCAGGTTCGTTTATCGCAATTCATAATGTCGGCAATAGCGCAACGTTCAAGCATAAAATTTCGTGTTTTGTTACACAAATCTCCCTCGGAGACATTGAGTCACTGCCGAATGGAAGTGTTTTGAAGGAAATTTTGTGTAAATTGCTTTAAAGTAATTTGTTTCTGTGTTATTAATACATGCTGAGAACTTCTTGAACATAATATATATACAGGGTTATTTGAAAAGAAGGAACAAATTTTAAATATTTATTTCTAATGAACGACAATAGATGGCGACACATACAATACATCACTGAATAGAGAAAAGCTCAAAATTTTACTGTATGTGCTCAAAATGAGCACCATTTGTTACGCGAGGACCACCAGTGCTTTTCCGTTTGCATACGCAACCATCTTCTACGAATTTATTGTATCAATTGTAATTTTTTATGACAAGGTGGATGTTTGTTGAGCTTACAACGAAATACACGCTGCAATGAAACAATGGCTTCACTCTTTGTATACTGCAACACACAAACGACCTTTTCTGTGGCGTTGCCATTTTCTCGTAAACAAATCCAGTGTAACTGTAGGCACTCAATGGAACAAATAGGTGGGGCTTAAAACTTTGAACTTTCCTATATTCAACGATGTGTCATTTGTGTCGCTATCTATTGTCGTTCGTTAAAAATGAATATTTAAAATCTATTCCTTCTTTTTTAATAACACTGTATATATATTTTATACAAGTATGCACACACACATACCTATTATATACCACTCATGTGTTATGTTACTCATTATGTTTTCTTTTCTGTAGGAGCGATTTTAAATTAACCAATAAAGGATTGTCCATTCTTTATGGCTTACCAATTAAATACAAGTATATAAAACATTAAAATGAAGGGAATTTCAAAGCTATCGTAGAAAATTAAAGATATACGAGGGCTGATCAATAAAGACTGAGACTGATTTTTTCACAGTAATTATTACTCCATTTTAATGTTGACATGATCTTTTTCAAAGTAGTCCCCTCCTACTTGAATGCACTTTTTATAGCGCCTCTGCCAGTCCTCAAACACATGGTGCAGGCCATTCTTTGTCAGGTCTTTGAGAATCGCCTCACTTTTCCTCAGCACGCTTCAGTGCTCTCAAATCGAATGCCCCGGAGCTTTGCCTTTAGTGATGGGAATAAAAAAGAAATCACAGGGGCAAGATTGGGGTTATAAGACGGATGCAGTACGCAGGTGATGTTGAATTCCTGGACTTGATTTGCGACGTGAGGCCATGCGTTGTTGTGATGAAGTCGCCACCCATTCTGATGAAGTTCTGGATGTTTCCTTGCAATGTGCTCCCTCAGTGTAGCCAATACTGGCGTGTAGTAAGCTGCTGTAACAGTAGTGTGAGGAACAACAACAATCACAGCAACTGTGTTAATGTTGACTTCAGTCATAGCAGAAGCCGAAGCACCAGGCCCAGCTTGCTTAGCACAGAGGACTCGCCCTTCTTTGAAGTCCTTGAACCACCTAAACACTGTTGCACGAGATAGTACATCTTCACCGTATGCTTGCTTCAGCTTTTCCAAAGTTTCAGAGGCTGTATGATTTAAACGAAAACAAAATTTTATTGCTCCTGTCGTGTCAAATGGTATGCGAAATTCAAGTAGGATCAACAATATACAGCATTACTAACAACCTACCGATACAAGAGTGCTACCATCTATGGACATTATACATGAAACCCCGCTCTCTTCAAATATTCATGGTAGAGACAGGAAACTCTCAAGAAAGCTACAGGAAAAAATCCGTCTCAGTCTTTATTGATCAGCCCTCGTACCTTATATTTCTCATACAAATATAAAGATTGTCCATATAAAGGCAGTTTGTGTAGGGATTTTTTTTAAATCTTCGTGTCGCATCCTTGGTAGATGGTGAACTTAAATACCAGATTTGGTATTTATCTAACGTTTTATGTTTCAGTGATGCTCTTCACATACACACACACCCATACACACACAAACACACTTAATGCTTTTACTGAATTTGTTTTCAAACAGGGGACCTGAAATGTATATTTTCCATGAAATCTCGATATCAATTTTTTGATGGGATAGAAAGCTGCCTCTATTTACTCTAAGTGGTAGGGAAATTAAGAAAGAAAGAAAAAAAGAGGTTCTAACTATTTTGCTGCTGGTAGTCATATGACTGTTACACTTGAGATGTTCAAAACAGTTATGTCTAACTTCAACCGTTTTGAAAAGCAGCTTGAGTAAGAAATTAAGATATAGCTTCTATTGTTTCAAGAGTTATTATTCATTTACAGTCAATAAAAGGCTGCTGAAGTCACTGCTGTTATATCTGTGACAGCTTATAGAGAGAGGCAATGAAAATGGTGATTAATGAACTGCATCGTTCCTCTCACCTGGTAATTTAATTCTGCTGTTCAACTGTGCTGCGTGTCCGCCCCAAAGAAATTGCCTGCAGGACGCTTCGCTTGCCGTTACGTCGTTTTATGGGTGCTATAATTTGATGGTTTCGCAAACGCGACGAAAAAGAACAGAAATATATTATCGTAAAGCCTACTTCCCAATGATATTAATAAAGTAGTAGAAATGCACCATATTTCCCTCACTGTTTGTATTAACCATTTGAAGTGCATCCACTGCTGCAGGTCATCTATCACCGTTGTTTTTTTCCGTCCGCCCGTTCCTTCGTAACTACGCATTAAATGAACAATGAATAGTTCTAGGTATGTAGAGTCTAAGACAAAATAAATGAGCAACAGCCAGAGAGGAAGTTCGATTCGGCAAACGTCGGTAGCATTCGCTGACGCTGCTTTAATAATACACTATTTAATACCGCTATGCGATAAGTGGGAAGATGTCTTTCGAATCCTTGGCGTAAATGTGTTTTTGTTATTTAATTTGTTAAATAACGGAGCCAAGAAACTACGAACCGGCTGCGCGGTGTTTTTTCACTGGGCGTGTGGAAACATGATAACGCACTGCTGCTATAAACAAGGTCACGCTGTTGACGTGGTTTTGCTCTACAGTGTGAAGTGGAGTAATGAGTTGACGGTGATGTGATGTAGTTCAGTTATTATGAGTTATTGGTTATTTTGTCCTGTACTTAGTCACAAAGTATATTATGCCTCAGTATATGTTTTCTACTGCACAGCACTATGAGTGCTAACTCAGTCAACTCGCCAAGTGCAAGTACGATTTGCAGAAAGATTTCCAGGTATAAAAGTTCCAGGCCGTGAACTTTACAATAAGTTTCAAGACACAGGAAGTTTTCAGACTAAGATATCTGAAATACGGCGTACAGTTCTTACCGAAGAAACATTAGACGACATCGGTCATCGTTTGGAGAATTCCACCCTCCACCCCAAAATCACTTAGGCGTTCTTTCACAACAGGCAGGCACTTCTTATGGTTCTGCGCGAAGAGCTACCAAATTACTGGGGTTAAAACCATATAAAATAAATGTGGCACATGCTCTTCAACCAGGTGAACCTGTAATTAGGCGCACATTTTGTGAGTGGAGTCTCAATAGTGGACACAATGGCGAAATAGACCCCATGTTTAATATTTTTCACGGACAAGGCTTGGTTCCACTTTCATGGATGTGTGTGTACACAAAATAATCGTTATTGGTACTCTGAGCAACCTAATATTGTTCATGAAGTACCCGTTCATGAAAAAAAAATTGGGGTATGGTGTGCTATGAGCGGAGAAAGAGTTATAGGGCCATTTTTTTTTCGTGTCACCAGTTGACGCCCGTACATACGTGAATAGAAATTTGCCCCCTTTTTTAGAGAATTAACACGCAGGGAGCGTGATTTTACCATTTTTTCAACAAGACTCTACAACAGCTCATACGTACAATATTTCGATGAGAACAATTGAAAGCGTGTTTGGGACAGAATTATTAGTAGAGATTTGTGGCCCCCTCGGTCCCCCGACCTAACCCCCTGTGATTTATATCTCTGGGGTAACTTACAACATAAAGTGTAAAAGACAAACCCACACACCCTGGAAGAATTAAAACAAAATACCCGCCACGAAATTGCCAGCATTTCTCAACGTGAACTACGGCGAGTTTCCTAAAGAGGTGCCAAAAATGTATGGACAACGACAGTGACCAGTTTCAGCATCTCCTTTCATAAAATTGGTAAGTAAAGTCTTTAAAAACAGTTTTAAAAATGTTGTATGGTTTCATCCGGTCCTTTCTATGATAGCGGCAACGAGCGCCGAGGACGCGGACAGGAAACACACCGCGCAGCCAGTTCGTAATTTTTTGGCTCTCTTTGTATATGGCAATAACAAATCTATGTTTTCCATGCATAAGATATTTATTAATTTAAGACATTCATGCATAAAGGACAAACAAATTACTCTTCGTTTTCAAAATAAGTGCAATACTAGTAAGAATTCTAAAGTACATTCCATAGTGTTTCCATGCGATTCCATGGAAAAGTATGGAATTTTAAGGCCAGTGTATGGAGTCCAGCTCTTAAACATTTGACTATCACTGTTCTCTATAACCAAATGTGTAATGTAGCTATTTCTGCAAAGGTTTATTTGGATTAAAATGTTGTAGATAGAAAAATAAGTTTTATTAAGAATAATTTGTATACCCACTAATAAAGAGAAAGTCATCTGAATGTATCACATCAGATTTTTCATTTAGGAGTATATTTAGTATTTAGTTTGAGAACGGGAAGCAGAGTGTTTCAGTTTTTATGTCTGAGCATAAAATCAAATAAGTCTAAACAAATGGAAGTTATATTATAAAATAGATAATAGCAAGTGATTTTTTCTGGAAAAAATAAAAATATGCTCGGGATACGAACCTTTGTTGGCCTCATCATTACGTATCGGCTTTTAAGAGCTGGTTACTAAGTGGAGCATTTCATTCTCTTTACATGTCCAGGACATTAAAAATACGAATAATGAACTCCCATTTGAGAAAAAGTACAAGCATTGGAAAATTCAAACAAATAGCAAGAAATATCTTTAAAATTGTTCACTCCAGAAAAAAAATGTATGTTAGATAAATTGAGTGCTTTAACGAGCTCTACATTTTTTGTGTAGTAAAATTTACCAGCAATGCAAACGCCCTTCAGAAAGAAGAGATCTTTTGGGGACATTCTCAGAAAATATAAGATTACATTTTATTTGTCATGAAAATATCTTAAATATATTATATTTTAAACAAAATCGTTAAGAGCCATTTTTGATAAAATCAAAATTTTCGAAAAATGTTCCATGTAAGGGTAGTCTGGGTAAGGGGATTTTCTTGAAAATCTTCGTGTTGCATCTTTAAAAGATACTGAACCTAAATACCAACTTTGGTTTTTATCCGACTTTTCGTTTTTGAGCTATGCGGTTCACAGACACACACACACGACCTTTTTTTAAAAGCGTTTTTTTTTATTCAAGGGGCCTCAAAACATGTATTTCCAGTGAAATTTCGATATTGAATTTTTGGGTGGAATGTAATACTTCCCTTGCTTACTACACGTAGTAGAGAAAGCAATAAAATATTCTTTAACTTAGAAACATTGCAAGTGAATCTAACAATTTTCCATTATTGTTCCTCTGTAAATCACTTTATAGTGATATAGTAAGTATATTAAATTATTAGTGTTCTAGCCCCTCAACTAATGCACCTTTCAACAGGCTTCCAAAGAAATAATTGAATAGTCTTAACTACAATAATAATAAAAAGACATTTCAAATTGGCTGTACTTCTTCTACTGCTGTAGCAGTGAAAAACCTCCAAAGAATAAAGCAATAATTATAAATATGGAAGCTCATGGTCTTGGTAGCTAGGGTCCTTAAAACTTATGCCCAGTTAAAACAGGCTTTTAGTGTTGTTAACAGCTGAAAACGTACGGTGAATAAAATGTAGGTGATTGTTGGACTAGCTCTGGTAAACGTGATGCGTATATTTGGTATTCTTAATGGGTGGTCAGCTTCACTTGTCCGTCACAGCAGCGGCAGCCACTCCTATTCTGTCAAGTTGTATAGGTCCTAACGAACGGTAGTAGAATATTAATCACGCGGCAGTTATTCCACCTGTCGGCCGTACGCGAGGCCTTCGCTTTTCGTATTCCGAAATCGTAGGGCTTATCCACAGCACATCTGCGCAAGCTTGGTTACGAAATTACTCCACAATACTAGTGTCGTCATTTTTCTTTGATGTGCATACTTAGATGACGAGGGGGGAGGGGAGCGGTCATTGCTTTGAACGTGCGTATCTATCAGCTCTGTTTTAGATGTGTTTAATTACTGCCATCAGCAAGGGCAATTTACTTAGCAATGTAAATTGAAAGTTGAACATCTGGCGGGAAAAAAGAAAAGGCTTTAAAATTGCAGTTTTTATGCTTTGTACGCCAGACGTTTATAACAAAAATAATTCGGAATTATAGTGCTATCAAACAAAACAAATCAGAATACCCTACTTGCAGCATGAAAAAGGTAAAAAAATCTGCTGTGTTACACTCACATGACTTTCTCTACTCTTGTACAAACTATTTTTACAAACTCTTATTCTCCATCTATTTCATGTTAATCGAGATAAACATTTGCAGAAACGATCTTTTGACACGCAAAGAGAATTGCATTTTACACATAGCGACCAGTTCTAAAAATATTTGACTTTCACTTAAGGCGTACTATGTTCCCCTTGTATTGTATTTGCAAGGGCAATATAGAAAAACAGTAGCCTTTAAGCACATATATATCTCTTAATAGCTGGTTGCTAGCTGCAGCAACATTCCCTTTGCCACAGATTATAACTCTTTGCATATCCAAGACAAAAAAATGAATAACGAATTCCCATTTTAGAAAATAAGTATTGAAAAATTTAAGGGAATAACAAGCAATATCTCGAAAATGGTTCACTCAACAAAAAAATGTATATGACATAAATTGTGTATTTTAACGCCATCTACATTTTTGTGTAGTAAAATTTTGTCTATCTCCTATGGTTTACTAGTTATGCAAAAGTCGTTCACAATGGAGAATACTTTTGGATACATTTCCAGAAAATTCAAGATATACATTTTATTTGTCATGAAAATATCTTAAATATATCTTGTTTTAATCAAAATCGTTAGAGCCATTTTTGAGAAAATTAAAATTTTCGAAAAATGTTCCATGTAAAGGGTAATCTGGGGTGGGGGATTTTCTTGAAAATCTTCGTGTCGCATCTCTGGAAGATACTAAACCTAAACACCAAGTTTGGTGTTTGTCCGACTGTTCGTTTCTGAGTTATGCTGTTCACAGACAGACACACACACACACGGACATGTTTCCAAAAATGCTTTTTTTGGATTCAGGGGGTCTCAAAACATGTATTTCCGGTGAAATCTCGATATCGAGTTTTTGGGTGGAATACAATACTTCCCCTACTTACTATACGTAGTAGAGAAAGTAAAAATATTGGATAATCTGAAATGCAGTTATAAAGAAAGTGTAACTTCTTGTAAATGTAATGCAATAATAGTTATTTATGTGACTAATGGCATATGAGCATCAATACCATTTGAATGTTTTGCAAGAACGAGGCGTAAGCCAAGTTCTGTAATAACATTAGAGCGGTAATTATGATCATGGTACTAGTTGCATACAATATTTTTAGATAGCTGCCACTAAAAGTAGAGCTTTCAACCCGAGCCACTCTTACTAGAAATTGAGAACTATAGGACTCGGAGAATGAAACTTTTATAATACTCTATTGTTATGACCAACGTTTTTTGCGATGAAAATATACAGGGTGTACCATTTAAGTCGAGACTGTACAATATCTCCAAAACTAAGTGTTGTAGAAAGAAATGCCTTGAATAAAAGTTGTTTGATATTATGGGAGAAAGCAAATGTCATTAGTCATGTTTTATTTGGAAGACGTTGTGAAGGTCACTTTAGGTTCAATTTAAATTGACCCGCATTGTAGGTTCCCATTTAAAAAAAAAATTAAATTGACCGGGTGAGTCTTCTCAGCCTGCGTATTGAGAAGTCGAGCAGTCCCGGCGTTGTACAGCCTTTACCGTAAACACTGTCCACTGCATCGCGTCGTATCATTTTCGGCCGAAATAACTGCTTTGCACCGCTGTGGTGCAGTGACTTGCACTCGTCGTCCAACAATATGCGCGTTAGCCTCCAGTGGTGAAGGTCCCAGGTTCGAATACCGCCACTTGAAGGTACTTTTTATTTAGTAAATTTAACGAGAACTGATAGTTTGGCATCGAAGTGTCGTTTTTAGATAGTTTAATTATGTAAAGATCATTCAAACACAAATTGTTACTTGTTAGAATATGCTTTAATGAACATCATAAATAAATGTAAGAAACTAATAAAAAAAATCTGATGTGTTACACTCACATGACTTTCTCTACTCTTGTACAAATGCTTATATTCCATATGCTTCATGTTAATCGAGATCTTAAACTTATTGCTAATTTTCTTGTAGATGCAAGGGGAATATGGTAGGTTTTAAGCGATAGTCAAATCCTTTAAGCATTGGTTGCTATGTGGCGCATTCCATTCTCTTTGCATGTCCAGGACATAAAAAAATAATAACGAATTTGAGAAAAAGTATAAGTATTGAAAATTTAAGGGAATAAAAAGCAATGTCTTGAAAACGGTTCACTCAGCAAAAAAACACGTGTGACATAAATTGTGTATTTTAATGTGATCTACATTTTTTGTGTAGTAAAATTTTGTCTATCTCTCATGGTTTACCAGTTATGCAAAAGTCGTTCAGAATGAAGAATACTTTTGGAGACATTCCCAGAAAATTCGAGATATTCATTTCATTTGACATGAAAATATCTTAAACATATGATATTTTAATCAAAATCGTTACAGCCATTTTTGAGAAAATTAAAATTTTCGAAAAATGTTGTATATAAAGGGTAATCTGGGGTGGGGGGGAGTTTCTTGAAAACCTTCGTGTCGCATCTCTGAAAGATACTGAACCTAAATACCAAGGTTGGTGTTCGTTTCTGAGTTATGCTGTTCACAGACAGACACACTCACACACACAGACACACACACGGACATGTTTCCAAAAATGCTTTTTTTGGATTCAGGGGATCTCAAAACATATATTTCCGGTGAAATCTTGGTATCGAATTTTTGAGTGGAATACAATATTTCCCCTACTTACTATACGTAGTAGAGAAAGTAAAAACTCATTTATTCGTAAGCGTGATTTAAAATTCCGAACTTCAGCATGAATTTCCATCATGTGCTACTAGAGCACGTTTGCAATGAGCACCACCGTACCCCTAATCAGCGGGCTGCTAAATGCGATGTCATCATCTGCATTTCGCTTCGTCTTTAAAATGCAATGTTGCCTTGTTACCAATCCGCAGGATGAGAAGATTCACGCGGTATATATATATATATATAACGGTCTTTAGATTTATTCAACTTTTACCGCCAGTCGGTTTAGACTGAGGTTATTACTAGTTCAGCGACCCCCTTGTCTCAAAGGTGAAGAAGGTGTTTTGTTGTATTTCTATTTGCCCCACGTTTTGGGAGCCGAATTTAAAGAAGGTTTATTGTCTTTACGTTGTATTGTTATTTGAACTGTTGGGGAGCCGAACTTGAAGTACTTGCAACCGCACGTATGGTAAAAAGTTTCCGGTAGCCTTCGCCCCAAATGTATTTTCCGGTGGCCTTTGCCCCAAGTTTAAAAATATTAACTTTGTAATTTGACTATTTCTTTAAATATTATATATTTATGTTTGCCTTGGCTGCGTCAGTATTATTGTTACAAACATGTTTCTTTTAACAGGGCGTGATGCGGCTGAAGAATGTAGGCTTACACAGATTATAATTTTTAATTTTCTCCTTTTTTTATTAATTCTTGACACGATTTAAACAACGCTTCACTGCTATAGAGAGCTGTAATATTCTTTAATTAATTACTTGCACTTTTTAACACGTAAAACTATTTTCGTCTCACGAATACGTATTAAATTTCTCGAGGACGCATCTTGCATCCGGTTAGAAACAGTCTACAAGCAACGCGTCCAGTTAAGAGCACTTTCTACAAGCAACTGACTGGATTTCTAACGCCTAAATTTGTAAATTTCTGTATTTCAAGTCTATTCAAGGCTATTCCTAATCCAATAGAATACCTTCATTTAACTTAACCTTTTTTCTGGTTATTGATTGGCTATTTTATAAACTGTCACAAAATTTACATTATTGTTTCCAAGAATTACAAGTAGTATGGTTAAACTTTCAAATTCATTATTGCCTCAAGGTTACCTCATTGTTACCTCATCGTTAGCAACCTTTAATCTATTGTTCTCACAGCTTCTACATTATTAAATTACGTAATACATTCACATAACATTATAGAACATGTATACAATAATATGAACATATACAATGACTATTACATACATTTTTATATATTGTTACATACAATATTGCTTTAAGGCGGGCTGTTATTGAATTTATATATTATATAATTAGACTGAAATCATTTAAGTGTTAAAAATACTGCCTCAAAAGGAAGGCGCGAAATTGAATCCCGGACTGTATGCGCTTCCGACTTCGCAAACAGGTTGATGTACTGTGGCGGTGCAGAATTGTCCTTCACTACGACATTTTGTACGAGATGGAACTTATCACCAATCACATAATTTTCGTGGTTGAATGTCATTTCCGAACTGGAAGCATACGAGGGGGAGTCTATCGTTACGATATTGACCACTGTGTCAATGATTTTCTCCGTTCTTGCCCAGAGTTTCGTCAAATTTCGAGACAGAACATGATAAAAACAAAACGGTTGTTTTTTTTCACAGAAAATTAAGAAACAACTAAAATGTTTTAAAATATTTATAAAGGTTACTTGAGTTGCTTTTTTATTAAAAAAAGCAGGTAAAGTTATGCCATTAAAGCTCAGATACTCTACGGTACAAAAACCGTCCAATTATTTGAGTTATCTATCAGCATACATGCTGAGATTTCAAGTTTACGAGACGCAAGTGAAATACGTTCCAATATATATTGAAAGGAGCCATACAACTCCCATTTCTAAGGTGACTTCGAAACTGTTGGCATCCACCCCTTCCACTCATCTTTTACTAGTCCTCTGCGAGAGGCACTGATGATAAACTCCCTTCAAAGTGCTGACTCATGCGTAGACAACCGACTGTCGGCAAAGACCGAATAAATCTGAAAACCCTATGCGGAGGCCTTGTTTCGATTAATGTAATGGCGGATTATTTAAATGACTCGGAAATGGATTCGGTAGAAACAGAAGTAGCTTTGCAAGCAGCGGAAAAGAAGTCATGGTGTCAGTACTGATGCTATGAAAGCCAAACAACAACGAAGGTCATACAACAACAGAGCCCTGCACATGTCCGAATGAATACTGCTATGCGGCTGTATATGGCTGTCTAAAATAGTACGAGGGCTGATCAATAAAGACTGAGACTGTTTTTTTCACAGATATTTATTACTCCATTTCAATGTTGACATGATCTTTCTCAAAGTAGTTCCCTGCTACTTGAATGCACTTTTTATAACGTCTCTGTCATGGTGCAGGCCATTCTTTGTCAGGTCTTTGAGAATCACCTCGCTTTTCTTCAGCACTACTTCAGTGCTCTCAAACCGAGTGCCCTGGAGCTTTACCTTTAGTGATGGGAATAAAAAAAGGTTACAGGGGGCAAGATCAGGGCAGTAAGGTGGATGCGGCAATTTAGGCAAAAATTTCTGTACTTGATTTGCGACGTAAGGCCGCGCGTTGTCGAGATGGAGTCGCCACCATTTTGATTAATTTCTGGGCGTTTCTTGCAATGTGTTTCCTCAGTGTAGCCAACACTGACGTGTAGTGCGCTGCTGTAACAGTAGTGTGAGGGGGAACTGCATGCTGGTAAATCATTCCATTACAGTCGAAAAATGTGATCACCATCATCAACGCTGATAATCGATTGAAGAAACGCATCCGCTTCAACAGCCTGTATGACTTAAACGAAAGCAAATTTTTTTGCGCTGTATTGCTCCTCTCGTGTGGCCTCCATTTTGTGGTATGCGAAATTCAAGTAGGGTTAACAATATGCACTATACTGCATTACTACCAACCTACCGATGCGAGAATGCTGCCGCTTATGGATATTATACATAAACCCCGCTCTTTTCAAATATTCATAGTAGAGACAGGAAACTATCAAGGAAGCTGCAGGAAAAAATCTGATGTGTTACACTCACATTACTTTCTCTACTCTTGTACAAACTATTTTTACAAACTCTTATTCTCCATCTATTTCATATTAGTCGAGATAAACATTTGCAGAAACGATATTTTGACATACAAAGAGAATTACATTTTACACATAGCGACCAGTTCTAAAAATATTTGACTATCGCTTAAGGCGTACTATGTTCCCCTTGTTTTGTAATTGCAAGGGCAATATAGAAATACAGTAGCCTTTAAGGATCGACATATATCTTAATAGCTGCTTGCTAGGTGCAGCACCATTCTCTTTGCCACAGATTAATACTCTTTGCATATCCAAGACAAAATTTGAATAACGAATTCCCATTTGAGAAAATAAGTATGGAAAAGTTTAAGGGAATAACAAGCAATATCTCGATAATGGTTCACTCAACAAAAAAAATGTATATGACATAAATTATGTATTTTAACGCGATCTACATTTTTGTGTAGTAAAACTTTGTCTATCTCTTATGGTTTACCAGTTATGCAAAAGTCGTTCACAATGAAGAATACTTTTGGAGACATTCCCAGAAAATTCAAGATATACATTTTGTTTGTCATGAAAATATCTTAAACGTATGATATTTTAATCAAAATTGTTAGAGCCATTTTTGAGAAAATCAAAATTTTGGAAAAATGTTCCATGTAAAGGGTAATCTGGGGTGGGGGATTTTCTTGAAAGCATTCGTGTCGCATCTCTGGAAGATACTGAACCTAAACACCAAGTTTGGTGTTTATCCGACTGTTCGTTTCTGAGTTATGCTGTTCACAGACACACACATGGACATGTTTTCAAAAATGCTTTTTTTTGGATTCAGGGGGCCTCAAAACATATATTTCCGGTGAAATCTCTGTATCGAATTTTTGGGTGGAATACAATACTTCCCCTACTTACTATACGTAATAGAGAAAGTAATAATTTTACTTTGCTCGTAGGATTCCTACACTCGTTTGTTAGCCTCGTTCCGTAAACATTCCTACTCGCAAAATAAAACACGCTTTTCATACCTATATCATAAGTAATTGTTATCTGCGACATTTAGTAATGGCTACTTACTTTAAATATGCTTTCAAGATACGATCGTTGATTTATAAATAGCAGCATCATCTTTCAGTAAATGTTGCGATACTCTGTAATTCAATGTAAACCAAAGCCTAGTTTAATATTATTCAATAGATCATAATAAAGTTGGTCTAGAATCAAGAACTAATGTAACGATATTAATTTGTTTACGATAAGAATAGAGTGGTATAGATTGTAATATGAAATCAGGAAAATGGCTGATTCCTTCTGAATAGTGAATGATCCCTTCAGATATTGCAACGGTATCGTTGATAGCTGTTACATTGCTTTTGCCAAGTAAACCGAGGATAAAGTATGAATGCTAAGCATTCTTATACAGTCAAGGATTGAGCTACTGCCTGTTCCGGTCTGACATTAATCCAGAGTTTTATAAATCGTCCCTTTGGCCTCATTCCTCTTGATTCATAGTAAAATGGAACAAACATCTATCAGTAACTAACTATAAAGCAAGAGGGCAGTTAAATGAACCATTACGTGCCTTCTCGCGGCTACCTGATGCACCTATAGATACATTAGAAAAAATGTATAACTCTATGATAAGGCCGGTTTTGTTATATGGAAGTGATATCTGGAGATGGAAAAGAACAGAGCCTGTAAATAAAACTCAGATAGAATTTTGGAAAAGAGTTCTTGGAGTTTCACAAGGCACATCAAATTCGGGGGTATTGAGGGAGGTGGGATGTTGTGAAGACACAATGCACTGTAAAATAAGAGCAGTAAGTACTGGCTAAGGCTGATGCAGGGAAATAACTCCACACTACGACCCAAATGTTATAAATACCATCGAGAACACCTGTCTCCTAAGTTTTGGGCAGCTGATTTGGAAAGGGGTTTGAGGAGAATAGGAATGCGGTCAGTATGGCAAAGAGCTGAAACAAATGACAAAAACATATGGAAAGGTGTCAAAACAAGACTAAGAGATATCAACCAACAGGAAATAGAATCGGATTGTAAAACTAAAGCTTCTCTAAGTACAGCAAATGAAATAAAATTGAATTGCGGTAAAGATGCATATATACTTAACTTAGGAAGAAAGGAAAGATCAGGAATGGTATGGTTTAGACTGGGGAGCTGGAGGGCACAGAAAGTGACTGATTCTGGCAGAAGAATCTGCCCATTCTGTGATTTGGAAGAGGACTGCGTACATATTTTGGCGGAATGCGCTCAGTGTGAGAACCAGCGAACAATTCAACTCAAAGAAAAATTCGTAAGTCCGTCAAGAAAAAGATTGGCATGTTGGGAGCTACTGGCTGACCAGAGGATCTGGCAAAACATGGGCAATTTCTTGGCTAAAGTGCACGAAGCTAGGTCAAATTTGTTCAGTTAGTCAAAGGTAATTTATCTCTATTTTCCTTTTTATTGTTTTTTCTGTTTTTTTTGTTTCTTTTTCTGTTATTTATTTTGTCACCATACGTTGCATCTTAAATATGCATTACGGTGAATGACCCATACACTATTTGTGTAATAACTTCAGTAATTTGATACCAATAAAGATACCTTATCTATCATATTTCATTATTTGTTTGGAAATTCCTTTAGGCGTCATTCTTTCCAAATGTTGAAGCCAGTTTTCTTTGCATCTCACAAGCTTTACTGTAATGGATTCAATGTTTAATTCATTTTTTTTCTAAATCGATCTTCTCTTATAAACCTTGAATATATCATAGGAAACGCATTTCGGCTGCTTGCAATTTATTGAAATTCCTAAAATCTATTTCTTAGCGTCCATGTCACACTACCATATAGTAAGACAAAAGTGCTATGGAAAAATAAATTTGTAATTGTGAATCCCTTCTTGTTTTTCCTTTAAGTGTTCTTTTAATTGTACTTGTAATTTAGCTATTTTCTGATTTATATCTCGATCAATTTCATAACTTAAAGCACATCCAAGACATTTAAAATGCGACAATTGTTCAATGATTCAATTTTCAGTTAAAGTTGTTGCTCTTACTGGAAATTTGCCGTGGAATGCCATTGGGTTAGGTTTTTTTACTTAAAATTTTCATATTGTACAACTTACTAATATACTTTAATTCATACATTCATTTTTGCAGTCTATCTTTATTGTTAAAAATTAAAATCACACCATCAGCAAACACTGATGTATTACTTTCTCTACTACGTATAGTAAGTAGGGGAAGTATTGTATTCCACCCAAAAATTCGATACCGAGATTTCACCGGAAATACATGTTTGAGCCCCTGAATCCAAAAAAAGCATTTTTGGAAACATGTCCGTGTGTGTGTCTGTGTCTGTCTGTGAACAGCATAACTCAGAAACGAACAGTCGGATAAACACCAAACTTGGTATTAGGTTCAGTATCTTCCAAGGATGCGACACGAAGGTTTTCAAGAAAATCCCCCCACCCCAGATTACCCTTTACATTGAAGATTTTTCGAAAATTTTAATTTTCTCAAAAATGGCTCTAACGATTTTGATTAAAATAAGATATATTTAAGATATTTTCATGACAAATAAAATGTATATCTTGAATTTTCTGGAAATGTATCCAAAAGTATTCTCCATTGTGAACGACTTTTGCATAACTAGTAAACCATAGGAGATAGACAAAATTTTACTACACAAAAATGTAGATGGCGTTAAAATACACAATTTATGTCATATACATTTTTTTTGTTGAGTGAACCATTTTCGAGATATTGCTTGTTATTCTCTTAAATGTTTCAATATTTATTTTCTCAAATGGGAATTCGTTATTCATTTTTTTGCCTTGGATATGCAAAGAGTTATAATCTGTGGCAAAGGGAATGGTGCTGCACCTAGCAACCAGCTATTAAGAGATATGTTTGTGCTTAAAGGCTACTGTTTTGCTATATTGCCCTTGTAAATATATTTTCCCCTTACATCTACAATAAAATTAGCAATAAGATAGTCTGCAAATGTTTATCTCGATTAACATGAAGTAGATGGAGAATAAGCGTTTGTAAAAATAGTTTGTACAAGAGAAGAGAAAGTCATGGGAGTGTAACACATCAGATTTTTTAATATGCGTTGTTCTATACTAATATCACTATGCATTTTCATTCTTGAAGGATTCTTATAGATATATATTAAATAAAATAGGGAATAAGTTGCATCCTTGTTTAAGCCCCTGATTTACCTTAATCTCATTCGTTAGCTTCCCGTTTATTTCAACATCCGTTTTATTTTCTACACATATACTTTGTATAATGTTAATTAAATGCTCTCGGTAGCCTTTTGTTTTTAGTATATGCCATTGTTTATATTTATCTACTCGATTGAAAGGCTTCTCAAAGTCCCCTACGGCTAGATAGGTCTCTTAGCTAAATACATTATTTTTGCTTTAGTATTAATACATTATTTACATAAGACCTTACTTTCCTAGAGCCACTTTACTCTTCCATTATTTTGGTTTCTGATATTATTTTTAATCTATTGCATATTATTCGTGCATATACTTTGCAAATTGTATTAAAAAGACTTATACCTCTGTGGGTGTTACATTTAATTCTATCTCCTTCTTAAAAATTCAGACTACTTTAGCTAATTTTCATTCCTTTGGGATTTTTTTAGTTTTCCAACCATGTTTAATAAATGCAAAAGCTTTGATTCAAGTAGCAAAACTCCATATATAAATAATTTCATTGGGAGAGTATCTATTCCTGCGGTTTTCCTATATCTACACCTCAGTAATGTGTCATTTAATTCTTCAAGAGTGGTGATATCCACTGATTCTTCGATTTGTTCGTTTTCTAAGTTCATATTTTCATTATTTTGTATTATACAATTAATTTTGATAGTGTTCGTCTAATCTTGGGTAGTAATACAAGACAGTCTACGTTGGAATTTCAAAAGTATCACATAGCGATCCTCTTTTTAAAACTTTGACTGCACATTAGCCTAATATATTTTTCTTTTACCTACATCCAAATGTGTTTATCTCGATTAATAAGAAGTAGATAGAATAATAAGATTTTGTATGAAGTAGAGAGTGTTTCAAAAATGCAACACATTGATTGTTACTTTCTCTACTACGTATAGTAAGTAGGGTAGTATAGTATTCCACCCAAAAATTCGATACCGAGATTTCACCGGAAATATATGTTTTGATATCCCCTGAATCCAAAAAAAGCATTTTTGGAAACATGTCCGTGTGTGTCTGTGTGTGTGTGTCTGTCTGTGTATCTGTGAACAGCATAACTCAAAAACGAACAGTCGAATAAACACCAAACTTAGTATTTAGGTTCAGTATCTTCAAGAGATGTGACACGAAGGCTTTCATGAAAATCCCCCCACCTCAGATTACCCTTTACATGGAACATTTTTCGAAAATTTTAATTTTTTCAAAAACGGCTCTAACGATTTTGATTAGAATATCATATGTTTAAGATATTTTCATGGCAAATAAAATGAAAATCTTGAATTTTCTGGGAATGTCTCCAAAAGTGTTCTTCATTGTGAAAAACTTTTGCATAACTGGTAAACCATCAGAGATAGACAAATTTTTACTACACAAAAATGTAGATCGCGTTAAAATACACAATTTATGTCATATACATTTTGTTTGTTGAGTGAACCATTTTCGAGATATTGCTTGTTATTCCTTTAAATTTTGTCAATACTTATTTTCTCAAATGGGAAATCGTTATTCATTTTTTTGTCTTGGATATGCAAAGAGTATTAATCTGTGGCAAAGAGAATGGTGCTGCACCTAGAAACTAGCTATTAAGATATATGTCTATGCTTAAAGGCTACTATATTTCTATATCGCCGTTGTAAATATATATTCCCCTTACATCTACAAGAAAATTAGCAATAAGTCTGCAAATGTTTATCTCGATTAACATGAAGTAGATGGAGAATAAGTATTTGTAAAACAGTTTGTTTAAGAGTAGAGAAAGTCATGTGAGTGGAACACATCAGATTTTTTTTCTAATAACGCCATGGCCGTAATGAGTATTATAAGAAATGTTTTCCCTCTTGTTGGCTGTAATTATTCTTTGGAAACTGCATTCTACAGAGAAACATCACTTGCAAGTGTGTAAAGCTGATGCACAGCTGATATTCTTGAGCATTTCCTTTTTGTGTCGCATACATTTTGTGATGTAATGCATGCAGCCGCCCTGGAATTAATTTTAAGGCATGTTCAAGGGCTCTGTTATTTCCTGATTAAAATAAAATTAGCCTTGTGACACCATTAATCATTACATGGACGTTCAATGATGTATGGTTTCTTTGTTCTGCCCCTAGGCGGGTAGCTATTTACTGCCTAAAAGTGGTGATTCTTATATCAGTTAGTGGTGCATGAAAGACGTGCTTTGGGGCTTATACAGAGAAAGCATCTAATTAAAATTACACTTTAACAATACACAGCGTACCTGCGCGTGAACTGTCATAGTCGTCTGGAGTTGCCAGAAACGTGTAAATGAAACTGTTTAAAAGAGAAGAATATTCTTTGTACGTCATTCCTTCCTTCCCCATTGCCTACCTATAATAAATAAAGTATTGTATTCCATCCATAACTTTGATTTCATATTTACACTGTAAATACACGTTTGAGCTGCCTGAACACAAGGGTATTTTTATTTCCTTACCGCGTATAGTAAGTATTGTACTCCACCCAAAGAATATTACGTCGAAAATATATGTTTTGAGGTCCCTAAATCCAAAAAAGCATTTACAGAAAAAGCTCTGTGTAGTTTGTGAACAGAATAACTCAAAAATGAAAACTTGGTTTCTAAGTCCAGTATCTTCCAAAGATGTAGAATGATGTTCAAGAAAATCACCCACCATTGTTTACATGAAACTTTTTTCGAAATTTTTTATTTTCTAAAAAGTTACCCTAACAATTTTTATTAAAACACCACATATTAAAGATATTTACATGACAAATAAGATGTACATCTAGAATTTATGGCACAACAAATATAGATCTGTTTAAAAACACAACTTATTTCAAGTAGCTTTTTTTGTCGCATAAGCCATTTCTGAGATATCTGCTATTAATGCTTCGAATTGTTCAAGACTTTGGTCATTCTTTTGAAGCCCTGTCGATTTGCAGTTGTTTCTCGCGATTGAATGGAAACAGTATAGAATTTTAAGCCAGCATATAGCGTTCAGTCTTAAACATTTGACTATCGCTGTATCCTTTATATGTATAACTGAATGTATAATGTAGCTATTCAAGCACAGGTTTAGCTGGATTAAAATGAAATAATCTTTTTTTAGTTTAGTTTAGTTTAATTGTACACATTCAAGCTTACAATTTACAATATTTTGATACATATAATCATCATATTCCTAATTTAATACCTATATGCCTGACACCTTTCTTTGTGTTCCACAGTCAGTATGGTTCCCTGGCTTGCAGCACTGCTGTACAACATTTACTTCCCTTTTCTAAAACCTCAGTACAATTAATTTTCTCTTACCTCTCCCTCTCTCTTCTTCTCCTTGACCTTACCCATTCATTTTCTTTCATTTTCAATAAGGATATACTTTTACATTTAATTAACTTTCATCCCCTACCTTCCTATTTCTTTCTTCCTGCTTGCTTGTTAACATTTTCAATGCAACTAAATTACCACCATATTGTTTTGCTTTTTGTCTCAGATTTTCTCTCTTCGTTTTTTTAGATCTTCACATTCGGTTAGATAATTTTCTACACTTTCCTCACCATCAGAAAATTCACACATTTCTTTATCATTACATTTTAGACCAGTTAAGAATATCGTTCCCGCTCTCATCCAAACTTACCGTTCTTTTTCTTTTTTATCGCAATACTCTGTATACCTTTCTCAACCCCATTCCCTTTTTTATTTTCCTGTAAAATTTCAACGACTTTTTATTTTATATAGTTCCCTATATCTCCTGCCTTTCGATATCCTTCACCCTTTCTTTCACTTGCTTCCAAAACCCTAGACTGTTCCCTTTCTCTTGTAAGCATATATCTTGCATTCCTATTTCTTCCAACACTTTTTTCAAGGAAATATCTGTCTCGTATTTCTTTCTGTATCTCTCTCTCTCTCTCTCTCTCTCTCTCTCTCTATGTCTGCCTGTGGATAGCATAAGTCAAAAACGAAAAATTCTAATACATGCTGAAATCCCTACTATGGTCCAGCATTTTTCAGGATTTCACGGGGAAAGTCTTCGTAACACTATCCCTACCCTAAATTCATTTATAATAAAATTATTCCTTATGTTCTTATTTTGTCAAAAAGAGCTCTCGCGATTTTGATTAAAATTTTATATGCTTTAGATATCGGCATGGCAAAATGTATTTCTTCAAATTTTCTTTGGATAGGCTGCGAACTCCTCTTTGTTTGTTTGTTTGTTTGTTTTTTAAGTTATGCTACACAGTGTTTCCAAGCATTTCCATTCGTATCTTTGCCGTTTGGATCGTAACTTATATAATTTATTTTTCAATGAACTATATTGTTTTTTTATAATCGACGTCTTGTTTCTCAGGCGTGTTATCAAACTGTAAGATATATAAAACGTTTTTAAAGACCCGGTATTATTGCTGTTGCCTAATGTGACTAATTATATCTTATAAATGAAACTTACAAGTGCTAAACTAAGACTTTGTACATAATGATCCTATATATGTTAAATGTTGTAAAATCTACTTCATGCTATTTTCTATTGTATTTTTAAAGTACATAAATGCCAACTGAATTGCAGATACTGAATACGGTTTACTGTGAAAAATGAGTCACTTGAGGAATTTAGTGTCATACCGGTATGCTAGCCATGCTAGCTCAGTTGGTTAGAGCATCCGGATGGAAACCGGCTATGTCATTGAATTTTTCAGTCTGACTCGACCTTTCCAACCTTGTCCTACCACGGTGTGCGTGTGAAGAAAAAAACATCAGCTATAAATAATATTATGCATAAAAAATAAGTAAAAAAATATACTGTACCGAGTGGAATGGCTATGCCGATAACGTCTGCGACATGCGGTTTGATTCCCGGTGACCACCCACTCTGACCCATGGGTTTTCCCGGCTCGTCAGGAGAATGTGGAAGTGGTTTTATTCATCCCCCGAATTGCCTCCCCTCCATTTCGTTCCATTAAGCATTTCATTCCTCTTGCAACCCGTTTAGTCTATTTCTATGGTGTTTCGGTGCAGCGTGGCAGGGAAAAAGGATGCTCTATGTGAACTTTCTCTGTCCCTGCGCCTGCGGGGCGCTGGAACCTGTGAGGGGCGTGGTACCCGGTCTGCATGTTCGACAGCCGGTGGGTCTCAATCTGGAAACTGTACAAGCCCTATCATTGCTGTGCCGTCGCTCCTGGTCTCGGCCGCCTGGTCTCTCCTTTCATCTCATACCACCCTCCCGGGGGCTCCCGTCGTGGGGCATCGGCACAATATCATCATTTATGGTTCAGTGCCAATTCCCTCCGCTTCACAATCCAATTCAAATATACCGTGAATTATTATCAAAGTATAATATTATTCTCTAGAGTTCTAATTATCGTATATTGTACATCGTATTTGGACCTAAATCATCGTAGTTTTCCATTGGATCGTACAGGTTGGCAGCACTGTCTACACATACATATATACATGCATACACACACACCGAAAACTTTTTTAAAAATGCATTTTGGATCTGTGGACCTCGAAACGCATATTTTGGATAAAATCTCTACATCGAAATGTCGATTAGAATAGAATACTTCCCCTACTTACAATACGCAAGTGATAGAAAATGCGTTATTTATACAAATCTGTAAAATAGAATGAAACCGAAAAATTCAGTCCCATAGCCGGGATTTGAACCTAGGATCTTCGGCTTTCAGTGTCGTTGCTTAATCAACTGAGCTACCGTGGAAACATGCTGCTGCGTATTGTGCGAGTTGGTTGGGAATTTAGTGTTGAATGGAATGAACATTTTGCATGAATGGAAGAACATTTAATTATCATTTATAGAACATGTTTCGCAACGCTGTAAAAAATAAACAACCATTAAAAGGGAACAAACATGACATCACGCCACTGTCACGCTCCGTCACGTTTAGACAGACGCTCCCCCCTCCCTCTCAGAGCGTGACGAACTTATTTGAACGCTCCCTTTGTAATTCTGATCTATTGTTGGAAATACCAAGTCATGGACCACAATCCTTTTGATCGTTTGCGTCTTAACTTTTATATTTTGTTATCTCCGCTACGTGACCATAAACTTTGCAACGAGGCTGGTAAATTAGGTTTTTGTTGCCATGAGTTAACTCGCGCGTGTATAAAAACATAGCACGAGCAATTCTATCCTGAGGAAGAAGCAAAAAGTAACTCGTCAGGTTGCACTTTGTTTAACACCCGTGTTTGACTGCAGAGCCAAAAGTATTTATGACCTTATGTACGAATGTTTTTGCTTCCTTTTTGGAGATACACAGTGAAGATTATAGGGGTCTTACAAGATGGATTTTAGGCACGCAGAGGGTGGAATTGACGTCTAATGTCCTCTCAGCAAGAAGTCCTGCAAACTCGAAGCATTGCAAAGAAAGGCCAATCATACCATGTAAGAACGTCGTAAATCCAAATTGACTCGTTTCTATTCACCGGGTCTGGTACGACGTCGCTTGCATTTCAATAAGTTCACTTATTGCTTCATAGACCTCATAATTCCACAAAAAATAGGTATTGTCCTTTCCTTTAAAGGCACGTGGAGGAACCTGGAGCTGCAGTAATTTGCTGTTAAAAAGCTGGTCGAAATGCAAGCCTTAATACTGCATATTCCTTGCAAGAACTTGAGATGGAAAAAAAACCTATATAGCATTCAAATTTATTGCTTCAAAATTACTGGAAAATTCAGAACAACATAAAATATCTCGGAAACGGCTACTTCTACAAATAAGTTAGTTGCCACAAGTTGCATATTTTATTGAGTTCTGCTTTTCTCGGCTGTAATATTTTATTTGGATATTATAATGTCCTAATTATGTAAAATGCAATATGAATAAAGAGGATTTCGTAACCTGTTCAGAGGAAATTTAAGGAATACTTTTTTCCATGTAATTTCTGCAAAACTAGGACATTTTAACCATAATCGTGAGAGCCATTTTTGAGAAATTAAACTTTTAATGAATATTATATTATAAAAGACTTTTTGGGGTGGATCATTTTATAATAATATTTCCCATGAATTCATGAAATTAGGCGACTTAAATGCGAATTTCACCATTTATCATATGTTTTCATGTTTATATCATGTAATTCACAGTCAGACGAGAAAAATAAGAATGGGGAGAGAGAGAGAGAGAGAGAGAGAGAGAGGAGAAGGATATTGTTTTTAAAAAATGCCACCTTGTGTTCAGGAAGTTCAAAACACGTATTTTGCGTGAAATCTCGTACTAGATTTGTGAGTGTAATGCAGTACTTCCCCTGTTATCGTGGGAAGGCAAAAGAGAAAGTAGAATTGGATGAACAGAGTTCTTCGCCTTTAAACTTTGGTTTTGGTTTTCAAGTTTCAGGCAACTCTAGACTTCTATGATGGTCTTCTCTTTTTCTTTGTGTGTAAGAGAGAGGAGGGGAGGAGAAATAGAGAACAGTAGGTATAGCTCGGAAGTGAAAAACCTCATTAACCCTAAATTCCCTCTGATTCATGCATATTTCGAGGATGCAATGGATATATTTAATTCTCTCTGTTTCAACCCAACCTTTACGTGGAAAAATATTGTGTGTTATGTACATATACATGAACTTCTCTTCCCACCATCGTTTGTTGTATCTCTTCTACATATCATTCATATAAAAGCTTATTTTTATGTCTGCTACATGGTAATCGAGATAAGCATTTGCAGAAATGTTTTCATTACACATTTACATGTAGGTGCAAGGAACTTACAAGAGACTGAAGTAATTGTGAAATCTATAAAAATTGGTCGCCATGTACTGACTTGGAAATTCCATTCTTTGCGTATCACGAGAACGAGAAGGAAAAGAATGGTAACTTAGCTCTTCACAAACTGCATTAGAAACTACTGGAAAATTCAAGCATATAACAACGAATATATCGGAAATGGTTAATGCAAAATTTCTTCATAAATTCTCCTTCAAAAAGAAATCTGTATTTTTGTGACTGTTATAATTTACCAGTAACATCAAATTGCACAAACTTCAGCCATAATGAAGAGGAATTCACAGACTAATCGCATAAAATTCAGATAGGTATGGAATTTATTGGCCGTGTAAAATCTTAAAATGCAGTATTTTAATCAAAATTGTTAGCCATATTTTTAGAAAATAATCCATGTAGTCCGTAGTTTGATTTAGGTGGAATTTGCTTGTAAATCCTTGTATTGCATCTTCTTAAGATGCTGAACTTATATGAATACCAAATTTCGTATTTATCTAACTTTTCGTTTTTGGGTTACGCTGTTCACATTATACATATTTTTCCAAAACTGCTTTTGGACTTCAGTGGAATTCAAAGCATGTATTTCCTGTGAAATCTCGATATCTACTTTTTCGGTGGAGCACAATACTTATCTCGTACAGAAAATAAAAGTAGCTCTAAATATTTTGATAAAAATATTCTCTCTGTATTTAAGTTCTCCCAGATGGAACGCTAAAGGCAATATAAACATTATAGTAATTAACTAAAATATCTATTAATATTAATGCTTATAATTTTGTTCTAATTGTAACAGTCATTTTAATTTTTCCGGTATGTGCATTCACTACTTCCGTTAGATTTATTGTAAAATGAGTTTCATGCACTGAACTGCTTGATTAATTATTTCTTTTATATCCACGTGTTTAAATATTCAAATTAATGGTTTTCTTTTTCTATTGTGCTGAGGATAAAGTATTTTCTGTGATTTACTTTTCTTACATTGAGGAGATTCTTTATACACCTACTTTTAAATCCCTAAAAATCTTATGCCTGAAATGATATTTATTAAAAAAAGCTGTAGTTTTTTTAGTTATAAAATGTTGTACAAATTTCCATGAAAATGTCATTAAGAAGCTAATGCATGAATAATAGTCTCCCCCGTGGTTGTTGAAGTTTTGTTTTGTTAAGTATAATAGGAAACAATAAAGTATATTCATATAAAACTATGTAAACATAATATTTAAAGAAACACATACACATTAAAAAATAGTCAAAACACTAACGCATTATTTTGTGATAGATCTAAATCTGAAGATACCTATATTCAGTGCGAAGAATTTAAAGCGGCGATAACATTTAAAGGGCGGCGCCTTGGCCGAGCGGTTAGACCGCTCGCCTCCCACCGAGACCGGCCCGGGTTCAATCCCAGGGATCTGCATGTGAGATTTGTGGTGGAGGAAGGGGCGTCTGGGTGGGTTTTCTCCGGGTTCTCCGGTTTCCTCCGCCATTCCTTCCACCAACTGCTCCATCATCACCTTTCCTTTCATCCATTTCACCAACATTTCGTTTCATCTACTTCCTTCATCCCATACCGGGCATTGGGCTGATCACCCATCCTGGATGCTCTGTCTGATCCATGAGTGTCTGCTTCTCGACGGGCCTCTGACCCCAGGCACCCGCTTGTAAGTCCTGGGGGATGTAAGTCCTACATAAGAGGAGGGTAAACAGATACTGAATGAATGAATGATAACATTTAAAACTCAGTTCATGGGCTTTTATAATAGTGGGGTTCTAGTAGGTTTTGATTTACTATGATGCCTTTACTGCTTTAATAGTCCGTGAATAATGACGTTTACACAGCAGTAATTTAGAACTGGAGCAGCTCTAAAGTATTACGATAAAAATCTAAATGAACGAATTGGTTAAGTTTTAAAAGCCCTTTTCCAGAGAAAAAAATATTCACTTTAGCCTTTTTGTGCATTAAATCTATATTCTTGGCAAATTTTACAACCCTATGATGTATTTAAATTCCTTTAATTATTTTACGTTTCAAGTACCTATGCAACCGGGCATGATGGCTTAGGCGGTTGCGTCTGTGGCCCGCATTCGGGAGATCATGAGTTCGATACACGCGGTCCACCTTCCTGACCCATGGATTTTTTTTTTTAAGGTTTCTCTGCATCGCTGGGCGAATGCTGGAAAGAATCATTACATCCACCGAATTTCCTGTCGCTCCATTTTATCTCCATTCTCATTTCACTTCGTCTTTCATCTGCCTGGTCTCTATCAAGATTGCAAGTGTCGGCGGGTGGTCTAGGCATGTGCATGGAAGAGGAAAAGGAAGCTCCGAGTAAACCCACATCCCCCGAAATGGGGACGGTCTCCGGATCCCGGGTCTCCCAAGGGATGTGTAAGCCCACGAATGGGGAGGGGAGCCGGCTGCACCAACTGCCATCCGGGGAGTTTAAATCTGTAAATGGTAGGGACCATGCCCTCTTCCTGTCGTACCTCCTCGTCCGGCCGCCCCGTTATGGGCATAGGTACAAAACATCTGCGTAGGTCGAGAGTAGGTAAATATAGAGAGAGCTGGCGCAGTTTTTTGGGCATATATGGGAAAGGATAGGGAAAACGAGGCTGGATGGGGCGGTTCAAGGAGGAAAATGGGTTTATATGGGAGAGATAGGGAATACGACGAGCGATACTATGCTAGACAGGGTTGAAGGAGGGAAATACGTTTATATGGAAGGAATAGTAGAGAGGTGTTAGGCTAGACAGAGGTCGAGGAGTAGAGTAGGGTTTATATGAAAGGCATAGGAAAACGAGGAGGGGTGTTAGGTTAGACAGAGTTGAAGGGTACAGCATGTCTTTTATATGAGAGAGGTAGGGAGCAGGAGCAGGGGTGTTAGGCTAGACAGAGTTCGAGAAGTAGAGTATGGTTTGTATGAAAGGTATAGGAAAACGAGGAGGGGTGTTAGGCTAGACAGAGTTGAAGGGTAGAGCATGTCTTGTATATGAGAGAGGTAGGGAACAGGAGCAGGGGTGTTAGGCTAGGCAGAGGTTAAGAAGTAGAGAATGGCTTATATGAAAGGTATAGGAAAACGAGGAGGGGTGTTAGGCTAGACAGAGTTGAAGGGCAGAGCATGTCTTGTATATGAGAGAGGTAGGGAACAGGAGCAGGGGTGTTAGGCTAGGCAGAGGTCAAGAAGTAGAGTATGGTTTATATGAAAGGTATAGGAAAACGAGGAGGGGTGTTAGTCTAGACAGAGTTGAAGGGTAGAGCATGTCTTGTATATGAGAGAGGTAGGGAACAGGAGCAGGGGTGTTAGGCTAGACAGAGGTCAAGAAGTAGAGTATAGGAAAGGTATAGGAAAACGAGGTGGACTGTTAGGCTAGACAGAGTTGAAGGGTAGAGTATGTCCTTTATATGAGAGAGGTTGGGAACAGGAGGAGGGGTGTTAGGTTAGGAGAATTGAGTATGAATTTATAAGGAGAGACGAGAAAACGGAGAGAGATCCTATGCTAGGATAGACAGGTGTTAAAGTTAGGTTAGATAGGAAACCAAGGAGTGATACTCAGCTAGAGGGGGGGCATGAGGAATGCGCTTTATGAGAGGTAGGGGATACGGGGAGTGGTGTTAGGCTAGACAGAGGTTGAGAGTAGAGTAGGCGTTTATATGTATGAGAAGTATAGAACAGGAGGAAGGGTGTTAGGCTAGACAGAGGTTGAGGAGTAGAGTATAGTTTATATAAGGGTATAGGAAAACGTGGAGAGGTGTTAGGCTAGACAGAGGTCGAGGAGTAGAGTATGGTTTATATGAGAGGTACAGGGAAACGAGGAGAGTTGCTAGGCTAGACAGATAGTGAAGCAGTAGGAATATGGACTTATATACAGGAGAGATAGGGAATAGGAGGGGAGGTGTTAGACCTTGAAAGCGACTTTAGACGTTAACTTCGTGGAAAACTGTTTCATGTCAATGTTCTAGACATGCCCATCACGTAACCCATTCAGGGAAAAGGTGACCAGCAAAGGGAAAAAGGTGACCAGCAAAGGGAAAAAGGTGACCAGCAAAGGGAAAACGGTGACCAGGAAAGGGAAAAAATTGACCAGCAAAGGGAAAAAGGTGACCAGGAAAGGGAAAAAGGTGACCAGCAAAGGGAAAAAGGTGACCAGCAAAGGGAAAAAGGTGACCAGGAAAGGGAAAAAGGTGACCAGGAAAGAGAAAAAGGTGACCAGCAAAGGGAAAAAGGTGACCAGCAAAGGGAAAAAGGTGACCAGCAAAGGGAAAAAGGTGACCAGGAAAGGGAAAAAGGTGACCAGCAAAGGGAAAAAGGTGACCAGCAAAAGGGAAAAAGGTGACCAGCAAAGGGAAAAAGTTGACCAGCAAAGGGAAAAAGGTGACCAGGAAAGGGAAAAAGGTGACCAGCAAAGGGAAAAAGGTGACCAGCAAAGGGAAAAAGGTGACCAGGAAAGGGAAAAAGGTGACCAGCAAAGGGAAAAAGGTGACCAGCAAAGGGAAAAAGGTGACCAGCAAAGGGAAAAAGGTGACCAGGAAAGGGAAAAAGGTGACCAGCAATGGGAAAAAGGTGACCAGGAAAGGGAAAAAGGTGACCAGCAAAGGGAAAAAGGTGACCAGCAAAGGGAAAAATGTGACCAGCAAACGGAAAAAGGTGACCAGGAAAGGGAAAAATGGGACCAGCAAAGGGAAAAAGGTGACCAGCAAAGGGAAAAAGGTGACCAGCAAAGGGAAAAAGGTGACCAGCAAAGGGAAAAAGGTGACCAGCAAAGGGAAAAAGGTGATCAGCAAGGGAAAAATGTGACCAGTAAAGGGAAAAAGGTGACCAGCAAAGGGAAAAAGGTGACCAGCAAAGGGAAAAGCTAACCCACTCACAGTAGCAGGTAAGTAATTCAGTTAGTATCACAGGGTAGGGAAGCGGATATAGCATAGTTCCGTATGATGTTACAGCTAATTCAGAGAGTATTGTAGGTTTTTAGGATAATTCAAGTAACATAGGTATTTAAAGTCACTCAGCTAGTATCACAGGTACTCATGGTAATATAGAGAGTAATTAGATCATAAACATTTCTTATCCAACGTTACAACAATTTATATACTTTTTTTCTAAATCTTACAAACTTATTGTACGATGCGGAGAGGGATAAACTGCATATTGGTTCACAAATTGAAAAGCTTTGCGTCAACATACCTTTATTTAAGTTTGTTGTAGATGTCTCTCCCCTTTTATCTAGGCTTGAGACTAGCACTAGGATTGCTCCTAATGGCAGGGTTACCACCTTCCCTTCCATCTTCTTCTTTCTTCATCAGGCGTCTGCTAGTTGCATACACAGCACACGGATAAACTTCATTTTTAAGATTGTAGACTCACGAGAAAATCTTCATCCTCGACTTACATTCTCTTAAGCACTGTTTGTAATACTGTAATGTCCATATGCATAGGTAGTTATTCCATCCTCAGCAATAATTCTTTTATCATCAAAGGGATTCAATGCAATTTTATTCACTTGCACTGTGCTAACATCATGCTTTCGTGATAGGATTAGATTCATGGGCGTTCTGATGATTTCACAGGTTTTAAGACAGTCTGTATAGCTGTCAAACGAAATGTACTGCTTAATAGCGCTACGTTTTATACCTTTAATCTTTTTTATCATTGAGCCTTGAATATCTAAGGCATACATCTTAGGACGTAGTCCAACAAAGCGTAGGATGATTTTGCTATTAGCCTCATCTTTAAATTTTCCCAATACCTTCTTGTTCTGAGTAGAGTGGCATATATGATTGACAGGGTAATCAGCTGTATCCAGATGCTCAAGAAAACGTAACTTGTCCTGGTACACATCTTCAGTTGTTACACGATGAATGAATGAATCAGTGTCCATATACATAAGCTTCAGGTTTTCAGCTCCATAATAAGGCAACAACACGTCGTAATGGTAGTTATACATTAATGTCTTGGAGATGTCCAACACACTCATTCCAATGTATATAGGCTTGTTGAACACAATCTGACGAGAGGCCATATGTACAGCAGCTAGATTAGCAGCATATATCGTCCTGTCGATAAACCTAGGCTTGGCGATCAACTTTTCTAGTTTTTTCATTGGTCACCAGTCGTATATCCACACGGCTACGCAGGTTCTCCATAGTTTTCCCAAACATGGCGTTGTTAAAGAGCTTATAGAGATCCTTCTCGAAGTCATTTGCAGCTTGTTGTCGTAGCCTGTTGTTAAATTCCACATAAGGTTTCAACCACCGAGACTGTCGGAATTGTAGCACACGATGGATTTTTGTTAGTCGTAGTCCATGACTAAGAGCTTGCTTCAAAGCCATGTAATGCACTACATACTTCTTTCGAGGTCCAAGATGAGGTATCAGTTTCTTTGTAGATGCTTCCAATGGCTTCATACACTCAGGCAGGAAAGGTAGATCGTTGTGTAGATCGTGAAGTTCTACAGGATATTCGATATCAACTTCTAATATGTACCCATGAGGATCATCTTCTTGTAGTGTTTCTAAGTTGATTTCTTCAGACGAAACCCACTGAAATCCACCAAAAGGAAGGGCGTGACACATTGCCCACCCATATTGGTTATTGGCGTCCTCATATGTGATAAATTGGGTTGGTCTCGACGGATCAAACTTCTCCATATACGCGTTATTAGCTTCAGCATACCGATGGGAAACTTGACATAAACCTCCTCTTATACCTGATTCCACCATGAGTAGTTGATCGTAATCATGTAACAGCTCCAGCTTAATTCCTGTATACAACATGGCGTCCCATGTAAGTCCTGGAGAGGTAAAATAATGCGCGGGGTCAACTTTGTGTGTTTTGAGGGTTTGCTCTCTGAACGTCTCAAAGACATCGGCTAGGAGTAGTACATCTGAGGTTAAGTACAGGTCGCTGTACTCGCCCAGGTTTCTCACATTAAACAGCTCCCATACATTTCTAGCATGATCATAGTCAACATCACTAATTTCTTCTTCATTTAATCTATTGTAGAAGGTGTGCTTAGGAGGCAAGCAGGTCTCGTTCAAAACATCCCTGGAAGTGACGTAATCATAGGGAAATACCCCCTTACGAGTCATCAACTTCAATTTGTCTTCTCCAAAGTACTTTAGTGTTTCAGGATATGAGGTTAGATTTTTTACCAACTTATCCAAGCTTGTACTGAGGAAACGGAAGCTGTCCACAAATCGAAGCTTTATATCTCCTACATACTTGGTGAATGAGATATAGCTTTCTTCAGAGTTAGGAATTACCTCCACACGTTCACTTGTACAACCCAGCTCCTTAACAATGAAATGAGAGTCATATCCGCTAAGGTTATGCATGAAGACTGGTATATATTTAGGTGTTTTACAGGCTAAATTACATTCATTATGAAGACTTCCACGATATTCACCGCTGATGTGATCATGGTCGCGTACTTTGTAGTTCTCTTCTGTAAAGCCTTTTCCACACAAGTAGCATGTCGTAGAAGACTCAAAATCCTTTTGCTGTTGATCCGTAAGTTTCAGAGGCTTAGCAGATTTGTATACGGCATCAATCATTTTTGCAAGAGATGTCAGGTACAGCATAAACTTCTGAGCAGCATAAGCACCACGATACACATAGGGTTGCTTAGGAAGACCAGTTTCGAAATGTTCAACGTTGCTTGATGGTTTAACGTAAACACAGAACCTCATTGGTGTGTGCTCTTGATAAGGGGTTGTATAGGAAGTTTTAGGATTG
The DNA here is from genome assembly GCA_030765065.1 of Deroplatys truncata. Taxonomy (NCBI): domain Eukaryota; kingdom Metazoa; phylum Arthropoda; class Insecta; order Mantodea; family Mantidae; genus Deroplatys; species Deroplatys truncata. The sequence continues at coordinate 131,005,028 of CM060986.1, forward strand.
GGTATACACGTATGACATAGAGTGAGAATACTCTCAAAATCAGCATAGATGACATAAGGTACTTTCAACATCCTCTCAACATTTTTAAACTGTACAATCGATTTCTCCTTGGTAGGCATAACTACCCTCGCAACACCATGTTGATTACAGATTGATGTATGTTCTTGTAGTTTTTCCAGTCCACTTCGTCCGCTCTGGTCATCAAAATGTGTAAAGCATCGCTTACAAGTATAAACCCGTCCATTATGGTTAGTTTTCTGACGTCGAACGAGTTTCTCAAAATTCTTTATATACATGTAGTGATGTTTTCCACTGCTGTCATTCAATAGTAGCAGGTCGCGATGTTCAGGTAGTTCAATATCAGCAACCTTTATCGGATACACTTCATGCTTCTCATCCAACCCGAAAACGTTAATAGATATCTTGTTAAGCTTCTCAAATTTAGGTATTTTGAGAAAGTGGAGTAGGATAGGAAACACAGCTGAAGTCGTACTTATCTTGAAGCTGCTTGTATTTGCTCACACGTTGCGCATCCTTCTCAACGAATTTAGCTAGTACAGAATACATGTAGCATTTCTCATCACTAAAGTTCTGAATGTTTATACACGCTTTCCTTGCTTCAACAGATGACTGTAGTGGTATGTAGCTACTTCCTCGCAACGGATTGTACTTGTTGATACGAAGTCGAAGTCCTTCCACTGCAAGCAAAGCCCAGTTGCTACCCTTAAGCTGAGACTCATCCATTTCAGTCACCAATTTCTTGAATTTCGCTTCCAGTGTTGAGTCCAGATCTGTTTCTAGGAAAACAGGATGGTTCCTCGTTTTAAATGTTTTGTCGCAGGTTTCTCCAATACTGTTAACAAATCGACACTCCGCCAGCAGATTAATTTTAACACTCTTGTGAATACCAAGCTCTTTATTCACAGCCTGGATTATGCGTTGTTTCGCCTCATGCAGATACATATTCAGGTCCTTAGGTGATTCACATCGTATAAAATACGATTTCAATCGTCCTTCGAATGAAGTTTCATATTCTTTCATATCACAGTCCTCCATTGTTGATAATAAATGGTGTTTAGTAGGCTCCAATCTGCTTTTCTTCTGAGGACTGCTTATTTCACATACATCTTCGTGTCGCTGGCCCTTATAACCATCATTGAAGGTCAAGCTACAATGTTTACATTTGAAGAGCTTCTTACAAGTCATCTCGTGTCTTCTCTTGTGATAACCTCGGAGGAACTTCTTCCCACATTTTCCGCACGCATATCCAGTAGCGCTTGGAATAATATCCTTATACGCTGAGTTATTCATCTTTATTCTTGATGTAATAACGTATTAATCCTTCTTCAAGGAAATGTCCGTCTCTTCACCTTGATATCACTTAGAAAGCTGATTATTTTCTGTGAGAACACAATGTTAACACCTCAAGACTAATTAGCACAATGAACTCCAATGCCCTAGATCACCGTATTTATAGAGGGAGCACGAGCCTTTTAGATCAATCATAAACTCGCTCTATAGCTACCTGTATATGTTTGCTCCACGCGTATTAACCTCACGCCCAGAGTCAGGATGTTTATGACGTCACACCCAGAGACAGGATGTCTGGCAGTATCAAACACGTTTAAACTCGTCTCGTAACTACCTGTATATGCTGTCACACCAACAAGAGAAGTATTCCCACACGCTCATTCAGTCAGATGTCACATTCAAAGCCTACCACCACCCATTACACCGAAGCTAGCACAATCTCAAAGGCTTAAAAGGTAACGTAGAAGATTTTCTCCCTTGTTTAGTTAAATGTGTGTATATACTACATTATTTCATGTTTTCATTCCCTTTTCAATTCTTCCTTTCCATCTTCTTCCAGAAAGACCACTACAATCACGAGAAAAGCAATTTTTCCAGAGTTTCACAGATTCTAAGCTGCTAGAATCGAACCCGCTAATAGTTTTAATAAATGTATTTTTAGTAATTTGGCTCCCTCGCATCAGCATCTCTCATTTAATCTTTACTCGAACCTGATAGGATTCATAGGCTTGAAGATATATGAAATCACCCCTTCGGGATTCGATCTGAGTACTTTAAAGTACTTTTTGTCATGATAACGATATTTAGGGACTAGGTACTCTGTTTACGGTTTACTTGACGTGTCTATATAAATTAGATTACGAGTTATTAAATTTGCAAGTAAATTTCATTAAATCGGTATTCGAACCCAGAACACCAGGAACAAAATAATTTATAATATTAGCTTGACATGTTAAACAAAGCTGTGTGCAGTTACGCTATCAATCTAAGTGATATATTCTAGTGTACAGAGGAAAATTAAGGAACTCATTAAAAGATGGGGAATCGAACCAAGATCAACTGATTGACAATTATACACAGCATTAATTACCCAGTAAAGAACCTATCAAACATGCTTTGGCCCACTCCTCTACCTCATTTAGTTCCAGAGATAATGAAGATTTAAAATTAAGAATCGAACTCAGGACACCAGATCCCCAAATATAGATCCGCAAGAAACTACCTATTGATATAAATGTAATAAAGTTTATTTGATGTCTTTATCTTGAGTAGTTTAGGAGTTATTAAATGTATAATTAAATTACATTTTATCGGTATTCGAACCCAGAACACCAGAAACAAAATTATTTATAAAATTAGTTTGCTATGTTAAAATAAGTTGTATACAGTTACGCAATCAATCTAAGTGATATATTCTAGTATGCAGAGAAAAATTAAGGAAATCATTTAAAAATCGGGATTCGAACTAGGGACAACTGATTGAAAATTATATACAGTATTAATTACACATTATAACAGCTATCATACATGCTTTGGTTCATCTCTCTACCTCTCTTAGTTTCCGAGATAATGAAGATATAAAATTAAGGATCGAACCCTGGACACCAGGTATCCAAATGTACATTCAGAAGAAACTACCTAATGATATAAATGTAATAAAATTTATTTGCCGTCTTTATCTTAATTAGTCTCTGAGTTATTAGAAGTTGAATTTGTAATTACTCGTAGGATTCGAACCCAGGCATCCCGGACAACTCGGATTAATATCTCAAGGACGCGGCGCATTCCAAAGAATTGATTAGTTTTTATCCCATTGTTCTATCTCTTTTCAATCAGGAGATATAAGCGATTAATCAGTAGTAGGGAATTGAGAGTGGGGCTAATTAGTGGGAGGGGGCTAATTAGCATATTAATTGCATTCCATGCATATTAAGGGAGCCAGAACTGTCAATTCCCTACTACTGATTAATCGCTTATATCTCCTGAATGAAAAGAGATAGAACAATGGGATAAAAACTAATCAATTCTTTGGAATGCGCCGCGTCCTTGAGATATTAATCCGAGTTGTCCGGGATGCCTGGGTTCGAATCCTACGAGTAATTACAAATTCAACTTCTAATAACTCAGAGACTAATTAAGATAAAGACGGCAAATAAACTTTATTACATTTATATCATTAGGTGGTTTTTTCTGAATGTACATTTGGATACCTGGTGTCCAGGGTTCGATCCTTAATTTTATATCTTCATTATCTCGGAAACTAAGAGAGGTAGAGGGATGAACCAAAGCATGTATGATAGCTGTTATAATGTGTAATTAATACTGTATATAATTTTCAATCAGTTGTCCCTAGTTCGAATCCCGATTTTTAAATGATTTCCTTAATTTTTCTCTGCATACTAGAATATATCACTTAGATTGATTGCGTAACTGTATACAACTCCTTTTAACATAGCAAACTAATTTTTTAAATAATTTTGTTTCTGGTGTTCTGGGTTCGAATACCGATAAAATGTAATTTAATTATACATTTAATAACTCCTAAACTACTTAAGATAAAGACGTCAAATAAACTTTATTACATTTATATCAATAGGTGGTTTCTTACGGATCTATATTTGTGGATCTGGTGTCCTGAGTTCGATTCTTAATTTTAAATCTTCATTATCTCTGGAACTAAATGAGGTAGAGGAGTGGGCCAAAGCATGTTTGATAGGTTCTGTACTGGGTAATTAATGCTGTATATAATTGTCAATCAGTTGTGCTTGGTTCGATTCCCCATCTTTTAATGAGTTCCTTAATTTTCCTCTGTACACTAGAATATATCACTTAGATTGATAGCGTAACTGCACACAGCTTTGTTTAACATGTCAAGCTAATATTATAAATTATTTTGTTCCTGGTGTTCTGGGTTTGAATACCGATTTAATGAAATTTACTTGCAAATTTAATAACTCGTAATCTAATTTATATAGACACGTCAAGTAAACCGTAAACAGAGTACCTAGTCCCTAAATATCGTTATCATGACAAAAAGTACTTTAAAGTACTCAGATCGAATCCCGAAGGGGTGATTTCATATATCTTCAAGCCTATGAATCCTATCAGGTTCGAGTAAATATTAAATGAGAGATGCTGATGCGAGGGAGCCAAATTACTAAAAATACATTTATTAAAACTATTAGCGGGTTCGATTCTAGCAGCTTAGAATCTGTGAAACTCTGGAAAAATTGCTTTTCTCGTGATTGTAGTGGTCTTTCTGGAAGAAGATGGAAAGGAAGAATTGAAAAGGGAATGAAAACATGAAATAATGTAGTATATACACACATTTAACTAAACAAGGGAGAAAATCTTCTACGTTACCTTTTAAGCCTTTGAGATTGTGCTAGCTTCGGTGTAATGGGTGGTGGTAGGCTTTGAATGTGACATCTGACTGAATGAGCGTGTGGGAATACTTCTCTTGTTGGTGTGACAGCATATACAGGTAGTTACGAGACGAGTTTAAACGTGTTTGATACTGCCAGACATCCTGTCTCTGAGTGTGACGTCATAAACATCCTGACTCTGGGCGTGAGGTTAATACGCGTGGAGCAAACATATACAGGTAGCTATAGAGCGAGTTTATGATTGATCTAAAAGGCTCGTGCTCCCTCTATAAATACGGTGATCTAGGGCATTGGAGTTCATTGTGCTAATTAGTCTTGAGGTGTTAACATTGTGTTCTCACAGAAAATAATCAGCTTTCTAAGTGATATCAAGGTGAAGAGACGGACATTTCCTTGAAGAAGGATTAATACGTTATTACATCAAGAATAAAGATGAATAACTCAGCGTATAAGGATATTATTCCAAGCGCTACTGGATATGCGTGCGGAAAATGTGGGAAGAAGTTCCTCCGAGGTTATCACAAGAGAAGACACGAGATGACTTGTAAGAAGCTCTTCAAATGTAAACATTGTAGCTTGACCTTCAATGATGGTTATAAGGGCCAGCGACACGAAGATGTATGTGAAATAAGCAGTCCTCAGAAGAAAAGCAGATTGGAGCCTACTAAACACCATTTATTATCAACAATGGAGGACTGTGATATGAAAGAATATGAAACTTCATTCGAAGGACGATTGAAATCGTATTTTATACGATGTGAATCACCTAAGGACCTGAATATGTATCTGCATGAGGCGAAACAACGCATAATCCAGGCTGTGAATAAAGAGCTTGGTATTCACAAGAGTGTTAAAATTAATCTGCTGGCGGAGTGTCGATTTGTTAACAGTATTGGAGAAACCTGCGACAAAACATTTAAAACGAGGAATCATCCTGTTTTCCTAGAAACAGATCTGGACTCAACACTGGAAGCGAAATTCAAGAAATTGGTGACTGAAATGGAGGAGTCTCAGCTTAAGGGTAGCAACTGGGCTTTGCTTGCAGTGGAAGGACTTCGACTTCGTATCAACAAGTACAATCCGTTGCGAGGAAGTAGCTACATACCACTACCGTCATCTGTTGAAGCAAGGAAAGCGTGTATAAACATTCAGAACTTTAGTGATGAGAAATGCTACATGTATTCTGTACTAGCTAAATTCGTTGAGAAGGATGCGCAACGTGTGAGCAAATACAAGCAGCTTCAAGATAAGTACGACTTCAGCTGTGTTTCCTATCCTACTCCACTTTCTCAAATACCTAAATTTGAGAAGCTTCACAAGATATCCATTAACGTTTTCGGGTTGGATGAGAAGCATGAAGTGTATCCGATAAAGGTTGCTGATATTGAACTACCTGAACATCGCGACCTGCTACTATTGAATGACAGCAGTGGAAAACATCACTACATGTATATAAAGAATTTTGAGAAACTCGTTCGACGTCAGAAAACTTACCATAATGGACGGGTTTATACTTGTAAGCGATGCTTTACACATTTTGATGACCAGAGCGGACGAAGTGGACTGGAAAAACTACAAGAACATACATCAATCTGTAATCAACATGGTGTTGCGAGGGTAGTTATGCCTACCAAGGAGAAATCGATTGTACAGTTTAAAAATGTTGAGAGGATGTTGAAAGTACCTTATGTCATCTATGCTGATTTTGAGAGTATTCTCACTCCATGTCATACGTGTATACCCAATCCTGAAACTTCCTATACAACCCCTTATCAAGAGCACACACCAATGAGCTTCTGTGTTTACGTTAAACCATCAAGCAACGTTGAACATCTCGAAACTTTTCTTCCTAAGCAACCCTATGTGTATCGTGGTGCTGATGCTGCTCAGAAGTTTATGCTGTACCTGACATCTCTTGCAAAAATGATTGATGCCGTATACAAATCTGCTAAGCCTCTGAAACTTACGGATCAACAGCAAAAGGATTTTGAGTCTTCTACGACATGCTACTTGTGTGGAAAAGGCTTTACAGAAGAGAACTACAAAGTACGCGACCATGATCACATCAGCGGTGAATATCGTGGAAGTCTTCATAATGAATGTAATTTAGCCTGTAAAACACCTAAATATATACCAGTCTTCATGCATAACCTTAGCGGATATGACTCTCATTTCATTGTTAAGGAGCTGGGTTGTACAAGTGAACGTGTGGAGGTAATTCCTAACTCTGAAGAAAGCTATATCTCATTCACCAAGTATGTAGGAGATATAAAGCTTCGATTTGTGGACAGCTTCCGTTTCCTCAGTACAAGCTTGGATAAGTTGGTAAAAAATCTAACCTCATATCCTGAAACACTAAAGTACTTTGGAGAAGACAAATTGAAGTTGATGACTCGTAAGGGGGTATTTCCCTATGATTACGTCACTTCCAGGGATGTTTTGAACGAGACCTGCTTGCCTCCTAAGCACACCTTCTACAATAGATTAAATGAAGAAGAAATTAGTGATGTTGACTATGATCATGCTAGAAATGTATGGGAGCTGTTTAATGTGAGAAACCTGGGCGAGTACAGCGACCTGTACTTAACCTCAGATGTACTACTCCTAGCCGATGTCTTTGAGACGTTCAGAGAGCAAACCCTCAAAACACACAAAGTTGACCCCGCGCATTATTTTACCTCTCCAGGACTTACATGGGACGCCATGTTGTATACAGGAATTAAGCTGGAGCTGTTACATGATTACGATCAACTACTCATGGTGGAATCAGGTATAAGAGGAGGTTTATGTCAAGTTTCCCATCGGTATGCTGAAGCTAATAACGCGTATATGGAGAAGTTTGATCCGTCGAGACCAACCCAATTTATCACATATGAGGACGCCAATAACCAATATGGGTGGGCAATGTGTCACGCCCTTCCTTTTGGTGGATTTCAGTGGGTTTCGTCTGAAGAAATCAACTTAGAAACACTACAAGAAGATGATCCTCATGGGTACATATTAGAAGTTGATATCGAATATCCTGTAGAACTTCACGATCTACACAACGATCTACCTTTCCTGCCTGAGTGTATGAAGCCATTGGAAGCATCTACAAAGAAACTGATACCTCATCTTGGACCTCGAAAGAAGTATGTAGTGCATTACATGGCTTTGAAGCAAGCTCTTAGTCATGGACTACGACTAACAAAAATCCATCGTGTGCTACAATTCCGACAGTCTCGGTGGTTGAAACCTTATGTGGAATTTAACAACAGGCTACGACAACAAGCTGCAAATGACTTCGAGAAGGATCTCTATAAGCTCTTTAACAACGCCATGTTTGGAAAAACTATGGAGAACCTGCGTAGCCGTGTGGATATACGACTGGTGACCAATGAAAAAACTCTAGAAAAGTTGATCGCCAAGCCTAGGTTTATCGACAGGACGATATATGCTGCTAATCTAGCTGCTGTACATATGGCCTCTCGTCAGATTGCGTTCAACAAGCCTATATACATTGGAATGAGTGTGTTGGACATCTCCAAGACATTAATGTATAACTACCATTACGACGTGTTGTTGCCTTATTATGGAGCTGAAAACCTGAAGCTTATGTATATGGACACTGATTCATTCATTCATCGTGTAACAACTGAAGATGTGTACCAGGACAAGTTACGTTTTCTTGAGCATCTGGATACAGCTGATTACCCTGTCAATCATATATGCCACTCTACTCAGAACAAGAAGGTATTGGGAAAATTTAAAGATGAGGCTAATAGCAAAATCATCCTACGCTTTGTTGGACTACGTCCTAAGATGTATGCCTTAGATATTCAAGGCTCAATGATAAAAAAGATTAAAGGTATAAAACGTAGCGCTATTAAGCAGTACATTTCGTTTGACAGCTATACAGACTGTCTTAAAACCTGTGAAATCATCAGAACGCCCATGAATCTAATCCTATCACGAAAGCATGATGTTACCACAGTGCAAGTGAATAAAATTGCATTGAACCCCTTTGATGATAAAAGAATTATTGCTGAGGATGGAATAACTACCTATGCATATGGACATTACAGTATTACAAACAGTGCTTAAGAGAATGTAAGTCGAGGATGAAGATTTTCTCGTGAGTCTACAATCTTAAAAATGAAGTTTATCCGTGTGCTGTGTATGCAACTATCAGACGCCTGATGAAGAAAGAAGAAGATGGAAGGGAAGGTGGTAAACCTGCCATTAGGAGCAATCCTAGTGCTAGTCTCAAGCCTAGATAAAAGGGGAGAGACATCTACAACAAACTTAAATAAAGGTATGTTGACGCAAAGCTTTTCAATTTGTGAACCAATATGCAGTTTATCCCTCTCCGCATCGTACAATAAGTTTGTAAGATTTAGAAAAAAAGTATATAAATTGTTGTAACGTTGGATAAGAAATGTTTATGATCTAATTACTCTCTATATTACCATGAGTACCGGTGATACTAGCTGAGTGACTTTAAATACCTATGTTACTTCAATTATCCTAAATACCTACAATACTCTCTGAATTAGCTGTAACATCATACGGAACTATGCTATATCCGCTTCCCTACCCTGTGATACTAACTGAATTACTTACCTGCTACTGTGAGTGGGTTAGCTTTTCCCTTTGCTGGTTACCTTTTTCCCTTTGCTGGTCACCTTTTTCCCTTTACTGGTCACATTTTTCCCTTGCTGATCACCTTTTTCCCTTTGCTGGTCACCTTTTTCCCTTTGCTGGTCACCTTTTTCCCTTTGCTGGTCACCTTTTTCCCTTTGCTGGTCACGTTTTTCCCTTTGCTGGTCACCTTTTTCCCTTTGCTGGTCACATTTTTCCCTTTGCTGGTCCCATTTTTCCCTTTCCTGGTCACCTTTTTCCCTTTGCTGGTCACATTTTTCCCTTTGCTGGTCACCTTTTTCCCTTTGCTGGTCACATTTTTCCCTTTGCTGGTCACCTTTTTCCCTTTCCTGGTCACCTTTTTCCCTTTGCTGGTCACCTTTTTCCCTTTCCTGGTCACCTTTTTCCCTTTGCTGGTCACCTTTTTCCCTTTGCTGGTCAGCTTTTTCCCTTTGCTGGTCACCTTTTTCCCTTTGCTGGTCACCTTTTTCCCTTTCCTGGTCACCTTTTTCCCTTTGCTGGTCACCTTTTTCCCTTTGCTGGTCACCCTTTTCCCTTTCCTGGTCACCTTTTTCCCTTTCCTGGTCACCTTTTTCCCTTTGCTGGTCAACTTTTTCCCTTTGCTGGTCACCTTTTTCCCTTTTGCTGGTCACCTTTTTCCCTTTGCTGGTCACCTTTTTCCCTTTCCTGGTCACCTTTTCCCCTTAGCTGGTCACCTTTTTCCCTTTGCTGGTCACCTTTTTCCCTTTGCTGGTCACCCTTTTTCCCTTTGCTGGTCACCTTTCTCCCTTTCCTGGTCACCTTTTTCCCTTTCCTGGTCACCTTTTTCCCTTTGCTGGTCACCTTTTTCCCTTTTCTGGTCACCTTTTTCCCTTTGCTGGTCACCTTTTTCCCTTTCCTGGTCACCTTTTTCCCTTTCCTGGTCACCTTTTTCCCTTTGCTGGTCACCTTTTTCCCTTTGCTGGTCACCTTTTTCCCTTTGCTGGTCACCTTTTCCCTGAATGGGTTACGTGATGGGCATGTCTAGAACATTGACATGAAACAGTTTTCCACGAAGTTAACGTCTAAAGTCGCTTTCAAGGTCTAACACCTCCCCTCCTATTCCCTATCTCTCCTGTATATAAGTCCATATTCCTACTGCTTCACTATCTGTCTAGCCTAGCAACTCTCCTCGTTTCCCTGTACCTCTCATATAAACCATACTCTACTCCTCGACCTCTGTCTAGCCTAACACCTCTCCGCGTTTTCCTATACCCTTATATAAACTATACTCTACTCCTCAACCTCTGTCTAGCCTAACACCCCTCCTCCTGTTCTATACTTCTCATACATATACACGCCTACTCTACTCTCAACCTCTGTCTAGCCTAACACCACTCCCCGTATCCCCTACCTCTCATAAAGCGCATTCCTCCTGCCCCCCCTCTAGCTGAGTATCACTCCTTGGTTTCCTATCTAACCTAACTTTAACACCTGTCTATCCTAGCATAGGATCTCTCTCCGTTTTCTCGTCTCTCCTTATAAATACATACTCAATTCTCCTAACCTAACACCCCTCCTCCTGTTCCCAACCTCTCTCATATAAAGGACATACTCTACCCTTCAACTCTGTCTAGCCTAACAGTCCACCTCGTTTTCCTATACCTTTCCTATACTCTACTTCTTGACCTCTGTCTAGCCTAACACCCCTGCTCCTGTTCCCTACCTCTCTCATATACAACACATGCTCTACCCTTCAACTCTGTCTAGACTAACACCCCTCCTCGTTTTCCTATACCTTTCATATAAACCATACTCTACTTCTTGACCTCTGCCTAGCCTAACACCTCTGCTCCTGTTCCCTACCTCTCTCATATACAAGACATGCTCTACCCTTCAACTCTGTCTAGACTAACACCCCTCCTCGTTTTCCTATACCTTTCATATAAACCATACTCTACTTCTTGACCTCTGCCTAGCCTAACACCCCTGCTCCTGTTCCCTACCTCTCTCATATACAAGACATGCTCTGCCCTTCAACTCTGTCTAGCCTAACACCCCTCCTCGTTTTCCTATACCTTTCATATAAGCCATTCTCTACTTCTTAACCTCTGCCTAGCCTAACACCCCTGCTCCTGTTCCCTACCTCTCTCATATACAAGACATGCTCTACCCTTCAACTCTGTCTAGCCTAACACCCCTCCTCGTTTTCCTATACCTTTCATACAAACCATACTCTACTTCTCGAACTCTGTCTAGCCTAACACCCCTGCTCCTGCTCCCTACCTCTCTCATATAAAAGACATGCTGTACCCTTCAACTCTGTCTAACCTAACACCCCTCCTCGTTTTCCTATGCCTTTCATATAAACCCTACTCTACTCCTCGACCTCTGTCTAGCCTAACACCTCTCTACTATTCCTTCCATATAAACGTATTTCCCTCCTTCAACCCTGTCTAGCATAGTATCGCTCGTCGTATTCCCTATCTCTCCCATATAAACCCATTTTCCTCCTTGAACCGCCCCATCCAGCCTCGTTTTCCCTATCCTTTCCCATATATGCCCAAAAAACTGCGCCAGCTCTCTCTATATTTACCTACTGTCGAGGTACTACGTCCCTCTCCGCTTCTAGTCCTATTCTATCTCTAAGTACTTACGTACATCAGATGGCTCTCTTTGAATAATTTTTAAATTGTTTTTCTGTAACTTTGTGTTTTCTATAAATCTGAAATTTTCACCGATTGTTCTAAAAACTATTATTAAAAGACTGGAGAGACATATTTTGGATATAGTAAAACCATTATAAAATGGTAATGGTAATTTATCCATTTCCAGCCCCATGGGAAGAGATCGCTGTGACGTCCCAAGAAGACGAGGAAAACAAAATGTTGCATTTATGAGGTGGTAACACTATTTTGTCAATGCTAATGATGTCATTTAGAATTTGGTATTTTCAAATTTACTGAATAAATTCTTTTTAAGATATTTCATTCAGTATTTCCAAAAATGGCCATTATTATTAATGCGTCAAAGATACTTCACCTACAACTTTTTCATGCCTTTGCCAGTTTTCGAGAGTAAATACATTTTGAAAAAAATTCTGCTCTATTCTTAAAACAATAATCATATATAAATAACGAGGTATTAAACCAAAACCAGTAAAACTCCAGAGTGCCAATAACAAGAGGTTACCATGCACAAAATAATTAAGTGTCCAGCTTAAAAGTGTGAAAAATAGGAACTTCAACCAATAACCAATTTTCCTTAATCCTTTCTCTCTTGCTTCTCATTAAAGTCGTTTTCACTGCGAGAGAAGCTTTTTCTTTCATATAAAGTTGACAATAGATGAAATATTTATTTTCATCTTCTTTTGCATGACAATCTAATATTGCCTATGAACTGTCGCTCTATAAGCATACCATTACAGAATGAAAGGAAATGAGTGTTGTTTCAGCTTCCTGCATTACCTAACTGAAACTATTAAATTAGTTACTTATGTACGTAGGTACTACTGAAGGAGAAGGTATAACATATATGGACTGTAATTTTAATTTCCAGTCTTTTGCCACAGCTTAATAGGTAATTATTGACGGGAAGATATAAATAATTAAATAAATAATATTAAGATAGAGGAATAATTACAGTAAATAATTTACGTATTTTAAATCAGAGTATAATGCAGTAAGCCTGTTTAAAGATTGTCCGGAAGGAAAAAAGTAATTAGCAAGCCATGTTAAGAAAAGTCATGAGTAACAGCCGACTAGCAAACCCATTAGTATAAAAGTTCCTGGAATACAGTTAGAGATTAAATTCAGTATGTTTGCAAAGTCACATAGGCAAGAATTCTGTAAATTAGAAAGTGACTGATATTCTTAATTTCGAGGAGGTATCCCATTGTAACAGAATCAGATACGCATAAGCAGAGTTTTAAGATTGGGCCGCATGAGAAGGGACGTTGGTAGGGGGTAACGATAGGTAGACGGAGCTTAAGTTAAGAAAAGAGCCTGCATTCTAAATCAGAGTTACTTTTTACTTGATCATGTGACTTTCTCGTGTGACGGCGCTTGTTTAATTTTAAGCTGTGTAGCGCGTAGTGACCGCTTGAGTAAGAAAGATTTAGTGGCTATTGCGAGGGATTTTTCCGAGTAACATTTCTGCGACTTACGGCAACTGACGCTTCGCATTATGATTATTATTATTATTATTATTATTATTATTATTATTATTATTATTATTATTATTATTATTATTATTATTATTATTATTATTATTATTTATGCAAACCATTTAATTCGTAAATTCAATAGTCTGTGGCTCTTGTCAAACTGAACATGAATTTTTATTTTCAATAGTTAGGAAGTTGCCGTTTTTACATACGTCAACATGAATCTTTACTGTCAGCCATTTGGTTGTGTTGGTATCATTTTCTATATAATGCTGAAGATGAGGAGAAGCTAAAAATATAGGTTATTTAATTATGCATAGCTTTAAATTTATTTCTTCTCATTTAGCTGAGAAGGTACCATCTTTTAAACTTATAAACAAATGTAGGTATAATTTTGGTGATAATATAAAGTGATTTTTCACTGCAATTCAAGTATACCCATTTAGGCGAAGTATTCAATGCATTCCTCCTAAAATGTTCCTTTTGCGTATTAAAACATAGGAAGTTTAGCTATTTAGCATATTTTGCATGATTAAACTTGCACATAATTATTGTAACAATAGCTGAAATAGCCGGCGTTGCCTATGGTTTGACGATTTATCCCGACAACATTTGGCCTAGGCTGCACTTGCCCAACAGCCTTGCGTTTCTTTGGAGTTATTTACAAATCATTACACAAGGCACTTAAAGTGATAATTAAAACCCTCAGGACACTATAAAGAAAAAAAATCTGATATAATACACTCACATGACTTTCTCTACTCTTGTACAAACTATTTTTACAAACGCTTATTCTCCATATGCTTCAGGTTAATCGAGATGTTAATCTTATTGCTAATTTTCTTGTAGATGCAAGGGGAATTGGTAGGCTTTAAGCGATAGTCAAATATTTTAAGAGCTGGTTGTTATGTGGCGCATTCCATTCTCCTTGTATGTCCAGGACATAAAAAAATGAATAGCGAGTTCTCATTTGAGAAAAAGTATTGGAAAATTTAAGGGAATAACAAACAATATCTCGAAAATGATTCACTCAACAAAAAATGTATATGGCATAAATTATGTATTTTAACGCAATCTACATTTTTGTGTAGTAAACTTTTGTCTATCTCTTATGGTTTACCAGTTATGAAAAAGTCGTTCACAATGAATAATACTTTTGGAGACATTCCCAGAAAATTCGAAATATACATTTCATTTGTCATGAAAATATCTTAAACATGTGATATTTTAATCAAAATCGTTAGAGCTATTTTTGGGAAAATTAAAATTTTCGAAAAATGTTTAATGTAAAGGGTAATCTGGGGTAGGATAATTTTCTTGAAAACCTTCGTGTCGCATCTCTGGAAGATACTAAACCTAAATACCAAGTTTGGTGTTTATCCGACTGTTCGTTTCTGAGTTATGCTGTTCACAGACACACACACGGACATATTTCCAAAAATGCTTTTTACTTTCTCTACTACGTATAGTAAGTAGGGGAAGTATTGTATTCCACCCAAAAATTCGATACCGAGATTTCACCGGAAATACATGTTTTGAGACTCACTGAATCCAAAAAAAGCATTTTTGGAAACATGTCCGTGTGTGTGTGTCTGTCTGTGTGTCTGTGTCTGTGTGTCTGTCTGTGTGTCTGTGAACAGCATAACTCAAAAACGAAGAGTCGGATAAACACCAAACTTGGTATTTAGGTTCAGTATCTTTCAGAGATGCGACACGAAGGTTTTCAAGAAAATCACCCCACCCCAGACTACCCTTTACATGGAACATTTTTCGAAAATTTTAATTTTCTCAAAAACGGCTCTAACGATTTTGATTAAAATATCATATGTTTAAGATATTGTCATGACAAATAAAATGTATATCTCGAATTTTCTGGGAATGTCTCCAAAAGTATTCTTCGTTATGAACGACTTTTTCATAACTGGTAAACCATAAGAGATAGACAAAATTTTACTACACGAAAAATGTAGATCGCGTTAAAATACACAATTTATGTCATATACATTTCTTTTGTTGAGTGAACCGTTTGCGAGATATTGCTTGTTATTCCCTTAAATTTTCCAATACTTATACTTTTTCTCAAATTCGTTATTCATTTTTTTTATGTCCTGGACATGCAAAGAGAATGGAATGCGCCACATAGCAACCAGCGTTAAAATATTTGACTATCGCTTGAAACCTACCATATTCCCCTTGCATCTACAAGAAAATTATCAATAAGATTGACATCTCGATATCTCCATTAACATGAAGCATATGGAGAATAAGCGTTTGTAAAAGTAGTTTGTACAAGAGTAGAGAAAGTCATGTGAGTGTAACACATGAGATTTTTTTGGATTCAGGCGGTCTCAAAACGTGTATTTCCGGTGTATCGAATTTTTGGGTGGAATACAATACTTCCCCTACTTACTATACGTAGTAGAGGAAGTAAAAAGTACTGTTGAACCACAAATACCACAGTTGTAATGACGATTTCCCGCGAATGCAGCTGAGTGACTTCCACGTTGTCACAGTCGGGATACCTCGTGTTATTTATAGAGAAAATATCAGTTGTAAAGAAAGAATAGAGTTTAAGTAACCCTGTTTATTATACGTAACCAACACATAAAAAACTACTAAGAAAACCACAAAAGACAAAAGGATTAGGAGTACAAAGGAGTAGGATAAAAAGAAGGAGAAAAGAAGTGGTAGTTCGTCTGAAAGCCACTACCATTTTTATATGTTACTGAGTTTTTGTTTCTCTGCTTATAAAATTATCGTAAAGTTCCCGTAGAGAAAGAAGCCTGCTGCTTACAAGAAATCAGAAACTAAATTGTAATAAGTGAATATTCGGACTTCGAAGTATGATCGCAGAATGTATGGATATGAACTTCGACTTATTTATTCCTCTTATATTAGAATATTTGAGCACGATAGAGACTTGTATAATCAAGGCGATTGCTGAATCCTTTTGTATTATTTGATATCAATACACAATAAATAATCCTATGAAGATAAAGAAGAAAAAGAGGTAATATTAAAGGGAGTGAGTGAGTGCAATATGAGAGTCATGTGAATGCAATACCTGATATACTTTTTTTTACTTATGTTATTACATAAGATGAACAAATTGTTCACCATTATCGCCCTTCCGTTTTTGGTGAACTACTACACGAACAGCATTGACTACTGCAATGTCTACAAGGATTACTCTGCTTACCATTACAATTTCTTCCTGTAGTTCAGTTAGTGTAACTCATTTCCTTTGGTATTCCACATCTTTTAAGGTTCCCATGTGTAAAACTCTAGGGGTATTAAAGCCACTCTGTAGTGAGATTTTAGTCGAAAGTTCAAATTTCCATTTTTTGTTTCTGACATTTTCTGATAATTAGAGTCAATGAACTTTTGGTATCCAATTTTTGTAATAATTCTTGAAAGAGAACCTTAGATCAAGCTCACTAACACAAAAAATTGCATTAGTCTATTTAAGGCAACATTTACTACGTGATTTTTTAAGCTTCTTACTGAAATTTTAAGACTGGTATACAAAACCGAAATAAAGAGCTGTAATTAGCTCTTTTCTTCAATATTGAATGATTTGGAAATAACACTATGTTAACAATTGAAAATGTTAAATGTTTGTAGACTCAGAACAATCTTAAAGAACATTTTAGAAGTACAAAATATATCTTGAAAAAATATAAATGCAAGTCTCTTAGCAATACCTTTAGGCACTCGCAGGAGCATTCTTAGTAAAAACTTAAATCATTTTACATATGGGACAACTTTTGCAATGAACACATTTACAATAAAATAATGAATTTCTGCTAAAGTACTTACTCCTGTAGCATGAAAATATGTATATTAATACTATGTATATACTATAGCCTTCCTAGCATGTGGCTATAAGTTCAAAGTAATCGATTGAGAAATATAGAAAATTTAAATCAAGGACTGCTTTAAGGGAACAATCAGGGAATTCAGAATGATTTTGGGTTGCTCGAAAGTCAAACTGTCTCTGCTTTCCATAATAACTGCCTACTGTATTTATTCATACCTATTACAGAAAGGTACCAGTGAGCCAATGCTTATAAATAGAGACAGTACATACGTTTAGTGTATGTAATTAAGTAAATGCAGAGATATACATAATATATTTCCATACAAAAACAAACAGAAACAAAAAGAATAAAACACCTCATTTACCTAGCGGGCTAACGTGTGCAACGCGTATTTTGGAGGTTCTGGAGTTCGGCCTCCGGCGATCGCCAACTCTGGCCCTAGATTTTTACATGGTTTACCCGGGGTGGAAAGGCGAATGCTGGGGTGGTTTCTTTTCTATAATGACTTCCTTTTCATCCCGTTTCCTTTTCATCTTCCCGGTGTGCTTCGAGGTTTCCCGGCGTATTGTGTGTCGGACAGACGGCGGATGCATGCTCGATTGAAAGAGTGTTCTCCGTGGATACCAGAGGGCTGTATGATTGGTAGGTAGTTCACCGCCCTCTCTCGGCGACTACAGCAGTGAGGCGGGTCTGCGAGCTTGGAAATGTTAGGAACTTCCGTGCGTCTCTGTGGTCTGCCGCCTCCTGTGGTTCCTTCACCTCATCCTTTTATCCTGGGGGACGGTAGCCGCAATAGATCTCTGCAGGTCACCACGCGCGAGATGTCACCCTCCGTTGAATCTCCTATAATTATGTTGGTTAATTAATTTAACGACAGTAAATCAGTTGTTTTCTTTCTTGTGATGTTCTTACTGCTTATTAGTGGGCGGTGATACTGGTGGTATATGAAATGAAATGGTAGAAATTTGGGAAGGAAAAGTTTCAGGGCTATGTTTAGGGTACCTCGTCCAAGCGGGATGGCTCAGGCCACTATGTCTGTGGCCCGCATTCGGGATAAGTTTTTTTCTGGATCGTCTTCCGAATGCTGGAATGGTTTCTTTCATCCCCGAATTTCCTGTCCCTCCATTTCGTACCATTAATCATTTCATTCATCCTTCACCCCGTTGGGTCTGTTTCAGATTTGGAAGTGTCGGTGATGGTGTTTCGGTGCAACTTGGCAGAGAAAAAGAATATTCTTGTTAATTTTCTCGGCCTTCGGCTGGTTGCCGGGTTATAAGGACCTTGAGGAGGAGTTGATCCTTGTGTGGGCGGGGTCTCCGGTCTAGAAACTGTAGGTACTCTGTCATTGCAGTACCATCACCCTGGTTCCGGCCGCCCGGTGTCTCCTTTTCCTCATTCCTCCCTTCTGGGGTCGCCCCTACGTAGGGCATCGGTACAATATCCTCATTCCTGGACCGGTGCCAAATCCCCGCCGCCTCACATCCAATCTAATGGGGTATATGCAAATTATGAGAAAAACAATCAGATGACGGTCCTGGTGGGATTTGAAACGTCCGTGCTTTAAAGAGCTTGGCTACCCGTGTCGCTGTTCTCTTGGTAAAACAGTAATAAGAGTATGAAAATATAACAATAATCACTAAACAGAAATATATACATACAGGAACATATGAGGATACTAATTATCAAATTTGTACTTACTCAGAAAAAACACTTTGCCTTCTTTCTGAATGCATTAACTAACTTTAGAGAGGAGGTTGTATAAGGCGATAATTAAATTCATAGTATCTGTGAACCATATTTGGATGCACTGATGATTTGTATTGTTAAGTTATTTGCTATGGTTATGAACATTTCTATTTTTTGTAAGGTTTATTTGGAAATGTGTCTTCCGTTTAAACAATTCATATAAAAAATGTCACAGATGTAATTTGAGACGAAAGTGTTAACATCATTTTTATACACAAACACACACACACACATACACATATATATATATATATATATATATATATATATATATATATATAAAAGAAGGTGGTTGCTTCACGTATGGAAAGCCAATTTTAAGAAGATATTTTGTTTTATTGTTATTAGCAACACGTTTCGGGCGTCAATTTGAAGTGGGTCGTATTGAAGGAGTTGTGTTATAGTTCAACTGTTGGGGAGCCGAACTTGTAGTAGTTGCAACCGCACGTATAGTAGACAGTTTCCGGTAGCCTTCGCCCTAAATTTAAAAATATTAGCTTTGTAATTTGACTGTTTCTTTAAGTATTATATATTTATGTTTGCCTCGGTTGAGTCAGTATTATTGTTAGAGACACGTTTCTCTTAGCAGGGTTGTGGTGCAACAAGAATGTAGGCTTACACAGATTATAATTTTACTTCTCTCCTTTTATTAATGCTTGACACGATTTAAATAACACTTCACTGATATAAAGAGAGAGCTGTGAGATGTTTTTATTAAATACTTGCACTTTTAACACGTAAACTATTTTTGTCTCACTCAAAATACGTATAAAATCTCTCGAGCACGCATCACGCATCCGGATACAAACACTGTCTGCAGACAACTGAACTCTAAATTTGTAAAATTTTCTCCTTTTCAGTTTCTGATTGGCTAATCCTAGTCCAATAGAATACCTTCATTTAACTAACGTTTTTTTCTGGTTGTTGATTGGCTATTTTTTTAACTGTCTCTAAAATTACATTATTGCTTCAAAGAATCAGAAGTAGTGTTGTTAAATTCTCAAACTCATTATGGCCTCATTGTTACCTCATTGTTAGCAACTTTAAACTTATTATTCTCACAGCTCCTACGTTATTAAATTACGTAATGCATTCACATAACATTGTTGAACATGTTTACAATAATATAAGCATATGCAATGACTATTACATACATTTTACAAATTATTACATACACATATTGCTTCAAGGCGGGCTGTTATTTAATTTACATATTATATAATTAGACTGAAATTATTTAAGTGTTAAAAATACTACCTCAGTATACACATATATTTGGTAAGGGTTAGATGATAAAAATGTAGTAATACTTTAAAAGCACGGTTTTGTAGCACTTGAAGTTGATTTAATAACGTTTTGAAACTACCTTGCTATAGAATGTGCATGCATATAAGGTGGGAATGAATTAAAGAATGATAGATATGTTTTAACAAATTCACATATAAACTCAAATTCTGACAGATTTAGACACACTGATGCCACAACTCTATGTGGTATATTATAGTGTAGGAAGTAAAACGTAAGAGCTTATGCCACTTTTGTTTGATACACATCCAATTCAGAACCACGAGGCGTTATTCGTGAGTGGAAGTAACAGCGCGAGAGTTTCTGAGAACGCAATAAAAGTTGTTAACTTTGGGGCATGTGCACTGTGAACACCTTGCAGCATGTGTTTTCGTTGAGAGTTAGCACGCTTTTATGCAGTTCGTTGTGTAAATTAGTCGGTGCCAGGCGAACCTAAGTAAGGCCATCACCATCGCCATTACTCTTAGCGGCAATTGTAGTCTCACTGGGCCATCTGTACATCTCTCGTCCATCAGCAGGTCATCAGGCTGTGCACAAAAACTCCACGAGGAAGGAGCCTTCCTGTTTGCGAATTTATTGAACTTTGATGGCTCTGAAAGCAGTACTCAGACAAACATCAAGATAAGCGTATTTACCAGCAGATGTCTCTATTTACTATACATTTCGTTATTCTACTGTTCATGGAACTAAGGTTATGTAATGTAATGGACAATAAAGGTTTCCACTCACATATTATAGAGACATTAAAAGCTTTATACAACTAAATAGATTATAAACGTGAACGGATGAAGAACAAGACAAGCCTGCCTCCCACCCTCTTTAATAACTATTTAAACGATCTTATTATATAATGGTAATTTGAGGTTAATCCAGGTATTAAAATAGAAAGCAACAAATATCAAATATTTTGTTTTATGTGAATGATGTTATAATTATACAGGATAGCGAAGAGATTCTTCAACGTTCAATGTATAAACCATACCAGTAGGTAAAGAAAATAATTTTAAAATTTCCACAAACAAAACAAAAATACTGCCACACCTTTGCAAATATGCCGCACAAAGGTATCTAATGAAAGAACATACATAGAGCAAGTTTCCCACTTCGTTTACTTGCGATGTGACGTAAGCATTAATGTTGATAATGGTATACAAAATAAAATCAACTCACTTCAACACATATGTGGCAGAATAAATAGAACAATACAAAATAAAACAAGCAGAGAGCGGCAGAAGGTTTAAATTCTACAAAACAGTGGCTGTTCCAGTGCTAATGTTTAAATCATTGGTATTAAGACGAGACAAAAGTAAGTTATAGCCCTACTGATTTGCGATTTTAAAGAAAGGTGAAAGGATGTAGAAGGATGAAATGTAAAATGAAGCTATACGGAAGGATTTAAATATTTGTACCGAATAAACAAAAACATGACGAGACAAAAGTAAGTTATAGGCTACTGATGTGCAATTTTTAAGGAAGCTGAAAGGATGTATAAGGATCAAATAAAAATGAACCTATATGGAAGGATTTAAATATATTTGTACCGAATAAAAAAATCTTATGTGTTGCACTCACATGACTTTCTCTACTCTTGTACAAGCTATTTTTGCAAACGCTTATTCTCCATCTGCTTCGTGTTAATCGAGATAAACATTTGCAAAAATTGTGTTATTGCTAATGTTTTTGTAGGTGCAAGGTGAATATGGAAATACAGTAGGCTTTAAGCGGTAGTTAAATCGTTTAAGAGCTGGTTGCTATGTGGAGCATTTTCCAAATCCAGGACATAAAGAAATAATAACGAATTCCCATTTGACAAAAAGTGTAAGTATTGGAAAATTGAAACAAATAAGGAATATCTCGGAAATGGTTCACTCGACAGAAAAAAATTGTATGTGACCTAAATTGCGTGTTTTAACGAGATCTACATTTTTTTTAAGTAGTAAAATTTTGTTAACCTCTTAAGAATTACCAGTTATGCAAAAGTCATTCAGAATGAAGAGAACTTTTGGGGTCATTCCCAGAAAATTATAGATATGTATTTCATTTGCCATGAAAATATCTTAAACATATGGTATCTTAATCAAAATATTTAGAGCCATTTTTGAGAAATCCAACATTTTCTAAAAAATTTTCATGTAAACGGTAGTTTGGGGTGGGGGATTTTCTTGAAAATCTTCGTGTGGTATCTTTGGAAGATACTAAACCAAATGCCAAGTTTGATGTTCATCCGACTTTTCGTTTTTGAGTTACGCAGTTCACAGTCACATACACACGCGCCTTTTCTAAAATTTTTGCTTTTGATTCAGGGGGTCTCAAAACATGTATTCCCGGGTGAAATCTCGGTATCGAATTTTTGGATGAAATCAATACGTTCTCTACCTGCTAATCTACGTAGTAGAGAAAGTAATATCAAATAAAGAAAATTGGAGTAAAGAGTGGACAGTCAGAGAATATCATCTCTCATCCGTAATTACAAGCCAAGAGGAAAGAGATGGGAATAATGGGGTGAGGATGGTACAGACTGTCAAGCCTAATCCCTGGATTGGAAAAGAAGAAATGGAAATATATGTGTGCATCTTAGAGTTATAAAAAATGTTGCCATAGTGGTCATAATAATGCCCAGTTGTTTCTTTATGGCACGCATACTACGAGGGCTGATCAATAAAGACTGAGACTGATTTTGTCCTGTAGCTTTCTTGAGAGTTTCCTGTCTCTACCATGAATATTTGAAAAGAGCGGGGTTTCATGTATAATGTCCATAGATGGCAGCACTCTTGTATCGGTAGGTTGGTAGTAATGCTGTATATGTTGACCCTACTTGAATTTCGCATACCACTCGACACGTGAGGAGCAATAAAATGTTGTTTTCGTTTAAATCATACAGCCTCTGAAACTTTGGAAAAGCTGAAGCAAGCATACGGTGAAGATGCACTATCTCGTGCAACAGTGTTTAGGTGGTTCAAGGACTTCAAAGAAGGGCGAGTCCTCTGTGCTAAGCAAGCTGGGCCTGGTGCTTCGGCTTCTGCTATGACTGAAGTCAACATCAACACAGCTGCTGTGAGTGATTGTTGTTATTCCTCACACTACTGTTACAGCAGCGTACTACACGCCAGTATTGGCTACACTGAGGGAGCACATTGCAAGGAAACATCCAGAACTTCATCAGAATGGGTGGCGACTTCATCACAACAACGCATGGCCTCACGTCGCAAATCAAGTCGAGGAATTCAACCTCACCTGCGTACTGCATCCGCCTTATAGCCCCAATCTTCCCCCTGTGATTTCTTTTTTATTCCCATCACTAAAGGCAAAACTCCGGGGCATTCGATTTGAGAGCACTGAAGCGTGCTGAGGAAAAGTGAGGCGATTCTCAAAGACCTGACAAAGAATGGCCTGCACCATGTGTTTGAGGACTGGCAGAGGCGGTATAAAAAGTGCATTCAAGTAGGAGGGGACTACTTTGAAAAAGATCATGTCAACATTGAAATGGAGTAATAAATACTGTGAAAAAAATCATTCCCAGTCTTTATTGATCAGCCCTCGTATAAATAAATATTATATGGTAACGACTACGTACATCATCATAATCATAATCCTTCCAGTTATTTCTATTTTCTACCATATTCTTCGTAATTTTAGAATTCCAAAGCCCGTTAAAAGCAGCTGAATTAGTTAGTAATTGTCAGAATAAATGGGAATAAAGATTTTAAGATTTTGTATTACTATTCTTAGACGGACTACCAGTTCCATTCTCAGAAACAAGGTATTTCGTTAAAAGTGGCGAAATTATGCCAGGATCATCAACATGCGTGAGAATCAATGTGACATCAGCATAAGCCAAAGTTCTTTCATAGTTTAACGAATTGACGGATTGTGAAAGTAACGTCACAATGCCTCTTACCAGGGTTCTATACACAAAGTATACATTTATCATTCAGAGGGGACAGCCCTGTCGTATTGACTGTGCTATAAGTATCGGTTTCGTGAGAAAGTGATTTATTTTAATTATTAAGTGGGCATGTCCATAGACAATTTTTATGAGGCTTTGGGAAATTGCTGTAAAAATCTAAAACTCTTCAGAACACCCCATAGATAATCACGGTTAACTCTGTTGAAGGCAGCCGTGAAATCTAACGCCAAAAGTCCTGTCAACATGTTGGGATTTCGTTCACAAGCATTGATGACATCTCGTATCTTCATGAGAAAATGTGTGATCTTTCTCTCCCGCTACCGCATGTCTGTTCAGGTCCTATGATGTCAGGCCAAGATCTTTGTGAACAACTTATAATCTGCGTTCAAAAGCATAATAGGGCAAAACGTTTTTAGTTCCTTTGTACCTTCATTAAAACCAATTCATGTTCCTTCGTTTCGCTGTATATCCAATATGACTCCAAGCAAAACATCTTTAACGATCTTTCAGTTGGCTTTGTAAAACCTATAACTGATTCCATCTGGTCCAGGCGCCAGTCCATGCTGGCTCAGGTTAAGACAGTCCACAATTCTGCAGGCGTTTTTTTTCCTGGTTTAAAACGGTATTTGCATCTGGAGATAACTGTTGCGTTATACATATTCCTGTTCATTTTCATCAACTTCCACTGCTACAGAATTGTCAGAAAAGTACTGATAATCTTCTTAAAGTATGTCTTGAGTTGTTTCTATTAAATTCCTTGTGAGTTTTTGGAGTTGTTTTATTTATGGACGCTCTTTAACTGCTGTGGTTCTTAGCGTCCAATTCTTTATTGGTCAGGAAATACGGTAATTTTGCTCAGAGACCTCTTTATCAGGCTTGAGGTGCTTTAACGTGCCGTAAATCTACGACAGGGACCACCGTTTTACTTCCCTTCCGAAGGAAGCCATGCTAAGGACTTTTACACCCGAAAAAAACCCATCGTCCGCCGCCGGTTTTGAACCCACGACCTCGGAAACTACAGCATGGTAACCACGGAGGACGACATGCTATGATGTGAACTGTCGAACGAGCGAATACTCGAGCAAATGCCATTTCCCATCAGAGGACATATTATGAAGCATTTCGGTGTATTCGTTGCTGCTTTTCTAACGAGATGGGCTCGAAGAAACGAGCTAGTCTAATTATGTACATATGAAACGAACGAGTAAATATAATATGTCCTTGATAGCTCTAAAACAGACCCCACTTAGAGCCAAACGTTACGTGTCCCTGTGCAAGAAACCTAATATGGTCGACAATCGTGCAGATGAGAAAATAACATTCTCTTCACAAACAGGTGCATGAAATTACCTTACTTGTAATTCTTCTTCTGCTTCTTCTTTTCTCCCAAAGCAAGGGTTGGGTTTTTAACCAGTTCCGAAGCCAAAGTATTATGTGAACTGCTGTCTCCATCTCTTTTTAAGACGTTCTATTGGGTTATAACAATATAATTGCAACGATAGACAATCCGCAGACATTCGTTGCACATGCGAAATTGCTCTTTAACTGCTGTGGTCCTTAGCGTCCCATTCTTTATTGGGCGTGAAAGACTGGTAATTTTGCTCAGATGCCTTTTTATCAGGCTTGAAGTTCTTTTACGTGCCGTAAATCTACGACCACCGGCTTTACTTCCCTTCCGAAGGAGCCATGCTAAGGATTTTTACGCCGCGATCTTGGAAACTAGAGATCAGCTTGCACATTCTGATGCCGTATCTTCTGGTAACATACCAATTCTTCTACCATATTCATTTCTACCACAAATTTTGTGATTTCCTGACGTCTTCTTTGGTCTTTAAGGCTCACACCAAGTATCGATCTCAAGAATCTGATTTCGGCTGATTCAATACGTCTTTTATAGCTTGTTCCTAACATCCACGTCTCGCTTCCTTACAGCAAAGACTGCTTTGAAACAATATTATGTAGCACTAATTGGATTTCTTTATTAATATATTTTCTTTCCAACTATACATTCGTTTATGCCATTATATTTTGTAAGTTACTTTCTAAGTCTTTATTTGTGTTGTATGTCTGTATTTCACGCCCCAAGTATCTCAAACTATCCAATTGTTCTAATATATTATTAGTTGTAATTATTATGAATATTTTAGCTCTAATATTACTTTTATCTCTCACAATCACTTTTGTTTTAGGGATAGATATTCTCATATTGTAACTCTGTAGAATTTTGTTTGATCCTGTTACAACAGCTTGTGATTCCAAATTGTTTCCAAATGTAAATGTACGTATTTTCATCAGCGGTTGCTTATGATTCCTGTTCACTATTGTTATCTATCGTTCCACTGTTCGTCTTCTAGGCCAAATTTAGCTATAATCTTTTTCACACTACCACATCAACTTAAACGAGTACTTCCTCGTTTCCTTATTCCTGTGGGAATTCAATCCATTATCCGTCTGAGTCACCTTTTCTCCATTCTTTGTATATGTCCGTGCCACTGCAATATTCGTTCTTTAAATTATGCTATTTATCACCATAACTTCTGCTTCCATTCCTGTGCTCTGGTCGAGACACTCTCATACCTCTACGTAACGCATCCGTTTCGGTGTTCTTCAACCTTTTACTTTCTCTACCACGTACATCGGTAGAGAAGATATTGCACTCCATCCAAAAATTCGAGATTTCACCTGAAAAATGTGTTTAAAAAGAAAAATGTTTTTAGAAAAATGTCCGTGTGCGTATGTGTTTGTGAATAGCATAACTCAAAAACGAAAAGTCGGATACATACCAAACTTAGTATTTAAGTTCACTATCTTGCGACACGAAGATTTTCAAGAAAATTCTTCCACTCCAACTAGTCTTTACATGGAACATTTTTCGAATGTTCAATTTCATGATCAATAAAATGCGTATCTTGAACTTTCTGGGAATAGCCTTTAAAAACCACTTCATTCGGAAGGAAATTTGCATAATCTTGTACAAGTGGTAAACGTTAAGCGATAGACGAAAACGTACAACACAAAACTGTGGATCTCTTTAAAGGATACAATTTATTTCAAATAACTTCTTTGTGGTATAAGCCATTTCCGAGAAATCCATTATTAATGGTTCGAATTGTTCAATACTTTGTCATTCTTTTAAAGTACTGTCGACAATCAGTCATTTCTCATGACTACATAAAAAGAGCATTGTTTTGTATTGCTATTGTATACTTGACTTAATATAATTAAAAATACTTAAGGCTACATCTTCCGGATTGATTGCGATATGAGGTCATGGTTAACAAATGGATTGAGGAATACCGATAACTTAAAGCTGTACTTCAATTCTTATTTCTCCAACAAAATAATTAAATACATGTTGTTGTTTCCATAGTAACGATTTCTATTACCCTTAACAAACAAATTTGTGAGTGAACATGGCAAGTTTATCAGCATAATATTATAAAACAAAAGAAACACAATCTGAACATTAAATAAGTATGGAATTTTAAAACCAGCATATAGCGTCCAGTTCTTAAACAGTGGACTATCGTTGTTCCCCTTGTATCTATAATAAATGTGTAATGTAGCAATTTCTGCAAAATTTCAGGCTTATTTCGATTAAAACGAAGTGGGTAGAAAAATAAGTTTTCATAAGAATAGTTTTTATAACCACTAATACACGATGGAGGGTAGGTAAAGTCATGTGAATGTAACACATTAGAATTATTCTTCCATCTATGATGAGTCCAACACACTACTCATACATAAGGTCACTCTCCATATTTTTTTCAGGATACGTGTTTTGGTTGCCTTTGTCATTTCTCTATTCATAGGACACCATATGAAGGCCTTGTTACTTTCCTAGCCTGGTTGATTCTATTTCCTTTTCCTTTTATTTGCAACCATATATCTCCCTTCTCACCAACATATATTCTGCCGTCATAACTTTCATTAACTTTCAAAGTATGTGAACTATATTTCCGTATAATTTTTCAAAATATATACTCAATATTGTACTGGTCCTTCCTATTAGCTGGTCATCGAGGAATAACAAGAAATGCAACGTATGGTTCATTAATAACTATGCCCATACCTCTGTATGAATCATTTCCTTTCCTCAAGGCACTCTGAGAAGATTTTGAATAAGTACCGGAGTGTATCTATGTTAAAATATAGGGAAGTGATTATTTCACGATATTTCATATGGGTATGCTGGCAATGGTACCAAGATATCCTACAGCTTGGATGAATGTATGCCACGGTCTATTAGGCAGAGATTTCCTATTTTGGCTAGTGCTTGGGAGAGTGTAAGAAGGTGCTATAGAAATAAACGGATTCTTATCCTCTCAGATAGTCAGGCAGGCTCGAAGGCCCTCGATAACTTTTTGGTCAAGTTGGTGTTAAAAGTTCCGGGAGTCGCTCACGGCACTAGCTACCCACAATTCAGTTCAGCTGAGGTGGATACCCAGGCATATGGGTGTTCCGGCCAATGAAAGAGCGGATAAAGCTACTAAGAAGGGAACTGAGCAACCTTTTATTTGATCTGGACCAGCATAAAGTCATCAAAAGCGATTACGCTGGCTATCAGAGACTGGTTGTTCAGAGAATACGAGAAATACTGGAACTCATCTATAGGGCTCAGGCGCTCCAAAGCTCTCAAACGGATATGGGACAAAAGCAGAACGTCTGAACTGTTCTCATGGACAAAAGACCTCTTTACAGGACACTGTCCCCTCAGAGGGAACCTGCACAGAATGTGCAGCAAGTGAATCCTGCCTGTGGAGAGCCTGTATGAGTGCCCAGCACTCGCTCACCTAAGAGCCCTCAATTTGGGGAGTCAATTTCCAAAATTGGAAGAGCTTTCAACCATCACCGTCCAGATTCTGATTCATTTCACTACGGATGTCAGATTTTTGGATCAATGAAAGTAAGGCTTGGGACGCACAATAGATCTGCAAAGATTGCAGTGCATGGCAGTGTTACCTCCTCCTATCATCTCATACTCATGGGTATGCTGTGAAAAAAACAGCCATCTTATATTTTACTAGTTGGTCTCCCATTAGAAATTACTCTTTTACTCTTTCGAATCCCTACTGATGAAATAAATAAAGGCGTAAATTAAGTGTTCTCAGAGTGATGAGCGATGGGTATAATGCAGTTTGTTTAAATCAGTAGCCCCACGTTATGCATAAGGAAGGCGTGGAAACATAATTAAAGTGGGGAAATAACGCACGAGTAATCATAAAGCATTTCATCTCGCAACAACTTTTACTGGGTGTGGACATTTCATTATTCATTCGAACATAAAACCACGACAGGTCCAGGTGCTGCATATCACGTCGTCGGTTCACGCCATTATAAACAAACATAATTTGTGGGTTTGCGTTAGGGTATTATGGTCGCTCTCTACTGAACTTCATCTTCATTGCTTAATACGTTCTTTGTACTATGCGTTAACACTTCTCAAAATTACATTGAATTCATCTACGCCTTTTGATCTTATATATTCTGTAGCTCGTGCGTGTCTGAATTGTTTTCGTGATGTTTATTTTTTGTAATGACACAAGACAAGACCATCAGCTTGAGGTAAGAAATATTTCAGTTAAAGCAGGCTCCTTGGGTAAATGAATGTGATGAGCATTATTAACCGTTATATATTCATCAATTTTCAATATATCCACTTAGACCATTCTATCCGTTCTGCTGAAACTATGCCTTTTAAGCTTAATTTTGCTCAATAATGAAATATGGCATAATACTCGAACAATTCTACTGAAAGCAAACGGATATTTGTATCGTTAGAGAAAGCTTATTCTAATAATGTTCGACACTAATAATAGAAGCATCCAGGAATTTTAAACATTTTTTTCAACAAAAATTAGAATTTGAAACACCTTAATTATAATTTCTCTTTTAATAAGAATTGCATCTGCACCTTTTCATTAACGATTACCTTCTGTAACAGAAGGATTATTTTCAATAAATTGTTTTATTATTTTTTCAATTCAAAACAAATCTTACTATTGTTACCATATGCAAGACAGTATCTTCAAAATATCATCTAAAATTCCAATACACTTCGTGATCAAAGTATCCGGAGACCTGACTGAAAATGGCGTACAAGTTCGTGGGGCCCTCCATCGGTAATGCTGGAAGTCAATATGGTGTTGGCCCACCCTTAGCCTTGATAACAGCGTTCACTCTCGCAGGTACACTTTCAATCAGGTGCTGGAAGGTTTCTTGGGGAATGGCAGCCCATTCTTCACGGAGTGCGGAACTGAGGAGAGGTATCGATGTAGGTCGGTGAGGCCTGGCACGAAGTCGGCGTTCCAAAACATCCCAAAGGGTTCTATAGGATTCAAGTCAGGACTCTGTGCAGGCCAGTCCATTACAGGCATGTTATTGTCGTGTAACCACTCCGCCACAGCCTGAGGAGTATGAACAGGTGCTCGATCTTGTTGAAAGATGCAATCGCCATCCCCGAATTGCTCTTCAACATTCGGAAGCAAGAAGGTGTTTAAAATATCAATGTAGGTGTGCGCTGTGATCCTGCTACGCAAAACAACAAGGGGTGCAAGCCCCCTCCAGGAAAAACACGATCACACCATAACACCACCACCTCCGAATTTCACTTTTGGCAATACACACGCTGGCAGATGACGTTCACCGGGCATTCACCATACCCACATCCTGCCATCGAATCGCCACATTTTGTACCGTGATTCGTCACTCCACACAACGTTTTGCCACTGTTCAATCGTGCAATGTTGACGTTCCTTACGCCAAGCGAGACGTCGTTTGGCATTTTCCTGCGTGATGTGTGGCTTATGAGCAGCCGCTCGACCATGGAATCCAGGATTTCTCACCTCACGCCTAACTGTCATAGTACTTGGAGTGGATCCTGATGCAGTTTGGAATTCCTGTGTGATGGTCTGGGTAGACGTCTGACTATTACTCTTTACGGCCCTCTTCAAAGGTCGGCGGTCTCTGTCAGTCAACAGACGAGGTCGGCCTATACGCTTCTGTACTGTACATGTCCCTTCACGTTTCCACTTCACTATCACATCAGAAACAGTGGACCTAGGGATGTTTAGAAGTGTGGAAATCTCGCGTACAGACTTCTGACACAAGTGACATCCAATCACCTGACCACGTTCGAAGTCCGTGAGTTCCACGGAGAGTCCCATTCTGCTGTTTCACGATGTCTAATGACTACTGAGGTCGCGGATAATGAGTACCAGGCAGTAGGTGGCAGCACAACGCACCTAAGATGAAAAACGTTTATATTTTGGGGGGTGTCCGGATACTTTCAATCACATAGTGTATGTGTTCTGTACGTCCAACGCAACCACGCTCTCCTTCTTTCACAATGGTCTAGCTGCATCATTTTACATCCATAATAGTGTAAACTTGTAGGGCAGAAAATAAAACAGGACAATATATTGAAAAATCTGATGTGTTAAACTCACATGACTTTCTCTACTCTTGTACAAACGCTTATTCTCCATCTACTTCATGTTAATCGACATAATTTATTGCTAATTTTTTGTAGGTGCAACGGGAATATGGTAGATAGTCAAATCTTTTAAGAGCTGGTTGCTATGTGAAGCATTCCATTCTCTTTGCATGTCCAGGACATAAAGAAACTAATAACGAATTCCCATTTCAGAAAAATATAAGTATTGGAAAATTAAAACAAATAACAATGAATATCTCGGAAATGGTTCCTCCGCAAAAAAAGAAGTATGGCATAAATTGTGTTTTAACAATATCTACATTTTTTGTGAAGAAAACATTTGTCTATCTCTTACGGTTTACCAGCTATGTAAAAGCAATTCAGAATGGAGAGGATTTTTGGGGACATTCCCAGAAAGTTCAAGATATACACTTTATTTGTTATTAAAATATCTTAAATATATGATAATTTTAATGAAAATCGATAAACCATTTTCGGGAAAATCAAAATTTTAGAAAAATGTTCGATGTAAACGTAGTCTAGGGTGGGGGTATTTTCTTGAAATTCTTTGTGTCGTATCTTTGAAAGATACTGAACCTAAATACCAAGTTTGATCCGACTTATAAACTTTTTAAGTTATGCTGTTCACAGGCACACACAGTATCTTTGTCTAAATCTTTTTTGGATGCTGGGCACCTCAAAATATGTATTTCCGGTAAAGTCTCGATATCGAATTTTTGGGTGGAATATAATACTTCCCCTACTTACTATACGTAATAGAGAATGTAAAAAACGAATAACGAATTCCCATTTGAGAAAGTATGAGTATTGGAAAATTCACAAAAATGTTGTGTTTCATTCTCTACCAAGTATCGTTTATTTTTATACCTCTTGTACAAACATTTCTTATAATAGCTTATTTTTTCTATCTACTTTATATTAATCAGGATAAATTAATCAGAAATAATTCCATTACTCGTTTCGTTATAGGTTCAATGGGTATACAGAGGTTGAAGTAGTCCTGTATGCTGACTTCGAAAGACGTACCATACTCTTTTCATGACATCACAATAAACAAATGACTGGTGAATTAGCACATCAAAGAAATGTATGATAAAGTATAGCAACAACAGAGCGAGATGGCCCGCGGTAAAGTGTGCGACTCGCATTCGGTAGCTCTCGCGTTCGATCTCAGGTGACCACCATTCTCCCGTGGGTTTTTTGTGGTTTCCCCGGATCGAATGGCGAATGCTCGGGTGGTTCCTGTTCCATCATGACTTTCCTGTACCCCATCACCTCCTTCATGTCATCAGTTCAGGGTTGCAAGACCAGGCGACGATGTTCGGCGGGTTGCGGCTTGGCGGTGAATGTGTGCTTTGTAGAGGTTTCTTCCTTGGCGTCGTTGTGGGATTGCTCAGTTAGGACCCGCCTCCGATGGGCCAAACCAGGGGGAGGACCGCCGAGGTCTGGAGGCTTGTGGGTAGACCTGGGCGGCGTCGGAATCGTTAGGGACCCCGTCCATACGTGTGCCCATATCATCCTGCTCTGGTCGCCCTTCGGGTCTCTTCCCCTCATCCCTCTCTCCCATAGGTCATGGTAGAAGCAAAAAGGGCCGTTGCAGGCTACTTGCAGTACTCTGCCCCGGTTGCAGGGACCCCTTCTTTCTCCGTATCTTTATATTTTGCCAGTAGCATGAGTATCTCTGATATGATCGCTGTCATTTTATACAAATTGTGTATTTTAACCAGATCTAGTTTTTTCGTGAAGTAAATTTTGTTATCTCTTATGGTTTACCACTTGCACAAATTAATACAAAATCCATTCATAATTAAGACGACTTCAAGACTATTTACAGAAACTTCAAGCTATACCTTTTATTAGCCATAAAACATCTTAACATATAGCATTATAACCAAAATCATTAGAGCCAGTTTTGGGGAAATCGCAAAGTAATTAACTTTTCCCGAGTAAAGGTCAGTTTAGTATGGGAAGATATTCTTGAAAGTCTTGGTGAAGCATCCCTGAAAGATGCACTATGTACACCATCAGACCAGGGGACCAGAGGAAAACCACGAAAAAACCCATTGTCAGAGTGGGCGCCACCGGAAATCGAACCCAGGAACTCCCGAATGCGGGTCACAGACGTTACCGCCAGAGCCATCCCAATCGGCTTTTGTAATGTGTTTCAAAGCAAAATAAGGTTAGAGGAACCCTTAGAATATAGACGAAACTCTATCTTAATTGATACAAATGTCTGTAAATTGACAAAGAAGGAATTTTCAAAAATCGTTCGCATATATTATCATTAATTCCAAAATAATTATTCACTATGGACTTTTAAGGACACAAGTAAAGTTTTAAAAAGCTGTTCTTGGCTGAAAACGGTAAGCTATAAGGCAGTATTTTTAACACTTAAATAATTTCAGTCTAATTATATAATATGCAAATTAAATAACAGCCCGCCTTGAAGCAATATGTGTATGTAATAATTTGTAAAATGTATGTAACAGCCATTGCATATGTTTATATTATTGTATCCATGTTTAATAATGTTATCTGAATATATTATGTAATTTAATAATGTAGGAGCTGTGAGAATAATAGTTTAAAAGTTGCTAACAATGATGTAACAATGAGGTAACCTTGAGGCAATAATGAGTTCTTCTGATTCTTGGAAGCAATAATGTAATTTTAGTGACAGTTTATAAAATAGCCAATCAGCAACCAGAAAAAGCTTTAGTTAAATGAAGGTATTCTATTGGAGTAGGATTAGCCAATCAGAAACTGAAATATAGCAAAATTTACAAATCTAGAAGTCAGTTGCCTGCAGACAGAGTTACTAACCAGACACAAGAGGTGTCCTCAAGAAATATAATATGTATTCGTGTGAGACGAAAAATAAGTTTACGTATTAAAAAAGTGTAATTAATTAATAAAAAGAATCTCACAGCTCTCTATATCTGCTAAGTGTTATTTAAATCGTATCAAGTATTAATAAAACGAGTGAAGTAAAATTATAATCTGTGTAAGCCTACATTCTTGTCGCATCACAACCCTGCTAAGAGAAACGTGTCTCTAACAATAATACTGACGCAGCCGAGGTAAACATGAATATTTAATACTTAAAGAAACAGTCAAACTACAAAGTTAATATTTTTAAACTTGGGGCAAGGGCCACCTGAAAGTACATTTGGGGCGAAGGCTATCGGAAATTGTTTACTATACGTGCGGTTGCAACTACTACAGGTTCGGCTCCCCAACAGTTGCAATACGATACACCTCCTAAAATACACCCTTCTCCAATTTGGCTCCCAAAGCGTGGGGCAAATAATAACAATACAACAAAATATCTTCTTCAAATTGACGCCCAAAGCGTGGTGCAAATATCGTAACAAACTCCTTCTTCAAATCGGCTTTTGCATACGTGAAACAAATACCTTCTTCAGCTATTGAGTTATAGAAAAAAGAATCAACAGTTTGTTTTAAACCCTATGAAACTTTTTCATATATGTTAGGCATTACTCCATGTTCACAATGGGGCATAAAATTAACCGCATACGCAATTTCCTTAGGATTTCTGAAATGGTCCATACGGATGTCCCAGAAGCCAGGAGACCCAGTTGCTGATGTAATTATCTTGGCCTCACACATACACTTATTTCCCCTCGGGACAGCGTCCAGAGCGCTTCTGCGGCATGGCATGCGATGACTGAACTGGTGGCGAGGGATAAGAAATCGCAACTGACCAGATCCCGTTTGGTGAATGAGCCGAGGGAGAAGGTTAGGCTCTGCTGGTTCTATTGAGTCAACACAGGTTCATCGGGGTGGAAACACCGAAACGGCCGCTTCTATTTGACAGTTTCCCTGCCGTTTCCATTATTTTCAACATTGAAGCTTTTCCGTACCTATCAACTTTTATTGCACTGCAAACCCTGGCAAAAATATGTGTTGCCCAAATTCAGAAGAGATACAGAGATTGAATTTCTCAATTTCTGCAATTTTGTAGTTATTAAGGTTGGCTGTACACATGTTTCTTTTAATGACGATAACTGATGCACCGAACTTCAAATACTTATCATAACTACTTTGGACATAATTTGATTCTTTTTTGGGAGGAGAGGCCTTTTGTTTCGTTTTACTTAAATTGTTGTTTTTGTATTAATTAATCCCTAAATTTGTAGTTGATCGACTGGCTTATTTTAGCTTTTTTGTTGCTTTTTAATATGTAAGTTTTGTATTATCTATTGATTTATTTAAATAATTATATCTGATTCCAAGGTATTAAATATTTTACAAGAAAGCTGTATATGATTTATCCTTAGATTTCCTATGTATAAAAATTGTGAAAAAGCGGAAAAATGTTTTTCTTACTTTGAGGCAGTATTTTTAACACTTAAATAATTTTAGTCAAATTATATAATATGTAAATTAAATAACAGCCCGCCTTAAACCAATATGTATATGTAACTATATATAAAAAGTGTATATTACAGTCATTGTAAATGTTTATATTATTGTATCCACGTTTAATAATGTTATGTGAATGTATTACGTAATTTAATAATGTAGGAGCTGTGAGAATAATAGGTTACACGTTGCTAACAATGAGGTAACAATGAGGTAACCTTGAGGCAATAATGAGTTTGAGAGTTTAACAATATTACTTCTGATTCTTGGAAGCAATAACGTAATTTTAGTGACAGTTTATAAAATAGCCAATCAACAACCAGAAAAAGCTTTAGTTAAATGAAGGTATTCTATTGAAGTAGGATTAGCCAATCAAAAACTGAAATATAGCAAAATTTACAAATCTAGAAGTCAGTTGCCTGCAGACAGCGTTACTAACCAGAAGCAAAAAGTGTCCTCAAGAAATATATTATGTATTCGTGTGAGACGAAAAGTAAATTTAGTGTTAAAAAGTGTAATTGATTAATAAAAAGAATCTCGCAGCTCTCTATATCAGTGAAGTGTTATTTAAATCGTGTCAATCATTAATAAAAGGAGTAAAGTAAAATTATAATCTGTGTAAGCCTACATTCTTAGTCGCATCACAGCCCTGCTAAGAGAAACGTGTCTCTAACAATAATACTGACGCAGTCGAGGCACACATAAATATAATATTTAAAGAAACAGTCAAATTACAGAGTTAATATTTTTTTAAACTTGGAGCAAAGGCTACCGGAAACTGTTTACTATACGTGCGGTTGCAACTACTACAAGTTCGGCTCCTCAACAGTTGAACTACAATACAACAAAATGCCCTCTTCAAATTGGCGTACATACGTGGAGCTAATAAATTACTTTCTCAACTTCTAAGCTCGTAATACTGCAGTTACGTCTTAACGTATTTACGTATTCCTTTTCAATGTATAAATATTGCATAGTTAATATTTATATGTATAGACTATACAACGGAGGGGGGCACCTCGCACACTGCGACTACATAGATCTATTGTGGCTACCACCCCCAAGGAGGAAAGGATGAAGTGAAGGAACTTCAGGAGGCCACAGGCAAACAGGTCACAAAGACGCGCAGAAGTCCTTAACAGTTCCAAGCTCGAAAACTACTACTGGAGCTGCCTAGAAAGGGCGATGGACGCCTCTTCCACCCAGTAGCCCGCTAGTGTGCACGGGTAGAACTCCTTACTTTGAGCAAGCATCCGCGCCATCTGTCCGGTACCGCCATACGCCACGAAACTAGAAGCACACCTGAAATATGAGAATGTAACGGAATAACAGGGAAATGCTGGAAAGGAAATAGGGGTAGCTGAGTGACCATCCCCTTATTCGCCTACCGAACAGAGAAAACCGTGAAGAACCCAATGTCAGAGTGGGTGGTCGACGGGAATAAAACCTGGGAATGCGAGCGTCACACGTTACCACGGAGTTAACGTGTAACGCTCGCATTGGTGTATGGTTAATGTTGTTTTTTTTTCAAACCAGCGGTATTAAATGAATTTATGATAATATTTATGAGGACCACACATAAACATGGCCTTTAAAACTCGACTAGAACTGATGCACAAGGAAGAATTGAAAAGTCTGTTTTGGAGAATGATAGAGAAGAAGAATCTGCTTTAGGTTCACCGCATCTTACGCATCTCTTAAACGTCGTAAATGGAAGAAGGTACGATAAAGTGGCAATAGTGGGCAGTTTTATTTCTCCGTATAACGCTGTGGCGTTTTACAAAGTTGTGCCTTCAAGTAAGATCGTGCTGCTGCAATTTTGTCAATATTTTCAAGAAAATTCTAAAAGTTTGATCTCAAAAAATCTGATGTGTTACACTCACATGACTTTCTCTACTCTTGTACAAACTGTTTTTACAAACGCTTATTCTCCATCTACTTCATGTTACACGAGATAAACATTTGCAGACTCTATCTTATTGCTAATTTCCTTATAGATGTAAGGGGAATATATATTTACAAGGGCAATATAGAAATACAGTAGCCTTTAAGCATAGACATATATCTTAATAGCTAGTTGCTAGGTGCAGCACCATTCTCTTTGCCACAGATTATTACTCTTTGCATATCCAAGACAAAAAAAGAATAACGAATTCCCATTTGAGAAAATAAGTATTGAAAAATTTAAGGGAATAACAAGCAATATCTCGAAAATGGTTCACTCAACAAAAAAATGTATATGACATAAATTGTGTATTTTAACTCGATCTACATTTTTGTGCAGTAAAATGTTGTCTATCTCTTATGGTTTACCAGTTATGCAAAAGTCGTTCACAATGAAGAATACCCTTTGGATGCATTCCCAGAAAATTCGAGATATACATTTCGTTTGTCATAAAAATATCTTACATATGATATTTTAATCAAAATCGTTAGTCATTTTTGAGAAAATTAAAATTTTCGAAAAATGTTCCATGTAAAGGAAAATCTGGGGTGGGGGGATTTTGTTGAAAACCTTCGTGTTGCATCTCTGGAAGATACTGAACCTAAATACCAAGTTTGGCGTTTATCCGACTGTTCGTTTCTGACACAAACACACACACGGACATGTTTCCAAAAATGCTTTTTTTGGATTCAGGCGGTCTCAAAACACACATTTCCGGTGAAATCTCAGTATCGTATTTTTGGGTGAAATAAAATAATTCCCCTACTTAATATATGTAGTAAAGAAAGTAAAATACTTTGAAACCTTTGCTTAATTGCATATAACAAAGTCTTTTAAAACCTCCACACATATCCAATTAAATGCCCAAGAACACACAGACTGATGTATTTACTTCTAATGCCTTTTACTCGACTTCGATTTTTCTTACACTTTTGACTATTAAAAATGTTACATACGTTGAAGTTTTCAACCAAACTTGTTTCATTTTTCAGCAGAAACTCAGATAGAACCAATTTAAGAAATGTTCATATGGTATTTGCTACACTTATAAATTGTTCAAGATATGAGATAATTAATTCGACCACTGAGAATAAATTGCTACAACAATTATATGTAAAGATTTAATATTTGTATGAAAGAACCAGAAGAGTGAAATAAATTTTATAACCTGTTTTGTGTATTAGTATTTAAATAATGTGGATTAATTATATTTTTCCTAAATTGTGATTTCTGCATCGTGTACAACATTAATTAATTGGATAATGAGTAAAATAATATTTCTTCTCGAAAACTATTTAAGATACCTTCATGAAATTTAAATCAACAGTATTGTGCTACAGGAACATGTTTTATTTGTTTCAAAACTGTAAGATTTAGAAATTTAACTATCAGTACCTATAGTACCATATGAATAAATTCACATAAACTCTACCAACGGTCTATCTGTTTTATTCACATTTTCCTCTACCGATTTATTGAATATTTTACGAACTACCAAAATGTTGAAAATTACCGTAATGTGGTTTATCTTGTAATTTTAATCTATGTCATTCTCTGCTATCACAGACGATATCACAGGAGGTTCTGAGAGGTTCTGGTTAAGCTCAAAGCCTCTAGTGATATGTACTATGTCTATTTCAAGAATAAAATCTATATGCATAAATCCATTTGTATAAAATACACACAATAAGAACAAGTTCTATTTACATTCTGTATAAAATTAAATAGCCACAACATGGCTACATACTGAACTGCTATTACCAACTGCTGGATTATAAAAAAACACCTTACCCTAGGCCTATCCTCAAAAGCAAAGAGTATATATGAATTAAATAAATAAAGGTCCACTCTTCAATAATATTAATAAAACAAACTAATTAAATGCTTGACTAAACATTAGCGCTATATTTTTTTGGGATCTCCCGCAATCAAAAGCAAATGACGGAGGGGGCATAAATATTGGATGAAGATTATCATTTCCTCAGATTGCGATAATTATCCTGTAACCACACTACGATTGGTTTGTGCCCAAGGCGTTCTTAAACACCATTTGTACAATCGTGTTTGCGTCATAGGAGAGGAATAGTTTATTTCAGCCTCGTTTGCATAACAGCACTCGGGCGGGCAAATTGGTCACGAAGCCGAAGGCCTTTATTTTTCCAGCTCCAAGAAAAATTAAACTTGGATAACTTGCCCCAAAAATTCTTTTGGGCTGAAGAAATACATCTAACGGTAAACAATAAGGTTCTTTGAAAAATGCTGTTGTAACAGCACCCAAAATCGTACTAATGACTCTGAAAACTTAAATATGCATTTTAGAATTTCCAATCTCTTTGTCTAATATTTCTAATTTTCTCTGTTTGTGAACATGCATGATTATATGTTTACTGTCTCTACTATGTATACTAAGTAGAGGAAGGTTTTGTAAACCAAAAATAAGAATAATCAACTTTGAAAACTTCAATGGAAACTATTGTACCCAAAAATTCGATATCAAGATTTCACCGGAAATACATGTTTTGAAGCCCCCTGAATCCAACTAAAGGATTTGTGGAAACATGTTCGTGTGTGTGTCTATGTGTCTGTCTGTGTGTCTGTGAACACCATAACTCAAAAACGAATAAATACCTGATTGGTATTTAGGTTCAATATTTTCACGATGTGTCACAAAGATTTTTAACAAAATCCCAACACCCCAAACAACCTTTTACATGGAACATTTTTCGAAAATTTTGATTTTCTGAAAAACAGCTCAAGCGATTTTGATTAAAATGGCATATATGTGAGACATTTATATGCCAAATAAAATGTATATCTTAAATTCTCGGGGAATAGTCTATGAAGTTCTCATCATTCGGAAAGAGTTTTGTACAATCTTGTATAGTTGGTAAACGTGAAGCTTTAGACGAAAACGTACGACACAAAACATAAACTGTACATCACTTTAAAACGTACAATTTATTTCAAATAAGTTTTTTTGTCGTATAAGCCGTTTCTGAGGTATCCGTATTATAGGTTCGAATTTTTCATTTCTTGGTCATTCTCTTAAAGTCCTATCAACATTCCGTTGTTTCTCGCGATTGCATGGAAACAGTACAGAATTTTAAGGCCAGCTTATAGGGTTCTGTACTTTAAACATTTGACTGTTTCCTGTGTATCTATAAGGCAGTGTGTAATGTAGTTATTTTTTCAAAGGTTTTTTTGGATTATAGTGTAGTAGATAGCAAAATAAGCTTTAGTAGGAATGGTTTTTATACTTACTAATAAACCATAGAGGATAGAGAAAGTCATGCGAATGTATTACATAAGATATTTTATGAATATGCTATAAGGTAAATTCACCTGCATTGACCGTCAAGTGGTCACTCTATCCTTTTCAGTAGGGTAAGGAACTACCTAACAGCATTAAAAAATGAAAATAAAGAGCTTTTGAAACTTTTAGTTTGGCAAGTTTTGTGAAAAACCGGTAGAAAAATGTTTCTTTGAAGTATTCTACACGAATTTTCCCAAAAGTTTAATCACAGACTTGCCCATAAACGCGGTTAAAACATATATTCTCTCTTTGTTATCTGAACATCTAATGGAGAAAAAATGCCTTACTATGTCTCTCGCTTTTTATAAACTAAAACCTAAACAAAATTCTGTTCGAATTAATGCAGCAGTACGATTTCCATTCTCTGTGCTATAAGAAGAGAAATATTTTGAAAAAAGGGGCGGCATTTTAAACTTATAAATTAAA
This sequence comes from Deroplatys truncata, assembly GCA_030765065.1. NCBI lineage: Eukaryota > Metazoa > Arthropoda > Insecta > Mantodea > Mantidae > Deroplatys > Deroplatys truncata. The sequence goes on from CM060986.1 coordinate 131,046,794, forward strand.
AGCCATAAAACATAGCCAGTAGGAATGCATTAACATGCAATTATGTCAGTTTTAACTCTCTGGTATAAAATGCTCGAAAAGTCAACACTTCACTATAACCCCCTTAAATTCCTGTTTACTGGAGAACAGGTTGTGAAAGCCACTATATTCAATTTTCATTTGATTTGGTTGGTTTTATTTCCATATTTCTAATTAATCAGATTTGCCTTTGTGTTCTCCATTTACAATGTGTGTGTTTATCTGAAATTTTGTGTAAAACAGTTACTTATTTGACAAATCGTAAAACATATTACAGCAAAATGTGGATGCTTTTGAAATTAGTAATGTTGTTACCTATAATATTTTGTTTCATAATATGTTACACGTTATTAATAAGATAACACATACGTTGTTAATATTTAAACTAAATCATTGAATTTGGAATGGTTACTTACCTAGCTGCTAAAGTATATTTATCATAAGAATAAGATTAATTTTGTAACGAGTTTCGTAGAAGTAAACTTGTCAGTTCCTCGCAATTAATCCTCTACCCTATAAAGAAAATCTCAATGAGGTAGTCCGGCTGATCTCAGAATGCCCCATTTTAATCCCTTAGCACAAAAATGTCGCACGGTGAGTAGATTGCTAATTGATGTACAAGGGGTGATCACAAACTGAGGTTACAAAGCCTGCAGTGAAACGTGTACATTTTGTTTCATACAACCATTTGAGGCAGTATTTTAATGCCTGAATAATTTTAATTGTGTTGTATAATAGGTAAGTATGTAATGGCTATGCTTATTTTTATTATAATCATGTTTTATTAATGTTATGTGAATACATTATATACTTTAATAATACAAGAGCTGTGAGAATAATAAGTTTTAAGTTGCTAACAATGAGGTAATAATGAGGTAAACTTCTAGAAATAATGAGTTACAGTGTGTGAAAATTACTAGTCATGATTAGAGCGACGATAATGTAACTTTCAGTAACAGTTTTAAATTAACCAATCAACAGCAAAGAAAAGGTTTAAATAAAATGCAGATATTCCATAGGAGTAGAATTAGCATATCAGAGACTTGAAATACCGAAGCTTACGAGTTTTAACCGTTGAAAGCTGCTCAGTTGCTAGCAAGCCTTGTAGTGAACAGATGGAAGATGTGTTCTCTACGTGTGAATCGTAAAAATATGTATACGCGCTAAGAAAAGGTATTGAAGATTCTCACAGTTCTTAAAAAGTGTAGTGATTTATAAAAATGTGCAAGAATTAAAAAAAAGAGAATTTAAAAAAAGTTAAATTCTGTTATGTCTACAATCATTGTCACACCACGCCCTACTTAACACACATGACTCTACAAACATTACTGACGCAGCCGAGGCAAATTCAAATCAAATAATATATAGAAGCAGTGTTAATAACAAAGTTAAATATTATAGTATAAAACTTGGAGTGTAACAACAAAATTACATTGTAAAATCAGCTTCTCATACGTAGCAGCATATTGCGTAATAACAGTAACTATTACGTAATCAACAAAATTCAAACCGACGCCCAAAGCGTGTGTTGCAAACTACCTAAAGCTCTTAATATTTACGTAAATAATTACGTTAAGCACACAACTACTTCAAGTTGGCTCCCATGCTTGGGGCAAATAAAATAAATATTTACGTAAATAAAAAATTACGTAACAACCATTCTACTTCACAATACAGCTAACTGATAGTGCATATATTACGTTATTTTTCGGCACAGTATCCATATCGGTTTAGGAACTTGTCGCTTTGTGGGATCGTTTTGAATATTCCTTCTTGGTAAAAATCCCGTCCTTGCGTGTTCAGCCAAGTTGTCGCGAAGTGTTTCACCTCCTAGTCTGAAGTGAAATCTTCTGCCTAAGTGCTCCTTCAAGTGAGGAAAAAGATGGAAGTTGCTGGAATGAAGTCTGGGCTTTAGGAAGGGTAGTCGATGATGTCCCACCGAAACTGATTCGACAGCGTGATGGTCTTCTGGGCTGTATGAAGTCGTGCGTTGTCGTGAAGGAAGATGACGCCCTCGGTGAGAAGTACTGTCCGTTTCCTCTTGCCTCTTTCCAAAACTCCACGAATATGAAAGCCGCGCTGTCCCGAAATACTGTAACCATCACCTTCCCGGCAGATGATGTCACCTTAAACGTCTTTGGAGAGGAGGGATGTTTCCACTCCATTGACCACCGCTTGTAGTGGTGGATCCATGTTTCGTCACCCGTGACAATGTGGTGAAGAAAACTGTTCCCTTCCGTGGAGAACTGTTGCAATAGTTGCAAAATTGTTCCCATTCGTTTATCCTTGTGTTGTTCGGACAGATTTCTTGGAACCCGTTGGGAAGAAACTTTCTGGTACTACAGAATATCATGAACAATGTGACGAACGTTTCCAAACGACATTTCTACAGTCATATGCCGTAACGTCCTGTTGTCCTGAATCAGCTCCTCCACGCTAGCTGTATTCATATCTGATGATGCCGTGCTGGGTCGGCCACTATGATCCTCGTCGGTGACGTTTTCTCTACCGGCCGCAAAAGTTCAGCACCATTCTGCGATATGTTGACGAGATATTACAGTCTCTTTAAACTTCTACCAGCTGCCGGTTACATGGTTCGCTTACAGAAATCGAATAACGACGCAGATTTCCTCGCGAGACCAGTTCTCCAAACGAGTCGCCATTTGTGTTTATCTATAACTAGTGCTATAAGTGGCGAGTGGCCGAAACTCTCACAGTTGCCAACCGAATGTATTAGAATTACCGCAAACTACTAATTTCTTTATAACGGACGAAACTCCAGGAACAACGGCCTTGTAACCTTAGTTTCCGATCACCCCTCGTATTAATAGAGTTATACGCTATTTCATCGGGCGGAAATTTTGCAAGGTATTATAGAATATTTTGATTCGTGCAAGTTCATTTCCATAAGTAATTCATATAAATGCAAACCTTAGGGTAAGAGGGTATTACAGGTAAAGGTACGGACGAATGGAGGGGCACCCTGCAGCTAGGGCTGAGCATCGCACGTAGGCTCTCGGCTCTTTGTACTTCTACCGTATCCCCAGGGAGGGAGGGAGGGATGAGGGGAGAGACCCAAGGCCGACCAGATCCGGATAATGACGTGCGCAAGCATGGACAGCGTTCTTAACGGTTCCAGTTCGAACGTATCCGAAAACGCTCAACCGCACTTACAAGTCCCTAACCACCGGCAGTTCTCCAGAGAAACCACTACAAAGCGCATATCCATCGCCCAGCCGCAACTCCCAATCACCGTCGCCTGGTCCTTCAACCCTGAAACAGATAAAAATAAAGGAAATGATGGATGCAGGAAATGAGAAACAGGAATGCCGCGATATAAGATGAACCACACCAGCATTCGCCTACCGACACGGGAAAATCACGAGAAAAAATATATGTTGTGTTACACTCACATGACTATCTCTACTCTTGTACAAACTGTTTTTACAAACGCTTATTCCCCATATGCTTCATGTTAATCGAGGTATCGAGATGTTAATCTTATTGCTAAATTTCTTGTAGATGCATGGGGAATTGGTAGGCTTTAAGCGATAGTCAAATATTTTAAGAGCTGGTTGCTATATGGAGTATTCCATTCTCTTTGCATTACCAGGACCCAAAAAAAATGAATAACGAATTTGAGAAAAAGCATAAGTATTGGAAAATTTAAGGGAACAACAAGCATCTTGAAAATGGTTCACTCAACAACAAAAATGTATATGACATAAATTGTGTATTTTAACGTGATCTACATTTTTTGTGTAGTAAAATGTTGCCTATCTCTTATGGTTTACCAGTTATGCAAAAGTCGTTCACAATGAAGAATACTTTTGGAGACATTCCCAGAAAATTCGAGATATACATTTCATTTGTCATGAAAATGTCTTAAACATGATATTTTAATCAAAATCGTTAGAGCCATTTTTGAGAAAATTAACATTTTCGAAAATTGTTCCATGTAAAGGGTAATCTGAGGTGGGGGGAATTTTCTTGAAAACCTTCGTGTCGCATCTCTGGAAGATACTAAACCTAAATACCAAGTTTGGTGTTTATCCGACTGTTCGTTTCTGAGTCATGCTGTTCACAGACACACACACACACACACGCACACGCACACACACACAGACACACACATGGACATATTTCCAAAAGTGCTTTTTTTGGATTCAGGGATCTCAAAGCATATATTTCCGGTGAAATCTCGGTATCGAATTTTTTGGTGGAATACAATACTTCCCCTACTTACTTTACGTAGTAGAGAAAGTAAAAACAAAGTCAGTGTAGGTGGTCGCTGGGAATCGAATCCGAACCTCCGGGATGCAAGCCTCACACATTATCGCGGAGCCACCGCGCTTTGCGGTAATGTCAAGAAAGTATTAGCTCGTGTTTAATATTTTGAGACGTTCTAAAATAAAGTTAAGGCACATTTATGTTAGATGTAACATAGTAAGTAAGTGAAACAGTTCAGCAGCTACTGATATTTGGTAGTTTTTCATAACACGGCATGGTAAGAGCCTCGGTTCTTCTTATTCTATTAAGAAAATTGAAATGTAAAAACTAAGTAACAACGAGAGATTAGCGTTTTTACATCAAGGTTTTCATTTAAATTTTAAGAGGCGTCCATAGACCTAAAACGCTACGAACCACAATAAAGGACAATTGGAATTTATATGATGCATTGCTTTGTTATCAGTGTCTGCTGAAGTAGGTTATTGGGTTTCTGGTAGGTAAAAATTATCTAAATATAGATAAAATTATTATTTTAATCCATATTTACTTTCTCTACTACGTATAGTAAGTAGCGGAAGTATTGTATTCCGCCCAAAAATTCGGTACCGAGATTTCACCGGAAATATATGTTTTGAGACCCCTGAATCCAAAAAAAAAGCATTTTTGGAAACATGTCCGTGTGTGTGTGTCTGTGAACAGCATAACTCAGAAACGAAAAGTCGGATAAACACCAAACTTGGTATTTAGGTTCACTATCTTCCAGAGATGCGGCACGAAGGTTTTCACGAAAATTCTCACAACCCAGATTACCCTTTACATGGAACATTTTTCGAAAATATTAATTTTCTTAAAAATAGCTCTAACGATTTTGATTAAAATATCATATGTTTAAGATATTTTCATGACAAATAAAATGTATATCTTGAATTTCCTGGGAATGTCTGCAAAAGTATTCTTCATTGTGAACGACTTTTGCATAACTGGTAAACCATAAGAGATAGACAAAAGTTTACAACACAAAAAATATAGATCGCGTTAAAATACACAATTTATGTCATATACATTTTGTTTGTTGAGTAAACCATTATTGAGATATGCTTGTTATTCCCTTAAACTTTCCAGTATTTGTACTTTTTCTCAAATGAGAATTCGTTATTCATTTTTTTGTCCTGGTAATGCAAAGAGAATGGAATACTCCACATAGCAACCAGCTCTTAAAATATTTGACTATCGTTTAAAGCTTACCATATTCCCCTTGCATCTACAAGAAAATTAGCAATAAGATTAACATCTCGATATCTCGATTAACATGAAGTAGAGGAGAATAAGCGTTTGTAAAAATAGTTTATACAAGAGTAGAGAAAGTCATGTGAGTGTAACACATCAGATTTTTATATTACGGAATGATTATTTTTTCCAGATACTATATGATTTATACCGTTAATTTTTACTTTCTCTACTAGGATAGTACGTAGGGGAAGTATTGCATTCACTCGAAAATTCGATACCGAGATTTCACCGAAAATACATGTTTTGAGGCCCCCTGAATCCAAAAAAGGATTTTAGTAAAAGGTCCGTGTATGTGTCTGTGAATAGCATAACTCAAAAACGAAATGTCGGATAAAACCAAACTCTATCTTTCAAAGATGCGGCATGAAGATATTCAAAAAATCCCTTACCGAGACTACACTTTACAGGGAACTTTTCGAAAATTTTGATTTTCTCAAAAATGGCTATAACAATTTTGATTAAAATATTCTATGTTTGGAATATTTGCATGACAAATGCGTGTATATCTTGAATTTTCGTCCCCAAAAGATCCCTTCATTGTGAATGGTTTTTGCAAAACTGGTAGGCCGTAAGAGATAGATATCTTTAACACACACAATTTACGTCATATACATTTCTTTTGTCGAGTGAACCATTTCCGAGACATTCCTTGTTATTTGTTTGAATACTTATACTTTTTCTCAAATGGGAATTCGTTATTCGTTTTTTTATGTCCTGGACATGCAAAGAGAATAGAATGCTCCATGTAACAACCAGCTCTTAAAATATTTGACTATCGCTTAAAGCCTACCATATTCCCCTTGCACCTACAAGAAAATTATCAATAATATTTACATCTCAATATTTCGATTAACATGAAGTATATGGAGAATATGCGTTTGTAAAAATATTTTGTGCAGAGTAGAGAAAGTCATGTCAGTGCAACACATAAGATTTTTACTAAAAGGGCTTGATAAATACCTTTAAGAATTGGATTAAATTCAAGTGTTTGATAAATGTTCATTTAGCAGATATATTTTGACGCAGAATTAAATAATCCAGCTCAGAATAATTTTACTTTGTGTAACTTTTATAGTGAATAATTTCATGTATCTATATCTCATGTAATGTTGTTAAAATAGCTGTAAATACTATTCTTATCCAGTTGTAAGATTTTGCTGAGTACAGCAAATAGCCAGGATAATTTCACATCTATCACCAAAGACAGCTGGAAAAAAACCACATCCAGAGGACCTTAAAACTTGTACGGTGTGCAGTTTTCATCTCTCATTCATTCCGAGTCAGTGTAGGCCGTCGCCGCATGCACAGACTTCGCGTGCGTCACGAACACAGTGACTCCACGTTTGACAGTCTCAATTTTATCAGTCTACGGTACTATAACACAGCAAAAAGCGAAACAAATGCGAATAAAGCGGTAAAACGTTTGTCTTCTAGACTCTTTGCTTGTATGAAGTAGACAAAGTAATATGAAACTAGCATTATTTTTTAACTGTTTAATTTGTGCAGCCCCCTTTAACTTTATGGTGATATCGGGAGTTTTCTCTTGAGAAACAGCTTACCTATAGAGTTTATCTGAACTCCAGAGTTTTTTAACGTTGGTTTTTCATTAACTTTTACCTACATAGCACTCCCGCATTCATACTATCAGACTCTTCCAAAGTGTAAGGAATGATTCTGGGCAAAGAAAAATTCCCCGCCCCAGCCAGGACTCGAATCCGGGACTCTGGGTTAAGAAGCCAGAACGCTGATTACTCGACCATATCGCGGCTTTGCTTTGGGAATAATTGATGATCGGCAATGATATTTACTCGTTTATTGAGGTAATCTGTAGGTTTGTTTACGTTGAGTTTTCTTTACAAACATTACATACATACACATGCACACACACATTTACACTCTCACTCATACTTCCAGTTCCTAGGGAATAGTCCTGACTAGAGAAAAATTCCCATCCTTCTACCTGGAATTGACCCAGGGACCTCTTGATTTCGAAACCACAGAGGCATTCTGAACATTCTTATTTTTCAGTGGAAGAAGGATATTTCCATAAAGCTGCTACTGTCTTTTTTATGAATGTTTATTGATTACAAATTTATTTTAATTTTCTGAGTTTATGGGTGTTAACCATGTTATTTTTCATTACTTTCACAATCAGTGTATATAACATTCACTGTAATGTGGTTCCAAATGCTGTGTATTGGAACATAGTTTTGAAACAATCACGTTGTGAATTTTCTCTCAGTACTAATGTCAAACACATTTCAGCTGACATCTCACTATTAAAAGCCCTACGTAGCTTATTTTTAAGTAGGACTGATTTTGGCTAAACTTTTGCGCTTCCAGTTCACAAATTCGTTTATGTTTCACAGTGAGTTATAATTCAGAATGAAGCATTAATCAACACTTGAAACTAAAAGTATGTATAGACTGAACCAGTAGAGCAACATGATCCACGCTGTACCATGTAACGTTCCACACTTTTAATGATGTATTGACGTTGAGGATGTATTCTGTTGAATAAATTGCAAGTATTTTATTTATCACTGTGATGAAGGTGGCAATGTGAACGAATATGAATGGAAAAGGAACGTTATTTCACTCTTAGTTGGTATTTGTTACTCAATTTGAATACAACAAACGCTTCATAACAGAACTTCTTCAGCTGTTAGTCTGCGGGTATATCTCACTACAGTATTGGTTTCTTCATGCTCCTCCGATGGAATGTCCGAAGATTTATCTTCTGCTACAGCATTTGAAGCTAATGCGGAATTCTCTGTCTGCCCACGCCGAAGATACTTGCACCAAGAATCTATCAGGTAATGTTTGAAGAGCCTTCGGTATGTCAAACTAGATAAGCACAGGGCTATCGGGTTGAAGCATGCGTTAAGAACGAGGAGAATTGTATGCGCAAATAGCACGTAAACAACTTCAAACTCATAGTTCACTAATTGCCATACGAGTACCAGCCACAATACATGATAAGGCACGAAGCTGACGAAGAAGGATAATGCCAGACCGAGAACAATCTTGGCTAGAGTCTTACAAGCTCTAATAACCTTCCGATTTTCTGTGGCACTAGGCGCCGAAGCAGTTGATTCCATTCGTCGTGCATTCTCCACCAACCTTCTTGCTGTCCTTACATACATCCAAGCCACGACGATCAAGGGCATTGCACAGAAGACTAATAGGTAGAACACTGTGACCACGCGGTAGTATTCGGCGCTGTGGAGGGAGCAGATCCTGTGTGAACTAACATGAACAGAGAATCCTGAAGGCAATGAACAAAAGGCAGCAAGAAGCCAGAGACCAAGAATGGCAGTTCCAGTTGCACGCCGAGAAGTCATAGCCGTTGAGGCAGATCCTGGAGAAGTTGCTAAATATCGCTGAACGCTAAGAACCGCGACTGAGAATGCTGAAGCACCGATACACATTTGACGAAAGAAAACAGAAAATTTACAAGCAAATTCTCCCCAGTCCCAAGGATCCAGTGGGATTACAGAGTGGTGAAACGGAAGAAAGGCAAATAGAGTAAGAAGGTCTCCCACGGCTAGGTTGAAAATATATGCATTGGAGGATAAGGATCTCATTCTGCGGTTGAAGCCAATGACGACGATGATCCCCACGTTTCCTGCAGCTCCAATCGCAAACAGTATTCCAAAAACAGGGGCTTGAACTATCTTCAGGAAGCGTCTGTAGTCATAGAGATGGGCTTCAAGGGTAACAAACTCAGGGACAACCTCGCGAAAATCTTCTCGGAAACTAATAACTCCACCAGCATCACAGTCCGATTTTTCCAGCACTCCCCACCAGTGACTGTACACAATCTCGGGTTGTGCGCACCTAGGAACATCATGTTCATAGCTTGTAGTTATGTTTCGATGACGAATTAATCGCCACGTGGCACGCAAAGCACAAGTGCAGCGTAAAGGGTTGGAGCCCAAGTACAGTGTGTTCAGGGATGGTAGCGCTTCTAACACGTCAACACCGATGGTTGTCAAATAGTTACCGCTAAGGTTGAGCTTGCGTATATGCGGTGTTCCCCGAAAAGTTTCTCTGGTGACAGATAGTAGATCACAGTGTTGCAAGTAGAGAGTGTCCAAAGTAGCTAGCTTGAGAAATGGACGATCGGTTGGAACGACGAGTCTAGAGCTGTTGGATAAATCTAGAAGCTCTAACTGCTTGGTATGTTTAAATAAATCTAAAGGAATATGGTCAAAATAGTTGCCACCAAGCCAGAGGTTCTTCAGCTTGTCCAATCCCATAAGCATATCCGCCTTCAAGGCGTACAGACTATTAAATTCTAAATTTATATGTTCCAAGGAAACAAGATCTCGAAAGAGGCCCAGAAAGAGATAGTGAATTTCATTATGGGATAAGTCCAAATCTATCAGCTTGGTCAGATTTGCAAAAACTCCTGGATAGAGGTCATGTATCCTGTTGTGGTAGAGATGTAAGAAACGTAGTCCAGACACACCCCAGAAGGCACCTGGCTCCACTTCCATAAGACGATTGCAATGACTCACGCTGAGGAACTCTACACTGAAGAGTCCGGCGTCGTGGAATGCGAATTTCCTGAGCGTGGAGATACGAGGGTTGTGGTCGAAGATGAACTCTCGAACATCGTTGCGTGTAGTGTAATGGATGTCGCTGGGAAGATCCTCCATGGTGACGTTGGAACAATCGACGACACTGCGACCGGGATCGCACCAGCAGCCACTGGGACATTGACTGACGGCTCGCAACGCCTCCTCCATTAGCCATCCCCAAAGTACAAGCGCAGGTAGAGCCAAAACGCATGCTGCCACAATTTGCATCAGAGAGCCCAGGCCGGCACAACCCTGCACATATAAACCAATAGAAGTTATAAAACATAGAAATTCTGAACAACTTTAAAATTGTATAAACTTCAACTCAACATTTTGTTAGAGAAAAACCTGCATTGTATTTCAAGTATGTTCTATATACAGTACAAAATATTAACTCACATTTTAGAATATCTATAGCAAAAATACGCACAATTGGGGCAAGTTTTCGCAATTTTAATTAATGCGACATTAGTTCAATCCGTATATTATACAGTTATTACATATCAATTTTTAGAATCCATATATCACGGTTGTAATAGAGGTTCTCTTGTAAGAACTAATTTTGATTGTTTATTTTATTTTCGTTTTTCATTTTAGCTGGTGATTTGTTTTATGAAAATCATCTGATATGTTTTCGCTTATCTCAATATGATCATATTCTGAAATAAGGTTTTATTATTACGGTCTGGAGTTGAATTTTTACATTTCATGCATTCCATCTGTTCAGGAGGAGCTAATCAAAATCATACCATATGTACATTAATATAACTATAGGTTTATGTACTTCTTAAGGGAATACCTAATATTTCACAGATATCACCTTTTAGTGACGCTCTGAGAACTAAGCTTCTGTTAGCTTCTGTTTCCTGGCTTGAGTTTTGTTGAATGGACATACGAACATGGATTACCTCTCATTAGGCTCTACTGGATGTTTCTGTATGCTTAGCGTAACTGACACTATTTATTTTACTACACTTCATTGTTCATGACAAGGCAAACACGACGTTAAAGAAATCCATGAGTTCAAACTAGTGAAATATTAATTTCAATTTTTTCGATAGCTTATTCCTATCTATATAATCTGTTAGAACTTATTTTATTTCACTATATGTGATCCAGGGATAAAAATGTGAAGAAAATAAACTATTTTCATGTGAATGCAAATATAGGTGGCCTTGTTGCTACATGGACACTCATAACATGATGTTTTAAATGAAGGTGGAAAATTATATTTGTCAAGCTTGCATGCATATTATCTTGGACATCAATGGAGGAAACACAGAGAATAAAAACTTTTAGTTTCGTTAATAGATAATTTATTTCACATTGTGAATATGAATTACAGTATTTGCACTATTTTCTACTATCATGTCGAATTTTCATTACTTTCTAAAAAACCAATACATCTTTTGGTATGAATAGCGTAATTAACACATAATTGTCACAATTTAAATTATAATTGGGCCATCTTCTTCTTCCAAAACATGGTTTAAGCCAGGCAACCTGTTCCGAAGATAATTTTCAAATTTATCCTTCCATCTTCCTCGCGGTCGTCCGATTCCTTTGTTTCCAAATGGTCTATAAAACAATGATTATCTGGGAAATCTTAAAGAAGCCATTTTAATGCACGTTCTTTCCATTTTTCTGGTATTTGCTATTTCCTCGATTATATGTTGATATCTATTTGTTCTGTGTTATCCACACTTCTTAGCCTGTCTGCGTTTCTCACTCCTGGTACAGACCTTAAAAATTACATCTTTGGCGCTTACAACCTTGATTTTTCTCTCTTTTTTAATACCCATGTTTCTGCATGTTTTAACGCTGTATCTGATACTAAGGATATGCAGGATAAAACTAGAAGCGGTGGGGTACTAAGCACCTCGACCTGCGCAGTTCTATTGTGCCTAGGCAACTGGGCGCCCCCTGAAGGGAGGGATGAGGCGAGAGCAGACAGAGGGCGGCCTGACCATGAGGTACGACAGGAGAGGGCAAGGTCCCTACCATTTACAGATTTGAACTCCCCGGATACTAGCTGGTGCACCCGGCACCCCTCTCCACTGTGCGCTTACACATCTCCTGGGGGGGCCGGGATCCGGAGGCCGCTCGCAGTTCCGGGACAAAGGTTTCCTAAGAGCATCTTTTTCCCTTACTATGCACACGCAGACCTCCCGCCGACACTTGCAACCCTGAAAGAGACCAAGTAAATGAAAGGTGAAGTGAAAGGAGAATGGACATGAAATGAAGGGACAGGAAATTCGGGGGATGTAATGATTCTTCCCAGCAATGCCTCCAAGGGTCATGATGGTTGGGCACGGGAAGCGAACCCACGACCTCCTGAATGCTGGTCACGGACGTTACCGACTGAGCCATCCCGCTCGGTGGCTTTGATACTAAGTCTGTATTAAAATGAAATTTCATCTCATATTTTACCAAAATGTTTTAAATGCATTCATATATTTTATTAAACATTTCAATATTTTTCTTCAATATCTTATTTGTGTTATTTTTTTATTTGTGGAGCCCTGGTAATTAACATTAAATTTGAGATATTTATGGCTCAGAATTTTACACATTAATTCCCGATGGCGAAAAACAACTGGAGAGGTACGAAGATCGCGGAGATTTCTGTTGGATTCGGCTAAAATTAACCTAACCAAAACAATTTTAAAAGTTCTCAATTTGTAATATCAAAGATACCGCCCAAGCTATCCCAACTGCGTTTGGAGAATATAAGATGTGAGATACAGTACTCCAAAGATGTTTAATATTATACGCAAAAGTGTCCTGAACGAGTATGCCTTTACTTTTTAATCGATGGAATGAGATTCGTATGTACCAGAGATGGTTAAAACGGGACTCGTGAATCACTGTGACTCACTGGTGCTGTGACTGGCTGTCCCGGTATTTTCACATACCGCTGAGTGGTGTAACGAGCGTTGCATATTAGGTGATTCGCAGAAGTAATGCATTTTTGTGACTCGTGTTATATATACAAATTAATCGAATACCGCACGTTTCACGCTTTTTGCCATACCTGCAGCGTTCTAGTATTGAAGCAAAAAGAGTGAATATAAAGTGAAAGTTGTTAACTAAATGTTAATACTATGTTCGCCTTCTTTTGCTGGATGTTACCAAAGTTAACTATTACTTAGTTATGGAAGAGAGTATATATATATTATAGTACACCTTGTCAAATGTTTGAATCAAAAACATAAGAACAATCCGTTTAATATTTGAATTTTATTTGGTATAATCTGTGCCATACTTAGGATTCCTAACTTTTACTTTCTCTACTGCTTGTTTACAGCAAGTAGAGACGCATTGTATTCCACCCAAAAATTCAATTTCGAGATTTCACCGGAAATACGTTATCTGATGCCTCCTGACAAAAATTATTTCTAGAAGAAGGTCCATGTTTGTGTCTGTCTGTGGATGTGTGAACAGCATAACCCAAAACCGAAATGTCCGATGAAAACCAAAGTTGATATTTAGGATACGACGTAAAGATTTTCAAGAAGATCCCCTACTTCAAACTACCCTTTTCGTTTTATTATTATTTTTTTATTTCTTCAAAAATGTTCTACACGATACGTTTAACAAAAAGCATGCCAAATAAAATGCACTGCTTGTCCTAAAAATCGCCTAACGGTGTATAATGCTTTTTCTAAAGCTCTGTAACTGTTGATTCATACCCGAAAATGTCTACCTGAGTTCCAAAACCACCCATAGTTGAGAATTGTACAAACATAATTTGGCAACAAGATGCGCTCCTCCACATTATAGTTACCAGTAAGGGAATGTCTCTACAGGAACTTTGATAGTAGGACGAAGAGCCCCAAGTTTATGTAGTATAACACCACTAGGTTTTTCATAGGAGAATTTTGAAAAATAATATTTTTTCACAAAGGCTACAAAAGAATGTGAAGTGTTAAACAACAACAAAGATTTATCTAAACATTTGATTAATAATGCGAAACGGCATTATGGAAATATGTATTGAAGTAAATGGTAAGCATTTTGAGCAGCTTTGTAAGTTGTAAGTTTTCGACAAGTTAAACAATAGTGAAATCAACTGCACAAGAGTTGCTTCCTTGATTTTTTGGGTTCGTCATTTCCAATTTTTCAGTGAATGACTTGTGGGACATGCTGTATTATCCTAGGAATAGCCCCCGAAGTCTTCATCATTCGGAATAAATCTTCTATACTTTGTATAATCGGTATAAAATATAGACAAATACTGACTAACACAGTATGTGTGTTAGTTAAAGCACACAACTTACATAAAACAACATTTTTAATGACAAATATTTCAGAGATATCTATTTTCATTGATTTGAATTTTCAAATACTCGTACTATTTTTGTGTTAACTCCCGATTCGTTTGCTTCTCGTGGACATGGAAGGTGAGAAACTTCAAAGCCAAGCATAACGATTCGCTTATTACACGTTTAACTGTCGCCTCAGTCTCCTGAATAAATGGAATAAATGGAAAAATGTGATGTGTTACACTCGCATGACTTTCTCTACTCTTGTACAAAATATTTTTACAAACGCTTATTCTGCATATGCTTCATGTTAATCGAGATATCGAGATGTTAATCTTATTGCTAATTTTCTTGTAAATGTAAGGGGAATTGGTATGCTTTAAGCGATAGTCAAATATTTTAAGACGTAGTTGCTATGTGGAGTATTCCATTCTCTTTGGATTACCAGGACAAAAAAATGAATAAGAAATTTGAGAAAAAGTGTATTGTAAAATTTAAGGGAATAACAGGCATATCTCGAAAATGGTTCACCCAACAACAAAAAATGTATATGACAGAAATTGTGTATTTTAACGCGATCTACATTTTTGTGTAGTAAAATTTTGTCTATCTCTTATGGTTTACCAGTTATGCAAAAGTCGTTCACAATGAAGAATACTTTTGGAGAAATTCCCAGAAAATTCGAGATGTACATTGCATTTGTCATGAAAATACCTTAAACATATGATATTTTAATCAAAATCGTTAGAGCTATTTTGAGAAAATTAAAATTTTCGAAAAATGTTCCATGTAAAGAGTAATCTGGGGTGGGGGGATTTTCTTGAAAACCTTCGTGTGGCATCTCTGGAAGATACTGAACCTAATACCAAGTTTGGTGTTTATCCGACTGTTCGTTTCTGAGTTATGCTGTTCACACACACACACACACACACACACACAGACACACACACACGGACATGTTACCAAAAATGCTGTATTTGAATTCAGGGGGTCTCAAAACATGTATTTCCGGTGAAATCTCGGTATCGAACTTTTGGGTGGAATGCAATACTTCCCCTACTTACTATACGTAGTAGAGAAAGTAAATAAACTTTTGTAAATATAGTTTGGGTAGAATGGATAGAGAAACTAATATAAATGCAAAACATTAAATGTTTTCATAGAATAACCCAAGTTATTTGTTTAACGTTTTTGTAAATGTCCACTGCTTCGTAAATATTAAAGATATTACTACACCTTAGTTGAGACTATAGCACAAGAACTGAATTTTAGCGCTAATTTTTACTTTCCTTGCCACGTTCGTAGTAGGTAGAGAAGATATTGCATTCCACCCAAAAATTCCATACGGTTTCACCGAAAATACATGTTTTCAGCCCACTGAATCCTCCCCAAAAAGCATTTTTTAGAAAAATGTCTTGCATAGCATAAATCAAAAACAAAAACTCGGATAAACACCGAACTTGTTATTTAGGTTCGGTACCTTCCAGAGATGCAACACAAAGATTTTAAAGAAAATGTCGCCACCTCAAACTACACTTTACTTGGAAGATTTTGGAATTTTTTGATTTTCTAAAAGATGGCCCAAACGATTTTGTTTAAAATACCAAACATTGAATGTATTTACACGTCAAATAAAATGTTTATCTGAATTTTCTGAGAATAGCTTTTGAAGTCCTCTTTATTCGGAAGGAAATTTATATATTCTTGCAATACTAGTAAACGTTAAGCGATAGACCGAAACGTACTACTCAAAAGACATAGATCTCTTTAAAACACACAATTTATTTCACATAACTTTTTTGTGGCATAGCCATTTCCCACATATCCGTTATTAATGGTTCGAATTGTTCATTCTTTTCAAGTCCTGTCGATTTTTAGTTGTTTCTCGCGATGTCATGGCAAGAGTATGGAATAAGGCTAGCATATAGCGTCCTGTTCTTAAACATTTTCCTTTGTATCTATAACGAAATGTGTAATGTAGCTTTTCCGGAAAGGTTTATCTCGATTAAAAGGAAAAAGATAGCAAAATAAACCTTCGTAAGAATAATTTGTATATCCAGTAATAAGCTACAAAGACTAGAGAAAGTCATGTGAATGTAAGACACTAGAATTTTTTTAATGCGATGTTTACAAAACAGAGGAGCATCACCCTACGGTCAGCGTATAGACAGTAAGTGTGTTTTACTCGCCCATTAACCAAGATGGTTTATGGAAAATGCCTATATCATGGTGACGGTGTTTCGTAACCAGTTGGTGCTATTCATTGAACATCATTCAGGCAGGACGTGGAAGCTGTGACCTTGAGCGTATCATGCCGCTGGTGGAGAGAGGCAAGTCTGACCCCATAGCGCCGCTTGAACGTGTGGCTAAATTTATAGAGCCTCTCTGCTTTATTATTTTATCCGAAAACATGGCAATAGCGGTTGTAATATAAACATTGCCATATGAAAATGCACAAGTGCGCTTTAAGCTGTTTCGAAGGCATTATTCTACTACATGGAACATACATTTTATCAACAGTAGCATGGAATTTATTTCTTGCGTCGTGTCTATCAATCACCTGTATTAGGGAGAGTTTTTCACCAGAAATTTGAACCGATGAAGCACCGTAAATAGAAGGTTTGAGGCCAAGTGAACCCCTCAAAAAAAAATTCACTGCCTCTTTTACGTGCTTACAGTAAATAAAGAAGGTATTGTATTCCGCGCGTGTCTGCGCGTCTGTGAACAGCAAAACTCAAAAATGAAAAATCGGTTAAATACGACACTTGGTATTTAAATTTAGGACATTCCATGGATACTACACGAAGATTTTGATGAAAATCCATCCACCCAATATCTTTTACATGGAAAATATTTTGAATTTTTTAGGAATAGCCTCTAAAGTGCTCTTCATTCTGAAATACTTTACATAACTGGTAAACCATAAGATATAGACAAAATGTGAACATATAAAAATGTAGATCTCATTAAGGCACACAATTTATGCCCAGTAAAAAAGGCTGTGGCGTTAATCATTTTCGAGATATTCTTTGTTATTGGTTTGAACCTTCAAATTTTTATACTTTTCTCAAAAGGAAATTACTGTTATTTTTTTCCTTTCCTTTCCTTCTTCTCTTTGCCATACAAAGAGAATGACATTTTATCATCAAATCACGACTCGTTCTTAAAAGATTTGACTATCGCTTAAAGTTAACTGTATTCCCCTAATCCCCCTTGTACGAAACCAGAATTTCTGTAAAGAATTACTACGGTGGATAAAGAATTGAATTGAGTACCTGCATAGAGATATGCAATAAGACAATTCTTCAAATGTTTATCTTGATTAACATGATGTAGATACAAGAATAAACCTTTTTATTAATAGCTTGTTAAAGAATGGGAAGAGGTGAGATGGTAAGCTAAAAACCCCAAAAAAATTAATTTTCGGTTTATGTGCATAATTAAATAGTTCACATTTTTCTGCTCATTTTGGTAGCTATATCTTTTAGTCAAGTACTGCAATTATAAGTACATTTAAATGCATTTTAAAAATATAGTGACACCTGTTTGTTAGTTTGCTCCAAATTCATTTACGAAACCTGAAATATGTTCAGAACTATTTCACCTTGGAGACTGCGAAATAGCTTGCTTTTTAGAAAAATTTCTGCTGTGTATGTTGGCGTGACTGTCGTCTTTAATATTCTATTATTTATAGATAGTACCGATTCCCGTGAGTTTGTTGTTTCTGTGGCTCGAGTCTGTTTGTAAACTGCTTTATCTTTATGATTTTATCTAATTGAAAGAGTAGTTTGTTGTGTATAAAAATGACAAAAGCAAAACATGTTTGTAAGAGATGTAAGAACAAGGACAATAGTTCTACATAATAGTGTCCTCGATACTACTCCCGTATATGGAAATGAACTTTTTACATAAAAAAAATCTGATGATTTGCACTCGCATGACTTTCTCTACTCTTATAAAAACCTTTTACAAACACTAATTCTCCATTTACTTCCTGTTAATCGAGATAAAAATTTGCAGAAACTATCTTATTGCTAATTTTCTTGTAGGTTCAAGGGGAATATGGTAGGCTTTAAGCGATAATACAATCTTTTAGGAGATGGTTGCTATGTGGAGCATTCCATTCTCTTTGTATGTCCAGGACATAAAAAGCAAGTAACGAATTTCCATTTGAGAAAAAGTGTAAGTATTTGAATATTCAAACAAATAATAAGGAATATTCGGAAATGGTTCACTTGACAAAAAAAATGTATATAACAAATCGTACAGTAAATTTTCTTTTATCTCTCACGGTTTACCACTTATGAAAAAGTCATTCAGAACGAAGGAACTTTTCGGACATTACCAGAAAATTCAAGATATACATTTCATTTACCATGAAAATATCTGATACGTGATATTTTAATCAAATCTCAGTCATTTTTTGAGAAAATCCAAATTTTCAAAAAAATATTCCGTATAAAATGTAGTCTCGAGTGGGGGATTTTCTTGAAAATCTTTGTCGCATCCTTGGAAGATATTTAACTCAAATACTAAGTTTGGGATTTTAACCGACTTTTCGTTTTTGAGTTATGCTGTTCACAGACAGACGGCCACACAGACATACGGACATTATTCCAAAAATGCTTTATTTGTATTCATAGTACCTCAAATCATATATTTCCGCGAAATCCTGGTATCGAATTTTTCAGTGAAATGCAATACTTCCCCTATTTACTGTCCGTAGTAGAGAAAGTCAGATTACAAAATCCAGGACAGAGTACATCCACAATAATCCAGAATGAAAAATGAAGGAGTTAAGCCTTATATGTTATCCGAACGAAATCATCTAACCCACCCGACGTTTTTAACGAAGACACTTAAATAAGGCGAAACTGGCCGCTAAAACAGATAAAATCAATGTCGCCAACATTTGAAAACACTGCAAAAGTAATTTAGGGGTTTACCTTCACAGATCCTACGGCTATGCTTTACGGATTAGGTCCCTCAAACCTGGCTATGTTGGTAGCAGAGGCAAAATTCCCATAAATCCTCGGGTGAGATGCATGTGTGTAACTTTGGTTATAATGAACAGAGGTGTAAATAGTTGTGATGAATGCTTTAAAATATGTTGCCTACAGTTTTAATTTGTGCCATAAAATATATCAATGTATGTATCTTGATATACAATAAAATAATTATATATATATATGCACTACGTGATCAAAAGTGTCCGGACACCTGGCTGAAAATGACGTACAAGTTCGTGGCGCTCTCCATCGGTAATGCTGGAAGTCAATGTGGTGTTGGCCCACCCTTAGCCTTGATGACAGCGTTCACTCTCGCAGGCATACTTTCAATCAGGTGCTCGAAGGTTTCTTGGGGAATGGCAGCCCATTCTTCACGGAGTGCGGAACTGAGGAGAGGTATCGATGTAGGTCGGTGAGGCCTGGCACGAAGTCGGCGTTCCAAAACATCCCAAAGGTGTTCTATAGGATTCAAGTCAGGACCCTGTGCAGGCCAGTCCATTACAGGGATGTTATTGTCGTGTAACCACTCCGCCACAGCCCGTGCGGTATGAACAGGTGCTTGATCGTGTTGAAAGATGCAATCGCCATTCCCGAATTGCTCTTCAACAGTGAGAAGCAAGAAGTGCTGAAAATATCAATGTAGGTCTGCGCTGTGATCGTGCCACGCAAAACAACAAGGGGTGAAAGCCCCCTCCAGGAAAAACACGACCACGCCATAACACCAACACCTCCAAATTTCACTGCCGCCACTACACACGCTGGCAGATGACGTTCACCGGGCACACCCACACCCTGCCATCGGATCGCTACAATGTGTACCGTGATTCGTCACTCCACACAACGTTTTGCTACTGTTAAACCGTGTAATTTTGACGCTCCTTACACCAAGCGAGGCGTCGTTTGGCATTTTCTTGCGTGATGTGTGGCTTATGAACAGCCACTCGACCATAGAATCCAAGGTTCCTCACCTCACGCCTAACTGTCATAATACTTGAAGTGGATCCTGATGCAGTTTGGAATTCCTGCGTGATGGTCTGGATGGATGTCTGCCTATTACTCTTTACGACCCTCTGCAAATGTCGGCGGTCTCTGTCAGTCAACAGACGAGATCAGCCTGTACGCTTTTGTGCCGTACATGTCCCTTCACGTTTCCACTTCACTATCACATCAGAAACAGTGGACCTAGGGATATTTAGGAGTGTGGAAATCTCGCGTACAGGCTTCTGACACAAGTGACACCCAATCACCTGACCACGTTCGAAATCCGCGAGTTCCACGGAGCGTCCCATTCTGCTGTTTCACGATGTCTAATGACTACTGAGGTCCCGGATAATGAGTACCAGGCAGTAGGTGGCAGCACAAAGCACCTAAGATGAAAAACGCATGTTTGTGGGGGTGTCCGGGCACTTTTGATTACATAATATATATGTATGCAATCACACATGTGTATTATGTGTAGAGCGAATCCGAATGATTCTCATATACGGGAGCATTGCCATGCCCTTACCTGGACCATTGTAACTCCTCCAAGTGTTTTCTAAAAGGAAATTACAAACATGTTTAAATATCAGTATCAATACAAACTCTGTGGAAGACTGTATTCAATCTAATATTTAGATAGATTTAGGTATATTACAATGAGACAGTATTTTTAACACTTAAATTATTTCAGTCTAATTATATAATATATAAATTCAATAACAGCCCGCCTTAAAACAATATGTGTATGTAACAATATATAAAGCTGTATGTTAGTCATTATATGTTTATATGATTGTATACATGTCTAATAATGTTATGTGAATGTATTACGTAATTTAATAATGTAGGAGCTGTGAGAATAATAGGTTAAAAGTTGCTAACAATGAGGTGACCTTGAGCAAATAATGAATTTGAAAGTTTAATAATGCTAATTGTGATTCTGGGAAGCAATAATGTAATTTTTGTGACAGTTTATAAAATAGCCAATCAACAACCAGAAAAGTCTTTAGTTAAATGAAGGTATTCTATTGGACTAGGATTAGCCAATCAGAAACTAAAATGGAGCAAAATTTACAAATTCAGAAGTTAGTTGCTTGTACACAGTGTTCCAAACCGGACGCGAAATGCATTCTCGAGCAATTTAATACGTATTTTGTGTGAGACAAAAATACTTTACGTGTTAAAAAGTGCAAGTAATTAACAAAAGAATCTCGCAGCTCTCTATATCAGTGAGGTGTTATTTAAATCGTGTCAAGCGTTAATAAATGTGGTGGAGAAAAGCTTAAAATCTGTGTAAGCCTACATTCTTCAGTCGCACCACTCCCTGCTAAGACATTCATGTGTCTAAAAAAAATATAAATACTGACGCAGCCGAGGCAAACATAAATATATAATATTTAAAGAAACAGTCAAAAATTACAAAGTTAATATTTTTAAACTTGGGGCAAAGCCCACCGGAAAGTACATTTGAGGCAAAGGCTACCGGAAACTTTTTACCACACGTGCAGTTGCAACTACTTCAAGTTCGGCTCCCCAACAGTCGAAATATAATAGATCTTCTTCAAATTGGCTTTCCATATGAGCAGCAACAAACCTTCTTCAAATTGGCTCCCAAAGCGTGGGGCAAATAACAATATAACAAACTAACATCTTCAACAAAGAGTAGGTACTAGGTAAAACTGTATCATGCAGCTTATGTGGTGGAGAGCTTAGGTTAGATGAAGAATCAAGTGCAAGAAGTAATATAGCATATCAACTGAAAATTGTGTGTCTAAATTGTAGTTCTGAAAAGTTATTTTACTTTTCAAAACAGTGTACTAATAGTGATCTATATGAAAACCACGTGAGATTTTTTGTAGATTAAGGTGCATTGGAAGAGACTTGAAGCCTGGTAAGGATTGTATGGCCATATGGGCTTACCAAATCCTCTTGCATAGTTAACAAATACACAAACTTTTAAGGGATGGCCTGCAAAAAGTTTCAAAAAATTCAATGAAAGCTGTGTTACTAAACATATATCCAGTTTTACAATATGCAAGCATTTCTCCGGCACCCAGGACTATAGTTTTTAGCATCAACTTATCAATTTTCTCCATTCTTGCCTGTTGGACCATAAATCTTCGATTTCCCAATCCATTATTGCCCCTCTAGTTCCTTGCTATTAGGGCTTCCTTTTCTCCTCCTTCCTGGAGGCGTCCAGTCCAGTCTTTCAACATGTCCATACCATTCCAATTATTTCTGTTGAATAACATCTAAAACTGGATTTTGAACATTCTGTGTTACTAAATTAAGATGATAAAAGTATTGGCATTAATTTTGATAGGAGGTGGCAGAGGAAAGTATTCAAGGCCAAAATGGAAGTTCAGACTGTTACAAACTGACACTGGAAGAGTTATTGACTTCCAGGTAGACCAAGATACTGCCATGGTTACGCAATGATTGGCAATGATGAAGAAAAAAAACTTCTCCATAAACCAACATGTCTGAAAAATGATCATGGATCAAATTAAATGGTGACATGGACGTTGCTGCTGTCCAAGCAATGTTTCATTGGTCGGAGACACAGCGAGAAGTACGCTGCAAATTGCTTACGTCCCTTCATTGCTGTTTGTGAGAATAAACCCTATGATGCTTCTGTAAAAAGAATGGAGTGTGCAACACATGTAAAGGGAAGATGGGGACAAGACCGTAAACTAAAAACTACACTTGGCAGCACTAAATTGTCAGATGGAAATCCGTGAAATACCGTCTGACAGATTTAATAATGAATGAATTGCAATAATATTCTGGAAATGCTGTTAGGGACAGCTTGGAGACAATGAGGAAAGCTGTACGTGCTTCATTTTTCCACAGGATGTCAACTGATCAACAAACCAGCTCACAGTCTCGTCCACTTCCACCTAAAACATAGTGTTAATACAGATTGCCTGAAAAAGCTGGGACTAGTGACGCTCACTCCCGAGGCTGTTACGAAAACAATGAAGATTGTAAGTATATAGGGATATATTGAGAAAATGCCAACGAAGCTTTCAAAAACACTGAATGCTAGTAAATGCACATTTTGGGTTTTCACAAAATTGTAGTCAAGACAACCCTGAAAATTTGAAATAGCATGTGCTACATAATAGTTATGATTATGAACAAATTTATATAACTGCAGCTGCTGTCAATAACAACAATAATAATGATACCAAATAATAGTAATTAATAATAATGCATAAGTTGTCTCACCAAAGAAAGTGTTGTTTTGTGGATTTTTGTGGTATACATAATTAAGTACAGTGTTGTAGGGCAAGAACGAAGTAATATTTAATTAAATTGTAGTTGAGAATAAGGGAGGTCTGGAATTCCCAGAAAAAGTTTCTGCGCTCATGAAGTTACTTATATCTACGAAGTGCTACCACCTAGTAGTAGTATAAACGTAAAATTGTAGTGACAGTGGAAAAACAGCCGGGAGAGGTTTCGTGCAGGCCTTCAAGAGTGTACGACGTGCATGTACTTGGACCATAAGATAATTATTTCATACCAGTTGCGCATGCGCAATAATTCCTTAAAACGTTCAGAAGTTAAGATGTACTACCGACCCTGTTGCTACGTTTCATCGAGTTTAGTGGTATAGCGCGGTAGATTTAAACGTCGTAGATTTTAAATGACCGCATATACGTTATGTCTGATAGCATACAAAGAAAAAATAACCAATAAATCCGCAAGGTGCTAAACGTTAGGGTGTTCATGTGCTCTTATACAGCAGCCGCCACTGGACATAAGACCTTACAACTGGGTGTTTGTGAGGCAGTTATCACGTAAAATGATGGCAATATTAGTAGAATAAACGCTTTACAAGAGTTGGGTTTGGAACCAGGAATGTAGAATGTCACCATTTGACATGCTACAGGTGTCGAAGGCGGTTTACGTAGCACCACAGATGTTCCAGGAGGCTGAAAAGAACAGAAGAAGGAAGATTTAAGACCTTGAGGATGATGTATATACCCAGACTATGGTGCAAGATTTTTTAATTAACCTCTAGAGTAAATTGAAAGCTTTAATACAGATATTTTCATGCTTGAATCTTTGGAGCTGTTTTTCTCATAAGCTAATTTTGTTAAACAATTGCCCAATTTTCTCAGGAACTATTGGGGATTGTAGGGGGACATACACCGACAAAACAAATACTGTAAATAACACGAAATCAATAATTATGATAGGAATTCTATTAATAATATGATGAAATACTGTAAAATAACTTGTATTATAAAATATTAGACATAGGTAAGGAACACTGTAATTATTTAAGAAACGATCTAACAGCAGAGCAACGGAGCATATTATTGAGCGCAGATATCGGCAAAGTTGCAATGATTAGAGAGAGAGGTCCGAGTTGAGACAAGGATAGAGATAAGGGAAAATTTTAGGAAGAGTCGTGCCCCCATGGGGAGTTGGATAAACAGTCAAGAAATAGAGAAGCAAGAATTGCAAGGGAGACGAATATATGGGTTTTCCCAAGGAAATAAAACAGAAGCCTGACTTACAAAAATGGGTGATTTCTTTCTCACACAATGCCAAACAAGTAACCAGCCAAAATAGAGATTAGGTAAAAGGGCGCGAAAACTAGCGTCACGTCAGCACTGTATGAAAAGGAATTTCGCCCCAGATTTCGACGCTCTCACATGAATTCTCTGGTAGCTAACTGGCGGCAAGTTCCGTAATTTGAGCTTGTGGATGGGAGAAGTGTGTGACATATTGAGCTAGGTCCGCTGCCACATCTTAAGTGGTGGGAAGATGGAACTTCGATTTATAGATAATCTTATTACTACTCAAAGGGGGAACAAGTTTCTAGGCGCCTCGAAGATTTTGTTTATTTGGAATAAAAATACAATCGTTAAAAACAATTCATCGTATTAATTTGCCTTCTCTCAAATACCCTGAGATTCAACAAAACTAGGTAGCTGGGAATATGATTCATCACAACTCTGCCGATTGAGGCCAGGGAGAGAGCTTCAGAGACTCGAGTTCATCATCCAAGTGAGGTGTCACGTGTAGACGTGAGAAGCGCTACCACGCCCACGCCCGCTGAACCAAAAAGTGTAAAGCAAAATTTCGGTAATGACAAGTGTGATTTAAGTTAGATACTGTTTGAGCATGCTAGGCAAAGATTTACAAGAAAACTCCCTCAGGTCAAATTACCCTTTAAACGGAAAATGTTTCATTACTTTCCATTTTCTGAAAAATACTCAAACGATTCTGATTAAATCACCATATGTTCAGGATTTATTAATGACTAAATGGAATGTATATCTTGAATTTCCTGTGATTAGCTTGTGAAGTCGTTTTTATTCCATAGGAAGTTCGCAGAATTGGTAAACCATAAATGACAAACAAAACCTTACTTCCGCAACATGTAGAGCTCATTTTAACGCAAATACCTATTTTTGAAATATCTTATTCTGTATATTTAAAATGTAAAAGGTAAAGGTATTATCACGGAGGGCCCCCCGGAAGCGGGGTAGAGCACCACACGCAGGCCAGTGGGCGCTTTGTGCATCCAACGTGCCCCTGGGTGGGAGGGATGAGGGGAGAGACCCGAAGGGCGAGCAGATACGGATGCCGACGGGCGCAAGGATGGACGGGGTCATTAACGTTTACAGATAAAGCTCAACCGACGCCGCATGGTCCCTGACCACAAGCCACCAACCTCCAGGCTCCCCTGAAGCGGAGCACCACGCTGAGGAGAAGTCCAACTGAGCGTTACCACAGCGACGCCAGGGAAGAAACCTAGAGCGCATGGCACCACCCACCCTCAACCCACCTACCACCGTCGCCTGATCCTACAACCCTGAAACAAATAACGAAGATTATGTATACAGGAAATGAGAGGACAGAGTCGTGGTAGAAGATGAACCACCCAGCATTCGTCTGGCGACTCGGGAAAACCACGAAAAACCCATGGGCCAGAATGGACGGTTGCCGAGGATCGATCCTGCGACCTCCCGAATGCGGGCCACAGATGCAACCGCCTCAGCCTCTGCTCGGCTATTTCAAATGTAAGGATATCATTGAGAGATTGAAACCTTCCGATTTTCCGATTATTCTTTTCCTTTTCTTAGCAAGAGGTCTTTACTAGACTTCTGAATGTATTCCTTCGTGCTTCGATGAACATTTTGAAGATACTTCTGCGTTCTGTATGTAAATGTGTACTTATTGCTCAGCTTAAAATACTTTCCAGATAAACATTTATCGTGTTAACGTAACTTGGATAACTGAAAAAAAACGCTTTTTAATGGATACAATAACATCCATGGAAAGGACGGTGTGGGGTGATTGGGGTGAATGATGTTAAAGAGACTTGTAACACTATTGTAGAAGACATATTTTCCGCTTATATTAAAATTGAATTGCATCAACGAAATATTTTACTTTGGTATTTAATTCAAGTTAGGTTAAAACCATAAGATTTAAGCAAACAAACAAAATATGTAGCAATGGAGATAGAGAATTGTTAACAACTAAAAGTTTATTGCAGCTTGTATTCTGCTCCAGAGCTATCTTACAGTTCACAGTACATAAATCTAAGCATCAGGCTACAATGTAATTTTTTTGGACATCCGGAAATTAGCAGACATGCCATGGCGAGAAAAAAATATAGTTCATGTATATTTTCCTTTCTCTTCTTTAGCTTCATCAATAACGCTGAACCCTCAACAACATAAGACAATGCCAGAAAATTTTGCAGAAGATTGGCAACTTCCTTCTGCAAAATTATTTTTGGCAGCTATCTATTAACTAATTTCATTAAAATCTCTATTTAGGAAAGAGTCCGTTGTTAAAGCAATGGAATAGCGGAGGGGATTCCATATAACAAACAGCAACTTTACTCCACGTGGGTAATTAGCAACATTATATGAGGGTAAGTCAATAAGTATGCGCACAGAGTTTTTTAAATTTATTATAACAGTAATAGAATCTTACAATTACCTCATATTTTTAACGTAGTCTCAATTCACATGGTCCATCGTGCACCAGCTTTCTGTTGCCCTCAGAAAAAAGTTTCTTTCGGTTGAGCGGTAAACAATATATGCAGCGCATCTTTCACTTCTTGGTCTGTGGTGAAGCGACGACCTCTTAAGGCATTATTAAGTGGACTAAAAAATATATGGTTTACCACTTCATCGACAGTCACTCTTCGGTTCTCTGAATCAGGATATGGACTTGCTCATTGTTGGTGTCACTAGTGGATATGGATGGGCGTCCTGCTCTTTCCTTGTCCCTCACAGTTGTCCGGCCATTTTTGAACTTTTCAATCCATTCGTACACGTTTCGCTGGGGTAAGCATTGCTCCCATATTGTGCGAAAAGTCTTCGATGAATTTCTGCTCCCGGTACACCTACAGACGACAAAAAACGGATAACCGACGCTGTTCTTCTTTCGTGCAAACGGTTAGTGGTGCAGCCATGTTTATTATGCAACAATGCAACACTGACTGGAGTGATAACGGTCAAACATTCCACAAGCGGAGACAAAGGAACAACATGTCGACGTGCGCGCGCACAAATCGATACGGCCAGCCTACAAAAACTAAAAATAGTGTGCGGGTATTTATTGACTTAACCTAGTAGACAGAATAAAATTCCGAATCACTCAGCAATGTAATAGTGCTGAAATATATATTATTTAAACACGATGTACTTCAAACCTCAGCCTTGTGGTCTTGGTTTGGAAGACCAATGAGAGGCCACGCTATGAATTATTAACAAACCCCGCCTGTCATAGTTTTCAGAAAATCACTTCACTGTGCTAAAAGTGTTACTCACACCAACACTTAAATTTTCAAAGAAAATCTATACCTATGCATTAAAAGGCGTGTGCAGAATTTTGATTTGGCGGGAGAGGGAGCCATCATGGAGTCGAAGAGACCACATCGGTGCTATGGCGAATTTAGTCCCTCACTGAAGCTGATCACCTTACCAGCAGAAAACAGACGATCGCTTGGCGGTATCATCTGATAAGTCCGTGCAAAGTTGTGGATAAAGCTCGCTCCATTAATAAGGAAAGGAGTACGTGCAATGCATTTATTTAACTTTATGCATTCTACGTTAAACAAGAAAATGGTGAGAATGCCCAACGAAAGAAGCATAATTTATCCTACATTAAATTTTATCGGTCATTATTCTCGAAGGCGAAATTTACTAATCTAAGAAGTGTTTTTGGTAATTGTACTTATTAATGTTTTAGAAATAACTGTGTTCTCAATTCCATTACTGAAAAAGTTGTCCCGGTAATAATTTTATGCGTTTGATCTGTTTTTGTCCATATTAGCGAACATGGTGGAATATTTTGCTTAACCAACTACTATTGCTGCTCCTCTCCACCCTATTAAGAACACCGATCATCTCAGATCAGAATTAAACCTTGCTTCTGCCTTTAATTCCTCTACAAATGTATTTTGGAGGATCTAGTGAAAAAATATAATTCAAGTTGGCAATACTTCATGTACGTTACTTAAATATATTTATTCATTCCTCTATTATGGTCTAAGCATAAACGAGAGCGAAGGTCTAATCAGAGCCGAAGTTCTCCTTCCAGAAACCAAAAAGCGTACCACACGAAAGGCTCTCCCTCCGTGATGTTTTCCATTAGGCCAATGCCTGGTTACCTTAAAAGCAACCTCCGTTTGCGCAGGGATAGCAGTGGATATGCTTATTACGCGCGTGAACCACATGGGGAATACTACACAAAACACTCGGTGGGGGCGATAGCACGCCATTTCACAGCACCCCAGTCAGGTACCGGAGGACATTGAGGTGTCTCACAACCCTATCTGAACACTGTTTACAAGTACCCAATCTCTCAAGGTATTGGAAAGCATGGCCTCGCCAAGTCCAACCCAATCCAAACATCGCCACGACGGGTGAGTTCAGATGTTTGGCCTGAGGTATTTCTAGTGACGTCAGGTCCATAAGGTCAAAGGAAGAATTATATACTTATTATTTATGATAAAGTATGTAGTTATAATGCATTCCTAGCTTTGTTGACAATTTTAGAATTCCCATTCTTAGCTTAATAGCATTAATATATCGAATTTATCATATTGCTACTGGAATGTTGAAGTAATCCAGAAATACTGAACCTATATAACATTCTCTCCTTTCACGTTACGTTTAGAATTTGTATCCACGTGCTTCCCTGACATACACAATTGCGACACGACTATTTACGTCACCAACAATAAAAGTTTTGAAGCTCACAAAAATTTACACTCGCTATGGTATGAAATAAAATTAATTTCTACATCCTGGAAAACTGTTCTTTTAATGAGACGTTTAGACAAATTTACATTCTATCTGTGACTATAAAATGTTTAATAACATTCAGACAACCACTACACCATGAGGAGATACATCGACTATCTTCCAAAATATCTTGACATTCTACCTGTAATTATAAGGGGTTTAATGAACAACCACTACACTGTATATGAGGAGATACATCGGTATCTTCCAAAGGATCTTGACATTCCATATGTAATTATAAGTGGTTTAATGAACAACCACGAGCTGTATATGAGGAGATACATCAGGTATCTTCCAAAGGATCCTGACATTCTATCTGTAATTATAATTCAATAAAACTACTCACTGTATATGATGAGATACATGAGTATTTTCCAAAGGATCCTGAAATTCTGTGTCGTCCTCCGTGGAATAGAGCCTCTAGTTCCCAAGGTTGCGGGTTCAAACCCGGCGGAAGGCGATGGATTTTTTCGGGCGTAAAAATCCTAGCATGGCTTCCTTCGGAAGGGAAGTAAAGCCGGTGGTCCCGTATCGTAGATTTACGGCACGTAAAAGAACCTCAAGTCTGATAAAGAGGCCTCTGAGCAAAATTGCCGTCTTTCACGCCCAATATAGAATGGGACGCTAAGGACCATAGTAGTTAAAGAGCGTCCATAAATAAAACTCAATTTAATTTAATTTGAGAAATATTCACTCCGTTTTCGGTCCATTGTAAACAAACGCGGCACCCATCGAGCGGAAAGCTTTCTCATAATCAAAACTTCGTGTAAAATGTAGTGGACGTGGTCTATTGAGATGTTTGCAATGTCGGGCAACTCGCGATCCCTCAGTCGGCGATCGTCAAGTATGGTATTGTGAATTTTTGTCACAGTATCGTCGCTCGTAGTTGTTTTGGAATGCCCTAAGCATTTATCATCTTGAATATAGTGTATGGCTACGCTTATATAAGTAGCCCAATTTTTAACCGTTGATAACAAAAGGAGAAGTAATCCTTTAATATCAAATCTAGCTCTTCTTACATTTCTGTTGGAGTTAACTCTTTCAAAATTAAGTACTTAATCAAAGCTCGTATTTCCATGTTATCATTTTTGTAGAAAACGTTAACATTAAATTGTTTTCAAGATCGTTAAAAATAAGTGACTACACTAGGGCGTCTGAAACCTTACAGCACGCCATCTAAAGGTTGATACTTTGCAACTGTCATGTAATTGACAGTAGCCGTAGCCGTGGTCGTTGGAGTGGTCGCTCCGGCGCTCCGCCAAGCTGAAGGTCGCGGGTTCGAGTCCCGCCTCGGGCATGGGTGTTTGTGTGTGTGTGTGTGTGTTGCGGAAATAAGCGCTATAAAACAGAAAAACACAGTAGAATAATCTGGGAACGACAAGGGAACTTTTAAAAAAAAAAATAAAAAAAATAAAAAAATAAAAAAAAAAAGGTAGAGATATAGGCAGTGAAGCCCAACCTGTTTTCTTAAGAGCTAAGGTACAAAGTCCATAGTTTACCCCACTGTATCACAAGCTAAAGGAATCAAGTTTCTACTTGGCAGTACGAGTGGGAAGGAAAACTCCCTTTATCCACAAAAATTCTGATTTGTTGCACTCACACCACCTTCTCACACTGCTCTTATGCACGTATTTTTACAAAGGCTTATCCTCCATCTGCTTTATGCTAATCCAGATAAACATTGCAGAAACTTATTCCTAATTTTCTTGTAGGTGCAAGGGGAATATGGTAGGCTTTAAGCGACACTCAAATCCTTTAAGGGCTGGTTGCTATGTGGAGCATTTCACTCTCTATGTATGTACAGGACACAAAAAAACCGAATAACGAATTCACGTTTGAAAAAAGTACAATTATTGGAAAATTCAAACAAATAACAAGGAATACCTCGGAAATGGTTCACTCGACAAAAAGAGATTTTGTGACATAAATTGTTTGTTTTAACGAGATCTATATTTTTTGTGTAGTAAAATTTTGTCTATCTCTTACGGTTTACCAGTCATTCAGAATGAAGAGGACGTTTGGGGACTTTTCCAGAAAATTAAATTTATAAATTTCATTTTTCATAAAAGTATCTTAAACCAATGGGATTTTCATCAAAATCGTTAAGGCCATTTTTGAGAAATTCAGATTTTCGAAAAATGTTCCATTTAAAGGGTATTTTGAGGTGGGGGATTTTCTTGAATATTTTTGCGTCGCATCCTTGAAAGGTACTGAATCTAAATATCAACTTTGGTATTCAACCGACTTTTCGTTTGTGAGTTATACTGTTCACAGACACCCATACATACAGACACGTACCTTTTTTTTAAAAATAAATACTTTATTTGGATTCAGGGGGCCTCAACAAGTGTATTTCCAGTGAAATCTCGGCATCGAATTTTTGGGTGGAATACAATCCTTCCCCTACTTACTCTACGTAGTAGAAAGAAGTAAAGTAAAATCAAGAATAATAGCCCTCGAACTAAAACGTCATCCATATTGGAAGTGTTTATTTAGGCAGATATTTGCAATTCAACAATCTAGAGATATGTTTCCACTGTTCAAAATCAGCCAATACCGTTATATTAATAATGACTTGAATTCTGAGGATTATTATTATTATTATTATTAACACAAAATATGAAGCCAACATTTGAAGCTACATTATTAAAGGAAGAGCTGGTTTTCCGCGAGGCAGGTCATGCATTTATATAGCAGATTATTATAAAATATAGAAAACTTAGTAGAGAAGCACGTATACTGTTTATTTTGTCTACGATAAAGGTTAGATAAACCAAATAAGCAAACTATATGGAGAATCATGGAATAATGTGGCTTAGTACTTCACTTAAAGGAAACAGAAATAATGAATAATAACTCAGCAACAAAAATGATTATTCAGGTTTTAATAACACTGAAACAATAAGCATATTTTTGTCTTTTAAATATCCGCGTTATACTGCAAATTGTCGAAGTTCTAAATTACAAAATGTGTACAATGGGTGCAAAACTTAAAATTTTATTTACTTATTTTTACACGAAAGTACTTTATCATAAACATGTTTGGAGATGATCAAGTGATTTAAACCAAACCTCGAAGACGACTTACTAAAAGAAATGTATGAACTAAATAATATATAAAGACAATATAAAATGACACACAAAATATGCTATCTAAACTAATTATGTAAAATAAATGCCACCAGGAAGTTAATAAATTTAAATATTTAAAGCGCACAATGCTATCAAATATTACTAGAGCAATAAAAATATTATATTATCGGAAGAATAGGGAGAGCACTATACAATAAAATAGAAATAACATATTAAAATGTTACAAAGTTATGTAAAATTATTAGTGACAAAATTATTACGTAGTAGTGAAGATGGTAATTTACGGATAAAGATAAAATAAAAATGCCAGTAAGCTAAAGTAAAGTTTTTAAGAGCAATAACACCACACTGAAAAATAGAACATGTAGTAAATGAAAAAATACGGAACGAAGATGGACATTTAATTTGAATGATAAAATTCAAGAATACAGAGGTAAGTAAACATTCCGCATATAAAGAATGAACACCGTTGAACTGTCATTAAAATCATTCGTAACATTATAAGAAGTAATATCGGATACTCCAAAAATGATGGAAGGACTAAGAAATGTAAACTTAACTACGAGTAGTATTATGTGATATCATTTTTCTTCTTTCTCTTAAAAGGGAATCAAAGTTTTCGTCTCAGTAATTTAACATTTGTTACATTCGCATTCATAAATCTGGTTCAGTGCATTTAATTGATTATCTTGCAAAATTATCCAGAGCTAAAACATTGTAGCCCTTATAATTTCGAGCAAAAGGTATATAGGTATACGAAAATGTTTTGAGATGATTTAAGTTGAAATTTAACTCAAGAAGTATAGTAATCAGCTTAATACATATCGCAAGAATGATAATTATCTGTGTCCCTTATTGCTCCTTCAGGGCTAATCTGAGCCTCTTGTTTAGAGACCAGAGATAAAAATTAATTTACACCTCAGAATTTTCGTAAAACATATCTGAAAGAAGAAAGGGGAGTGGTAAGCAATTTTATCAAGACACATAAACCTGGCTTTATAGATTCTTCACAGGTTAGCTATGGCATTTGTTTTCTACCAAATTTAATGAGATTTTGGCTGAAATACACGCTTTTGTATGCCTAAACCTCTCCAAAAGTATAAAAAGCCCCGCGCACGCATGTATGTATGTGTTTGTGTGCGCGTGCGCGTGCATCAAGCAGTATAACTCAAAACAAATAGTAAAATACCAAACTTTGTACTCAATTCTACCATTTTTCAAAGATGTAAAACGAGGATTTTTTATTAAATTCCCCCACCCCAAACTGCCTCTTACAGGAAATATTTTCGTTGTTTTTTAATTTTGAGCAAAAAAAATTCCAACATTTTCATTAAAATATTATATAAGGCCTAGACACCAGATTAAAACGTGTATCTTAAATTTTCTGTAGATAGGTTGTGAGGTTCTCTTCATTCTGATAAAATGTTGTAATTTTTATAACTGGAATGTAGACGTAGAAAAAACGCAGAGTTCATTAAGATATGTTATAGACTTTCTTTATGTTTCTGGTATAAACATATGAAGGTTGTTTTCGAACTTTGATTATAAATGAGCAGTTGCGGCTTAGTGCGAAAATGTTTCTGGCCATTGTGTATAACGTAAGCTGTGTTATCACACATTTTTAGATTCACTCTTTCCTACGTTCCTTACTACGTCCACGTCGGAGAACGTTAATTTGAACTGAATTAGATCAACCTGGACTTTTGAATGACGTTTTTCAACTGTTCACATAAACTAAGTTACAAATCGTTACACTTACGGAGTGGAACATTTATACAGGAAAAGTTTGAAAATTTTTGATGTGCTTCAAATGTATAAATTAATTATAGTTCACACAGAAACTCCTTGACAACTTAAGGTTTTTAAAGGGACCGTTTAAGGTGCAGAGATAGAATTAATATCATTATATATAGTAGTTAGGAGATCATTTGTTGATACATTTAGATTTGGTTGACAGCCACCGATATTAAGGATGCTTAAAGGCCTTACAGAAATTATGTTTTGGGCGAACTAAAAGAATTGAAGCTTTATTATAACATGTTTTAAAAAATCAACATTTTTAAATTTGATTGAATTCAGCACAGGCTTAAAGGAAGTTCAAACATTGAGGCAGTATTTTTAACACTTAAATAATTTCAGTCTAATTATATAAGCCATGAAGCAATATGTGTATGTAATAATTTGTAAAATGTATGTAACAGTCATTGCATATGCTTATATTAGTGTATCCATGTGTAATAATGTTATGTGAATATGTTACGTAATTTAATAATGTAGGAGCTGTGAGAATAATAAGTTAAAAGTTGCTAACAATGAGGTATCCTTAAGTCAATAATGAGTAAGAAAGTTTAACTGTACTACTTGTGATTCTTGGATAATGTAATTTTAGTGACAGTTTATAAAATAGCCAATCAACAACCACAAAAAGCTTTAGTTAAATGAAGGTATTCTATTGCAGTAGGATTAGCCAATCAGAAACTGAAATATAGCAAAATTTACAAATCTAGAAGTTAGTCGCCTGCAGACAGCGTTACTAACCAGACGCAGAAAGTGTCCTCAAGAAATATAATATGTATTCGTGGGAGACGAAAAATAAGTTTACGTGTTAAATATTTGACTATCGCTTAAAGCCTACCAAATTCCCCTTGCACTACAAGGAAGCTAGCCATTAGGTAGTTTCTGCAAATGTTTGTCTTGATTAACATGAAGTAGATAGAGAATAAGTGTTTGTAAAAATAGTTTGTACAAGAGTATAGAAAACTATGTGAGTGCAACACAGATGCTTAAAAGCGATCTCGATGCTGATCATAAAATTTCATACTTTTTCCATAACCGCGAGAAGTAGCTAAATAGCAACAGTACATAAGAAAATCACAAAGTATGGAAAATTCAAGCCAATAACAATGGATGTTTCAGAGGTGGCTAATGCCACTAAACGTTATTTGAAATAAATTGTATGTTTTAAAGATATTTAATTTTTTGTGTGATACTTTCTTGTCTATCTCTTATGGTTTATCTGTTATGCAGGATTATACAAAATTCCTTCTGAATGAAGGAATATGCATCTTATTTCTCAAGAAAATATCTTAAATTCGTTAAAGTCATTGCTTGTAAAATCTAAAATTCCGAAAATTGTTTTCGGTAAAGGGCATTTTGGGGTAGGGGATTTTAATGAATACCTTCGTGTCGCATCTTTAGAAGAAGAAACTTAAATACGAAGTTTGGGTTTTATCAGACATTTCGTTTTTGGGTTGTTCTGTTCACGGATACACTCATAAATACACAGGCCTTTTTTTAAAATGTTTATTTTGGATTCAGGGAGCTTAAAACGTATTTCCGTGAAATTGATATCGAATTTTTGGATGCAATTTAATGTCTTCTCTACCTACTAGGAACTGGTAGACAAAAATATAAAATTCGGTCACAGCTACGTAGACATTCTCAGATTATGGACGAGTAACACTCGAAATCAACAGACAGTTACTGTCTTGCAATGACAACATAGCTATAATCCTAAAATATGTGCAGAACTTGCATAATGAATGCTGGCAGCATCTAGTATCAAAATACTTCGGATGACATTGTTTATTTACCCAAAACTTGTTTGTTTTTGGAGAAGTTCTGCACATAGTGTTAAATTATGAATCCTAAAGCTTTTTACAATTTATTTTCATCAAAATCAGTGTCAAATTTGGTCCAGTTACACTTCCTGCATTCCTTAACTAACTTTTGAAGTTTTGTTTGATTTCTACTGTTCACCTCTGTTCCTGAAGCAAGTAGATCTTACCATTGCAGCAACGCCTCAGATTCCCATGAAGTATTCCTCTTGTTCCTGCAACATCCTGACACTCTCCACGTTCACCACACAACTAAACTACAGCAGCACGGCCACTGGCCAGTACAATGATACCACCAGCTTAACCTAATTCTTGTCAGTGCTTCTCGGCCAATTTGCTATTACCGTCAGCGTCATGGAGTTGGCAATGTGTGGGCGGACGATCTCTCACGCTGGGTCGTAACCTCTGCGTGTAAACAATCGATTCTGGGACAAAGAGGTCAGAGTCTCCAGGGAAACCGAAGCTGTTAATGAGATATAGGTTACTTGGGCAATCGCATACAAATCAGGGATCGAATTCTTGCATAGTGTACCAACTTAATCCTATTAAGGGAACGTTAATCAGCTAGGTTGGAAACTCGCTTCTGCTCTCTTGAAGTTGAGACATTAGACATTAAGTATAGAGTACCCAAGGAACATACCTTTTTACTTTCTCTGTTACATACACTAACTAGGGGAAGTATTGTATTCCACCCAAAAATTCGATATCGAGATCTCACCGGAAATACATGTTTTGAGGTCCCCTAAATAAAAAAGCACTTTGAGAGAAAGGTTCGTGTGTGTCTGTCTCTGTGAACTCAAAAATGAAAAGTGGAATAAATACCAACACATTCCCAGAAAATTCGAGATATACATTTCATTTCTCATGACATTACCTTAAACATATGATATTTTCATCAAAATCGTTAGAGCCATTTTTGAGAAAATTAAAATTTTCGAAAAATCTTCCATGTAAAGGGTAGTCTGGGGTGGGGGGATTTTCTTGAAAACCTTCGTGTCGCATCTTTGGAAGATACTGAACCTAAATACCAAGTTTGGTGCTTATCCGACTGTTCGTTTTTGAGTTATGCTGTTCACAGACACACACACACAGACACACACACACACACAGACACACACACGGACATGTTTCCAAAAATGCTTTTTTTGGATTCAGGAGGTCTCAAAACATGTATTTCCGGCGAAATCTCGGTATCGAATTTTTGGGTGGAATGCAATACTTCCCCTACTTACTGTACGTAGTAGAGAAAGTAAAAATTGTACATCGCGTTAAAATACACAATTTATGTCATATACATTTTTTTTGTTGAGTGAACCATTTTCAAGATATGGCTTGTTATTCCGTTAAATTTTCCAATACTTATACTTTTTCTCAAATTCCTTATTCATTGTTTTTTATCCTGGTAATGCAAAGAAAATGGAATACTCCACATAGCAACCAGCTCTTAAAATATTTGACTATCACTTAAAGCCTACCAATTCCCCTTGCATCTACAAGAAAATATTAATAAGATTAACATCTCGATATCTCGATTAACATGAAGCATATGGAGAAAAGCGTTTGTAAATAGTTTGTACAAGAGTAGAGAAAGTCATGTGAGCGTAACACATCAGGTTTTTTTTCTATCTGCTTCATGTTAATCTAAATGAACATTTGCACAAATGCTTTCATTATGCAGTTGACATAAAGGTCGCTGAAGTGATAATCTTAATCTTTAAAAAGCGTATCGCTATATGTAGGCTTTGAAATTATACTTTGCGCATTACTTCGCGAAAGGTGACAAATAATGGAAGCTTATCACTTCAAAATTGTAAGATAATATACTGCAAAATTCAAACCAATGAAGCAAATATTTCAGAAATGTATGCCACAAAAAATTTACAAACCGTGTGTTTTAACGGGACCTACAATTGTTATGCAGTACGCTTTTGTCTATTTCTGATGGTTTACCTAACAAAATTAAAGGAAAGGAGTTACTTTAAACGAAAGGTTTAGAACCATTATAGTCTATACAAAAATTATACAGAGAAAATGTGTGGGTTTGTATTGATTCTTTCATCATTAAAAAGCACTCTTCACAGATATAGGTTCTAAAACTCACCTAATTTCAATCCTTAAATTACTAAAGGAGCATGTAGGCAGAAAGTGATGAAGAAATCAAGTTTCTTATTATTTTTAATGTACGATTTTAAATATTAAACTTTATGTTCCCAAAGTTTTGTAACTGAATTCAAATAATTTGTGATCCTAAAAATTTAAAACACAGGACCTTCCATGAAATACTTACCTTCTTTGTTTGTTAATTTGAGTTTATATTGTAATTCATTCCAGTAAAACCCAAATCCTATTAAAAACGAAAGTGGTTTGTTGCAAGTAACCCCAACATGAAATATTACTTTAAAAATCTGATGCGTTACGCTCACATAACTTTCACTATCCCCATTGTTTATTAGTGGGTGGGTGTATAAAGTATAGTACCGAACGTTTATTTTTCTATCCACTTCATTTTAGTCGAGATAAAACTTTCCGGAAATAACTACATTACACATTTCGTTATAAATATAAAGGGAATAACGACAGTCAAATGTTTTTTTTGAACTGAACACTATCCTGGTCATAAAATTCCATATTCCTTACGTGCAATCGCGAGAAACAACTCAATATCGAAAGGACTTGAAAAGAATGACAAAGTGTTGAACAATCCGAACCATTACTAATGGCTATCTCTGAAATGGCTGATGCCACAAAAAAGTTACTTGAAATAAATTCTCATTCTAGACGTTCTCGGCTTCGAGCCAGGTGAGGTGATCTTGATACATCCACGTTTCTCTCCCATCATCAGGATGCTGAATGACTTGATCGGGTGAAATAGCCTGTTTGTATTGTCCGCCGCAATGGCTAGTACGGACCTTGCAAAATTCCGTGCAAGGTTTGCATTTCTTGTGTAGTATGTTTTCGTCTATCGCTTAACGTTTGCAAGTTATACAAGATTATACAAAATTTCTCCGAATGGAGTGGACTTCACAGACCATTCCCATAAAATTCACAATAGATATTTTATTTGTCATGTAAATATCTTTAATGTATGGTATTTAAATCAAAATCGTTTGAGCCATGTTTTAGAAAATCAAATATTTAGAAAACTCTTCCATGTAAAGGATAGTTTAGGTGAGGGGATTTTCTTGATTTTTTTCTGTCGCATCATTTGAAGGTACTGCACTCAATTACGAAGTTTGATATTCATCGGACTTTTCGTTTTTGAGTAGTTCCTTTTTTGTTTATTCAGGAGCCTCAAAACACATTTCCGATGAAATTTCGGTATAGAAGTTTTGTGTGGAATGTAATACCTTCTCTACCTACTATGTACGTGGCAGACAAAGTACAAAATTAGTATAGTAAGATGTTCCGAAAATTTACAAAACAGTATCACACTGTGTGCTTCTACCTGCCCCGTCATCATGCAGGCATGCCATATCACCGATTATTTAACCTGGGCCCACCCCATCTTAATCTTAAATATTTTGAAAATAATGAATTTAAAGGATAAATCCTGATGACAAGTTTCATTATATTATCTTAAAAACTTTGGAGGTTATAACTAATTGTGTATAACCATTCATTTTTGTCTACATTCCCCTTAGAAACCAAAAAGTATTTATATGGCCTGGCAACTAATATTCTGGTATCACTAAAGAGCATAATAGTGAAGAAGGCTTTGACTTGACGTTTTGCTAAGAATGTCTTGAAGTAGAAAAAATTTGTTTCCTTGCCGAACATACGTATAGAAATATATTCTGATATGTTATACTCACATGAATTTCTCTACCAGCAGTTCTTAGTAAAGCTTATTCTTCTATCTACTTTTTCCAACATAAACGTATCAAGAAATGATTTTATTACACATTTTGTATAGTAGAGTAAAATAGTACACCTTAAAAAAGCAAGTCGCTATGTAACGTCTTTTAAATTCCACCCTTTTCATGACCACGAGAAAAAGAACAGCGAATTAACAGTTGAAAAAACTACACAGTAGTTGAAATTTTAACATCAGTAACAAGATTATCTCATAAACTGTTAATGCCATAAAAATGTGTTTGACATAAATTGTGTGTTTTAACGAGATCTCCAATTTTGTGCAGTAGCTTTCTGTCCTATCTCTTATGATTCACCAGTTATACGCAATTATACAAAATTCATTCAGATTGAAGAGGCTCTATTATTTTATTATTAATAATAATTCTCCAATACTATTTGAGCCCTAGTGCTCCAAATGTCATGTTAGGATTATGTATAAATATACAAAATCAAAATAATATAACAAATTAACTAATTATAAATAAATGGATGAATAAATGCCAGAAATGAAGGATATAAAAGCAGAGGTGCAACATAATTTAGTGAATAATTTTGTCAATGGCTGAGAATAGCTGATTTTACATCGATTAAGATATCCTAGTAGAATGTATCTTTTCATATGTTGCTGTTGCATTGGAACAGCAGTAGAATACTTTCTTTTGACATTTCACATTTGCAAACAAAACCATCTGGTGACTCTAGATGAAAACGTTGCTGGTAACTTTTAAATTTTCCATGTTTATTAATAAATTTGTGTAAGAATATAATGTGGTGGAAACATTTGCAAGAAATGTGATTTCTTGTCAGTTTGTGCATTTAGGCTGCCTAACCAGAGGTTTCAACATTTCTACCATTTCTCTCTTTATAAAAACATGTTAAATACAATAACTAAATTTCAGGTTGGATTTGGCAGAACGTTTTGCAATCTGATCGGCTCTCTCGTTTCCAACAATCCCAGCATGCCCTTGACCCACGATAGGCAAACATATATGGTATTCTGAGGAGGCCTTCACAGTCTGTTCACAAAAATTCAATATATACATTTTATTTGTCACGTAAAGGTCCTAACAGATGTTTTTTAGTCAAAATCGTTAGGACCATTTTTGAGAAAATAAAAACTACGGTAAAGTTTTCCAAGTAAAGGGCATTATAGGGTGGGGGATGTTCTTGAAAATGTTCGTATAGCAAAAATTTTTTTAAATTGTGTGCGCACCCGCGCACGCACATACACACGGCCTTTTTCTAAAAATGCGTGTTTTGGATTCAGGGAGCCTCAAAATATGCTTTTCATTGAAATCTCGATATTTGATTTTTGGGTGAAACACTTCACCTATAGGTAAGTAGCTGACAAACTTCTAAACAGTAACTTATGGCAGAAGAAAGAACATGAAAGTAAGAATCTAGTTTGTGGCATTCACATGACTTTCTGTACTCAGTTTTTTGCTAACCATTTTTCTGTCTATTATTCTTTGCTTATTATTCTATCTAATTCTTGACAGTCCAGATAAATCTTCAAATCAGACTTGCACATTTCGTTGTAGGCACAAGAAAGACACAGTAAGTAAAGCGTTAGGTTTTTAAAGAGCACGATGATCAGTTGAGAAAGGTATAAGTACTAAAATGCCAACCAGTAACAAAGAATATCTGGGAAACAGTTAACTCTTCATAAAAATTATTTACCTTAATTTGTGAGTTCTACATTGTTTGTGTAGTAACATTTTACTATCCTTTACGGTTTACCAATTATTCGAAAGTCATTCAAAATGAGCTGACTTCAAAGGCAGAAAGTTCAAGATATACATTTTATTTGTCATGCACCGAGCGGAATGGCTCAGGCGGTAACGTCTGTGACCCGCATTCGAAGTCGTAGGTTCGATTCTCGCAGTTGACCTTCCTGACCCATGGGTTTTTTCGGAGGTTTCCTTGGGTCGCTAGGCGAATGCTGGGAAGGATCATTACATCCCCCAAATTTCCTGTCTCTCCATTTCACCTCCATTCTTATTTCACTTCACCTTTCATCTGCTTGGTCTCTTTCACGGTATCAAGTGTCGGCGGGAGGTCTCGGCGTGTGCATGGCAGGGGAAAAGGATGCTCTGAGTAAACATTCGTCCCCGTAATGGAGGCAGTCTCCGTGTGTCGGGCCCCGCAAGGCATGTGTAAGCCCACATGGGAGAGGGAAGCTGGCTCCACCAGCTGCCATCCGGGGAATTTAAATCTGTAAA
Organism: Deroplatys truncata; assembly: GCA_030765065.1. NCBI lineage: Eukaryota > Metazoa > Arthropoda > Insecta > Mantodea > Mantidae > Deroplatys > Deroplatys truncata. Next base: position 131,089,247 of record CM060986.1, read on the forward strand.
CGGTAGGGACCCTGCCCTCTGCCTGCCGTGTATTCTGGCCGGCCTCTGTCTCCTCTCACCTCGTCCCTCCCTCCCAGGTGTGCCCTGTCAGGGGCCTACTGTCCATTCCAAACCAGAGTGCCTCTCTGTAAATAAACTCTTTGTATTATCCGCGCGAAAGTAGTTCGCAATCCCCGCCCCTAACGGCTGCTTGTTCCCCTCTCACGTGCTTGTTGAGCATTGTTTCAACCTATAAAAAGGCGCCCTGCGAGAGATTCATAGTTCAAAATGCAACCTGAGGTAACAATCGATTTTATAAGTATGCGGCAATGAACGTTTTACTTACGTTAATCATAATCCTCGGGCAAAGATCGAAATCAGAACTACTCTCTAAAATAATGACAAGCTTATCCACAATTCCACAGCACTGTCGCACAGAAAACAAGTTCCACATTTTATCCTATTCTATGCTCTATTATGTCTGTTTATATTCCCTATTCTCTTTGGTTACACTTCTCACTGAAACGCCTGTAAAATCGGATATTAGTTTCGTAATGTGCCCTAATGCAAGTGTCGGCTATTTTTCTAATTGTGAGTTGGATATATTAAGTATTGTTTGTTTTTCGCCACATTTTAACTGTTTGCTAATTTTGTGTTAGAACAGTTTATTCGCACCACCCGCACCTTCCTCTGCCATGAAAACTCAAATACCAACTGACTAAATCACAAGATTTGACCTGAGCTGAGCAAAAGTGTGCTAGTGTATTATAAATGACTGTTCGCTTGTCATATTTCCTGTGTTACGCAAAATGTTTTTTGGGTACTCAGATAGCATCTCTGGGAATTCATTGCTGCATTTCTTGTATATGTAAGATAGTGTCAGTGATGCATACGGTGGGTATTAACAAGCAAGATACCCTCGGCGTTAGCGCAACAGCAGACAAAAATCATATTTTGTAATCTCTTAACAGTTGGTATATATCGATTACCTTTAGCAATGAGTTCTTATGATAACTGATATAAAATGTGCAGATCTATACCTTTCCCTAATATTTCATGATACAATACATGTATTACGGAACTATTTACATTGGCGTAAGAATGTGTTCTTGGGTTCGTGACAAGCAGAAGCACGTGCTTTTGTTTACATCAGAGGGAACTCTGGTTTGGAATGGACAGTAGATACAAAGATTTGCATAGGTCTAGGTGCTCCGCCCCTAGTTCTAACCTATTCTATCCTTATTTGTCTTGCAAATATCTCAAACATATGTTATTGTAATCAAAATCTTTACAGAAATTTTTGAGAAAATCAAAAATGCACAAAATTGTTCCGTGTAAAGGTTAGTTTGATGTTGGGAGGTTTTATTGAAAATGTTCTAGAATATCTTCCTGTCACATCCTTGGAAGAAGAGCTAAAACACTAAGTTTAGTGTTTAACCGTCTTTTCGGTTTTGAGTTCTGCTATTCACACACTCACATATTCAAAACACACATTTCCGGTAAATTCTCAGTATGAATTTTTGGATGGAATGCAATACTTTCTTTACTTATTATAAGTAAGTAATAGAGACAGTAAAAAGCAAACTATAAACCTGGACAATGTGTTAATAAGTGTAAAGGCTGGAAAAACGAGGAACATTACTGATGAAAAGCAACGCAGCAAGAGACAAAATACCAGTAAAGAGAAAGAAACTTAAATATCATATATACAGGAAATTCAGAAGGCATTATGAAGAAAAATAACTGGCATCTTCAAATGAAAAACATCCTTACCGTGTATTTTTGACTTATGTCTCCCCTAAATGAAACTGAGGAATACAGTAATTAGCCCCATTATTTTCCATCGTGCAGCTCCGAGTAAGCAGCGTATAAATCACCAGCAAACTCATGTCGACTCTCGTAAGGGAATGCATTTCTCAACGCAGCGTATTTTCCATTAGATTGCTCCTCACGTTGAAGACATAATCTGCCCACCCAGAAGTAACGGTGGAGTACCGTTTATGAGTTGACTGAGGAACATCGCCTCGAAATTCGATGGCTGGTGCAGTAGGGTGGGAATATTTTCCTCTGCTACTTTCCACCTCATGAGGTCTTCTGGGACCAATTGAGGATCTCATTGAGTGAAAATTAGTGTCGCCGAGCTAGAACAGCGCAAAAGCGGCGGAAGGATGCAGCATACTGATACACACAAGTCTGTCTGTGACGTTCTTGGAGGATGAGGATGCAGCCATCGTACAGTGAAGTTTCGTGCCAGGAGTTTACACCTTGCTAATACTACATTTACACAGCATTGTACTTAAAAAAAAAGCTAAAAAGTATCTGCGGTATCTCTGAAAATTACACTACTCTGCATTTTCAAGCTTTTTAGCAGATGATTTCTTAAAAGTAGGTGTTCTTGAATAAAGTTTTTATGCTGATTCCAGAAATAACTTCCGTTTTTTCTATCACGTCAGGTTTTTACACAAAATAAGTAATGTTTTGACAATTTGACTAATGAGCGTAGAAAAGTATTCAAATACCATTTCACACAAGGTGAGTTTTTATTCAAGAAACATTTTAAGAATACTCTCAAGAACTCCCCTAATTTATTTTATGACTAAATTTTAACAAAACAAGAAGCCAAAGTGATTCATTTAGTTTTTTTCAAACTTTCTCTTCTTTGACTACCTTGCAGATCCTTGAAGATGACTGTCCCTCCTCAACATTCATCATAGTTTCATTCCATCTCCCCTGGTACCGCCTCTCCATTTCCTTAATATCTTGATGAAAACGTTCACCCGGCTCTACTCTATAATGTCCCAGATTTTCGGGAAAGTAGTCGATATGTGAATGCAGAAAATGCACCTTTACACTCATGTAACAACCCAGTTTCTTGAAATTTTCCAACATTGTTTCGTCAATGGCATTGTAATTAGGATCTTTGTTCTTGCCTAAGAAGTTTTCAGTAACTGATCGGAAGGCGGCCCATGTTTCTATTTCTCTCTCATTCATTGTCTTCTCAAAATCTTCATCCTTCATCAATTTCTTTATTTGAGGTCCAACAAAAATTCTAACCTTTAATTTGTGTTGTGTAATGAAGGGAAATTTCATGGAAAGGTACTTGAAGCAGGGTCCATCCTGTGGTAGAGCCCTTACAAATTGCTTCATCAAGCCCAATTTTATGTGTAGTGGCGGAAGCAACATCTTTATATCTCTATATTTTTGAAGTGAAACTGTGAAAAAACTGTACGTGATAGAAAAAACCAAAAGCAGTTCTGAAATCAGCATAAAAAAGTGAGTCAGGATCACTTATTAGTTTTCAGTCATCCAATATCATGCAGACTAGTGTTATAGTTCATGTGATGGTAGTGCACCCCGGAATTATGCAACTTTCATTGCACCTGGACTGACCACCAGCTTATTATTAGAAATGCTACGTATACCTGGGCGGCGTCGTGGTCGAGTGGTTAGACCGCTCGCTTCTCACCGAGGCGGCCCGGGTTCAATCCCAGGGACCAGGGACCCACATGTGGGATTTGTGGTGGACAAAGCGGCGTCTGGGCGGGTTTTCTCCGGGTTCTCCGGTTTCCCCCACCATTCATTCCACCAACTGCTCCATCATCACCTTTCCTTTCATTCATTTCATCTACCTCCTTCCTCCCATATCAGGCTGATCACCCAAGCTGGATATTCTGTCTGATCCATGAGTGTCTGCTCCTCGGCGGGCCTCTGACACCAGGCACCGGCCTGTAAGTCCTGGGGGTGTAAGTCCTACATAAGAGGAGGTTAAACAGAGAAAGAAGAAAAACTACGTATACCTGTTGGCATCCATAAGAGTCAACTGAAAAATGCAAAGCCGCAGCTGGGATTTTAACAGGTTCTCCCGCTCTCCGTGCGGTTGCTCTAACCATTGAGCTCCTGTGAAAACATGCTGGTGAGACACTGAATTCCCCAATAGTCCACCAAGGCATCTCACTAGAGATGACAATCTCAATGACCTTCTGCCATCGCAAGTACTTTAATAATATATAATTAATTGAAATTAATTATACCGTTTAGAGCACCTAGCCTGGAAATGGCAAGTTTTTAATATAGAGGCAACTGAAAGAACATATTTCCCTTACATTTGATAGAAACTACAAAAATCTTTTAAATATGTATTGCACCCAGAATTTTGATATCGAGATTTTGCCGAAAATACATCTTTTAAGATACCCCAAATAAAAAATACATTTTTATAAAAAGTACCATGCGTCTGTCTGTGACCAAAGTAACTCAAAAAATCGCATAAACAATAAACCTGATATTGAGGTTCAGTATATTGCAAGAATGCGACAGGAAGATTTTCAAGAGAATATCCGCACCTCAAAATATCGTTACATGGAAAATTCTTGGTAATTCTTTATTTTCTCTAGCAATTATTCGTATTAAAATGTCACATATTTAAGATATTCACATTAATAATAAAATGTAAATCTTGTAATTTCAGCTAGAAGCCTGTGATGTCCTCTTCATTCGGGAGGAATTTTATATAAGTTTGTACAATTTGTAAACCATAAGAGATAGACAGAAACTTACTACCTAAAACATTTAGATAATTTTAAATCGCATAGTTATTTCAAGCTGCTATTTGTGGTATCATTCACTTCCAAGATGTTCGTTGATATTGGTTTGAATTTTCCAATGCTTTGTCATTTTAATTGCTATTTCCATGCAGTTCTTTCTCGTAATGTAATGAAAACTACAGGTAATTTCAATACCACATATAGCGACCAGCTTTTTAAAGATCTGACTTTGCTTCAGCCTCGTGTATCTACCTTGTACTTACATTAAATGTACAATGAAGCAATTTCTGTAAAGGTTACTTCGATTAAGATAAATAGATAGAAGAAGAAGAACTTTTTTCAGTTCCCCTTTCCATTATTTTATTACATTTGCTTTTCTGGTTGAATATCTCATTACAATATCTGAAAACCACAATTCCTTAACGTCTGTCAGAAACTTCTATAGAAGAAGTCTGAATTCATAGGCTTCAGTCATTTTTACTTTCTGTATTACGTATAGTAAGTAGGGGAAGTAGGTATTGCATTCCACCCAAAGATTCGATATCGAAATTTCACCCGTAATACATGTTTTGAGGCCCCCTGAATAAAAAAGTGTTTTTAGAAAAACATCCGTGTGTGTCTTTGTGCGACTATGAACAGCATAACTCAAAAACGAAAATTTGGATAAATACCAAACTTTGTATTTAGATTTAGTATCATCCAAATTTGCGACACAAAGATTTTCAAGAGAATCCCTCCACCACAGACTACCCTTTACACAAACATTTTTGGAAAATTTTTCTTTTCTGAAAAATGGCTCTAATGATTTTGATTAAAATATCATATGTTTAATATATTTTCATGGCAAATGAAATGTAATCTTGAATTTTCTGTGAATGCCCCCCAAAATCGTCTTCATTCTGAATGAATTTTGCATAACTTGTAAACCGTAAGAGACAGACAAAATGTTACTACACAAATGGTGTAGATCTCGTTAAAACATACAATTTATGTCATATACATTTTTTGTGGAGTGAACCATTTCCGACATATACCTTGTTATTTGTTTAAATTTTCCAATACTTCTACTTTCTCTTAAATGGGATTTCGTTATTCTTTTTGCTATGTCCTGGGCATACAAAGAGAATGAAATGCTCCACATAGCAACCAGCTCTTAAATAATATGACTGTCGCTTAAAACCTGCCATATTCCCCTTGTATCTACAAGAAAATTAGCCTTAAGAGAGTTTCTGCAAACGCTTATCGCGATTAAAATGAAGTAGATGGAGAATAAGCGTTCGTAAAAATAGTTTGTACCAGTCATGTGAGTGTAATATCAGGTTTGTTATTTCCTCCATTGTTCATTGGTTTCTGGAAGTTGTTTCTTCCGCTGTAAAGCACGTTCAGCTTCTCTACTTAGAGACTTGACTAATTTAGAGCTTCTCTAATTAGAGTTTAGGATGATTGTATTCTCATACAACGAGTGTCGTCTTCTCTAAAATCTAATTAGAGTCGGCGAGATATTTTCTCCCAACAAACATGTACACTATGACCTTTATTGATAAATCTAATTATAATCTCTACATCAACCCTGTGAAAGGAGTATGAGAATATTCATGTTTATAAAGAACATGGCAGCTTCTCAGAGTTGTTACTACTTTTACCTTACCTCGTCTATTTAGTTATGCACTAACAGTGTTTTACAAACAGGGTGTCCTGACAACCGGGATGTCGTGCTACAGCATCAAGGATGTTGCGAGTCTCTGCTATAAGTTTAGGATTTAAAACACAAAAAGAATTTATGATAATATAAGACTATATATGCTTTTCACTGAGCGTATTAATTATGTGAATGAGAAGTTGATTTCTATAATTCTGTGTGTATAACATTCAAGACCGTTCAAGTGATAAATGGCATGAAACGCTTCGAAAGGATGATGTGTCCTGATATATGACGATAAAGGAACATAGTATAATATCCTCCTACATTCAGAAATCCGTTAATTAACCGAGAGTGAATATTTACTATGGAAACCCTTGGCATTACTGCTTCAAATCCCAACGACACCCCCCCACATAACCCAGCGACGTTTGCTCCCAAGTTCTGCAAGTCTTTGTAGCATTCATCATTTGTATATTCTTTGACAAGTTCTACCGCGCTGCTAGCGCCCGTAACGTAAGCAACCCAAGATTCACAGTGACACAGGTTGTAAGATCTTTGAACTTTCGAGACGAGAATATTCTAGTATAGCATGGGGTACATACAAACAATTTTGAAACCCTTTAACAGTACAGAGTGGACAATTTAAGTTGAGACTGTACAATATCTCCAAGCGTTGTAGAAAGAAATGTCCTGAATAAACATTTCTTAATGTTATGGGGGGAAGTAAATGTCATTAGTCGTGTTTTATTTGGAAGACGTTATGATGGTCATTTTAGGGCCAATTCAGTTTTTTAAATGGGAATCTACCTACTCGTATTTTATGTTATTTTCTCACTCCTCATAAAAAATTTAACAACATTTGTATAAAGCACTTTGCAATTGTTCTTACACCAAATAACAATGAAAATTCTAAATGGCTGTGTACGAAGAGCACAAAGAATGGTTGGATCATCCATGGATGGTCATTTGAGGGCCAGGTTACGTTTTTTACATTTTTTATTTTGTTTTCTTATTCCTCATCACAAAAAAATTATACACAATTTTCTAATAAGAAGATAACAAACAAAATGTAGGTTCCCATTTAAAAAATTAAATTGACCATAAAATGACCATCATAACGTCCTCCAAACGAAACACGACTAATGGCATTTACTTCCCTCCATAATATCAAGCAGCGTTTATTCAAGACATTTCTTTCTGCAACGCTTAGTTTTGGAGACACTGTACAGTCTCAACTTAAATGGTCCACCCTGTAGTATTTCTTTCGGCAGTATAAGCTATTTGGAAGAATACTTGATTGATATATTAGATGCGTAAAGCAAGTACCAAAATCTGCAAGATGGGTATTTGTCTTAATAATCTGATGTCTTACAATCATATGACATTCTCTACCCTCTATCGTTTATTGGTAGGTATCCAAATTATTCTTGCGAAAGCTTATTTTTCTTTATATTTCATTTTAATCAAGATAAACCCTTGCAGAAATAGCTAATTACAAGTTCTGTTACATATACAGAGGGAACTGCGTTAGTCAAATCCTTAAGAACAGGACGTTGTATGCTAAAATTCCATACACTTTCGCAATAATTGCATAAAACAACTGAATTTTGACAGGACATTGACATAATGAACAATGTATTGAACAAAGAGAACCATTAATAAGGTATATCTGAGAAATTATTTATGTCATAAAAAAGTTATTTGAAATAAACTGTTTTAAAGAGATCTACATTTTTTGTGAAGTACGTTTTCGTCTATCGCTCAATCTTTACCGGTTATACTAGATTATATAAAATTCCTTCCGAATAAACAGGACTTCACAGCCTACTCCCAGCAAATTCAAGATATATGTTTTATTTTCATGTAAATATCTTTAATATATGGTATTTTTATCAATATATTTAGAGACATTTCTGAGAAAATCAAATTTTTCGAAAAATCTTCCATGTAAGGGGTAGTTTGGGATGGAGGGATTTTCTTGAAAATCTTCGTGTCACATCTTTGGAAGATACTGACTTAAATACAGAGTTTGATATCTATCCAACTTTTCGGTTTTGAATTGTGCTGTTTGCAGACACACCCACAAACACACACACACACACAATCCACGGACATTTTTCTAAAAATTCCCTTTTTTTATTTAGGGGACCTCAGAGAATGTATTTCTAATGAAATATCGATATTGAATTTTTGGATGGCATGAATACCTTCTCTATCTTCTGTGTACATACGTGGTAGAGAAAGTAAAAATACATGGCCTTATTTACAATCAGTTAAGCGCTCCAAAATACTACCCTATGTTATGGTATGTATGGTAAGTATCTGGATATTTGTCACAAAGGACCAAAATAGTTTTCGACAATATAACAAGACTTTAATTTTACTGAATTTGACACAAGTTGTGAAGAAGATGACATTGTAGTATATGCACTATAGATATAGACGCTATAGCTGATGCTATGTAGGTATACTCCTTTGAGGTTGAATTACCATTCCCAGGAATAATCATTCTATAACAATAAGTACTTCATATCGTTAATAATATGTTTTCGTTACTTTCTTTGTACCATATTTTATCCCTGCTTCAGGTCAGCAGAACCCTAAGTCTATGCTATTGACACTGATTTACAATAGCTAATCTGTTGAATAAAGTGATAACTGCAAAGTGGTTCTTACTGTAATGTAATTTACTCTTCTCCTCTTACTATTTAGGTCTTCATGCGGGGTTTTTGGAAGATAAATGAAAGAGTTTCTTTTTTATACAGTTCCCTTATTTACCCAGTTTACCATTATTGCGTTTTACTGTTTTTCATTACCGCTTATTATCGCAATTGCGCGCACACACACACACACAAACACCCATGCCCATGGTGGGAATCGAACACGCGACCCTCAGTTTGGCGGAGTGCCGAAGCTACACACTCCAGCGACCACGGCTACGAGGGGCGGCAAATTAATGGGTGTTTCAAGAGTTCATTAAACTACATAAGAAGGAAAGTATGGGTAGTTGACATCATTCACTAAGTTCCTGCAGACGTTTCTCAAGATTGTGGAGAGACAATGTCATGAAGTTCTCAAGTTCTCTTGTTAGTCGTGTGTAAAAACTCAAGAATGTTACGCCGAAATTATTTGTGCAAGAAAAGTAAAGCGAATTTGCTGATGCATTAACAGACAAACTCTGATGCATAGAGTTAGCTTTCCTTTCTCATACATTTAAGGTATTCGACAAAACAAATGTTATTATACAAGTTAAGGGTGCAATCTCCTACGGTTACATGTATATATATACATATATACTCGAGGGCAGTGCCAGAAGTACCCGTCCTGACGTATATATAGCGTTTGTTGTTTCAAACAAATGACTGTGGTAGAAAGTACCATCCTTATAAAGCTTAAGTTTGAAGCTTGACGACGCTACGTTGTTTAGTAATTGTTTGGCAGCAATTAATAGTGAATCCTTCAGTGAATTTGTAAATATGGATAAAACTGGTCATCGTTGTGTGATATAATACTTTCATTTGAAAGGTCTTAGTCCAACTAATATTAAAGCTGAGCTAGATTCTACTCTGGGGGAGTCTGCTCCTTCATTTACAACAGTAAAATATTGGGTGGCAGGGTTTAAGCAAGGCCGTACGAGTTGCCAAGACGAACACCGCAGTGGTCGACCAAATGAGGTGACCACGCCAGAATTTGTGAAGAAAATCCACAAAATGGTATTGCATGACCGTCGATTGAAAGTGCGCGAGCTAGCAGACATCGTAGGCATTTCAAAAAGTGCTGTACATCGCACACGAACTGAAAATTTACACATGAGATAGCTTGCGCAAGATGGATGCCCGTTTACTCACACTGTAACAAAAGCAGCGTCGTGAAGATGTTTCAGTCAGTGTTTGGCAATGTTTCGCTGCAATAAAGCCGAGTTTTCGATTCATAACCATGGATGAAACTTGGGTCCATCACTTCATACCTGAGACGAAGGAACAGTCAAAACAGTGGATCGAAAGAGGAGAATCGGCTCGAAAGAAGGCGAAGGCAGTTCCATCTGAGGCAAGGATATGGCGTCAGTTTTTTGGGATGCACGTGAGATAATTTTCTTTGATTATCTTCAAAAATGAAAAACAACCAACGTCGAGTATTATGTAAAGTTATTGCAGCGTTTGAATGATGAAATCAAGCAAAAATGGCCGCATTTAGCCAAAAAAGCTTCTGTTTCATCAAGACCAGTTTACACATCCCTTATCGTCATGGCCAAAATCAATTAGTTAAAGTTCTAATTGCTGCCACCTACACTGTATTCGCCATACTTAGACCCTTCTGATTATTTTCTGCTTCCAAAGTTGAAAAAATGGCTTAGTGGTAAAAGATTTGCCAACAATGAAGAGCTGGAGTTTGCTTTTGATGGCTATTTTGCAGAACTCGACGGTTCTCACTATAAACAGGGTATCGAAGCTATTGAATGTCGCTGGGAAAAGTGTATTGAGCTGAAAGGAGACTATATAGAGAAATAAGGATGTTTTTCCCAAAACTTTTTGTTTTCTTTGTTAGGTCGGGTACTTCTGGGACAGCCCTCGTTATTATATTATTAATAATCAATAAATATAATAATTGTTATCCCACATCAAAATAATCATTAATATGATTAATTAAAGCATGTAAAATAATATTAATATTCAAGATAATTGTAATGTAATGAGATTACAGCTTTTCATATATGCGTAAGAGTTAGTTGAAGCTGTTGGAAACTTACAGATTGCAGAAAAGCAACAGTTGTTCAATATTAGGGTGCAGCTGAACCAAGTTGTAGGGGGAAGACACAATAGGACAACGTTAAGTCGTTGTATATAAGAGAAAGTCAGTAGTGGTAAGAAGATTGCACGAAGTAGCTAAAAGATGCATTGCAACGAAAAGATTTTAAAGTAAGGTCAAATGTACTTTGGCACCGAATGATAGCGTTCTAACTAAATCTAGAAGTTTCCAAGCAGAAGTCAGCCAATTAAAGTCAAAGAGAAAATGTTTAAGTTAAGGAAACTCAGTGATAGCGTCTCCAAGCTTAAATAAATCGGTGTAAAGTACTGTGATGTAAGTATTACACGTGTTAACGATCCGCAGTCGGGATATTAATGTAGCGTGTATATTAAAAGTGTTATTGTTATAAAGTTTTAAGTTATTAGAGTGTACAGATGTACTATTTAGATACTTTTGGTGAATATATAAATTATTACATAAAACTTAGAAAACTTATGAGTCGAATGCAAAGCTATATAACACACTACTATTCTACAGCTTCAGCGAACCCTATTATTCATAAAACTACAGTGTAATGTGTCTCAAGAGCATATACAACGTGTGCAATTAACCTTTGAGTTAATTAACTAACTTTATATGTGTTAATTGTTGTTACTACAGATTTTTCCTTCCCTGGCAAGTTGCACATGCTCTCTCGAGGAACCCATAAATCAGCGACCGTGACAACCAATGAACATTAATATCATTACAAGATATTAGTAACAACAAAACACAAAGTTTGAATCAGAGATATAAATATCAAATTAAAATATTATATTTCAAACTGCAGCGAGCAACAAGCGCCGTTGCAAACTTTAAGACATAAAGTCCATGTATGGTTGAATAAAACAAAGGAAATCAACTTTGACGTGCTTCCGTTAATGTCTATATAGTAAAAAAATTCAACTATTGATTCATGAAAGCTTAATGAAAAAATCTGATGTGCTACACTCACATGACTTTCTCTACTCTTGTACAGAATATTTTTACAAACGCTTATTCTCCATCTACTTCATGTTAATCGAGATAAACATTTGCAGACTCTATCTTATTGCTAATTTTCTTGTAGATGTAAGGGGAATATATATTTACAACGGCAATATAGAAATACAGTAGCCTTTAAGCATAGACATTACTCTTAATAGCTGGTTGCTATGTGCAGCAACATTCTCTTTGCCACAGATTAATACCATTTGCATATCCAAGACAAAAAAAATGAATAACGAATTCCCATTTGAGAAAATAAGTATTGAAAAATTTAAGGGAATAACAAGCAATATCTCGAAAATGGTTCACTCAACAAAATAAATGTATATGACATAAATTGTGTATTTTAACCCGATCTACATTTTTGTGTAGTAAAATTTTGTCTACCTCTTATGGTTTACCAGTTATGCAAAAGTCTTTTGGAGACATTCCCAGAAAATTCGAGATATACATTTCATTTGTCATGAAAATATCTTAAACATATGGTATTTTAATCAAAATGTTTAGAGCCATTTTTGAGAAAATTAACATTTTCGAAAAATGTTCCATGTAAAGGGTAATATGGGGTGGGGGGATTTTCTTGAAAACCTTCGTGTCGCATCTCTGGAAGATACTGAACCTAATATACCAAGTTTGGTGTTTATCCGACTGTTCGTTTCTGAGTTATGCTGTTCACAGTCACACACACAGACACACACAGGCACATACATGGAAATGTTTCCAAAAATGCTTTTTTTTTATTCAGGGGATCTCAAAACTTATATTTCCGGTGAAATCTCGGTATGGAATTTTTGGGTGGAATACAATACTTCCCCTACTTACTATACGTAGTAGAGAAAGTAGAAAGAGGCTGAATGGATGTTTACTAATAATAAACATAAACCAATATCATTGGATACGAAATCCTTTTACACCTTCCAACATTTGTGAATTTAAACTCTCAGACCTGAAGAACTCCACTTAAGCATCCGGGAGCAAATTTATGTAGTTTCTGAATTCCTTCAGTTAGATTTTTCTAAGTAAAACATTTCTCACCATGTTCTTTTTCAGCTTTTTAAGTGAATGCCGTCTTCTGTTTTCCGTTACGGCTGACACGAAAACAGTGGAAGTTTGAGTGTCCAATGAGGAAACACAGGTAAAATGTCCTGTCCTGCCCGGTAGACAGATTTGTAGCACTCGCCAAGCCCATGTGAGCCACTAAATTGTCACATGAAAGCCCTATTACAATTCAGTCTATTTTATTAATTAATATTGGTGAATGAGTTTCATGTAAAATTGTATGCACTAATAAGGTGTCACTACGCGAAAAAGTTTCGACAACATTGCACTATAAACACATAAGAATTAACCAGTTGTAGCTTGGTACTGAGCCATGCTGTGGAGCACTAGATATCGTAGCAATTTCCGGCAAATGAAGATATTTCCTGAGGAGTACAAAAGGCCAGCAACACCAATTAGTGGAGTCGGTTCGTTAATGCGTGTTTAATGGATCCAATTACTCCAGTACCAAAAGTAATGGCAATGTTCTTTCTCTGTCACCCATCTATCTTCGTGAACTCTAATTCCTTTAGAGTTAAATGGCACTTTTTTTTCTCATAAGTAGATAAACACAAGGGCGCCAACGTTCGTCATTTGTCAGCTGTCTTGCTTAGAGTTGTTTCTATATGTTTTATCAGCATTAAACATGATTAGATAAACTCGTTCGGATGTTAAGAGTTCGAAAACACCCATATAGATGCTCATATCGGATCAAATACCACATTCTTATTTCTGGTTATTTAGTTTTACATTTTGATACGAATTAAGAAATTAACAGAATTAAAATTACATTGGATATCACTTTTGTTTCCCCACTTATGTATTTGAAAGAACGCTTTCGAAGATAATGTTTTTGGTCCACTTCACGTTCATGCTGTCACGGTGTAAAGTTGAATTTCCCACATTCAGTGCAGGTAACCTAACCTGCCTGCGTATTTCGCGCATTTTACTGCACGTATATGCAGAATTATATCAAATCCTCTGACTTTTATGTATTTATAATCGTTAATATAGAATTTAATCACATTCGATAGTTGAAGTTTGCCACTTAAATTTTATCTGAATATTTAATTCCTTTTTATTTGTTAATATTTACTTACGATTTAACCCGTGCAGCAGGAAAGCATGAGTTTCAAATTATTGACCTTTGTAAGGCCAACAACCAGGCATCCTGCCAGTTCGCCGCCAAGGTTGGTGACCTTGCTATTGGAACCATTATGTTTTACAGCTTTAGTAATTAATCTTATTTCTGTGAAAGTAATACGTACACTTTTCGCTATCGTCAAAGCAAATAGATGCAATACGCATGCGTTAAGTTCATTGGAGAATCTCGTAGGTATAAATACGCAATATAATATTTCTTAGGAGAGTAAATTAGCTAACATATTTCTATTACATGTATTATAAAGTGCCGGAATAACTACTATTGTTCACTGTAAATGATATCTTATTACACAAAGTTGCAATTGTTGGACATTTACTCTAACTCAAAATTATCTATAGAATCAGAGGTGAAGATTTCTGGCTGATATCCTTTGAATTTCCGGGAAGCTTTGTCTTTTTCACCATCTTCAGAAAGTGCAGATAATTTAAACAACGAAAAAACAGCATAAATGTTCTATCTTACGCCCCAAGACAGAAAACATTAGTGGCAGTCAGAAAGTGAGTCCAGTTTAGAAAAGATCGGAAGTGTTTCCTGACGCTATTTCACACCAACGGTGCCAATCTACGTTCATTTTCAAGATATAAGGTACATTCCACACATATACTGTAATAGCTGAGTATTCAACGTATCTGGTAATTATAAGCACCTCGATTGGAATCGGCCATATGTTTCATTTTTTTAAGGATAATTAATGCTGCTTATACGGCAATATGTCTTTAATAGACAAAGGCATCCAAACTGAAACTAAAAGCATAACTAATTATTTATTTTTTGTTTTCAAAACAGATTTCCCCTAAAGGAGAGCAGCAGAAACGAGGATTTGCATACCCAATAATAATGTATGTAATATTTTATTTAGTTTCTGTTTTAAGAATAACCAATAACACATTTTTTAAATTAAAGAATAACACATAAGTTTTTGTATATCAGCGTAAATTACCTAAAATCAAATGAGTTTATGGCACTGGAAATTAATTATCTTGTGTGTCACAAACATTGCCTTTATATGAAGAAAAAAAAACAAAAAAGAAAGAAAGCAAGAAAACGTCGCGAGTGGAATCCGAAATTCGGTAGTTCTTACTGCTAGATACCTGCATTTAACCTCACGGCTCCTAGCACATTAAAACACTACGAAATTTAATAGGGCTACGATGACAGAATGAAGCTAAGACTCGCGCAGAGATGCCAGTGTGAATCGACGCGGAGCCGAGCGGAACTTCAAAGTTATACCTCTCACTTTTCTTCCGTAACGGTATACAGTGAGCCCAAAAGGTAAAAACGGAAGAATTAGGTGTTCAGTATGCCTATTTGGGCCCTGTTCGGTACGACCTTGTTTGTTAGCGGGCTTCGTGAAACACAAATACTCTCTTTCTCTCTCCTTTCAAACGTCCCTGTCTTAGAACTAATTCTAACATATCAACAGCGAGATAAATAGGCATGTCAAACCTACCTTCTGCATACTTAATTTTTTTTGCTCTTACATTTTGAGCACTGTACCATAAGAAAGGAATGACAGTGTTTCTTTGGTCAGAGATAATTCAAGTTCGTTTTGACATACGAAAAAAATTAACTTGCACCCAGGATCATGTGGATAATTTCAGATCTTTAATTTTGCCGCTTAGTCTACGTATTCATATAATAAGTCGTTTAATTGCATTTATGCTTTAAGATTTGTTACATAAATTCCGTAAAATAGAATATTTTTACTAGCAGTACAGTTACGTTTAACGCTAGTTTGTTACCTGTGTGGAATTTGTTGGTTTTAGAGGAATTCCTTTGGTTCTTTTTGTTTTAAATTATATAGCCGCCATTAACTCCTTTATTCATATGGGTGGTTTTGCCTTTAAAAACAAGTCTTTTCACCTTGTTAGCCTTAGGTTTTGCAATTTATAACTTTGAAACCCCTGGCATTTACTCTCATATTCATGCTGCAGATTCTGCGGGGTGTATAGAATTATTTAATTAAAGAAAAATTCCTACATTACAGCCGGAAATCATGTTTATGTTTAACGATTAATTTCACGGAAAGGTGAACCTCACCTATGAAGTATATTTATTTTTTCTGTAAGTTTCCTGCCTTTCTTAGAAATATGGTTAAAAAGATACCCTTACCTTTAGGAGATTTAAAAATATCCGCTTACCTGATTGCAATTTCTGTACCCAGAACGGCAGTCCGATGAAAAACAACGCGGCATTTTTGTTGTGGGTTCACCCTTCACAACACACTCACTTCCCGTATGGCACACATGCCGTAATGCCATCGCTCCCTGTGTCAGAGCGTGGAGAGCCGACGGAGAGATCACGCTGTTTTCTTCTATCCGCTATGATTGTAAGAATGCTACTTTGTGAGTATTATTGACGCACTTTTCTCAACGAGAGGCTAGCTCCTTAGCTTTCAGGTTTACGATTTAATGTAGAAGTCACTTTTCGAGCTTTCTCCGCTTCTTTCGAGAAAAATTAGTACGCTTGAATCCAGCTCATAAAAGACACTTTGTTAAAGATACGACATATATATCAATATGGTGCCTGGTGTTCAGTTCAGTTGAAAGATCTGTGGACGAATACAAAACTGTTTAGTTACTAATCTGAAAAGCAAAACTGACACTTTTATTCCGTCCACTTTGGGCACCATCTTTAAGCCCAGTTGTCGTCGAGGATAGCGCTTGAATAATAAGTGCTGCCAGAGAGATACTATCAGTTCCATAGTTGCTTTCCTGTGCCATTTTAGAAAGGTTTGTTACGTTATTTGCACCACGCTTTGGCGTCAATTTGAAGTAGTTTGTTTTGTTGTATTGAAGGATTTGTGTTATATTTCAACTGTTGGGGAGCAGAACTTGTAGTAGTTGTTGCAACCGCACGTACGGTACCCGGTAGCCTTCGTAAGAAAATTTACTTTCAGGTGGTCTTTGCCCCAAGTTTAAAAAAATATTAACTTTGTAATTAAACTGTTTCTTTAAATATTTAATATTTATGTTTGCCTCACTGTGCCAGTATTATTGTTAGAGACACGTTTCTGTTAGCAGGGTTGTGGTGCGACAAGAATGTAGGCTTACAAAGATTATAATTTTACTTCACTCCTTTTATTAATGCTTGATACGATTTAAACAACACTTCACTGATATAGAGAGGTATGAGATTCCTTTTATTAATTAATTACTTTTACTTTTTAACACGTAAACTATTTTTGTGTCGCACGAATACGTATTAAATTTCTCGACGACGTGTCTCGCGTCTGTCTACAACCAACGCGTCCAGTTATGAGCACTGTCTACAAGTAACTGAACTCTGTATTTGAAAGTTTTGCTATATTTCAGTTTCTGATTGGCTAATTCTAATCCAATGCCTTTATTTAACTAAAGCTTTTTCTGGTTGTTGATCGGCCATTTTATAAACTGTCACAAAAAATTACATTATTGCTTCCAAGAATCACAAGTAGTATTGTTAAACTTTCCAATTTATTATTGCCTCAAGGTTACCTCATTGTTAGCAACTTTTAACCTATTATTCTCACAGCTCCTAGATTATTAAATTACGTAATACATTCACATAACATTATTGAACATGTACATATAATATGAACATTTACAATGACTGTAATATACACTTTTTATATATTTTTACATACACATATTGCTTCAAGGCGAGCTGTTATTGAATTTACATATTATATAATTAGACTGAATCTACTTAAGTGTTAAAAATACTGCCTCAAGGAAAACCACGAAAAATTCCTGTCAGACTGGACGGTAAACGGGATCTTCCGGATTATATACATTAGTGCCTGGACCAGTTCGCTGGATGATAATATTTCTTTGTTTAGATATGTATAAATGCCGATTCTTATACTTTTTTATTCTTAAAAATAATTTGAAGTGGCGCCGTCTCAGGTGGTTAGATTGCTCGCCTCCCACCAAGGCGGTCCGGGTTCGATCCCAGGGAACAATAATAGTATTTGTGGTGGACGAAGCGGCGATTGGACGGGTTTTGTCCGAGTTCTCCGGTTTCCCCCGCCATTTATTCCATCAATTGCTCCACCATCACTTTCATTTCATCCATTTCACATCATTTCGTATCATTTCTTCGCTTTCATACCAAGATGACTGATCATCTATCCTGGTTCTTCTATCGGATCAAAAAGTCTGTCTGTTCCCCGTCAGGCATCTCACTCCAAACATTAGTTTGTAAGTCTTCCAAACGGGGAGAGTAAACTGATAAAGAAGAAAAATAATTTAATGTAAATCCAGAAACCTTATACCAAATAATCAAAAATTGTTATTTTAATTTCCTCATATTTCTCATCTTAAGTTTGTGCACTTCAAGAAAACCTCTTCAAATATGTACAAATATAAATGAGAAACAAATAACTCCACCTAAGCAGTAAAAGTGATCATAACAGAATAGAAATCATTCCCATGTAATGAAAACAGAATCAGTGAAATTACCCAAAGTTAGAAAAAGGAAGGTGTGTACTGGGCAAAAGAGAAAACGCTGCGCAGATTATATGACTATGCTATTAAGGTACTTATCTAAAGCCAGAAGAAATTTACGAAATAATTAACAGAACCTACAGCTCTACCCGTGGTTTTGTAGCTATTCCTATCTCCCTGTCTTACTTTCTCAGTCCTTCACTCACTCTCTTTCCCCTTTCTCTCACTCAGTCACACTCATTCTTTCCCTCTCCCTTTCCACCCTATTCCATTCTCTCACTCTCTTCCTCATTCTTCCCTGTGTCTCCATCCTTCTTTCTCTGTGTTCAATGTACATGGCATACGTCTTTAGAAAACCAATAACAAACTATTTTTTTGCATTCTTAATAAAAATTAAAACTAAAGGAAAAGGCTAAGTAAACGGTGCCTCTTCCCTATGGTTGCAAAGCAAGAAACTCTTTTTGGAAACATCTAGTAACTTAACTGAAATTTTTTTTTCTTCGAGTGGAGGAGAAAATGATTTAATCACTTACCCCAGCCCCGATGGGAGTCGGGACTGAGAGTGTGGGACTCACCGAGGCGTCGGCATACCCACTAAAAACTCCTCCACCGGATTGAAAGGAAAGGTTTGCTGCGGTACCGCCTAAAGCACCCGCGCAGTCCGAGGTGATGGTTAGAACTGGGCCGCAGTGCGGTCGCCAGTGGAGTAAGGATGTTTGCTAGGAGACTGGCTTGACCAAGGCCCAGCCTGCCCCCTAGCGAAGTGAAGGAGAAGATGTTTGGTATTCCTGGTGATAATGTGTTAATGGCGTTTGGGTTTACGGGGAGGATGAGGTTGGGAAGAGGATTGGGAGGGGTGTGGCATCACTTGGGATTCAAGGAAGTTCCGGATCAGGATGTATCCTTCCTGCAGGTGGTCGTAGTTGGCGCTGAGCGCCTTGAAGTTCTCGGTGATGAAGTTCCTGGTGCTGGTATGCAGCTCTCGAATCCCTTCGACTGAGGCGCCGAGGGCGCCCAGTCTCGTGGACCGGTCGTCGCTGCCGTCGGTGTAGGGCTCGACGAGGTGACACTCGATTCTTCCCAGCTTGCGCTGGGCCGACGCGAGAACCCCATCTTCGTCCTGTAGCTGTTGAATCTTGTTGGTGAGAGCAGTGATCACCCTGGCCGAAGTTCGCTGCTTGGCCTCCACGGCCGAAAGGCGCGTGAAGGTTGCACGGCTCAGATCAGCCAGTTGTGAGGTGAGGTCCTGTATGCCTGCCTGTATGGTTGTCAGGAGGCGTTGAAGTCCATGGTGTTCTTCGTCGGTGATGCCGCTGGTGAGGTGCTGAGCCCTCCCTGAGGGCTGCGTCAGGTGGTCGTCTGAAGTTGCTGGTGTCACTGTAGGTGCTGGCGTCGTTGATGATGCTGGTGTCGTTGTAGTTGCTGGTGTTTTCGGTCTTGAAGGTTGTCTGCATCGGGGATACAGGGAGCAGTGTGCCTGCCCTGTAAAGTGTGTGTTCCCGGAGCAGGTGGCGCAGAAGCGTCGGCGTCGTCTCAGGTCGTGATGAGTGCAGGCTGACGTAAGCAAGCCTGACCCACAGTAGTGGCATCTGGGCGCAGCGTTGCAAGCTTCTGCTGTGTGCCCAAAGGCACAGCAGCGTCGGCAGGGCACCGGACGATCCCCTCTAGTGGCCTCTGCGCGCAGAGTCCTCCCAAGTAGAGGCAGACCTGTGGCTTTGGCCGCTTCCACGTCCGATGCGGCTCCCAGATGCAGGCGGACCAGCAATGTTTTTTTTTTTTTTTTTTTTCCAAAGGTTTTACATGTATTGCATAATGAAACTACAGTAGACTCGCGATTTTTTTTTATTTTTTTTTCTATGACTTTGTTCTGTTTTAATTGCCCTATTCGCCCATTTATATGTGTGTTTACTGGTAATTTTGTATTTGTTATGCTTTGTCCAAGAGGCAGCCTTTCAAATTGAAATTTTTTTTATTTATTTTTATTTTTTTTAGATTTTTTTTATTTTATTTATTTTTTTTAATTTTTGTGCAATGTATTTATTCATTTACTTTATTTTGGGATAGGTTTTTAGGAGAATATGGAAACTAATACACAAGAAGGATTTATCACTTTTGTTTCTTCTTCTTATCCCTATTCTTAGCATATGCCCTCCTGCAGTGGACACTTAGAGCTTCCTTAAATGCGGGAGATCCAAGGCCAAAGTGGTCCTTTTGTCCAACTCCCAGCGTTCCTTCCGGATAAATCTCTGGAAGGCCTGCAGATTCACTGCGTCCCCAACTTTTAGTACCCAAAAATAGGTGGCAAAGATGAGCCAAGTAAGGGCATCTGTCAGTTTCTTGTCACCGTGTTTGAATTCGAGATTCAGATAGACCTCCCGTGGAAACATCAGCACGCCACTACAAATCACTCCTATGCGACCATATATCCAGTCCCATATTGGGCGTACGACGGCACAATCCACCAACTTGTGACTCAATGTCTCCACCGCAGAACACCTGAGGCAGAGATTGGATGTTGCTCTGCCATGCCGCCACAATTTGTCAGCTGTCGGAACAACCTCATTGACAGCCGAGTAAACCGCAGCTTTCCAGTCAGTGGGGATCTTCGGATTCTGAAATTTTTCCCAAATTGTACTCCATCGTCTAAGCGAATAGTTTTGTTGTACCCGCGGTAGAACACTGGTGGTAGACATCAGATGTTTGTAAAAGAAGGCTGACCGAGTAAAGGCCAACCTCTGCGTAGTAATGGTGGGTAGGTCCGCAAATGTCTGCCACCACCGCCGAAATTCGGGTAGCCGCCTATCTGGAAGACGAAGTAGAGCTGCCCAAAGCGATCGCTGTAGCGGAAGGCCCTCACCGTCCAGAACACGCAGTATAGTTTTCCCAAGAAGTACCAGACATTTCACATCCACTGCGATCAACCCACAACCACCTTTATTAACTGGTAGACGTAGTTGTTCCCTGGAAACCCGATAAGCAGCTCCGGACCAGAGAAAATAACCAATCAGGCATTCGATCCTCTGAGAAAATTGCTTGGTAATAGGCAACACTTGAGCAATGTACCAAATCCTACTGAGGGCGTAAGTATGCACATACCACACTCGTTGGAAAAGGTTTAGTGACCGAGTCCGCTGCTCTACTAAGAGCACGCGTAACTTCGTCAGCTTGTCAGCCCAATTAACTGCCACAGTCTCGCGAAAACACCGCGTAAACACAACGCCCAAGATCTTCGTGTGGCTTACTGTCCGCATACCATGAAGGTTCAGGGGTTCGGGCCAATGACCAAACAGTAACACCTCCGACTTGGTAAAATTTAGTTGGGCACCAGAAACGGAAAAATAGTCGCGTAGACACCGATGTAAGGTGATCATGTCCGCGTTGTTTGCCAGGAAGACAGTCACGTCATCCGCATAGGCGGTAAGTCGGAATCGCTGACCGTGCAGTTCTATGCCGCCGAGGGATGACTGTAGTTGTCTCAAAAGGGGATCGAGGCTCAACGCAAATAAACCCATAGACAGTGGGCAACCCTGTCTGACTGACCGCTCTATGCGGAGAATCGGAGAAAGGTATCCGTTGCAGAGTACCCTGGATGTCGCAGCAGCATAAAGGTTTTGTAATAATGAAAGGAACCGCCCTGGAATCCCCAAGTGCCGCATAAGCGACCATAGGTAAGAATGACTAACGTTATCAAAGGCCTTCTCAAAGTCAAGGTTAACCAATGCCACTGGAAGCTTCTCGGTTTCAACATGACAAATCACATCCCTCAATAAGCCAATATTTTGGATGATGTTCCTGCCACTCGGAACCACAGTCTGGACGTTGCAGAGAATTGCTCCATAAACCAGATTCAGCCTTGAAGAAAGCACTTTCGCCAGTAACTTGTAGTCGCAATTGAGCAAGGTAATCGGTCTAAACTCTGTAACGGTTCTCGCACATCGATGCTTCGGAAGCAGTAGTATTACACCTTCAACAAACTTCTCGGTAACCTCAGAGGAGCGCTGAATTTCTGCAAAAACTGCTGTGAGTTCGGTAGCAATGACGTCCCAAAACGTGGAATAGAAGGCATACGGAATACCATCCGGACCAGGAGCAGTGTTCTGCTTCACACTCTGCAACCCAGCCGCTAGTTCTGCAGAGGTAATAGGTTGCAAAAGAGAGGAGCCGCTCTGCGAAGGCAGATGATAATGCAGTGGGAACGAGGCGGCACCAGTATCGGAAACTTTGGAAAACATAGCACTGAAACAGTCATGAAAGCAGCGGATGATAGCACAGTATCCAGAAATTATCCGCCCATCGTGACAAAGTTCAGGTATAAAACGCTGCCTGCCCTGCTGGTGCTCTCCGGCAAGATGAAAAAGGGAGAAAGTTTCTTCTGCAGCCATATGTCGACGATGGGAGACGTCTCGAAGGCGGAGCATTTCCAATTGCTTTAACGAAATTTGTTCCTTAATAGCATGCAGACTTTGGGACACATCATGACCGGCTCTTTGCAGTTCAGCGAGATCCTGTAAAGCAGCATAATAGAAATCCAGCAGCTCTCGCCGTTCCCTGGCTCGTTGGAGAACCGCCCGTTTAAAAAGGGAAATAATTGCTGGTTTAGCCTTATAAAGCCACCAGGAAAGTTTGTTCCGGGAATTGAGGAACGAGGGACGCAACTTCCCCCACAGTAAGCGGAAGTCTCGATGGCAATCTTCCTCCGCGAAAATGGATACAGGAATCCTCCAGTAACCTCTCCCAGGCGTGGGAACAGGTGCAATCTGCGTAATCCGACAGACGACTGCATGGTGATCACTGAACGCAAGGGGATGCACTCGAAGATCATGGACCGTAAGAACCAAGGTGCGAGAGAAATAAAATCTGTCAATTCTAGAAGCCGACAATCCACGGACAAAGGTAAAGTCCACACGAGAACCATACTTGGACTCCCATGCATCCACAAGGTCAAAATGCGTCACGATTTGCTTGAGCATAGGACTAAGGTTGGGCAACCCACGCTGATCTTTGGCAGCAAGAGTACAGTTAAAATCACCACCAATGAGATATGTTGAACCCTTAGAAAGGGCATTGAGAAGAGCGGTTTTGAAGAATAATTCCCGTTCAGACCGACGTTGAGAGCCAGAAGGTGCATACAAATTGATCAAGACTATGTCAGTGTACAGGGCGGAGATGAGGCGTCCAGAGGGATGTAAGTCGACATTGGTGAGACGCATTCCTTTGCGGTAAAGCAACGCCGTTCCCCGGCCGTCCGGTCCAAGATTGACGATGTTCTCATAATGACACAGAAAATCAAGATTGAGCACATTGACTTCCTGTAAAAATCCAATATCCACATCATATAAGTGTAGAAATGCAGCAAGTAAATGCTGATTTACCGGATTACGAAGACCAGTAACGTTTATAGAAACAAAGACGTGAAGAAGTGTCATAAATGAAAAACCACGAATGAAAGGGTCTCCAGAAGGAACAGCACAGACAAGGAAATACAGCACTACTAGGGGACTGGACACCAAGAACGGGAGATTTAAACTGATCCGCCACCTTTCTCGCCTGGTTTGTCTCGCGGCACCGTAGGTAAGACATACGGATGCACTCTGTGTTTCTGCGAAGATTTGTCTTTCAGTGTATCAGCTTTCTCATAATCACCATCCGGAGTCACGGCAGGCAGGCCAGGCAACTCTGAAGTATCCAATTCGTTTGCCACCAACGGTAAGGCGCGGTCCACGTCCTCTGACCAGGGTTGAGGTATCGTATCGCCGTCCTGAGGTGGAGGTTCTGTTTTGCGAAGCCGTGGATCCCGTAACTGCGTCGCTTTCTCAGGTAGCACTTGCCGGTTTACAGTAGCAACTCTCGGTGCTTGAGAGGTTACTGCCTCACCTTTCAGCTTCTTAGAATCAGGTTCGCCTTCCGAATGACTGCGTTGCAAAGAGTCCGTAACAGCATTGTCAGATGTGATGGAAGGTGCAGTCCTCTGGTCATTAGTAGGAGTCACTGAAGTCGCTGAGATGGGCACTGCGGCAGCCGTACGCGCCGAAGGAACTGCAGCAACCATTGCCACGTCCGCTGGAGGCACCGCATCAGGTGAAACAACGTCGTTCTCGGAGATTGGTTTAAACAACTCACTCATCAGCTGATGCCGTAGCCGGGATTGAGGAACAGATGCCCGTAACCAGCGTTGAGGACAATCTGCTTTCAGATGTGTGTTATCCTTGCAAATGAAACAAACCTGTTCTTGTCCACTGTAGGTAATGTAGGCCTCAAACCCGGCAATCTTTAACGTGAAAGGTATCGGTTTAGTAAGTTGAATATGCACCAAACGTATACCAGTGGAAACTGCAAATCTATAACGGCCAGACCAACCGTCAGTAGTGATGTGCAGTGTCTTGCCGTAATGCTGAAGCTCGTAAACTACCCTGTCGTTACTGATTTCAGGTGGCACATTGTAGACGCGAACCAAAGTATACTCTTTATCTGCCGCCGTAAGTTGCCCATCCGTCACTTCACCGGACATTAAAGCAAATTGGAATGCTCCCTCGTATTTACGTAGTACTTCTTCATAAACACTGCACTGTTGAAACTTGATATAAACAGCATTTTCTCTTCCCACCAACTGAATTGTATGTACCTGCGCTGGAGAGAGTTCCAAAGTGTGGTGCATCCATTCGTGAATTTCAAAAGCCGTGGGCCGTTGCATACTCTTATTAAACGCAACTTTTATAGTATTTTTACGTACTGCCTTCTGTTGCTCCATTTCACTGCTGACACTCAATACACCACCAACACGAAAACAAGAGGCGCGGCAACAACCAAGCGCTCTCCAACTCGCGATGTGCACCGGCCAAGGGCCAGACCACGACTCGATGTTGGGCCTCTTGCAGAAGAGATGCGTGAGGCCCGTATTGCCGAGCGCCAGTGTTGTCTTGCTGCTTCCAGCACATAATGAGGTGGCAGGTCTCTGGGCACCCCACAGATAACGACGCTGTGGCGTCCATCTATCCGGGAGTGCGCCGGCGTCGTTTGTCGTCCCAGGTCAGTTGCCGGGAGGGCAGCTGGTGGCGTCGGTGGGTTCTCCGTCGGTGAAGAGGCAGAGGTAGCGGTGATTGGCCGCTGGGCTGCTTTCTTTGGAGAGGCCCGGTCAGTAGCTGGCGGCGTCTGCGTTGTGGCGTTGACCACCTGCGGCCTAGAAGGCCGAGTGGCCGGGTCAGCTAATGGCGGCGTCTGTGTGCTCGACTCCCGAGGAGCCGAGGTGGCGGCGGTCTGCGTCGCAGTGCAGGCCATCTTCGGCCTAGAAGGCCGAGAGGTCTGAGTCGCAGATGATGTCAGTTTCGTCTTTTGAGGCCGAGGCGATCCTGATTGGGCCGGGTCGGGATAGGGGGCGGAGCCTGCTGCGGCCCGCTGCTCCCTCTGTAGTGGCGGCGGAGGTTCGGCGGTTGCCGGTGGGTCTGCGGTGAAGCCCGTGTCCCATTGTCGTGCCCAGTTGTTCCTGTCGGCGTTGAGGTGCATCCTGCGTGGTCTCTGGAACAGAGAGCTTCGTACCGGCGGTGCTGACATCTCGATGTGAAGTCCCAAAAGGGTGGCTGATCCCCTGAAATGTTACTTACATCTTCCCAATATATGGACGGACTGTGACGCTGAACGCTATGTTTTTACAATTTGAGTAACATTAAGTTAGTGGGTGATAGTTAAAACAAGATTAAAAGTCGACAATAATAGTCCATTTTAACGACACTTTTACTGCCATTATGCAGCAGCAACAATATAACTATAATCATAAACAACAGATTTCAAGTTATCGAAGGTTATGTTCGCATACCAGCCAAGAGAGCAATAGGGACGGAGGAAGACCGTTATCCGAATAGCAGCACCAGTTTTAAACTCCTGTTTAAAAGTGTTAAACAATCGAATTCTTGTTCAACAACAACAACAATAATAATAATAATAATAATAATAAACCTGCTTTATTATAAATTGCGTATTTATTACTATTATCATCATGCAGATCATAATTTTGGATTTCGTTTCCATATCTATTTCAGAAGAAACGTTTGATATTAATACCCATATTGTGACTATCGTGCATTTCATCGCTGCAGGTAACTCGTTTCTCAACCACCCCTTCCCCCATAAGGTAGAATCGCTAGTCATATTACATTGGGCTAGCCGTTTCTGCTTATTCAGGAATCGGAACAGAAATCAGTAAGATTCCTGATTCGTTCCACACTAAGTATATCATCGCTCATTGGTTCGTGTTTGTTTTATGAGTTTTTCTCAAGCGAGTCATAGAGAGAGGTGATAAGGGCTAGTGGAATCTATTGTTGTTAGATAGATGTGGAAACATTACGGAAGAAAACAGTGTTTCGATCTAAACTAATGGACCACTTTTTCTGCTCCCAAGTATACACTAATATAGGAAAACTTTATAACGTTTTAGATATCCATTCTTTAAAAATTTTGCAAATAACAAAACTTCTTATAAACTGACGCCTATAATTTCTTGTTATGTAACATTTTTCAAAAAGCGTAGCGAAGTATTTCCATTCTTGTTTATTTTGTGTCTCGTTAGAATCCCCCCTTTGGGGCAAGTGAATGTCATAAATGATACATGAAGTATATTATATAATATAGGTCATAAGTTCATTATATTTCTTCACAGATTTAAGATATGATCCGTTACGTAAATCACAGCTGGTTCATAATATGTGTACACGTCACGCTTCATCTGTAATAACGTCTTTACCACCATATAAGCAGAGCCAGGGAAAATATCCTTTGGCTTACAATCTGTGTATGCTGCTAGCTTGTATCGACAGTACGGCGAGGGGAACGGGTTGATAAAGGTAACCTGGAACTGTAAACAGACGCGTCAGGGGTAGAACAGTAATAAACACACAACTCACGGAGAGCAAATCTACCATATCAGTAACGCCAGCGACTACTGATTGTCGATTGTGCAGCCCTGGGTCCGTGTATTTAACACGACGTCACGTGTACTAGGTAGGGTGATGATTATGTTGATTCCTCACTCAATGGATATTTGCCCTATCCTCTACATATAAGTAACGACGTGTGTCTCTCCACGAGTTGCCATAGTTCCGTCTAATTGAACGTTGAAACATGCATTGTCTTTTACTTGTCTTTAAACTCATTCACACTTCTTCCCCTACACTCTAGCTTCTCGTTTTAAAGTTTGCTCTCGCCTCACAAGCCACACACACGCTCGGAAAATCCTCACATACTTTCAGTACCTCTTCATCTACACTCTCATCCTTCACCGTGAAAGTTGCTAGGCTCTGGAATTAATTGCCACAGGATGTCAGACTTATGCTTTTCGTCGTAGGTTCCACATTTTAGTTAAAAAAAATCTCGTGTTACATTCACTACCTTGTATCGCTTAGTAGTGAATATAAATTATTCTTACTAATGTTTATTTCTCTATATACTTCATTATAATCGAGATAAACCTTTGCAGAAATAGCTACATTATACTTTTCGTTATAGATACGTAGGGAATGGGGATAGTCAGATGTTTTAGAAACTGGACGCTATGTACTGGCCTTAAAATTCTACACTCTTTCCATGACATCTTGAGGAACAACTGAAAATCGACAGGAATTTAAAAGAATGCTAACTACGGAACAGTTCGAACCGCTAATGACGGATATCTCGTGATAACGTACTACGTTAACGTACTACTGAAGTTTTAAAGCTGCGAGAATTTTGATGCCGTATACTTTACCTGTTTCTGATTTTATTGTCGTTATTTTGTAGCTGGTTCTGTTGTCTCATGCGCCAGCTGCTCCAGTGGTAGACTCTGCGTATGCTTGAGAAGTGTTACGTGAAGAATAGCACCAGATAAATTGACTGAGAAATGTAGAAGCGAGTGCCTACCGTTTGAAGATAAAGAATGAAACTTATTATGACTCGTAGCACTCAAAATACAACAATACTTATTATACATGCTAACTACTGCAGTATCAATTTTACAGTCTGAAATAACTGTTTCTACAATAAAACAAACTAGAAGTGTAACTTGCCGTGAGTCGCTAAAATGGTTACCGGCAAAAATCCTCGCGATTGCCGCTAAATCTTACACACACAGTGCGTTACTGCAAGCTTAAAATAACACACGAGTCGTAACAAGTACCCAGAGTGACGAATGTGTGCGAAAGGAGTGTGCACGAACAAATGTGCCTTTGATTAGAATGTATGCATATTTCTTAACTCAAGTTCTGCCTACCTACGATCTACCCTTACCAAAGTCCCTTCTCGCGCCGGCCAATACTTAAAAACTCTACATGTGCGTTGTTACCTTGTTACTATGTGGTACCTCCCTGATTCTGAGAATTACCCTCCCTTTCTCTTTTGCAGATTCTGATATACGGGAATGTTCAAACGTACTGAGTATAGCCTAACTAAATTCCAAGATCTTTTGTACTAACGCGTTCGCTACTCATGCTGTTACTAATGACTTTTCTTAACATGACTCGCTAATTGGCTTTTTCTTTCCGGACAATCTTCCAAATCAAGCTTAATAAACATTGAATTAATATACAAAATTATTTATTGCAATTATTTCTCTATCTTATTACCACTTTTTTATTTAACCATTTATATCTTCCCGTCAATAATTACGGTATAACTCCGAAATGGATGATGCCAGAAAAAGGTGTTTGAAATAAATTGTGTGTTTTAAAGAAAAATACATTTTTTATGTAGTATCTACATTTTCGTCTGTATCAGTTATACAAGATTATTCAAAATTCCTTTACAGTGAAGAGGACTTCACAACTATTCCCAGAAAATTCAGAATGTACATTTTATTTGTCATGTAAATATCTTTAATATATGGTATTTTAATCAAAATGTTTAGAGCCATTTTACAGAAAATCAAACATTTTGAAAATGTTTCCATGTAAAGTATAGTTTCAGTTGGAGGATTTTCTTGAAAATCTTCGTGTAGCATCCTTGGAAGGTATTGAACTTAAATTCAAGCTTTGTTATCTATCCAGTTTTTCGTTTTTGAGTTATGCTGTTGTCAGACACACATATACGCGAACCTTTTTTTTGGATTTAGGGAGACTCGAAACGTATTTCCTGTTAAATCTGGGTGACAAATGCAAATACCTTCTCCTCCTCCTCCTGTGTACGTGATAAAGAAAGCAATGATTGTTAATTTAGAGGAAATATCTCATTTTCCTTGTATACATGGTTGTAGACACATTTTAATATATATTTTTACTTTTAATCTACTTTCTATATATTTTCAATAACTTAAGTTTATTGTTCATCTAGTATTTGTTTTGTGGTCATTTTAGGCTGATTTGCGTGTATCATTATTGTGTACAGGATGTTGTATTCAGGATTATTCTGTAAGGTTGAGCGGAAGAGAAGCCCAAATGGCCTTAGTTCTTCCACGTGAATAGATAAACAAATAAATAACTGTCGTTTCTCATATTCTTCAAACACTTGTTACTTTCTCTACTACGTATAGGGGAAGTATTGTATTTCACCCAAAAATTCGATACCGAGATTTCACCGGAAATATAAGTTTTGAGATCCCCTGAATAAAAAAAAAGCATTTTTGGAAACATTTCCGTGTATGTGCCTGTGTGTGTCTGTGTGTGTGACTGTGAACAGCATAACTCAGAAACGAACAGTCGGATAAACACCAAACTTGGTATATTAGGTTCAGTATCTTCCAGAGATGCGACACGAAGGTTTTCAAGAAAATCCCCCCACCCCATATTACCCTTTACATGGAACATTTTTCGAAAATGTTAATTTTCTCAAAAATGGCTCTAAAGATTTTGATTAAAATACCATATGTTTAAGATATTTTCATGACAAATGAAATGTATATCTCGAATTTTCTGGGAATGTCTGCAAAAGTATTCTTCATTGTGAACGACTTTTGCATAACTGGTAAACCATAAGAGATAGACAAAATTTTACTACACAAAAAAATTAAATCGCGTTAAAATACACAATTTATGTCATATTCTACATTTTTTTGTTGAGTGAACCGTTTTCGAGATATTCCTTGTTATTCCTTTAAATTTTCCAATACTTATACTTTTTCTCAAATTCGTTATTCATTTTTTTATGTCCTGGGCATGCAAAGAGAATAGAATACTCCACATAGCAACCAGCTCTTAAAATAGTTGACTATCGCTTAAAACCTACCAATTCCCCTTCTATCTAAAAGAAAATTTGCAATAAGATTAACATCTCGATATCTCGATTAACATGAAGCATATGTAGAATAAGCGTTTGTAAAAATACTTTGTATAAGAGTACAGAAAGGCATGTGAGTGTAACACATCAGATATTTTTTATTGAGAATGCAGATACAAGGTTTAGGTAATTAGCAGAGATTGTAATGATGCGGTGTGAGTTCTATATCACTACGCCACACAGAGGTCTGTAGCGGTGGTTTATTGCGTTTTCATCACAGCCCATTATCATCCACTCCACATCCTCCTTGTCGCATCGCTTGCATGGCATAGTGGCTAAGTGGAAAATGATTAAGCGAGTCCCGGACGAAACAGGCAGGACACAGGGCCTATCTGGCAGTGACCAAACTTTCCCCGGGGACCCCCACCCTGCCCCTCCAAAACTAAACCGTAATCCAATAATACGAACAAAGCCGTGCCATATGCAGCCTCCGATACAATTCCGCCCATTCACTCGAGAGAGAAAAGAACTGGTTTCGTGATGTTTGGGGTGATGACAGTTTTTTGTCTCGTGCGCTATAGAGACACCCCAAGCACGGAACAAAAACAGCGGTGGAAACTATTAACGGAAATGTATAGCATTCTGTTGACAGTAAGCAATGGGGAACCACAAAAAGGCAAGTGTCATCGTCGATTACGGCTGCAGCACAGAGCTAAAACAGGTAGCAAACAGCCTTTGTTGCAAAGAATTGCATCTAAAAAATTAACTGATGTGTAACACTCGCACCATCTTTTCAACCCATTGCAAATTGTATTATAGATACAATATTATTGAAGTAAAAAGTGATTCTCCCATCCATGTTACACTTATAATGAATGTTTGCCTAAAAATAGCTTCATTTTTACTTTCTCTACTACGTATAGAAAATAGGGGAAGTATTGTATTCCACCCAAAAATTCGATACCGAGTTTCACCGGAAATATATGTTTTGAGACCACCTAAATCCAAAAAAAAAAAACAATTTTGGAAACATGTCCGTGTGTGTGTGTGTGTGTGTGTCTGTGAACAGCATAACTCAGAAACGAACGGTCGGATAAACACCAAACTTGGTATTTAGGTTCAGTATCTTCCAGAGATGCGACACGAAGGTTTTCAAGAAAATCCCCCACCCCAGAATACCGTTTACATGGAACATTATTCGAAAATTTTAATTTTCTCAAAAATGGCTCTAACAATTTTGATTAAAATATCATATGTTTTAAGATACTTTCATGACAAATAAAATGTGTGTCTTGAATTTTCTGGGAATGTCTCCAAAAGTATTCTTCATTGTGAAGGACTTTTGCATAACTGGTAAACCTTAAGAGATAGATAAACTTTTACCACACAAGATGGCGTTAAAATACACAATTTATGTCATATACATTTTTTTTGATTGAACCATTTTCGAGATATTGCTTGTTATTCCCTTAAATTTTCCAATACTTTTTTCTCAAATGGGAATTCGTTACAAAGAGAACGGAATGCGCCACATAGCAACCAGCTCTTAAAATATTTGACTATCGCTTGAAGCCTACCAATTCCCCTTGCATCTACAAGAAAATTAGCAATAAGATTAACATCTCGATTAACATGAAGCATATGGAGAATAAGCGTTTGTAAAAATAGTTTGTACAAGAGTAGAGAAAGTCATGTGAGTGTAGCACAAATGCGGAAACAACATTCAAGTATTGATATAGTCGAGTAACGAGCTCATGCGGATGAAAAGAAACAAGAAAAGTCACAAATGTTCATACATCACCGATCACTGTCTGTACACTTACCTTGTGTACAATTGCTCAGGAACAAGAACGGAACGGAAAGGTGAATGAGACACGCACAATAAATCTAGAACGAGAACAGGAAGATGAAAACCTATCTCAATTTGATAACTTAAATTATAGGTTTCTAAGTTTATTGCACATCAAATAGTGAATATGAACTATGGCGAGGAGAGAGAAAGAAATACTTGAGCTTTTAGAAGATTTAATTCACAACGAACTGAAGATAGAAATCAGAAGGCATTGATAACATGGTTGTGCGCTTTCGGATATAACTGCCTAAAAACCAGCAATCGCGTTTTTCTTTTTACTTTCTTTACCATCTACATAATAGGTAGAGAAGGATTGCATTCCACCCAAAAATTCGATACCGAGATTTCACCGGAAATGATGTTTTGAGGACTCCTGAATAAAAAATAAGTCAGTTTGTGCAAGTCTTTGAAAAACACAACTCAAATCGAGAAGCCGGGTAGATACCAAACTTGGCATATAAGTTCAGTATCTTCCAAAATGCGACATGAAGATCCCTCCACACCAAATACATTTTACATGGAACATTTTTTTTTAGTTTATGAATTTCTCAAAAATAACTAACAATTTTGATTAAAATACCATATATTAAACATATTTACATGAAAAATAAAATGTATAACTTGAATTTTCTGAGAATAGCCGTGTATTATTTTCGTTCAGAAGGAATTGTCTATAATCTTGTATAAGTGGTAAACGTTAAGCGATAGAGGAAAACGTACTACACAAAAAATCTGATGTATTACACTCACATGACTTTTTCTACTCTTGCACAAACTATTTTTACAAACGTTTATTCTCCGTATGCTTCATGTTAATCGAGATATCGAGATGTTAATCTTATTGCTAATTCTCTTTTAGGTGCAAGGGGAATTGGTAGGCTTTAAGCTACAGTCAAATATTTTAAGAGCTGGTTGCTATGTGGAGTATTCCATCCACTTTGCATTACCAGGACATAAAAAAAATCTGATGTGTTACACTCACATGACTTTCTCTACTCTTGTACAATCTATTTTTACAAACGCCTATTCTCCATATGCTTCATGTTAGCCGAGATATCGAGATGTCAATCTTATTGGTAATTTTCTTGTAGATGCAAGGGGAATATGGTAGGTTATAAGCGATAGTCAAATATTTTAACGCTGGTTGCTATGTGGCGCATTCATTCTCTTTGCATGTCCAGGACATAAAAAAATGAATAACGAATTTGAGAAAAAGTATAAGTATTGAAATATTTAAGAAAATAACAAGCAATATCTCGAAAACGGTTCAGTCAACAAAAGAAATGTATATGTCATAAGTTGTGTATTTTAACGCGATCTACATTTTTGTGTAGTAAAATTCTGTCTATCTCGTACGGTTTACCAGTTATGCAAAAGTCGTTCACAATGAAGAATACTTTTGGAGACATTCCCAGAAAATTCGAGATATACATTTCATTTCTCATGACATTATCTTAAACATATGATATTTTCATCAAAATCGTTAGAGCCATTTTTGAGAAAATTAAAATTTTCGAAAAATGTTCCATGTAAAGGGTAGTCTGGGGTGGGGGGATTTTCTTGAAAACCTACGTGTCGCATCTCTGGAAGATACTGAACCTAAATGCCAAGTTTGGTGTTTATCCGATTGTTCGTTTTTGAGTTATGCTGTTCACAGACACACACACACACACACACACACACACACACACACAGACACACACACAGACACACACACGGACATGTTTCCAAAAATGCTTTTTTTGGATTCAGTGGGTCTCAAAACATATATTTCCGGTGAAATCTCGGTATCGAATTTTTGGGTGGAATGCAATACTTCCCCTACTTACTATACGTAGTAGAGAACGTAAAAATGAATAACGAATTTGAGAAAAGTATAAGTATTGGAAAATTTAAAGGAATAACAAGGAATATCTCGAAAACGGTTCACTCAACAAAAAATGTAGAATATGACATAAATTGTATATTTTAACGCGATTTACTTTTTTTGTGTAGTAAAATTATTTCTATCTCTTATGGTTTACCAGTTATGCAAAAGTCGTTCACAATGAAGAATACTTTTGGAGACATTCCCAGAAAATTCGAGATATACATTTCATTTGTCATAAAAATATCTTAAGCATATGATATTTTAATCAAAATCGTTAGAGCCATTTTTGAGAAAATTAAAATTTTCGAAAATGTTCCATGTAAAGGGTAACCTTCTTGAAAACCTTCGTGTCGCATCTCTGGAAGATACTGAAGCTAAATACCAAGTTTGGTGTTTATCCGACTTTTCGTTTCTGAGTTATGCTGTTCACAGACAGACACACACAGATACACACACGGACATGTTTCCAAAAATGCTTTTTTTGGATTCAGGGGGTCTCAAAACATGTATTTCCGGTGAAATATCGGTTTCGAATTTTTGGGTGGAATACAATACTTCCCCTTCTTACTATACGTAGTAGAGAAAGTAAAAATGTAGATCTCTTTAAAACAACAATTTACTTCAAATAACTTTTTTTAGGCGTATGCCATCTCCGAGATATCAGTTATTAATGGTTCGAGTTTTCAATACTTAATCATTCTTTCACAGTCCTGTCAATTGTTAGCTGTTTCTCTCAATGTCGTGGAAAGAGTGGAATTTTAAGTCCAGCACATTGCGTCCTGTTCTTAAACATTTAATAGTTTGCATATTCACTAATAAACTATAGAGGGCAGAGAAAGTCATGCGAGTGGAACACAGCAGAATATTTTAGACTGAATGCAGACTGCGAATTGAAATGAATACAATAAACATTTTTAGAAAACTATATCGTTACATTTGTGATTCGTCAACTGAGTGAAATTGTCGACGGTTTAAACGAAACAGAATGGTGTCGCAGTTCCCAATGGCTTGTGTTACCTTATTTGTTGGGCGCTTAATGTTTAATTATTTTTAAATTTGGGTTCTTTGTCCTCCGGCTAGCTATTATAACTCAGTCGAGCAAGCTCTAAGCAGGTTGTGTAAACGGAAAGGAGTTGTTGCTAAAAGATAACACTGATAAAAAATCTGATTCTAGACTTTTAGTGCCGTCACAGTTAATTCATAATTGGCATATTTAATATTTATACACGCCTGACTGAAACTGTGATATTTCCGAATGTAGCTACAGTCGTTTTAGTTGCCGCGCACCAATTACTTCGCGTACTTTACATTTTTGTAACTAACTCTGTGATGTGCACCTCGTGAGAGATTCTTCAGAACTGTGGGACACTTCTTTATGGCTCGAGAATATATACTCCTTCACCTCGAATTGCCTAAATATTATAATAGAGCTGCTATTGGTTACCAAATTGCGCCCACTTTAGCGTCTGTTTTGTCAGCCAATCACTACTACTAACATATATGCTCTAGGGAAGATGTTCCCTCCATTTCTAAGAAAAAGCACGCTTCCCTGAAGTCATTTGTTTGTCTCTTCCTAGTGATAAACAACTCACCCCCTCGGTTTATTGTTACCCACTTCTATTGTCAGTTTCATTTAGGCCGTGTAAACTTATTTCCTAACAATACCTATGGCTAACAAACATCTAAAATCCTGTACATACAATAATATTAATTTATACTACAATCACTCTGGCATTCACAGCATTGCCTCAATAGGAGTACGTGCAGGTACCGTTCTTTCAAGTCTGCGACCATAGAGAGCTCTAGCGGTTGTTATGGATCATAGCCTCTTTGATTATCTTTTACAATGAAGACAGCAGATACGCAAAATAGGCATACAGCAGATAATGATCGGGAACGGGATACTCCCGTTGATTGTGCATGCTCACAATCTTCCCGTTCTGGTTCTCTTTTCCGTTCCCACTACTGTGCACAGGACTTTAACCACTATATTGGTTGAGATGGTTGTAGGGTTTTTTAGGTTTTTGGCTGCGGTGTGGTAAGGAGGTAATGCTCCTCGATGGTTGAGGAGCAACGTCTTCAGCCGCTGCTCCACTGGTGGACTTTTGTATTCCAAAGATGTTGAGTTTATACTGTTGAAGTTTTACAGACTTCCATGACTGTTTTTACTTTCTCGACTACGATAGTAGGTAGGGGAAGTGTTGTATTCCACCCAAAATTTCGATACCGAGATTTCACCGGAAATACATGCTTTGAGACCCCCTGAATCCAAAAAAAGCATTTTTGGAAACATGTCCGTGTGTGTGTGTGTGTCTGTGTGTGTCTGTCTGTGAACAGCATAACTCAGAAACGAACAGTCCGATAAACACCAAACTTGGTATTTAGGTTCAGTATCTTCCAGAGATGCGACACGAAGGATTTCAAGAAAATGACCTTACCCCAGATTACCCTTTACACGGAACATTTTTCAAAAATTTTAATTTTCTCAAAAATGGCTCTAATGATTTTGATTAAAATATCATATGTTTAAGATATTTTCATGACAAATGAAATGTATATCTCGAATTTTCTGGGAATGTCTCCAAAAGTATTCTTCATTGTGAACGACTTTTGTATAACTGGTAAACCATAAGAGTTAGACAAAATTTTACTACACAAAAAATGTAGATCGCGTTAAAATACACAATTTATGCCATATACATTTTTTTGTGTTGTTGAGTGATCCATTTTCGAGATATTGCTACCAGCTATTAAGATATATGTTGATGCTTACGGGCTACTGCATTTCTATATTGCCCTTGCAAGTACAAAACAAGGGGAACATAGTACGCCTCAAGCGATAGTCAAATATTTTTAGAACTGGTCGCTATGTGTAAAATGTAATTCTCTTTGCATGTCAAAAGATCGTTTCTGCAAATGTTTATCTCGATTAATATGAAATAGATGGAGAATAAGAGTTTGTAAAAATAGTTTGTACAAGAGTAGAGAAAGTCATGTGAGTGTAATACATCAGATTGTTTAAGAGTTTATATAGATGTTGGCTGGTTAAATAGTAGTGTTAGGGGGTGTCTGCATGCTATGTGAGGAACGCGGTGACATATGAAGCAGCTATTCCTTGTAATCTCACAGAGATCTGACAGGGGCGTTCTCATAATTTGGCAACGTGCCGTACGAATTTAGAGCCGGAACATATTCAAATCTTCCAAGTATGGAAGTGCTGAGGTTTCGTGTGGTAGCCACGTTGGGAAGCCACGACAGACAAGCAGATCATACCCTAGATGGACCGAAGCACTCTGTTCTGAATCCGCTATAACCAGGCTGCCATACCCCATACCTTATGGACATAGAACATCGGTTTTCATGTGTTGCGTCCGATGATGCTTTTACAACTTTGGAAAAGCTTAAGCATACAAAATGATTTATTTCAAGACGGCTGATTTTACGAAGAAAAGAAACAGAAAAGAAATTGGCACCAATTTATGTATGTTATTCAGCTCTTATTTTCCTGTTTGTGAGCTTTTGTTTATCTCCTATTGTTTTCTAGTTATAAATAATCATACAAAAGTAATTCAGAATGAAGACGACTTCACAAGATATTTACAAAGGATATACATTTCATAGCTTTACCTCAGACGTATAGTTTAATGATGATTTTTATAGCACTTATAAGCAAACACAGAATAACGAAAAAGATTCCATTTAGTTTGGACTGGGAAACTACGTAAAAATATTTGGTGACATCCTATAAAAGTCTAAACCAAGTCTTTAAAACTCCAGTCTTTTGACTAACCTAAGATTATAGGAGTGTTAAAGGTGCAAAAGTGCATAAAATCCTAAATTACAAGTTCTAGGTAAAATAATCTTACCTCAAATAGCTTAAATTAGATATAAAAGACCAGAGAAAATATGAATCCATATCTCCAAAATATGTCTCAACCGTAATAGAGATTAAATTGCAAATGTGTGGTTATATAATATAATATATATTTTACTACAAAAATATCTTGAAGGAATGCGTCAATGAAGATTGTGACGCCGAGGATGATAAAAATGGACAAGCATGCTATTCCTACTTTATGAGGTCATTGCTAAGTAATGCATTTAAAACTCTTAACTCTTAAATTTCACCTCTCGTCAACATAAAAACACTTGAAGCATGTATCTTAAGTGAAAAAGTAGGTTTCTACCTCTCGTGAGTGAGAAATGTTGCCGAAGGGCAACATCAAGGTTTGTAAATAACGATTGGATACTCTGCCGCCAGATTTTACCTCGGGCTATCGTGGCTTCTGTTCTTCTAAGTGTATAGACTTTCTGCCGCCATAGTAATCAACCACTTCACATCTGGCAAAAGTGTAATTAACGCTTTATAACTATGTACATATGACGGTTAAGTTTCTCGCATTTCGGGGTAAGCAAATAGAACATGAAAGGTATTAAATTCTGTTTTGGAATGATATCTAGTAAAATATGAAGTATTTTGAAGTAGATAATATCTTCACGTTATTGTTATTTGCCCCACACTTTGGGCGTAAATTTGAAGTAGTTTTGTCGCTTCACGTATGGAAAGCCGATTTGAAGTAGGAGTTGTATTGTAGTTCAATTGTTGGGGAACCGAACTTGAAATTTGTTGCAACCACACGTATAGTACCCGCTTTCCGGTAGCCTTCGCCCCAAGTTTAAAAGATATTAACTTTGTAATTTGACTGTTTCTTTAAATGTCGGCTGAGTCAGTATTTTTGTTAGAGACATGTTTCTCTTTGCAGGGCGTAGTGCGGCTGAAAAATGTAGGTTTACACAGATTATAGTTTTTAATTCACTCCTTTTTATTAATTCTTGACACAATTTAAATAACACTTCACTGATATAGAGAGTTGTGAAATTCTTTTATTAATTACTTGCACTTTTTAACACGTAAACTATTTTCGTCTCACACTGAATACGTATTACATTTTTTTAGGACGTTTCTCGCGTCTGCCTCCAACCAACGCGTCCAGTTATGACCACTGCCTACAAGCAACTGACTTTTAGATTTGTAAATTTTGCTATATTTCAGTTTCTGATTGGTTAAAACTAGTCCAATTGAATACCTTCACTTAACTAAAGCTGTTTCTGGTTGTTGATTGGCTATTTTTTTTAAACTGTCACAAAAATTACATTATTGCTTCCAAGAATTACAAGTAGTATTGTTAAACTTTCAAATTTATTATTGCCTCAAAGTTACCTCATTGTTAGCAACTTTTAACCTAATATTCTCACAGCTCCTACATTATTAAATTACGTAATACATTCAGATAACATTATTACATGTATACAATAGTATAAACATATACAATGACTATAATATACACTTTTATACATTGTTACATACACATATTGCTTTAAGGTGGGCTGTTATTGAATTTATATATTATATAATTAGACTGAAATCATTTAAGAGTTAAAAATACTGCTCAATTTTAATGATTACATGTATTCACTTTCTGTACAAAAGCTACACATTGATTAGATTAATCAAGAAGAAGTCATACCTTATATTGTTTCTTACTTCATTATACAGTTTATACAATCTTTAAAACAAAATCACACGGCTCTGTCTTATGTTTTATATGTATTCAATTTGTACTCTCTCTGCACTAGGACACACAAAACTTCTTTAGGCATAAATAATCATCCTCATGGTTTGAGCCGTCCGTCCCGTCGTACGTACGTCCCCACTGGAATTGTTAATTTTGAAGGACCTATATTGGTTTATAATAAGTGTTTTATTAGATAATCGATTTTCATCCATTCCAATTCTTTCCAATTATTACGGCAGTTGTCTATACGATCCAGCACTCCTTTTATTTCTTTACTCTTTTTATGCTCCATCAGAGACACACCAGCCACTGGTCTTAGAAACCTTATTTCTGACGCTTCTACCCCTATTGTATCTGTTTCGGTAGCTACCAAGTCTCTGCACCATAAAGCAATATTGACAATACCAATTATTTATGAAATTGTAATTCTTTCTCCTTTAAAGTATAAATAAGAACCGGCGATTTCTGCACTGTACAGGGTTTCCAGAATATATCTTGACCGCTCGCACAACGGTACTCTGACTTAGCTTCTTAAAACTGTGTATAACACCTTGCAAATCTGGCAACGTTGTGCCCCCCTTGTCATCGTACCGGATAAACGCATTCCGAATAACACGATTTAGTTCGTGCTCTGTAAGGTTTCTGATTTCACTTCGTATCTTTGCCTTGAGTTCTTCCAATATGTGAGGATTTGTTGATTATCCATCAAGATAAACGAAAAAAGCCCAGAAACTGTTAGATCTAGGTAGTGAGAAGGTCATATACCAGCATTAATCACTTTATCTTCAAACCTTCCCTAGTTTCAGCCATGATGTACACTATGTGATCAAAGGTATCCGGATACCCCCACAAATATACGTTTTTCATCTTAGGTGCATTGTACTGCCACCTACTGCCTGGTACTCATTATCCGCGACCTCAGTAGTCATTAGACATCGTGAAATAGCAGAATGGGACGCTCCGTGGAACTCAACGGACTTCGAACCTGGTCAGGTGATTGGGTATCACTTGTATCAGAAGTCTATACGCGAGATTTCCACACACCTAAACATCCCTAGGTCACTGTTTCTGATGTGATAGTGAAGTGGAAACATGAAGGGACATGTACAGCACAAAAGCGTACAGACAGACCTTGTCTGTTGACTGACGGAGACCGCCGACATTTGAAGAGGATCGTAAAGAGTAATAGGAGACATATATTCAGACCATCACACAGGAATTCCAAACGGCATCAGGATCAGGACAGTTAGGCGTGAGGCGAGAAACCCTGGATTCCATGGTCGAGCGGCTGCTCATAAACCACACTTCACGCAGGAAAAT
This sequence comes from Deroplatys truncata, assembly GCA_030765065.1. NCBI lineage: Eukaryota > Metazoa > Arthropoda > Insecta > Mantodea > Mantidae > Deroplatys > Deroplatys truncata. The sequence goes on from CM060986.1 coordinate 131,130,603, forward strand.
GCCAAACGACGCCTCGCTTGGTGTAAGGAGCGTCAACATTACACGATTGAACAGTGGCAAAACGTTGAGTGGAGTGACGAATCACGGTACACAATGTGGCGATTCGATGGCAGGGTGTGGGTATGGCGAATGCCCGGTGAACGTCATCTGCCAGCGTGTGTAATGTCAACAGTGAAATTCGGAGGTGGTGGTGTTATGATGTGGTCGTGTTTTTCCTGGAGGGGTCTTGCACTCCTTGTTGTTTTGCGTGACACGATCACAGCGCAGACCTACATTGATATTTTAAGCTCCTTCTTGCTTCCCACTGTTGAAGAGCAATTGGGGGATGGCGATTGCATCTTTCAACACGATCGAGCACCTGTTCATACTGCACGGGCTGTGGTGGAGTGGTTACACGACAATAACATCCCTGTAATGGACTGGCCTGCACTGAATCCTATAGAACACCTTTGGGATGTTTTGGAACGCCGACTTCGTGCCAGGCCTCACCGACCTACATCGATACCTCTCCTCAGTTCCGCACGCTGTGAAGAATGGGCTGCAATTCCCCAAGAAACCTTCCAGCACCTGATTGAAAGTATGCCTGCGAGAGTGAACGCAGTCATCAAGGCTAAGGGTGGGCCTATACCATATTGACTTCCAGCATTACCGATGGAGGGCGCCACGAACTTGTACGTCATTTTCAGCCAGGTGTCCGATACTTTTGATTAGGCAGTGTATGATCAATAACGGAATCTTGTTGAAATCACTCATATTATTTCTATTTTTTCGTCAACTGATGAAAAACGGGGTGAGAATATAATTTCGGTACATCTCACTATTTACTATGTGCTCACATGAAATCTGACCGATAATACGTTTGTCGGAGATGCAAATCCCGTGCGATTGATAAAGATATATTCTGAAAGCACAAGAGTTTACAATTGAGTTGTGATGTTTCTGTATTATCACTCATCGTTAGGAGCCAATTACTAGCATATAAGGCGGTAGACTACAAGTTAGTAATGTTGCCAGCTTCAAAAATATTTAATGAACTACATCCGATCTAAAGGAGTCAATATTGGGGTTTCAGTGGGAAAACAGGTTTTGAGGATGCCTGAATATAAGCAGCTCGGGATACCAGAAGTCAGGCTTCTCTTTAGGAGGTAAGATGAAGATTTTGAAGGTATTTTCACCTCACAAAGCATTTCATATGAAAAAAAATGGTGTTATTGAATATGTTCTCGAAATGGCTATAACAATGTTAGTTAAAATGAAATAAGTTTGAGACAGACCCCTGGGACAAAGGGTACATATTAAATCGTCTATTTATCTCCTCAGAGTGAAAACGAAAACTATGGAAGGCGTTTTACCCCGGAAATTTTCCTCGAATAATCTATAACCGAGCACAACAGTCAAGCACTCAGGCTGTTGCACTGTAATAGTAACGCCAAAGAACAACATTCTTCCCGTGAAACACGAAATCATAATTTGAAAACCTTTTGATGTGTGTGTGTGTGAGCATAACTGCATCTCCTTGAAAGCCTGACAATGGTCTTTTTGTATTCCAATCTGCAGAAACAGGTGTAGTAGAATTGAGCACGGTTTGATCGCAACCCCCTTGATTGAATATCCACGAATCACTTTTGGTTCGCGAACCATTAAGTGTAGAAACAGGTGTGTTTCTCGTTTGTGAATCAGTAAGCGACTATACAGCATGAATCACTTAAACGATCCGTAGCTATTTCTAAGACGAAAGATGCTGTTGTAGGCTTATTTTGACTGTATTTTAGTTCAGAAAATGGCGTTTGTATATATATTGGCGTATTAATAATTTGGGGCTTTCGTTGTCATTACTAGACATATTGTTATTCTACATTTTCATTACCAGACACATTGTGGTTTTTGTGACGTCACTCCTGGTTGGGAGTTTTTTATAGCCACGAGTGGTGGGAATAGCGTCTGTCTTACTTAGGATTCCGAAAGAAGTGTATCGCGCGTGCAAGCCGGCCTTTAGATCGGTGGATATCCCCCTTCGCCTTTCATATTTAATAATATAGAAACTCCAAACGGTTGGGAAATAAATCTAGCAATATGTAAGTAGATTTGTGTTATGGATTTTTTACAGTGGAAAACCCACGCCTTCCTCTTAACCTCCACACCACGTTTCGGTCCTCCGCAGCCAAGTGAGTATACGTCCCCTCAATGTACGTGCTGGGTACTCAAAATTAATTTAATTTTCATGTGAACCTTTAGGCCTCTACCCAGCATGTAACAATATATATACAAATATCCCAGAACATTGTTATGTTGTCACTAATGTAACAATGACCACTACATCCAAGAAAACAGAAATGGATAACACTGCAATGTCAACACGATACTATTGAAAATAGTTAAATATACCAGGTGGCCCATCCGCACCGTATTTCACGTGTGTAGATATCCCTTCGTGCCTTAAAAGGATTGTAGAACTCGACGGGCCAATTCAAAGTAAACACAGATCAGTGGGGAACTGGCACATTAATGTGAGAGAGCTTCTTTTACTCCTCTGGCTTATCATCGAAAATGATGGGTGGATCGCGCTCATTGAGAGGAAGTTCCCAGGCTTGTCCCAGTCCGTGACTTCAGACACGAACAGTGTAAACAGACCGGAAAGGTCTTAGAATGTTTTTCACTTCAGTTACAGTTCTTTATTTTCGAGGGAATAAATTCACTTTTTAGATTGACAAATAATTAAAATGTCTTTATTTGACCTATCGGTATGCGCCCAATAGCTTTAGTGTGTATGTTTGCGCTGCTCTTGCTTAATCTCTACATTTCTTAAGTAGATGTTAGGCCATTCGTATTGTTAAGTTAAATCAAAACATTAAAGCGTCTTAACAAAAACTATGCAAACATGAGAAAACGTGTGTCACTGTCATTTCTTCGCTTGATGTGATTATTATTATTATTATTATTATTAGTAGTAGTAGTAGTAGTAGTAGTAGTAGTAGTAGTAGTAGTAGTAGTAGTATCGTTGCGTAAACACGACTAAAAAACTAACTATAGGCATATATTGATCGTTCAAACAAAGACATTTTAATTATTTGTGAATCTAAACGGTAAGTTTATTCCCTCAAAAATAAAGTGTTTGTAACTGAAGTGTTCGGTCTGTTTAAACCGTTCTTGTTTATTATCATGAACTGGGACAAGCCTAGAAACTGTCTCTCAGTGAGCGCGATTCGTTCATCTACCTCGTTGATAATTAAGAGGAGTAGAACGAAGGTCGCTCACTCACGTACGTTTACTTGAAATTGCCCCGTTGAGTTCTGCAACTCTTTTAACGCATGAAGGGATATGTGCAGACGTGAAATACGGCGCAGTTGGGCCACCTGGTATACCATCATATAAAATATTAAAGAAAGGGTTATCTCTTACATTTAACCATTAAGCTCAAGTAGAGGTGTATCTAAATGTCATTTTCTTATAGATTAGCTTACCGATTCTATTCTCAAGGCCGCTTCACCTTTTATCCATAGCGTACACGTGCAACTACTGTTACACTACAATGGATAGGTTAGGAATGACTCGTAACCAGACTAAGAATCCGGACAACTTAAGAGTGAAGTGAAGTTTAATGTGCAACGAGTAGGGTGGAGTGGGGTGGCGCATTATTGGTTGTTTATCTCTGCGGCCGTTGACATTCAAGATTTATTTAGTTTTATTTTGATGAAGCCATAAGTATGTTTCAATTCAAAACGAATTCTTAATAAATTCACATAGTCTTTTCTAGCCACTTCCGTTTATTTTTATATAGCTTCTAGAAAATACTCCTACAAAACCTTCGAATAGATTGAGCTTCGAGCTTCATGTTAATCGAAATAAACATAAAGTAGAATGAAGGGGGCTTCACAGATTATTCCCAGAATATTATACACTATACATGTGTATCTTTATTGGTGTCATATATTTGGAGGACGTGTTCCTGACATCAAAACAGTAAAAAACATTCATATGAACATGGGTCTGAAAATCATTTATTTCAGAGTTACATCACAAAATTGAAAGTTACAAAAATTGCTCGAAGTGGCTTCCTCTTGCTTTGATGCATGCAGTAAGCCTGCGTTTCATGCTCTGACGTATCTGTTGAAAATCCCTGGTGTGTTTCGTATTTGGTTAAATCCAGTTTTGATACCTCCTCTCAAAATGTCAACATTAGGTACAGGAGTCACATAAACCAAGGACTTCAAATGTCCCCAGACGAAGAAATCCATTGGATTCAAATGAGGCGATCGAGCAGGCCATGCAATGGGTCTCCCTCGACCAATTCATCTTTGCGGAAATCGATCATTCAAAACCTTACGAACTATCATACTGAAATGCGCTGGAGCACCATCGTGTAAGAACCACATTCGCTGGATGATGTCCAGAGGCACATTATCAGTTAAGTAATCCAACTCATTTCTGAGAAACTGGAGATAGGTTTGTCCATTCAGACCCGGAGGGAAGAAGTAGGGACTAATAAGGTGATCATGAATGATTCCACCCCAAACGTTGAGAGAACCTCTGTTGATGGTTGTCCTGTAGTACTTCATTAGGATCTTCAAATGCCCAGTTATAAGTGTTATGAAAATTGAAGATGCCGTCGCGAGTAAAACCAGCGTCATCCGTGAATAAGATACAGGCTAGGAAATTGATGAACACAGCGCACTGCTGTAACATGCGTTGCCAGAAACGTCTTCTTGGCTCAAAGTCCGCCTCATTTAATCCTTGCACACGTTGAAGATGATACGGGTACAGAAGGTTTTCATGCAGAATTCTCCAGATAGTCATATGACTAACTCTTTCCGCTATAATCATACGGCTTGTGCTTTGTAATGGGCCTGCATCCACAGCACACAAAGAACTTTTCTTCAAGCTCAATGCCTCGTACCGCTCTTGGTCTCCCAACATCCCTAGTACTCCTCTCAAATGCGCCATTCTCTCTTAAGTGTTGGTGAATTCCTGTGAATGTTCTTGCACACGGTAACTGCTTGTCAGGGTACGTTTCTGCATAACGTTGACGTGGTCGTGCTGCATGGCCGTACGTGTAGTGCATATCCGTCTGTTCACTTATGGAATACACCTTCTTTGTGCTATAACAACGAAACGGTTGATTTTCAGACCCATGTGCATTTTACTGTTTTGATGTCAGGAACACGTCCCCCAAATATATGACACCAATAAAGATACACTCTGTATTAGTTATGAAAATGTTTTGAACATATCGCATTTTAATCAAAATCCTTAAGGCCATTTTTGAGAAAATCAAAATAAACAAAACATTTTTCACGTAATGGTTAGTTTGAGTTGGGAGGATATTTAGAAAATCCTCGTGTCACGTATTTTGAAGATGCTGAACTTAAACATCAAGTTTGGTATTTATCCAACTTTTCCTTTTTGCTTTCACCTTCTGTACCACGTATATAGTAGGTAGATAAGCTATTGCATTCCAATAAATCATTCGATACTTAGATTTCACCGGAAATACAAGTTTTGAGGTACTCTGAAACTAAAAAAGCATTTTTAGAAAAACTTCAGCGCGCGCGCGTGTGTGTGCACGCGCGCACATAACTCAAAAAGAAAAGTCGGTTGAACTTAGTATTTAAGTTCAGTATCTTCCAAAGATACGACACGAAGATCTTCAACCGACCCCGAAATACTCTTTACTTGGAACATATTTCGAAAATGTTGATTTCCTAAAAATGACTTTAAGGATTTTGATTAGAATACTATATATTAAAGATGTTTAATGTAAAATAAAAGGTATATTTTTTATTTTCTGGGAATAACCTGTGAAGTCCACTTCATTAGGAAGGAATTTTGTATAATCTCGTATAACTGGTAAACGTTAAGCAATAGACAAAAACTATTACACAAAAAACGTAGACTTCTTTAAAACACACAATTCATTCAAATAAGTGCTTTGTGACATAAGCCACTTCTGAGATATACGTTATTATTGGCCATTCTCTTGAAGTCCCATCAACATTGAGTTGTTTCTCTCAATTACATTGAAACAATATGGAATTTTATGGCCAGCATATAGGAACCAGTTCTTAAACATTTGACAATTGCCGTTCTCTTTGTATCTATAATGAAATGTGTAATGTAGCTATTTCTTCAAATGCTTATTTAAATTAAAGTGTAGTAGATAGAAAAATTAGCTTTAGTAAGAATAGTTTGTATACTCACTAGTAAAGACAGAGGGTAGAGAAAGTGGTGTGAATGTAACACATCAAGATTTTTTTAGTTATGTCACACTCTGTCTCTCATACACATGCAACTTTTCTTTTGTATTCAAATATCTCAAAACATGTATTTTCAGTGGAATCTCGGTATCAATTCCTGCTTACTATAGGTAAATAGTAGAGAAAATGAAAAGAAGCAAATTTATGACAGATTTGAACGAGCTGCATTTTTGAGCGCTTGCATTAATTCCAATTCTATGAAAGCAGTGCAACAATAGAACCTCTATTTTAGAAATATTCGGTGTTGCGGTTTTAAGTGATTCACCCTGTATAACACGTGCGATATTGTATAATAAGTGTTTTGTTTTCTATGTCTCTTCTCAAAACTTCTTCTTTGCTCTGTTCTGGAAACGCAACAATACATTCTCCTGCCGCTGCTCAATAACTGTAAATTAAAAAGGGAACACAGCTTCAATAATATTAAATGCCTACCCGCGGATGAAACCGCTCCTAGATCCACATAATAAAGTTGAAGTGTACAAGTGGTCGGTCCCTTTATTGTAAACTCTCCGACTAATGAAGCAGCTGAATTTACAGTCTAAACAACACCCTTAACTCAGGAATTTGACAAAGATAATTTAAATCTTAATGATGCAGATTCTAAAATACTAAACAAGTGGGTAAAAGTACTCTCTTGTTGCTGGCATTAAAGGTCAATAAACTAACACGCATCAGAGTTTACAGCTGAAAAAAGCTAATGAAAATCTACAGGGTTTAAAAACGGAGTGTCTTAATGTTAGTGCAGAACAAATCTTACGTTTTCTCTAGCTATTATCTTTTCGTAGTTTTTATACGAATTATTCATATAACTGATTTCTCCACCTGCTTCCTTTAATTACTATAAACAACCAAAATAAATGATTCCTCTTTTGCGCAGACTGTAATAGTTGTATGTGAGACTGAGGCGACAGTCAACTGTTGAAAAAGCATCTCTTGAAAAACAAAATGATGGCTAGGTAATATTAGTGTACTGATTAAAATATGAGTGTAATTAAAAGTGTTAATACTTTGGAAATGCTTAATGCTACGAAAACTTTAGTCGGTATAAACTATATACTTTAACATGATGTAGAATTTTACTGTAGAATGTACTTAGAATTCCTTGTGGTACAACAATAAGAATAAAGAGAACTCATTGACTACTTATAAACAAATTTAAGATATTCCTTTCAATTATCAAACCAATATCTAAAACCATGATCTAATTGTATTTAGATTTCTAGTGCTTTCGCAACATCCACGAGGACCAAATTCTTATGTGAACGTTTTGTGTTAAGAGAAACATTCTTTGTGAAGCAAATCAGAAAGCAACAGGAATTTAGTACAAATAATAAAGTGAGTAATTGATTTTATTTCTAACCAATAAATGATAGACCTCTTTAGAGGTAACAATTTAACGTAAAATGTTATGATTTCTACATTATTAATAATTAATTTAATGTAATGATGTTTCAAATTGTAAGTGCTAAATGACTAACCGTCAAACAGCTTGGAAGCATGGCTTAAAAGATTTTAGTACGTCATAGAAATAAGGACACTGGGGCATGTGCAAAGTACAATGCTTGTGTTCAACTAAATGCACTACAAAATCAGAATTCAAGGTTTTTCTTCTCTAGAATAGGATAATAAAAGTCGCACTATCACAAAACTGGTTCCTAATATGCTCATAATGCAAAATATGTAATATCACTTCATACGTTTAGTCAGCATGCTCCTAATTTCAGATCAATGAATAAAACTCTAAAAACCTGTGTCATTAGTTAGGCACACATAACTGCCATAATTTATTGATCTTTCATTTTTTCATGAGAGATAAAAGACTTAATGAGGAATGTAATGAGTGGATTATTTGTTTGATATAGTGTGACATATGCTCTAAATAATTGTCAATTGAGAGAAAATATTATTATTCTTAAAATACATTTTAAAAGCTTTTTAATTTCAATATGTTGCATCTAAAAAATACTTTTCTGCTCACTTTGTTAAACTGCTTGGTTTGTAACGTCACAAAAATTTCAGCCCTTAACTTCAGTAGTTTCTGAGAAAAGTGCGCCTAAATTTCTAAAATTTGAGCTTGCGGAAAAATGCAAAACACTAAAACATTATAGGGATGTGGCCGCAAGATGACGCCATATTTAAATCACCATTCAAAGGGCTTAAACATTGATCATTTCTATAGTATGATACATCATTGCATTCAGATTTTTGTAAAGGGCAAACAAAATATCTGGGTGTTTTAGGCATTTACACGTTCCAGTACTCTTAATAACTTTAAAATGAATGTAATGTTTGGATCGTTAAAATCAATAGATGCCAGTTTTTTACTTCGTGTAGAAAACAGTTTTACATCAATATTTTACACGTAAATTACGCGTAAAATACGTATACTGACATGCATAAAAAGTAGCCCATAATGTAACCCAACTGATTATATTGGTAATGACAAATACAGCTCCTCCCTCTGTCAGCGTGAGTTGCTCTGTTCCTCGAGAATAAGCCGCTGGATTGGCAGGGTATTTATTTGCTTCGTTGAATTAGGAGCAAAAATAATATATAATGTAATAAAAACGTAGAAATAAACAAGAAAACCCTTTTGTCTTCGTCTCTATGTCGCTGATGGAAGCTCTCATTTAAATGTCCTAGCTGTCGTTCAGTTTAACGACATACGCAAATAGTTCTCCAGCTCTTCTTCTAGAAGGCGGAATTATGTTGGCATTGGTTTAGCCGTTCCTATGTACCACAATCATAGTGAAAGTCTTTCATAAAGGCGGTATCCGAACCACTCCTTCATTCCACATCATTATACCACAAGTTTACTGATTCGTTTCTGTGTCTCTGGATTGTTTTTCAAGTCAGTCACATAGAGAACAAATACGCCTGGGAGAAATCAGAGGTTGGTTATCTCAAGGTGAAAATCTTGGGGAATAAAAAACTATTGGAATCCAGGAGAATGGGCAAATTTTTATGCACGTTAGTGTGCAGGTAATTTATTCGGCAATGCTGGATAAGAGTAATTATCCAAGGCAACGGAGACTACATCTTTTCAGTAAATAACACGCTCACCCACACATATCACCTATCCACAACCAACCTTCCTCTACACAGCTTTTAACAGGCTTAACGTCAGCTGTACGTAAACTAGGAAAGAAATGAGGGGTCTAGTTTCAAAGTGTAACTTTTCCACTTTTCTACAAAAATAAGATATACAAGTTCATAAGCCTATATTAGCTTTCCTGTCATTCAGTATAAGTGATAGTTTGCAAACTACTTTCTTTCTTACTTAAAACTTATATTATACATGGTAATTTATGAAGAACTGACACATTTCTTTCTTTAATTATTCTCTTCGAAATTCATTCAATACCCCAACTTTAGCACCAAATTAAGCAGAATATTCTGGAGTTTCGATTGCATGTCACTAGATGCACAGATGTTCATGTTTTATTCGAATTGGTAGTTTTATTGTCGGCAACTGTTTCTGAGGTTTTGTTCTAGTCAACGTGAAAATGGAGTACACATTAAATGAATGACTCTTCCTTGTAAAGCAATACTGGATTAGGAATTCAACTACAGCTACTCAAAGGGCATACCAGAGAGAATTTGGCGTTCGGAATCCTCCCCAAAGAAACACAATACGGGGACTGGTAAAAAAATTGGAAACACCTGGATCTCTGGTGAATTAAAAAAGGCAAAACTCGTTCATCTAGGCTTCCCACGGTTGTTGTTGACATAAGAGCACAATTGGATCAGTCACCCAAAAAAATCATTCAGACTTTTGTCGCAGGAGATAGGGTGCAGCTACTCAATGTGTCAGAGAGCTGTGAAAAGTTCAGGCTAAAGCCCTATAGAATTGCGGTTATCGATCAGTTACAGGAACCAGATAAGGATAGACGACTGAATTATTTTCATTGGTTTTAGGCGTTCATTGTGCAAAATCCTTCCATATTGTCCATCACACAGCTTACACATGAAGCATGGTCCCATTTATCCGGCTATGTGAACTCAAATGACTCACGCTATTGGGCCAGCGAAAACTTAAACTGTCTTACTTAAAAGACAGGGTTTATGCCATACGTCTGTGTTTCGTTCGAATGAGTATACGAAGTCACAGTATTGTTTAATACCTGTGTGCAAGAACGCATTTCTTGGCATTGTTGACGTTAAGAATGATAATCACACGATTGGCAAAAATAAAAGTTTTCCAAGAAGCAGGCAGGTTGCCAAAGAAAATCGGATGGCGATCTTAAGAGAATGCTCTGTCATTCGAGTAGAAAGACTGTGAAAGAATTCATAAAATCTTTGACCAGTACTGAGAGTCACTATTGTAGATCCCAGTCCAGTGCAGCACTAATCTGCCCTCTGAACTAAAAATCAAAAAATGGTGTATGTTTAATATGAAGGTATAAGTAAGTCTTAAAGTTAAATTCACGATATATATTTAATGTATAGTATAATTTAGGATCTGGAGCTTCAGTAACAGACGTCTGTTCAAAATGTTTAGGATTGAAGGAACGGGTAAAGAATGAGCGGGGTGCAGCCTGTAAAAGTGGCTTAATGATAGCACATAGAGTTTACAAGCTGCGAGGCAATGAATTTTCTAATTTTCTGAGGAATCTGGAAGCAAATAGTCTTGCATTAAGTTATGACTGTCCTCAAGATCCCAGATAACTTTACAAATATCATCGCGACTCATAATTTTATCATAATTTCCCTGTTGTTTAGGGAGTATCGAATTTAAATCTTAATCGCGACAACGTTCATTTACATACTTGGACTGCGAACGAGTACGCAAAGGCACCAAATGAAATAGCTGGAGCAGTCTATGAGAAGTTAAAGAATAGGAGGTGATCCCTTCAGAGGCTAACAACGAAGGTAAGTAAAAAAGTATCCGCACACTATTCTTAATCTTTCGTTGGTTGGCTGTACTGATTTGTGCACGCATTCATGACGTGTTTCTTTATCTCCGTTTGTGGAATGTTTGACCGTTGTCACCCAGTGAATGTTGCGCTGTTGTACAATAAGCATGGCTGTACGCTCATCGTTTGGTCCAAAGAGCAGCGTGCAGTTATCTGTTTTTTGCCTTCTGAAGGTGTATCAGGAGCCAAAATCCATCGAAGACTTTCTGCACAATATGGGGGCAGTGTTTTACCACTGCAAAGTGTGTACGAATGTATTGAACAGTTCAAAAACAGTCGGACTTGTGTGAAGGGAAAGGAGAGAGTAGGATGCCCATCCATATCCACTAGTGATGCCAACACTGAGCAAGTTCGAATCCTGATTCAGACGAACTTAAGAGTGACTGTTGATGAAGCGGCAAACCATATGCAAATTAGTCATGGTTCCGCATATGACATTATTCATAACAGCCTTAGCATTCATAAAGTATGTGCAAGTTGGGTCCTAAAACAGCTCACTGAACCGCAAAGCACAATCGCATGTCGTCTGCCAACGATTATTGGACTTCCATGCTAATGAAGGTGAAGCTTTTTTCAAAGAAATAGTCACTGGAACGAAACGTGAAACCATCATTTTGACCTGAAAGCAAACACCATAACATGGAATGGAAACGCCCTGCATCTCCAGTCAAAAAGAAATTCAAGAGTTCAACCGCCCGCAGAAAAACTGATGTTCACACTTATCTGGGACTCTCAGTGTTAATACTGCAATATTGCCTGCAGAATGGCTCGAAAAAAACAGTGTACGTTATAGTGAGATGTTGAGCAACGACCTGAAGTCTAAAATTCGTACCAAATGTCGAGACCTATTGTCGAAAGGAGTTATTTTGTTGCATGACAATGCTCACCCACATACTTCGTCCACCCTGCTCAAACTATTGAGAAACCGTGTTTCGAGGTGTTAGAGCATCCTACGTACAAACCTGATCTCGCCCCCTCTGATTTCCATTTTTTGTCTACTTAAAAAGGGTCTATCAATTCAACAGAGACAAAGAAGTGAAGGAAAGGGTACATACATGGCTTGCTGTTCAGCCAAAAAGCGTTTTTTCTAGGGCAGCATGGATCAAGTGCATTGAGAAGCAAGGAAACTACGTTGAAAAAATGAGGTAATATTACGTTTCTATAGTAGTTATAATAAATTTTAAAAAATTATGTGAGGATATTTATTCACTTAGCCTCGTAGTTCGTTTGATAGCTGATGTATGTGGCGGTCACAACTACAATGGTTGCTATGTTAATTAGATGGTTTGCAGAATCTCCTTCTCACCTACAGCAGGTCGAATTGATATTTCCAATTGCTGGACACAGTTTCATTTGACCGGATAGAGTGTTGAAAAACATAGAAAAAGAAGTAAGGAGTACACCATCAATAATAAATCTAGCAAATATGATGAAGTGTAAGCTCGCGGTCTGAAATCGCTGGCTTGCGTGGAAAGAATTCAGTACAGGGAGAAAAAGTTGGTGTGGCCAATCAGCTTCATTTGATTTCTCAAAGGAGAGGTTAATAAACCAACTATGTAACCCCATGTAACCCCATGCAGTCATCGACAGTTTGTTCTGAAGTAAGAAATGCAGTCTTAAGAGAAAGTATTTTTATATAAACAGAAGTTCTTCTTCCTCCAGAAATTTAATTACTATCATCTGTGCTCAGTCTCTTTAGTAACTTCTAGGAATGATAACACGATTTCTGATGCTTGTATTCATTATTTTTTCTTGAAAACACTACATTGTTAATTGATATTTTCCATCCTCATTCCTTGTTCAGTCTCTTCTAGCAATTCCTGGGAACAATCTTAGTTAACACATTTCTAAGACTTATATTGCAGCTCTGTGCTTCTGTTTTAATATTTATAATTCACTACCTTAAATACATCCTCTTCCTGCCATGATGTAAAATGTAATCTTATTGCCTTATATCACTTTATCTCCTAGTTGAACAACATGTGGTTGTATTTCTCTAGTTTGTTTTAATTTAATTTTTTGAGGAATGATAATTATATAACAGCCCAGAAAATTGTACCCATTTGCTTGCTCAGTATTGTCGTTGATTAATGTTGAGTTTAGCTCTTACCGACCAGGGGCTTAATGACATTACTTTAGTCAAGTGCGTAGACAGAGGGGAGCACCCTCTACAAGATTATTCATTGCTTGCTCCAGTTGCATACAAACTTGTTATTAAAATGTAGCAATTGAAAATACTCCTTAATTCTAAATATCTGTAGCACCATATGATCCTCTCCGAAACATTTATTGATCGAATTCATAAGTTAGCAACACTGGTATGAATTCTCCTTCAACATTGTTAGAAGGCACGAGCTAAACAAACAAATAACAAACGGCCAAGAGTTTGTTGACCGCAATCACCTTTATGGTCATGATTACTGGATTCAAATAATTAAACGTTTTCATCGGTGTGTGTACAACAACAATGAAAACATATTCTGTACTTAGATGAATAATTACTGAACTATTGCTCGTTCAGCACAGCCCAGGAAAGAATTATTACTTTACTTTCTTAGTATGTATGTACAGAAGATATTTATTTCCACCCAAATATTATATATCGAGATTTTGCCGTATCTATATGTTTTGAGGCCCCTTGAATCAAAAAAGGCATATTTAGAAAAGTATTTGTTTGTGTGCCTGTGAACAGCGTAATTGAACAACGAAAGATCGGATAAACACTTAGTATTTAAGTTCAGTACCTTCCAAAGATGCGACAAGATTTTCAAGAAAATTCCCCTTCCCCAAAACACTCTTTACATGGTAGATATTTTTATTAAAATATATATTAAGAATATTTATATTACAAATAAAATGGACATCTTAAGTGGGTTCAAACCCGGCGGAGGGCGATGGATTTTTTCGGGCGTAAAAATCCTTAGCACGGCTTCCTTCGGAAGGGAAGTAAAGCCGGTGGTCCCGTGTCGTAAATTTACGGTAAAAGAACCTCAAGTCTGATAAAGAGGCCTCTGAGCAAAATTACCTATCTTTCACGCCCAATATAGAATGTGATGCTAAGGAACCATAGTAGTTAAAGAGTGTCCATAAATAAAACTCAATTTAATTTTAAATGTTCTGGGAATAGCCCTTGAAGTCCTCTGCATTCAGAAGTTCACACAATTTATTTCGAATAACTTTTATTGTGGCATCAGCCACTTACGAGATGTCCGTTATTAATGGTTCCAATTGTTCAATACTTAGCCATTTTTTTTTAAAATCCTGTCGATTTTCAATTGCTTCTCGCTATGTCATAGAGAGAGAGAGAGAGAGAGAGAGAGAGAGAGAGAGAGTATGGAATTTTAAGACTAGCGCGTAGCATTCAGTTCTTTGTATCTATAACGAAATGTGTAATGCAGGTGTTTCTGAAAAGGTTTATCTCGATTAAAGTGAAATAAATAGTAAAATAAAATTTTGTAAGAATAATTTGTATACCCACTAATAAATGATAGAGGATAGAGAGTGTCATGTGAATGTAACACATCAGATATTTTTTGGAAATCCAATTGAGCTAATCAAGAAATGCTTTCTACAAGTACTCGCATATGGAGACGTTAATAAAGTTTAGGCAAAGGTAGTTTAAAGTACAATAAGCTTACAAAAACTATGTTCATAATGTGCCAAGGAGATTCAAATGTTTATCAACTTCAAATCGGTGTATGACATCGGATAATGTCGACTGTAGCGGTGTGCTATTGAAATCCGCGATGCTAGCTCGAAGTTCACTGCTTCTTTTCTTCTCGTTGTTGCTGTTGTTGCTCTAAACTGACTATATTTGCCTCGCTGCTCATCTCGGGTGGGGTAATGAGTGTTTATAATGCCACTTGTTATTGCTTATGTTGATTTATTCCAGTTAAATAAACAATAATGAAGCGCCTACCAGTGACATATTGTACCTGTCTGGATCATTGTGTAATTTCCCGAATTGTGTATTATTTCCCGATAACTCACCACTGCTTTGTTAAAATCTAAGTTGGATCTGAGTTCATATGCACAGATCGACCTGAAGTGGACCTTTTGAGAATCAAACTGAAAGAACGTTTCTCGGAATTGACCAAATTCTGTACTTTTCGAGACAGATATTAGTTTTCCCCTGTATTGGAGAAATGGGAATTAGTGGACTGTATAATAAATAAAATCTTGCCACTCACATGTTACCAGTTGGACTGGTGTTTTAATTACACATATCTAACTTAAAAATTATTATACGCATTATAATATATCTTCTTTTGACCTCAGAGGCTGTGGCTAAAGATACCAGGCCTTTCATTAAGGCATATCCAACAACAATATAATGAAGAGCTTCCATCAACCTCCCCAAGAAGCCGGCAGTGACATAACATAGATGCCGCGTTCAGGAATGACGTAGCTGTGGCCCGAACAGTAATATATAACGTGTTTTACCATTGGCTACTGTAATTGGGGTCCCATAAAAATCAAATCCAGTCATTTAGGTGTTTTTTTCTCTGGCAAACTAGACTGCTTTGGGAATTCCGCGTTAACTCTGTATCTTTCTAATATTATATAGCTCACTCGCTCCAGCCACTGTTTCTCCTAAACCCTGTACTGTTTGGTTATCTATTTAACCTAATCCTCCTAATGGCAACCGGACCACCTTCTAATTACCTCTCTCGGTTAGCCAGCTTCCTGTAATACAATAAAATAAGTCAGCTTTACTTAATTATATCAAATAAATTTAAATGTTCTTTGCAGTCGTTATTCACTATGGTAACTTTATCCTTTACAGTATTCATTTCTACATGCCTACACAATACTTTTAAATTGCATTAATTGTTTCAATACTGCTTTACTATTCCACTTGTTTCATTCTCTATTCTTTCTTAATTAGTCTCTCTTTTATTCTGTCACTATTTTATGCTCTAATGTGTTTTATTTTTACATTATTTCTTTATATTTAAAAAAATACGCTTAATTCTAAATACATGTAGCACAGTATGATCATCTGAGGAAACATTTACTGGTCGAATTCATGTTGGTAACACTCGCATAAACTCTCTTTCAAAGTCGTTAGAAATTACACGAAATAACAAATACCAAACGGTAAAAAAACTTTATAGTCTTGATTACTGCATTCAGCTAAATAAACATTTTCATGTATGTGCACGACAACTTGTGCACGAAAACATATTTTGTACATAGAGCAAAAGTATCTTTATATTATTCCCCCTTCTAGTTTACATTGTACTGAGATTTAATACTACTCTGTGCTGTTATAGTTGTAACATTTAATATTAGAAGATTAAATGTAAAAGTATTACCTATGTGGATGAAGTCTTTACTCTAATCATTTTATCAAATATTAAGTGGAGAAAGCTAATTACTTTATACAAAGTGTCATTTACTGTAGTAATAACTATTAGGTTACATCAATAATAAAGTAATAAACCATGTTTTAAAAAATATTATGTGTTATATTCATATAACTTTTTTATCCCTATCGTTTATTAGTGGGTATACAAATTATTCTTACGAAAATTAGTATTGTTACATGTTGGGGTGAAGGCCAAAAGGTTACCAGAGAATGGAATTAATTTAGATCACCCCAAAAAGCTCATGGGGGTGGCGCAACTCGCTGACAGCGAGAGTCCGGGATCTTGGTGTGGAAATTAAGAAGCAGACGTGGGTTTTATACTACACTGAAAAATTACATAACCCACGTTACCTTTACATACCTTGGATTTATTCACAACACGTCTAGTGACTCTACATAATGAACAAAGGAAAAGAGGTGGAGGGAGATACCACTAAACCGTAGATCGTCCACACACAACTCCAACGAACACTTCCACTAGAGTGTCGCTTCCTTATCCCCACCAACCGTGTCGCCGAAACCAGACAGGGTTGGCGTCATACCAGACAACTTCAAAAAGATGCTTCCCTTTTGCGCGCGCGGTACCGAAGGGAAAAACTGTTAAGCCGAAATATGACTAAAGAAACACAACAATGCTACGTCTGGTAGCTCAAATACAGCACAACAGTGCGTCTGGTAATGACAATAAAGTTAATAGTACGCCACATCATTCTTATCTACTTCATTTTAATCTGCAGAAATAGCTACGTTACACGTTTCGTTACAACAGAAAGGAAGCAGCGTTAGTCAAATGTTTAAGAAGTGGACACTATACGCTGGCCTTAAAATTCCATACTATTTGCATGCAACTGAGAAACAACTGAAAATCAACGGCACTTGAAAAGAATAGCTAAGTATTGAAGAATTCGAACCATTAATAACGGATATCTTGGTAATGCCTCATCCGACAAAAATAAGTTACTTGAAATAAAATTTATGTAACTTTAAAATTAATTCTTTCAATGCACGTTTACTTCAGTTACAGATCTGTCCCGCATCTTTATGACATTAATTTACACCGGTGTTCAAGAAAAATAAATGTATAACCTTTGTTGCTGCGAAAGTTAATTTTCTGGCTGCAATAATTCATAATTTCGCATCTCAGATGAAATCGCACTCGCTATGTGCACATTTCTTTTCTTTAATTTTATCCGTAGCGGCTACTAAAATAACAACACCCAGGCTGTATTTCTTGAAAAAAACTTGCTTCTCCGGACGTCTTATTACAACATTGTAATCTGAAACTTTCACATGACTGAGCATATATTTGTGTTACATCCTCAGTGATCAAGAAAAAGATCATTTTTGTCAAATTATATTTTTAAGCAGAAAGTCAATACAACTAGATCTTTCCTACTATTTAGATTTCAGGAGAATAAGCAAGTACCTACAACGATGGATGCAAATCAGCCGCTGAAGCAAATGCGATATTTAAAAAAAACAAAAAAAAACAAAAAGTAATTAGTTTGCAGCATAACGGGATTTTGGGGCGTGTTACCTGTGTATAGACCGCTCGTCACCAGGGCGGACCGCGTTGGATCCCAGGGGTCCGCATGTGGGATTTGTGATAGTGAAGAGGCGTCTGGGCGGGTTTTCTCCGGGTTCTCCTTCTACTTCTTCTACCAATTGCTCCATCATCTTTCCTTTCATCCATTTTTCCTTCATTTCATGTCATCTTCTTCCTCATTCTCATACCTGGGTACGGTTGTAAGTCCTAGAGGGTGTAAGCCTACATGCGAGGCGGATAAGCCTGCTGAGTAAGGAAGGAAGGTACCTGTGCGTTTATATTATACTGTTTAACATCATTATTTCTGCTTACGGATCAAGGCAGTGAACACTCATGATAGATGAAATGAAATGATATTTGGAGAGGAAGTTTGGGAAGGAAAAGTTCCAGGCCTACGTCTAAGTCAGCTCCCGGCATTTTCCAAACATGAGGGCTGAGCAAAACCTGGAAGAAAGCACAATCAGGGATTTCTGGCTGGATCGCGTACCTCCCGGTCACGAGTCCATGCTTTAACTTGGTACCCATGTCAGGGTGTAACTACATCTTATAATTATAAATGTCATTCGTGTTTTCAGCAGCTTCTAAATTTTTTCAAACCTTAGAGAAAAAGAGAACTTCTTTCTAGAAGAGTATACAATTTATGTATAGGCAAGTCTTAGAATCCAGCTATTAATAGAATTAAAAATAAATTCCGTAAGTTGTACCAGTTTTATTTTCTAATCATCATGTAGCAGAAATAATATAGTGAATAACTGTCAGAAAATGTTCGACTATATTTGTTTAATTAAAGAAGGGATGAATAAATTGTACATAAAAATAATTTAAAAATGTAAAACATACAGGATTTCTGAAAGTGTCCAAACAAATTTAATTGTTTAATAATTGTAAATACCTTTAGCTAAACAATATTAATATTAGTGGGGTATATATTGTATTACGAATAATTAATTTATTAAATGAGAAATTATTAGATTAAATTCTTCTACTATTTTTCTGACATAATTATTAGATTGAATATAATATTATATGTCAATGATTATTATTATTTTGTCATTCAGAAATTTGAGATATTTCTTATTATTAAATTTGGTAATATATGTCATACCGGGTGACCCAACCGCGCCGTATTTCAAATGTGTAGATATCCCTCCGTGCATTAAAGGAGTTTCAGACTCAAAGGGGCAATTCCGAATAAACACAGGTCAGTGGGGAACTGGCGAATTAGCGTGAGCGAGTATCTTTTTAAAGTTCCATTTATACTCCACCTTTAACTACAATGGTCTTATCGGCGGCCATAATTTTGGAGCATATTACTGCTTATAGGCAGTGGCATTAACCTGTATTCACTTGTCTTTTGGATTTCTATAAACTTTGGGCTATGATCATTAGATCACGCACATTCACACTTCCAGACTCGGGAGGATAGAGAATAATCTTGGCTAGAGAAACATTCCCATGCCCCAGCTGGGAATCGAAACTGGAAACCCTCGCACAGCAGGCAGGTGCTTTACCGACTGAGCCACGGGGCCAGTCGAGCTTCGAATCTACTCCTCTAGCTTATCAGCAAATACGATGAGCGGATCGCACTCATTGAGAGGCACTTCTAAGGCTTGCAATAGAGTGTACAATCCATGATGATAGAGAAAAACATACCCTTACTCTAGAGTGTATTTTCCGATGTGATAGACAAAAATAGACCGGAAAGGTCTTAGAATATTTTCCACTTCAATTACACAGACTTTATTTTCGAGGGAATAAGCTCACTTTTTAGTCTACAAATAATTAAAATGTCTTTATTTGACCTACCCGTCGATAGCTATTTTTAACTTGTGTTTATGCTGTTCTTGTCTAACATTACAGACTATAAGCAACAAACATGAGAGCACGAATTTTTCCTTTGGCATTTTTTCGCAGGCTATTATATATGTCATTATTTTTATTATTATTATATCACATCATATAACGGTACCGTTTTGCCCCGGTTGATTGATACGATATTCCAACCAGCACAGATGGTCGTGCTGAAGAACAAACGATACACCCATTGTTTAATTTGAATCGGATCATTGCGCAATACAGTCGCAGTAAAACTGTCCGACCTGTCCCCCAAGATTTGCTATTTAATACCAGCAAGATATTAGAGAACAGTCACATCGGGCTCTCAGTTGCGATGACTAGCTATGTTTCCTATCAGAAGTCAACCCCAGGAATCTCGTCTCATTTGCGAATGGAAGTACATTTGGACCGAAATGGAGCGAAGGTGGTAACCGTTTCCTATGGCGGTAGAAGGTAAGGCAAATTGATTTCTCACTCGAGAAATAAAGGCCGTTTTTAGAACTCCAATGTTTAAGATTGTCTAAACATTGCTGTATATTGCGTCCAAAAACGCCGTACGCTGAGAAGTACAATAGATGGCAAAGTCGTCTACGAATTACATGGTAATACCCCTGGGACAACACATTTCGAGGTCGAATTAATTGCTATAGTAAACACTGAAAGTAGTACCGATCCCTGAGGCACTCTTTCTCCTGAACAAAAAGGTTCGAAAAAACAGAGACGACCCTTACACGTAAAACGCGATCCTTCATAAATTCCTGAATGAACAGTGGTAAACATCCATCTATGTTCCAGGTGTGTAGATAACGTAGTATCCCCGCTCACCAACACTTAGCATAAGCCTTCTCGAGGTCGAAAAATATCCCGAAGGTTTCACAATTCTTTATGAATACTTTCATGCTCGGCGTCGATAATGTACAAGGTACTCCACAATGGAACGGCGTTTTCGATAACCGCATTGAGTGTTGGTCAGTAGGTTGTGAGTTTACAGCCACCATACCAATCATCGTTCATGTGTCCATGCACTCCATCACCTTGCAAACGCAACGTTGCTCAACGAATTGTCCTTTGCAGCTTTCAACGTGGGTATTATGGTGGCCTCTCGTATCTGGTGAGAGAAACAGGACAGTTGCTGGACGGAAGATGACGGTCCTTTCCAGCTTTCAAAACGGTATGATGGTGTCCCGTCGCCGCTTTTCTGGAAAAGTGGCATCAACCCAAACACGATTATAGACCTCGAGCAGGAACTGTTGCAGCTGTTGCAACATTCGCAAGTTGATATCATTTGATGCTGATAGTCGCGAAGATGAAAGGGTATGTTCTAACTTCGCCATGGTGAAAATGCGATTGTTATCTTCAAGGTTTCCAGAACGAAACTAAAAACCTTGAGATTCCACCTGAGTCTTAATTGGAAGTAACTCAGGGGATAGTTATCTGAGTTAGACACTTGAGCGAAAGTACTGCCAAATGCGTTAACTACGTAAACTGTATCAACAGCTTCTGCAGATGTTAAGACCGGTGATTGGTATGTGGTTCGATTTCCCGGCCATTTCCATGTCTATTAAATTAAGCTACAAACTTGCACAATTATGTCTTTTTCCTATCCTTAACAGCTTGACTAGACTTGGCATGCATTTTCGTGTATTTAATCAGGCTATACATTGTAGGTTGACAGTAAAACCCCGAGAGTCCGCCTGCGAGCAAGAATGGTATTTCTGCATTCATCCGTCCACCAAGGGACCGGAAATCGACGGGGGTGGGCAGTCGACCAAGAAATATATTGCTCAGCAACAGAAAGAATTGTCTCTATGAGATGTTCGACTAAAACATTCACAGAGTCGTGTCCATTGTTCACAACTGGGAGTAAAAGTTCCACACAGCCAACTGGGAGTAAAGATTCTAGTTGGCTTAATCTGGAAACCTTCGAGGCAAGAATTTACAACATACATCTTGTGTTAAGAGACTAATAAGACATGGAAAGTGGTCACTGGAGTATAAATCAGAGATGACATTTCATTTTAAGGAAACTACTAACTGTGGTGAACAAACTGCTATCTCAGGACGTGAAAAACTATTGAAGGAATCAGAGAAATGTAGGCTCTCCGATGTTCAGAAGAGCAAAGTTATAGTTCTTCAAGAAATTGGCGAATAATTTGCCTCTCGCACGCCCGGGGGGAGCCCAAGGAGGGTATAGACATTTAAGTCTCCCGCCATCAGAAAAGTTGTACGTAACTGGGAAAATAGATCTTCTAAATCAGCGAGCAAAAGTTCGTCAGATGAATACCGATACATGTTACAAATGGTAAATCCGATACATGGCAGTTTAATCCGTACAGCGGCTGACTGAATGTAACATTCTATAGATACATATTCCACGAATATATCATTTCTGATGAGTATCATAGTCCCGCGTGCACAGGAATACCCTCTCCCTAATATTACAACGTAGTGAGGTATACCGCCTTAGTTCAAAGGTGTTTTGCGGGCGGCGCTTAGTCTCTTGCAAACATGCGACCAAAGGTCATTTTTGTTGAGCAAATCTTCAAGCTCTGGTCGATGTATTCTAATATAACGTATGTTACATTTTGGGACGGTTCATAGTGATTATAATGGTATAAATTCTAAATCCTAACAGTTCACTACTTGAGGACAGCGCCGTCGAATCAATTCATCCTTTCTCTTTGGTGACGGGCTAACACCTATTATGGAGGGTTAATCCTGCCTCTTTTTCACTGTCGTTCTGGCAGTGTGAGCAGAGTTCTCCTACTCCATCTCCTCCACGGGGAAGGACCCTTTTCCAATTCCAACTTCGGTTCGAGAACCTCGAATCGATTGGATGTAGAGATTAGCGAAAATGAAGATCGCTGCTGAGTTCTTCCCAGAAGATTCTTCAAAAGAGGATCCCATGGACTTATCTTCCCTTTGGATGTTCTGGATACATATTTTTCATTTTCTTTCAGGAAGCCGATTCTGTCGTATCTGGTCCTGTCGTGTGTGGTATAATGCATCACTTTACCGATGAGGCATTTATACCTTACTGCTTGCCAGTCCTATTATTTGAGGTCGACGGTTTTGATGGTGATTTTACTAAAACGGGCTTGCAGATGATGAAGATGTAGGTATTGATTTCGAGGGCTTTGGAAGAAATCTAGCTGCAACTGAGCTATAGGTACCGACTCGGGACAGAAGTTTAGCGAATGTGCAGGAGTTTCCGGTTTTCCGAGAAGGACAACTTCTCCCCAACCTGGATCTCTTGAATCACTCTTTCCTCTGTAAAATGGGGGCATTCTTGGGAACTTCATGGGTTTTCCCCACTGCAGCTTCACGATTATAGAAATTACTTGTGTGTTCAAAGTGCTGACACTTACAACATCTTAGCGGGTTGAGGATATTTGGCCTAACTTCAATGGCTTCATATACTGCCTTAATGCTTTGAGGGAGATCTACCCGATCAAAGGTAAGAAATACGGTACTAGTGAGCACAAATTCACCTTTTCTTTCCACTGAAATCGATTTAGAGATGTGACACCTTGATCTTCAAGATTTTCTTGAATCTCCTCATTGGACATGCAGACAATGCATGGGTGTTTACTACACTGTGCGAGGAATTAAAGGTCCTGTGCGTCTCAACCGGTATAGGATAGCTGGCTAACATATTTGCTGTCAATATTATTGCTGCATGGCATGCTGAATGTGCTTTAACCAGCAGCGTGCCATTGCAAGACCTAACACATGATTTAATTGGACCAGCAATGCTATCCAGACTGTTTTGAAATACAAATGGATTCACCGAATAGCATTTCTTTCCTTCGTCGCTTCTGTTTATAATTTAAGTAACGAGGACTAAAAGACTCACTACTTCTTTTCTATTAACGTAGTGATTTTGGTTTTTCTTC
Source organism: Deroplatys truncata (assembly GCA_030765065.1). Classification (NCBI taxonomy): domain Eukaryota; kingdom Metazoa; phylum Arthropoda; class Insecta; order Mantodea; family Mantidae; genus Deroplatys; species Deroplatys truncata. The sequence continues at coordinate 131,154,419 of CM060986.1, forward strand.
CTTGTTTCTTTCTTTCTTTCCTGTATCCATAGCGCTTAAATCCTCCAACATTACAAATGTCTTGAATGGCATGCTCACATCTTGGTCGCCACTCCGGCTTAGGTGAGAGTCCTGGTCCGGATCTTGCTCACCTTAGGGTCTCATCTCCCATTTATAGACAGAAGGACCCAGTCTGCTTCGGGAGTGTAGCAGCTCATGGACTGGAATTTATCAGCGGATACAACGCAGTCCTACAGGATACTCAGGGGTTGGAAATTACGCATGACCCAGTCACTCCTTGCAACTACTCTCCCGCGACCCGCTCAGTGGTATCCGTCAGACTGTGTTCATGGAAGTAACTTGTAGTTGATCAAACATACTTGTGGATCAAAGTTGATTGGGCTTTTGGCATAACCCACACACCTCTTAGAGGAACCCATTCGAGAGTGTGGCTCGGGACCCCGGAAGCGCCAATCCCGTACCTACCGTAGTAAACCCCTCGTAGGCCCTAAAGAAGCGATGTTGTTTTGAGGTCTGGTATCGTGTTCTGAATTACCCCCTCTGTAAATCGTGATTCGTCTCTCTGTGTGGTCTTTACTAAATTATATTAGAAAAAACGGCGTCGTAATAGAAGTATTTAACTAGATGGAATAACAATGTCTGTTAAATTATTATTACTTCAGTAATGCAATCAAATATGGTAATGAAACATGAGAGCCTGAAGAACCAGATTGCCGTAGCCGTGCAACTAGGCAAATGAGTAACCTGCATCATTAGAGAAACAGAAATGTACCCACTCTTCCCTCCAAGTATTATTTAAGCGCGTCTCTCTTCTTTTCTTTGAATAAAGCTTGGCTACTCTACCTTGCCACAGATGCTGTTTGCAAGGAAATAAATAAAGGATAACTATCATTAGTGCTAAGCCCACAGTAATACTTTATCAACAACATAATGAAATACAATTTACTAGTCCTAGTAATAAATTTGCTTTTCTTAAAGGCAGCTGCCCTAAGCTATGTTTCCAAATTAAAATATAAAAGAAGCGTGATGCGCTACAGTGCTTAAAGCATTAATAACGAATATTAACGCTACAGCTAATGCTACATTTATAGTCAGTTAATTATTTTAATTTAGTAAACACCACACAGCAAAAAGTTTTAAAATCGCTGTAATTTCCCAAAGCCAATTAAAACTAATAAAATTAAAACTCTTTGAAAATGCCAAAATACAAAATTTTCAATAGTATTTGTGCTTTACACATGTTAAAAATTAGAACTGTACTCTTTCTGTTGATTTGCAAGAATTTTTAATGTGAAGACTAATACTCCCTGGTGTCGTTGTATTTATAAGACGATGAATGATAGCTGAATGCCATTTGAAGCATAGGTTTGGGCACTGAAACGAATTTTTGAAAAATATCCTGAAAACTAATCGAGGGAAATTAAATATAAAAAGTCAAAGAATAAACGTAAATCACTCTGTAGTAGAAAGGATTCAACGAAAACATTATAAGAATGTACCAAATAGATTGTTCCAAGCAAATATATGAATGAATATCTCAGAATAAAAGTAACGGAGTACAAAATATTAAAATAAAATGATAAAACATAATAATTCACCTAACGCACGTTTAGATAAGCGCGATAAATGGCCTATTTCCAAAAGATCAATAAAAATCTGATTTTATATATACGTGACTTTACGTGCTCTCTATCGTCTATTTAGTGGTTATAAAAACAATTCCTTCGACAGCTAATTTTTCTGTCTACTTCATTTTAATCCGGAAAATCTTTTGCAGAAGTAGATACATTACAATTCTTATTGATACAAAGGGATTAACGTTAGCCAAGTGTTTATGAACTCGTTTCCATACAAATGCGAGAAACAAACTTAATGTCGACGAAACTAAAAGAATGGCTAAGTTGAATAATTCGAAACATAAATAACGAATATGTTGGAAATGGCTGATGCCATAAAAAGAGTTGTGAAATAAATTGTGCGTTTTAAAGTTTACATTTTTGCGTAGTATTTATGCGTCTATCCCTTAACATTTAACAATTACACAAAATGGTCCAAAATTCCTTTCGAATGAAGAGGACTTCACAAGCTATTCCCAGAAAATTAAAGATATGGTTGTATTTGACATAAAATACCTCTTAATTATGTGATATTTAATCAAACCCTTTAGAACCATTTTTCAGAAAATAAAATATTTCGAACACTTTCCATGCAAAGTGTAGGATTTCCATGAAAACCTTCGTATCGCACCTTTGGAATATACGAGCTTACCAAAATCACTTATTTTAAGTAAAATGTGTGTTTTAAAGAGGTCTGCATTTTTTGTGGGGTACATTTTCGTCTATCGTTTAGCGTTAACAAGTTATACAAGATTGCACAAAATTTCTTCCGAATGAAGAGGACTTCCTAAGCTATTCCCAGAAATTTCAAGATATACATGTTATTTGTAATGTAAATATCTTACATATATACAATGCCGTTTGTGAAAATTGCAACACCAAGAAAGAATTTCCCGAATACCCCCAAACGTTGTGGAAGTATAGAAGAGTGTGCAACCAATAATTGTTAGGTTTGCAAAGAGATGGAGTACACGTAGGCCGAGCAGAGCCCTCTCGTGTCGGTCCGACAAGGTCAGTGTAGTCAGTGCAGAGCTGTCAAACGAGGTGGAAACAATAAAGTGCCAATCGACGTCAAAGGGAGCCATATAGGCATGTGAGCGAGTTCGAACGGAGCCGAATGATCGGTCTCCGGGAAGCACGTTTGTCATACCGTGAAATTTCGGCTCGTATAGGTCATGCTGCTACGACAGTGATGTGTGTGTGGAAGCAGTGGATAGCTGAAGGTCGTACGCAGCGAAGAGCGGGTATTGGACCACGGAACATGACCACAGCACGGGATGACCGTCATCTTGTCCGCATAGTCATAACGAACCGTACAGCTTCATCCACAGTGTTGGCTCGACGCTGGAGCACTGCAACAGGTGTGAACTTGTCTCCATCAACGGTTCGTCGCCGTCTGCTGCTGGTTGAACTGGTTGAATGCATGCCAGTACGTCGGCTTCCATTGTCCAGAAACCACAAGCTCCTCCGACTGCAATGGGCACGTGAACACCGTCACTGGGGTGCTGAGTGACAAAATGTAGTCTTTTCGGACGAGTCTCGCTTCAACGTGTCCTTATAATGATGGTCGCATACGTGTCCGACGGTACCGTGGTGAGCGCAACCTGGAGGGCTGCATTGTTGAGCGGCTTAGCGCTCTTCGAAGAGCGACGGGTGCCATTGTTCCCCTGTCCTGCAGGATCGCCTGACATGTCTGGGATATGGTTGGTCGGCACCTGGTGCATCACGGTCCTCCAGTAACCAGTGTCACAGATTTGTGGGCTCGAATACAAACTGCGTGGAAGGAAATCCCTCAGGAACTTATTCAGAACCTTTTTGATTCAATGCCACGGCGTATAGCAGCTCTACTTGCAGCGCATGGAGGACACACCAAATACTGAATATTAGGGCTCGAAGGTCATGTATAGATTTGAAAAGTTTATTATTTGTTACTTGTCATGTACCTAACCTGTGGTATAAAATTCATTGAATTCATGATTTTCCTTCTTGGTGTTGCAATTTTCACAAACGGCAGTGTAGTATTTTAATCAAAATTGTTGGCGCCATTTTTTAGAAAATCAAAATTTTCGAAAAATTTTTCATGTAAAGGGTAGTTGGGGCTGGAAGGATTTTCTTGAAAATTTTTGTGTCGCATCCTTGAAAGATACTAAACTCAAATAGCAAGTTTTGCATTTATCTGATTTTTCGTTTTTGAGTTATGCTGTCTACAGTCTCACACACGGACATGTTTCCAAAAATGCTTTATTTGGATTCAGGGTGCCTCAAAACATGCATTTCCGGTTAAATCTCGGGTAGAATACAAATTATTGGGTGGAATGCAATACTTTCCTTATTTACTATGCATAGTAAGAAAGTAATTTTTATTCAGTGGGCCAAGAAACATGTATGAAATCTCGGTATCGAATGTTTGGGTACATGGTAGAGAAAGCAAAAAAGTAGATATCACAACAATCAAAAGACAGCAATACAAGAAGCTGGGATTATGTTCTTTTTGAGATTATAAGGTAGGACTGGTTTATTATTTGTATCCGAGAAAGTTCTGAGCATACGGTTAGCGACGGTTTAAGTAGTGGTCTTCTCATCAACACGACTTTAAAACTATGTTTAGCGAAGGCGCTGATTATTAACAAAAGCTGATAACGACACAGTCAGTCGGTGCACGCTATAACACGGGATGTGACAAACCACGTGCAATTCTGGGAGGAGGATCTAATTTATTGCTACCTCAGTCATTAAATTAACTCGGGCCGAAAATTAGTGGACTGCTTCACTAGAATCCGGTTCTTGCTTTTTTTGTTTCCTTTCCCGTTAATTATGGCGTGAGCGCATGGAACGGTAAAAATCGCCTGTTACAGAAAAGAAATGCTGCTGTCCTATTTGTAATTGCTTTGCCAGAAAGGAGAATTTTATGGCTTAAATAGCTACAAAGGTATTAGAGAAAGTCAGAATAACAATAAGCCGGTTTTGGTTTCCGTGCTATCATGTTTGGAGTTACTTCTTCGAACACCTACCCAACCTTTGGTAAGAAGAAACTAATTAATGAAGCTCCTCATTCTATGAGCATAAAGAAACGAGTCAAATAAGTTATATAATTAGGCAGAATTCCATGCAATAAAATTTGCAAAAAATCGTACCTAAATACGTCATTCCCATTACTTTCTCTACCAACAATCTATTATTTTCATTACTGTTCCAAAATGATCCATACAAAAGAGTGTGCTTCAGTCCACTTCCTGTTAAATATTCATCTCAAATTATTTCGATACACATTGCTTTGGTAAGTAAACAGGAGGCCAAGAGGACAGCTTTGCAAAACCGATATTATGCCATTCTTGATATTTCACAGAGTGTATCAATTATACTTAAACTGTATTCACTCTTAGGTTGATCCGCATCAAAACAAAACTCAGGTGGCCAGTGCACCGTTATAACGTATCCTTCCGCCATTCACGCCAGAAATACTGCCATACCTTCACGACCATTTGTGGCAAGTACATGTGGCACTTAATACATAAAGAACAGAGACCTCATTCCGACAGCTTAAACGGTAACTAGCATACTTTAGGGGTTAAAGGAGATAAGATTGACAGTTTCAACAAAATAAAAGTTTGCACATATAATAATGGTTAATTATACAAGAAAGAGCGAAAAGGAAAGTAACAGGTATGCGATAATTTATATTTCTTCGTTCTCTGGAAGCACACTTTATCAACTGTTGGTGGCTCATTTTTAAAAATCTGATGTGTTACACTCACATTACTTTCTCTACTCTTGTACAAACTATTTTTACAAACGCTTATTCTCCATATGCTTCATGTTAATCGAGCTATTGAGATCTTAATCTTATTGCTAATTTTCTTGTAGATGCAAGGGGAATTCTACCAATCGCTTTAAGCGATAGTCGAATATTTTAAGAGCTGGTTGCTATGTGGAGTATTCCATTCTCTTTGCATTACCAGGACAAAAAAAATGAATTACGAATTTCCATTTGAGAAAAAGCGTAATTATTGGAAAATTTAAGGAAAAACAAGCAATATCTCTAAAATGGTTCACTCAACAAACAAAAATGTATATGACATAAATTGTGTATTTTAACGCGATCTACATTTTTTGTGCAGTAAAATTTTGTCTTATCTCTTATGGTTTACCATTTATTCAAAAGTCGTTCACAATGAAGAATACTTTTGGAGACATTCCCAGAAAATTCCAGATATACAATTCATTTTCCATAAAAATGTCTTAAACTTATGGTATTTTATTCAAAATCGTTAGAGCCATTTTTGAAAAATTAAAATTTTCGAAAAATGTTCCATGTAAAGGGTAATCTGGGGTGGGGAGATTTTCTTGAAAACCTTCGTGTCGCATCTCTGAAAGGTACTGAACCTAAATACCAGTTTGGTGTTTATCCGACTGTTCGTTTCTGACTTATGCTGTTCATAGACAGACACACACAAACACACAGACAGACACACACAAACACACAGACAGACAGACACACACACGGACATGTTTCCAAAAATGCTTTGTATGCATTCAGTGCACCTCAAAATATGTATTTCCTGTGAAATCTCGGTATCGAATTTTTGGGTGGAATACAATACTTCCCCTACTTACTATACGTAGTAGAGAAAGTAAAAACGAAATTCTGCACTGTTACGTAAATTGCATTCTTCACAAAACGTTACATTCTTGCATCGCGTATTTCACACACTTTCTTTATTTCCCGGTTATAACACTTTTCTTGTTTCAGATTTTTCTTTGCGAGCACTGCTTATACTCGTACTCGAAACACTGATGAACTCAGAAGTAAATCTCATCACTTCTTTCACTGTAAGTGTGGGATATTTTTCACATAATTTATACTAAACATTAAACACATTTTTTCACCACCAGTCGATGATTTGCCCAGCTTATGCTTTATGTAAGTCGACGAAGACGCGAGAGCAAGTTCACCGTCCTCTATGATACAGAAACTGCCGATTTCAGGCTGTAAACAGTATTCTGCACACACTCGGATCAGGTGAGTCATACGATTTGCATGTTGGAACTTGTAGCTCTGTTAAATTGTATAAATCGGTGTTAATTAAACTCTTAGGTATTTGTATAGAATATTATACCATGTAAGAATCAATTCATTCTAAAATTTAGACTATCAGCACGGGACTACTTTTCTAAGCGCATTGCTACCGAGTCGTACCACGGTGCACTGGTCACGTGGGTTTGTTTTGGCGCGGATCAACCTAAGAGTGAGTACATAATAGACTAACTTTGGAGCGAGTTTCTCATACCAGAACAAGAAAAAATGCCGTGTAAATATATGTCCAGAAATGGTTGTTTATGAGTTGCTGTTTAAATTTAATGTCCTCAAGAAACTTGGAGGAAATTATCAAAATGTCCTTCCCTTGCTTCTACTCAAGAGTAGCTTCTGTTTTCAACGAGTGGAGAATATTTGGGAGGGAGAATTCTGGTCAATATCTCGGTGTGTAAACCGCCCATTCTTTGTTTGTCTTTTAGTCTTGCTTACATATGAGGCACCATTTGTAAGAAATAGCATCAAAAAATTTCACAATTAACATTTATGTGCTGAAATAAATCCTCACGATAAAATTCAGGCTAGACGCCAGCATCGGTTTAAAGATGGTCTACAGTGGCAACTACAGTAGTGGACATCAGTATAAAGGCACTGCTTTTCCTACTGAGAGGTAGTAGGTACAATTTATTAGCCATATGTATCTAATTTATTATGAAAGTAGTAGATGTGAGCAGTATACAAGTCATGGCAGAATTAGTTTCTATCATAAAACGAGTAACAAAATAAGACATTTTCATTTCTTGCATGGGAATTGGTATAAAGGCACACTCTGCCCTACTGGTTATTGCATTGTTAGTATTTTGTCGAACCACCTTTATTCTTAAAAACATAAGAAGTGTCTTAGGCATTTTTGGTAGAGTTTTTATTTCTTACATTGAAATTTTGGTCCACTATTCTGGTATTGCTCTTTTCAGCTCAGATATGGCCTGAAGTTGCTTTCCATTGCAAAAAAAGATGCTTTGCCAAGGGTTTTCCATGGGTTTCAAAACTAGACGACATGCTGACCTACAAAAGACAATATGTGTTTCTTCAAACCATATTTTGGCTGTAACAGACGACTGCATAGATGTATTATCTTGTTGAAAATTAGACTTTCTTCCTCTAGGTGCTCATACATTTGAATAAATTCTGTCTCTAGCATCTTAGAGCACATGTTAGTCCATTCTAGTGTTCAGCCAAGCAATGTATGATTTACATTTAGGGCAGAAAGATTTCCTCTGCCACCAAAATTTCTCCTTATTCTTATCGGCTGCTCTTTTCTAAGATCGTGCTGATAATATTGAAATATATTAGGTCCATCTAAATTACACTTCTTTTCATCACTGCAGATCACTTTCTCAGATGCTGAAGTCCAGACATACTTTTTCGCAAAGTTCAATCAAGCCTTCTTAGGAGTGAGTGTTAGAGCTGGATTGTGCAGTTGTTTCTTCAATCGAAGATGTTTCACATTTGACAGAATTTGTCTTAAACATCTGGCAATTACTGGCAACTGTAAATCAGCAACAGGTTGGGACGGATTAACCATTTTGAACCTTGTTTTGTTCAGAAGTAACTGTTTATATACCTCAAATAATTTTCTAATTTACATATAACTTATATTCTTTCCATACTGTGCATACAATGTAACAAAACTGTCAATCATTGAACGACAAGGGTTCAACTGTTTGGCATCGGATGAATTAAACAGTCCCATTTTCTTGTACACACTGATTTTTCCTTTTTCATCACCTGATAATCATTTCCCACATGGCATTGTCACAAAATGGTTAATGCAATACACGTCAAACAGTCACTAGTGGCGTCTGTTTACTAATTGCACATATACGAACACCACACAGAGCTCTGACTACCTTTATACAGATTTTGACCCCCTACCATCTGAATCATTGATTCCTTGTCATACTGGACTACTGACATCAACTGAGATATCATTTGGATGTACTTGTCAGTGTGCTGAATCTCATACTATTGCACATATACTTTGAGAAGGATAGTTTGTTGTTAGTAGTAGTATTATATTTCAACTGTTGGGGAGCCGAACTTGAAGTTTGTTTGCAACTGCACGTATGGTACCCGGTTTCCGGTAGCCTTCGCCCCAAATATACTTTCAGGTGGCCTTTTGCCCCAAGTTTAAAAATATTAACTTTGTAATTTAAACTGTTTCTTTAAATATTATATATTTAAGTTTGCCTCGGCTGCGTCAGTATTTATTTCAGAGACACGTTTCTCTTAGCAGAGTTGTGGTGTGACAAGAATGTAGGCTTACACAAATTATAATTTTACTTCACTCCTTTTATTAATACTTGATACGATTTAAATAACACTTCACTGATATAGAGAGCTGTGAGATTCGTTTTATTAATTAATTACACCTTTTTAACACGTAAACTTATTTTTCGTCTCACACGAATACGTATTTAAATCTCTCAAGGATGTGTCTCGCGTCCGGTTACGAACACTGTTAGCAGGCAACTGACTTCTGAATTTGTAAGTTTCTCCTTTTCAGTTTCTGATTGACTAATCCTAGTCCTATAGAATACCTTCATTTAACTAAAGCTTTTTCTGGTTGTTGATTGGCTATTTTATAAACTGTAGCTAAAATTACATTATTGTTACTCCAAGAATCACAAGTAGTACTGTTAAATTTTCTTACTCATTATTGACTCAAGGCTACCTCATTGTTACCTCATTGTTAGAACGTTTTAACTTGTTATTCTCACAGCTCCTACATTATTAAATTACGTAATATATTCACATAACATTATTACACATGGATACAATAATATAAGCATATGCAATGACTGTTACATACATTTTACAAATTAGTACATACACATATTGCTTCAAGGCGGGCTGTTATTGAATTTGCATATTATATAATTAGACTGAAATTATTTAAGTCTTAAAAATACTGCCTCAACTTTATGCAACAATTTCCAACAGAACATGTTAATTTTACTACAAATCTCTATGCCTTTATACTAATTTCCACTACTGTAGCTATCCAGTAGGCCCATGTGTTCTCCCAGCATGTCTTACACACTACGTCTACAAGGATTGGATTGAGAACACTCTTCTAGACATCCTTATAGATAATAATTTACTCCTGGCACCGCAAACATGCAGTTTATGCATGATGGCGTTCCAACACATTTTAGTCACATTGTTTGAGACATACTAACACATCTACCATGATAAATGACTAGGTAGGAGAATATCACTTTCATACCCCGTACATTCGCCCGGACGTCAATCCTTTCAATTTTGTCTGTACTGACACGCAAAAGAAATATTTTATGGGATGCAATGCAAATTATAAATGCAGAGATGCTTTATCAACGTGCCATGGTAGCCTATGAAATCTTCACAAGCTTTTGGTAGCCGTGAAATAGTGCGATAGTCCATGATTCGAAGAGTACATGCGTGCATAGAAGCAAGAGGAGGACATTTTCAAAATGTTCCATGAATTTATATGAGACGAGCTCATTGTATACTCTTTTTATGAGTCGACAACTTCAAACAAGTAGTGTGTCATTGTAAAACAAAGCACTTACGCAGATATGTTTAGTGTCTTTTTCGCTTGTTTTGGTAAGAGGATACACTTGATACACTTTATTCAGAGTGCTCCGAAATTACTCGTTCAAATTAATACAGATGGTAGAGAACATCAAAACAAATATATTTCGTTAAGGAAATATGTCTCTAAAGCCACCTTGTAATGTTAGGGAACTGCTTGTGAGTGGTGCTGACCTAAGCTGTTGTGTCGGTGTCTGACCTTCAAGCCTGCTCGAACGGTTGGCTCTGAGGTATGCTTGGAAACACGCTACTCTCGGTGATAGATTGATTGGATCATACATTCTTTCATTCCGCCTCAACGGACGGAGCTATTGCATCTTCATAGACCACATGTTACCAGAACTGCTAGAGGATGTACCTCTGAATGTTAGAACAAAGGATGTACTTCCAGTACGATGGGGCGCCAGCCCGATTTCATCATTGCTGTGAGGAATCATCTGAGAGCCACCTTCGGGAATCGATGGATTGGCCGAAGTGGTCCTGTTGGCTGGTCACCTGATCTCAAGTGTCTGGATTTCTTCCCCTGGGGCATGTGAAACACCTGGTGTATGAAACAGATGTGGAAATAGAAGACCACGGCACTAGAATTACCGTCGCTGCTGGTACCATTACAGACATGCCAGGAGTCTTCAAACAGACACGACAACCAATGGTCCGACGATGTACTGCATGTATACAGATCAATGGTTGCGCATTCAAGCAGTTCCTGTTAATGCCACGCTGTAATTAGCATACTAAACTACCTTCTGTGTAAACCGTCCCTAGCATCAGAAATTTTCGTCAGGGACCATATGTTCCTTATCGAAATATATATGTTTTGATGTTCTCTACCACCTGTATTAATTTGAACGAATAGTTTCGGAGCAGCCTGTATACTCTTTGCATGATACCATAACAAACAAAATAGCAAAGGCTTAACATTTCAAGATGCACTGTTTAAGACAATGAATAACGAAAACCAACAGTGAATACTTCGTAAATGGTTAATGCCACGGAAAAGTAATTTTATGCACATTGTATATATTAATGAACTCTTAACTCTTTCTCCCTTTTACAATTTCTCTGTCATAGAAAGTTCTGTGAGGCAGTTTACAGAAAATTCAGGAAGTACATCCTTTGTCTACTTATCATGTCGATATCTCAGAAATGCGATACTAAATCGTTTTTGAGCTATTTTTTAGAATAAAAGAAAACCAGAGTTTTTTTCATGTAAGAGGGTGCTTGGAGTGATAAGAACTCCCGAAAGTCTTCCCCCTATATCTCAAAGGGTAACTGACTTATGAATTAGTTTTGAATTTATCCGACTTTTCGGTTATTTGAATTAAATTGTGTTTTAAAGAGAGACATATTTTCTGCAGTAAGTTTTTGTCTATATCTTATGGTTAACCCGTTACACGAAATTATATAAAATTCCTTCCGAAAGAAGAGGATCTCACAGGTACTTGAAGCAGTAATTTGTATCACAATAATGTAATTGTCAGAGTGATTGTAGTGTGAATATGCATTGTTGTGTGACATTGATTTGAGATGTTTGTTGATTGTAAGCATTGTTGAGAAGTGGGTTTATACGGCCTTACTGAAACTGACAATAATAGCGTACAATAATGTAGCGAGGGGGTGAGCTGTTTATCATTATTAGAGACGAGCAAATGACGTCAGAGTGGCGTGTTTTTCTTAGAATTTGCGGGAAGATTTTTCCTAGAGAGCATATGTTTTCGTAATTTTCATTGGATATAAATATAGACGCTAATGTTGGCGCGTTTTATTAACCAATAGCAGCTCGGTTATAATCTTTAGGCATATTGGGGCGAGGAAGTATAAATTCAGTGTCAGAATCAAGTTTCACGTAGTTCAACGGAGGCATTCATGGAGTATGCGTCGCACGCAGTTCATCAAGGTTACGCGTAGCAAATTTGTGAAAAATCTCTCGTGTCGTAAAGTTAATTACACAAAAAGTTGAAGTACGCGAATTAATAATGTGCAGTAAATAAGTTATTATAACAGTTTCAGTATGGCGAGTGTCAAGATTAATAGGTGAAAGTGAATAATGTGTTACGACAATAAAAGTGTAAAACAAATTCTTTTATCAGTGTTATCTTTGGATAAAAACTCCTTTCCGTTTACACACCTGTACAAGATAAGTGCTTGACCGAGAAATCATAGCTAGCCGGAGGACAGTGAACCCAAAATTAAATACAATAACAGGCGCTCAGCAAAAGATAACACGAAGTGACCGCGATAAATTGTCTTTTATACGTGCGGCAAATAAACAGTAGCATTTTCAATTACAAACATTAATACTACCACTGCACACTTTAAATAAAATTCAGTTTACCTATACATCTAATAATGAATAACTTCTAGTTAAAAAATAAAAAGGTAACAAAATTAATGCTAATCTTTCTAATTTTCCAAGGAAATAACTTAAATTTATGCCATTTTAATTAAAATCATTAGAGTTATTTTAAGAAAATAAACATGTTCGAAAAATATTTCATGTAGAGAGTAGTTTAGGGTGGGGGAAATGTTTTTTTTAAATACATGTGACATTTTTGGAAGATACTACTTAAATCCCAAGTTTAATATTTATCCAGCATTTCGTTTTTGAGTTATGCCGTTCATAATAACACACAGACACATGTTTCTAAACATGCTTTTTGGGGGCTTTAGGCCTACAAAAATTGTATTTTCAGTGTCTCGTTATCGAATTTTTGGATGGAATACAAAAAAAAGGTAGATAAAGTAAAATATCTGATGTGTTACACTCCCATGACTCTCCCTACTCTTGTACAAACTATTTTACAAACGCTTATTCTCCATATGCTTCATGTTAATTGAGATGTTAATCTTATTGCTAATTTTCTTGTAGATGCAAGGGGAATATGGTATGCTTTAAGCGATAGTCAAATATTTTAAGAGCTGGTTGCTATGTGGCGCATTCCATTCTCTTTGTATATCCATGACATAAAACATGAATAACGAATTCCCATTAGAGAAAAAATATTGGAAAATTAAGGGAATAACAAGCAATATCTCGAAAATGGTTCACTCAACAACAAAAAATGTAAATGATATAAGTTGTGTATTTTAACGCGATCTACATTTTTTTGTGTAGTAAACGTTTGTCTATCTCTTATGGTTTACCAGTTATGCAAAAGTCGTTCACAATGAAGAATACTTTTGGAGACATTTCCAGAAAATTCGAGATGTACATTTCATTTGTCATGAAAATATCTTAAACATATGATATTTTAATAAAAATCGTTAGAGCCATTTTAGAGAAAATTAAAATTTTCGAAAAATGTTGCATTGGAAGGGTAATCTGGGGTGGGGGTATTTTCTTGAAAACCTTCGTGTCGCATCTCTGGAAGATACTGAACCTAAATACCAAGTTTGCTGTTTATCCGACTGTTCGTTTCTGAGTTATGCTGTTCACAGACACACACACGGACATATTTCCAAAAATGCTTTTTTTTTTGGATTCAAGGGGTCTCAAAACATATATTTCCGGCGAAATCTCGGTATCGAATTTTTGGGTGGAATACAATACTTCCCCTACTGACTATACGTAGTAAAGAAAGTAAATATATGCCCTTATTTTTTGTCATTGTGCCCTTATTTTGGTGGCATTTATGGAGAATCCTCCTTCCATAATGAACAAGGTTACATAAACTTGTTAAAAATTCAGCGGAGATAAATCTTGCTCAATATTGCAAACTAAACTTTAAGAACCACATTTAGGAGCATTCTTAAACGTAATGGCCGTGTAGATATTTGGCGTGAAAGCTGAAATGTTATGCACATTCTCCATTACGCTTAATGATCTGAAAATGACTACATTCGTTTCATCTAACTGCAGATGCATCTTATCGCGGAAGGAATGCTTTTAAAGTAAGGATACTGTTTTAATTAGCAACTCTGTCTTCAGCAGGACATCAAAACCTGCAGTTCATTGGCTTAAATTAAACAGACGATGATACTACAGGTGTTATTAGCCAAGATCCTTTTTTCTCATCAGAAAATTGAGAATTTTAAAGACAATTGAGGCAGTATTTTATATCACCACACTGTAAATGCCACAGTGATTATAGTGTAAATTAACATTATTGTATGACAATGATTTTAGATGTTTGTTAGCTATAAGCATTGTTAGGAAATAAATTTACACGGCCTCACTGAAACTGACAATAGGAGTGGGTAACAATGAAGCGATGGGTTGTTTATCAATTAGAAGAGACAAACAAATGACGTCAGGGTAGCGCGCCTTTCTTTAGAAATGGAGGGAATATCTTCCCTAGAGCAAATGTGTTTGTAATTTTGATTGGCTTATAAAACAGACGCTAATGTTGGCGCGATTTATTAACCAATAGCAGCTCTATTATAATTTTTAGGCTTATCGGGGTGAGGGAGTATAAATTCTCGAGCCAAATGCAAGTATCGCGCAGTTCTACAGAATCATTCACAAGGTAAACGTCGCGCAGTTCTAAGAAATCTCTCTCGCGAGTTACACATCAGACAGTTCTAAGGAAGCATTCATGAGGTACACATTACGCAATTCTACAGAATATCTCGCGTCGTAAAGTTAGTTACAAAATGTGAAATACGCGAATTTATAGTGCGCGGCAAATAAGTGATTGTAGTTACATTCGAAAATATAACAGTTTCAGTCAGGCGTGTATCAAGATTAAATATGTAAAATTAATTAAGTGTGACGGCAATAAAAGTGTAAAAACAATTTCTTTTATCAGTGTTATCTTTTAGTAACAACTCCTTTCCGTTTACACGCCCTGTTCAAGAGACATTTGCTCGACTGAGCAATAATAGCTAGCCGGAGGACAAAGAACCCAAAATTCAAAATAGTAAAACAATAACAGGCAATAAGATAAAATAAGATAACAAAGCCAGCAAATAAGATAACATGAGGTTACTGCGACACAATGTCCCGTAAATGTGGATCTAAAAATCTGTATGGCACATAACAAACCTTTGGCCAAAATAGTTTTTGAATTTTTTTTAAATTATTGATTTTAACGTGCATAAGCACGGGAATTTACATTTTTGTTCACATTTTAGTTTTTATATTTGTACATTTCTTTTTTCAATCAATCTTTTCAGAATGAATGAAACCATTCCTATTAATGATGGTATATGGGTAGAATATATGTTACGTACCATTTAGAGAGTAGGCTAAGTGACATCTTAATTACTTTACTCAGAGAGGAAGTTGTAATGGCTCACGAAGTAAAAACCTTCCTATGTGATACATTCACACGACTTTCTCTACCCTCTATTTTTATTAGTGCTTATGTAATCTATTCTTACTAAAGATTATTTTTATCTACTACATTTTAATCCAAATAAATCTTTGTAGAAATAGTTACATCACACATTTCGTTATGTATAAAAAGAGAACGATAATCAAATGTTTAAAATCTGGACGGTATATGCTGACCTTAAAATACTGTTTCCATGCAATCGCGAAAAAATACCGAATGTTGAAAGGACTAGAAGAGAATGAGCAAGTAATCAACAATTCGAACCTTTAATAACAGATATCTCAGAAAGGACTGTTGCCACAAAAAGCTTATCTGAAATAAATAGTGTTTTAAACAGATCTGTATTTTTTGAGCAGTACGTTTTCGTCTATCGTTTAACGTTTACCAGTTATACCAGACTGCACATTACTCAAAAGTCCTTCGAATGAAGAGGATTTCATAGGCTATTCCCAGAGAATTCAAGATATACATTTTATTTGTCATGTGAATATCTTTAATGTATGGTATTTTAATCAAAATCGTTAGAGAAATCAAGATTTTCAGAAAATGTTCCATGTAAAGGGTAGTTGGGATGGGGCATTTTCTTGCAAATCTTCATTTTGCATCTTTGGAAATTACTAAACCTAAATAACAAGTTTTGATAAATATCCGACTTTTCGTTTTTGAGTTATGGTGTTCACACACACACACACACACACACACACATAGGCACACGCACGGACCTTTTTCTAAAAATGCCATTTTTTAGATTCACGTACCTCAAAACAAGTATTTTCGGTGAAATCTTGGTTTCGAATTTTGGGTGAAATAAAATACCTTCTCTATCCACTACTCGTATGTACGAGGTAAAGAAAGTAAAAAAATGTTTGTTGCATAGTTCTATCAATTAATTTTGGAGCATAAATTTTCTTACACGCTTTGTTATAATTTAATGAATGTAAACAATAATACTATTTTGTTGCTATTATTCATGTATATAAGCTATTATTATTATTATTATTATTATTATTATTATTACAGTCTTCTCCTTACCATTGTAAGTAGTGTAGTTCTGAACGATAGTAAGCAGGTTACCTACCCTTAATTTTTATTAACAACCCTATAAAAAGGAGTTATGTTGCTGGTTTTCAACACGGCATATTAAATACATTTGGCAAAGATAAATACATAACGGGCGAGAAAAAAGAGAATGTTTAAAGGAGAAAGAATGGGAAGGCATGAGAGAGAGGCAGAGGCAGCGAAGAGAGAGAGAAAGAGAGAGAGAGAGAGAGAGAGAGAGTGGTTTCCGAGGTGACACAATAATGCAAGTAGAGCTGTGGGTTCTGCTAATAAATAAAATGACGAAAAAAACTACAACATATGTAGCATAAACCCTCTGGAACTTTAAATATAATATTTAACAATTAATACGCAATGTTTTAATATTCGCCAGTACCTTGGAGATAGAAATATAACTGTGTTTTGAAACGGCTTTATCAGCATAGAAAAATCATCTTTGAAACATGCTAAACATAAATAATAGCTTTGGTAGTTGTCCTACTTCTCGTTATTCAGGATGGGTAAAAATCAGACGACTGAAAAATTCAATGCCATAGCCGGGGTTTGAACCACGGATCTCCCGGTCTCCGTCCGGTTGCTCTAACCACTGAGCTACCATGGCAATATGCCGGCAGGACATTAAATTCTCCATTAAAGGCTGTACATCTCATACTAACTGAAAATTTAGACATGAGAAAGCTGTGCGCAAGATGGATGCCGCGTTTACTCATAATGTAACAAAAGCTGCGTCGTGAGGATGTTTCAGTGGAGTGTCTGGTGATGTTTCGCTGCAGTAAAGCTGAATTTTTGCGTCGATTCATAACCATGGATGAAGCATGGGTCCATCACTTTAGAGCTGAGATGAAGGAACAGTCAAAGCAGTGGATAGAAAGGGGAGAATCGGCTCCAAAGAAGGTGAAAACAGTTGCATCTGCAGGCAAGGTCATGGCGTCAGCTTTTTGAGATGCGCGTGGGATAATTTTCATTGAGTATCTTCAAAAAGGAAAAGCAAGCAATGGCGAGTGTTATGCAAACTTATTGCAGCGTTTGAATGATGAAATCAAGCAAAAACGGCAGCTTTTAGCGATAAAGAAAGCTTTGTTTCATCAAGACAATGCGCCAGTTCACACATCCATTATCGCCATGGCCAAAATCAATGAGTTAAAGTTCGAATTGTTTTCTCATGCATCCTATTCGCCTGCCTTAGCCTCCTCTGATTATTTACTGTTTCCAAAATTGAAAAAATGTCTTGGTGGTAAAATATTTACCGACAACGAAGAGGTGGAGTTTGCAGTTGATGGCTATTTTGCAGAACTGGACAGTTCTAACTATAAGCAGGGTATTGAAGCGATTGAACATCGCTGGGAAAAGTATATCGAGCTGAAAGGAGACTATGTAGAGAAATAAAGATGTTTTATGTTTTCTTTGTTAGGTCGGGTACTTCTGGGACAGCCCTCGTACCTTGGCGACTGTGGAGACACGAAAAAACCTGTCAGATTTGTCGGTCACGGAATTTGAACCCGGGTCCTCCCAAATGCGGGCCAGAGACGTTACTGCCTGAGCCATCCCGTTCGGTTTTATACGATTTGGCTTTTAAAGTAACGTAGATAGATATTATCTTCCAAATTTGACGAAGAATTTCCTTCCTATTTCGTTTATTACTTCTTTACCTAGACCAGGTATCTTTAGTTCTGAGTTTATTTCTTTATCTACTTCTGTCTTCTTCTGTCACGTTTATCGCTTCATATGTTACTCGTAATTTGTTTTCTTTGTCTCCATTTTTTTCATTTTCTCCTCTTATCCTGCGTTAATTTGTGAACCTGTTCTTTGTTCTTGAAACCTACACGGCTCCCGGTTTCAATTTTTCTGACTAGATATACGCATCGTTACTAAATATCCTATCGCGCGGCAAGCCTTCAGCTGTTTCTTCTGTCGCTAGCCTCTTCCGACGCACGTTTCCATGCGTCATTTTTGTGGAGATGTTATCTGGACATATTTTCGGAATTCGGAGCGAGAAAACGGAAGTGGAAGACAGGTAATTTGAGCTTGAAGATATTCCACTGGAATTCTGTAGACAGGTCGACAGAAGATTAAGCGGGTTTACAAATGACGACAAACCTTCCGTATCACTGTCATTTTCTTTTTGTTTCTTTGTTGCGGCTATTGTTTCGCTCGGATATTATTTTTTATTCTTTTATTTTCTTGATTACTTCCTACTGCCATTAAGGGTTATGATGTAAGTACCATTAAAGAACAAGGGACTCGCTTATGGTTTAGGAGAATGGACGTGTGAGCATCTATTTCTCTTGATTGGTAGGTGTGGCAGAAATGGAAGCGTATTCAATATTTCTGTATGACATACCTTGTTAATATGTTACTAATTTCTTTAGCAATATTGTAAGAATTTTGAATATAACATATTTTGTCAGCATTTAATCGCTATTTCCTTCACTTACTGCAAACCCATCTTCTTCTCTGTTTTCCTTGGTCTTTGCCTAATCAACCATTTGTCTTAATAGTGCTATTCATATATCTTTCTTTTTCCTTCGCCGTTTCTACCACTGCAGGAGTTTTCTCCCCTTCCAACTGTTTTTCTCTTTGTGATCAGCTTCCTGATTGTTGTTCTTCTGCCCATTGCTTTTGAAACGGTTTCATTATTTATTTCATACTGTCTGTCCAAATTACACACAAAACTCTATTTCGTTATGAGGCAGTATAGGTAGACTCCGCTATTAACTGATACTCAATAATAAATAAATTATGTATACAATGCGGATGATATATCCAGGGTGTCCGGCTTATATGCTTAACATTACATTCTTGTATTACTTTAGTTGTATCAGACCTAGATTAAAAAATCTGATGTGTTACACTCACATGACTTTCTCTACTCTTGTACAAAACTATTTTTACAAACACTTATTCTCCATCTACGTCATGTTCTTCCAGATAAACATTTGCAGACTCTATCTTATTGCTAATTTTCTTGTAGATGTAAGGGGAATATATATTTACAAGGGCAATATAGAACTACAGTAGCCTTTAAGCACATACATAGCTCTTAATAGCTGGTTGCTAGGTGCAGCATCATTCCCTTTCCCACAGATTAATACTCTTTGCATATCCAAGACAAAAAATGAATAACGAATTCCCATTTGAGAAAATAAGTATTGAAAAATTTAAGGGAATAACAAGTAATATCTCGAAAATGGTTCACTCAACAAAAAAATGTATATGGCATAAATTGTGTATTTTTACGCCATCTACATTTTTGTGTAGTAAACTTTTGTCTATCTCTTATGGTTTACCAGTTATGCAAAAGTCGTTCACAATGAAGAATACTTTTGGAGACATTCCCAGAAAATTCAAGACATACATTTTATTTGTCATTAAAATATCTTAAACGTATGATATTTTAATCAAAATCCTTAGATCCATTTTTGAGAAAATTAAAATTTTCGAAAAATGTTCCATATAAAGGATAATCTGCGGTGGGAGGATTTTCTGAAAACATTCGTGTCGCATCTCTGGAAGATACTGAACCTAAATACCAAGTTTGGTGTTTATCCGACTGTTCGTTTCTGAGTTATGCTGTTCACAGACATACAGACACAGACACACACATGGACATGTTTCCAAAAATGCTTTGTTTGGATTCAGGGAATCTCAAAACATGTATTTCCGGTGAAATCTCGGTATCGAATTTTTGGAGGAAATACAATACTTCCCCTACTTACTATACGTAGTAGAGAAAGTAAAAAAAAACATTTGACGTATAATTGGTAGGTCTCTTGCCTTTTACGACTATGACAATGACAGCAGTGATCACATTATTAAGTTATATTAGTATATTCATGCACTATAAATGCCAGATTCCATTCAAAGGCTTCATTCGTCCATTCCTTAGCTCTTTCTCCGGACACCTAAAAATACTTTTATTTTCTATTAACGGCTTTATTTACCATGCTATCCTATAGTATTAATTCATGCAGCTATTAACATATTTACATCCCAAATATCTCAAACTATCCACTTGCTCCACTGCTACATCTCAAATTTGTAATCTTGTTTGCTTTTTTTTCCAATAATCACACTCTTCGTCAGTTTTGTGTCTGTTTTCATCCTGCAATCTTCTAACTTTTTATTTATCCCCATTAGAGTGTTCCTTAATTCTCTCTTCTGTTAGCTTATCACCGGAGTATCTTACATTTTGTTCCTCCTGTTCCACAATCACCCGCTTTGGTATTACTATCTTATTCTGCAAATGTTAATGGATCGGTTTTCCTGCTAAAGTTATAGGGAAAGAAAAAGAATTAAAGGGTCATAAGGAAAAAGTGGTGTTGCAATCTACAGATAGTTTATTAAATCTTGTCTCGATAAACTAGCTTAGATTGGATTGTGAAACTAAGGGGATTCGGCACCGATCCAAAAATGAGGATATTGTGCTGACACTCCACGAGGGAGTGCACCGGGTGGGAGGGAGGGATAAGGTGAAAGCAGACACCGTGCGGCCGGAACCAGGAATGACGGCATAATGATAGAATCCTACAGTTTCCATATTGAGACGCCCCAGGAGTCGGATAGGCAAACCGGGGATACGGCCCCACACAGGGTCCAACCCCCCCCCAAAGGGCGGTTCTTATAACCCGGCAACCAGCCGAAGACCGTGGGACGGAAAGTTCACAGAGAGCATTCTTTTTCCCTGTCACGCTGCATCATAACACCGTCGTCGACATTCCCAATCCTGAAACAGATCAAGCAGAGTAAAGGATAAATGAAATGATCAATGGAGGGACAGGAAAATCGGGGGATAAAAGAAACAGTTCAGTATTCTCCTGACGACCCGGAAAAAAGCCGAAAAACCCATCGGTCGGAGTGGAGGTCGCCGGGAATCGAACCTTGGGCCTCCCGAATGCAGGCCACAGACGTTACCGCCTGAGCCATCGCGCTCGGTTAAGGTAGCTTAGTAGTAGGACATCGGTATAGGAAGCCCAAGATCGCGGTTCGAGTTACATCCATGTCATTAAATTTTTCAGACCCCATTCAACTTTCCAACCTGAGCCCAAGTGAAAAAAGTAATAATCAATAAGTATTGGGTTTATTTGAAGCTAACAACTGTCTCTTTACTACCGTTGGTTGGCATTTTCACAGTATATCATTAGGTTTTCTCAATCACAATTAAACTACACAAATGTCACTCTCGTGAGTGGGATGGCTCAGTCGGCAGCGTCTGTGACCCGCCTTTGGGAGGTCCAGGGTTTGAACCCCGGCGACCACCCACTCTGACCCATCAATGTTTCGTTGTTTCCTCGGGGTCGACAGGCGAATGCTAGGATTTTCTTCTCTGCCGCGATTTCCTTTCCGTCATTTCTCTTTCATTCCATCTCCTTATCTTTCAGGTGTGCTTCCAGGTCTCGTGATACAGGCGGTGCCGGACAGATGGCGCGGATTTATGCTCACTGGAAAGAATATTACTCGTGTACACCAGAAAGCTGCTCGACTGGTGGGTCGTTCATCGCCCTCTCTCGGTGGCTCCAGAAATGGGACGGGTCTGCGAGTTTGGAAAACTTAGGAACTTCCGCGTGTCTCTGTGCCCTATCTGCCCCTCAGGCTGCCCCCTTTTGTTGCAGGAAATTTGCCAGTCAATGAAACAGTGGTGTATTTTTACTTATATTGTGTAAGGTAATGGACGCATTCAAAGAATGAAGCAATCATCGAAGTCTTCATAATTTAAAAACGAGAGAGAGAGAGAGTATGTGTGTGTGCGCGCTTGAGCGAAATTTACTCATGTCTATTCACTAGTGTTTTAACCTGGCGAAGGATAGCCTTGGACTGGGTGGCGATACCACTTAGAGTGAAAAATGGGTTATAAGCGAAACAGTATTGTTATTCAGAGACTTGTGTGCCGTTACGCTTGAGTAACTCTCACTCGGGCAAATGCCAACCTCTCCTTTGGCTAAAATAACAGTGAATGGACATTATATTCTTGTGTCCAGAAAAGAGCTCATCTTTTTTACCAGAATGCTTACACTGAAGACCATACATTTTGAATGTCTGTTTTAATTCCCGATATACAGGATGATTAATGAAGAACCGACACATTTATTTCTTTAATTGTTTCAAAACGAGTTATTCTAGCGACAACTTATTGTACCTGAAATACAGAGGAATGCTGGGAGATTATTTACCTCTATAGCAAATGTTGAAAATATCCTCCATCCTGTATAAGACACAACTCAACACGTCGTTCCATGTTACTGGTAACTCTTTGGAGGTCTCTGTTGTCAATAGTTTGAATATCCTGTGTAATGTTGTGCTTCAGATCGTCCAATGTCTGGGGACGTGTGACATAAACCCTGTCTTTTAAGTAGGATTAAGTAGAAAGAAGCCCGGCGATGTCAAATCCGTAGAGCTCGATGGATACAGGTTCTTGGAAATTACCCGGTCGTCAAAGAAACTTGCAATTAGTGTCATGGACTCATTTGATGTATGGCATGTAGCGCCGTCCTGCTGAAAATATCCTTGACTCAGCTCTACATCGTCTAGTTGCTCAGCAAACTCCATGAAAATCCGTCGGTATTCTGCAGTGTTCACATTGTTTTCAAAAACGAACAAACAAAAATTGGTCCAACTATTCTCTGTGTGGATATTGCGCACCAAACTCCGATTTTAACCCGATTCATGGGTGCTACATGAATAACATGTGGATTTTCGCTGGCCCAAAAACGTGAGTTATTTGAGTTCACATAGCCGGATAAATGGAACCATGCTTCATCTGTGAACCAAGTGATGGACAATATAGCAGGATTTTTCACAATGAACGCCTGAAACCAACGACAATAATTCAGTTTTCTATCCTTATCTGTTCCTGTAACTGATGGACAACCGTAATCCTATACGGCTTTAGGCCTGCACTTTTCACAGCTCTCTGACACACTGAGTACCTGCACGCGTCTCCTGCGACAAACGTCTGAATGATTTTTTTGGGTGACTGATTCAATTGTGCTCTTACGTCAAGAACAACCGTGGGAAGCCTAGATGAACGAGTTTTGCCTTTATTACTCACCAGAAATTCAGTTGTTCCAGTTTGTTTACCAGTCCCAGTATTGTATTTCTTTGGGGAGGATTCCGAACACCAAATTCTCTCTGGTATGTCCTTTGAGGAGCTGTAATTGACTTCGTTCATTTAATGTGTACTCCATTTTAACTAGAACAAAATCTCAAAAACAGTTGCCGACAATAAAACTAACAATTACGAATAAAACATGAACATCTGCGCATCTAGTGACAGTTAATCGAAACTCCAAAACATTCTGCTTAATTTGGTGCTAAAATTGGGGCATTGAGTGAATTTCGAACAGAATAATTAAAGAAATAAATGTGTCAACTCTTCAGAACTCACCCTGTATAATATTTTATATTTTACACGCCACTAAAATAAAATTCAAAACAGTAATAGCGGATATCTCGAAATGACTGATGTCACAAAAAGGTTATTTGGCATAAATGCTATAATATTTTTGTTTATCTCTTATGATTTACACATGTATATTTCCTTCCACATGAGGGGGGTTTTAACAGACTTTTACAGAAAATTCAAGATATATATTGTATTTGTCAGGTAAATATCCTAAATATACGTTCATTTAATCAAAACCGTTATTTTTTAATTCAGGGGCCTCAAAACATGCATTTTCAGTGAAGTATTAAGTGTGATTTTGGGTGTAATATAATAACTACAATAGGTAAGTGAAATAAAAAGCACACAAAGAGTTTTATAGTAATTCGAATTTCATCATAGTAGCCCAATATACAGGACGGTATCAGTTATTCATTTGAAATCAAAGATTACCAGAAACGTTTAGACCATATGTTTATTGTATGTGTAGCTAATTTGTTATTCTCTTTAAAATACCATTCGTTTAAAACCGAAAAAAGCAATAGGATTGTAATCGCGTCTCGCCTATAATTACTGTTAAATTCTTTTCCCGGCTTTTTTCTTGTGCATAAGTGTGAGCGAGTGCATGCGAAAATATTAGAAAAATGTATGTGGTGCAAACAGATGGTAACTCTATGCACATAAATTTCTTAATAATAGAGTTTGTAAGCAAACATTTCGATTCGCTTCAAATTGCAATAAATATTCTTGTTGCAATCTCACCGGTTTCGAGTTATGCTTGCGCAATTAGATGCAGTAATGCCCTAGTCAGTTAAAAGTTGCCATGCATGCTCATTCCGTAATTGCCACATCGTTATGAGATGAGCATATCTGGAGTCATAGCAGTTTTTTCTTATCCATCTCCTGTGCACATTCCTTAAAACCAATTAGCATTAACCGTCCGGAAACCGCAGCTGAACTTTACATGAGCATCTTGTTTGCTTCCGCTTTGACTTTTTGTTGCGAATGCTTAAGTGTGGTTTATACAGCCGTAATGCTTGATGGATACTGCGATATTCGTTAACAATTTATAATACCATTTCTTAAGCTCTTAAACCGCCCCGCTTGTTCCGCCATTGCAACGTTTTATTGCTTTTTTTGTTCTTAAATAGTAGTTCACCTGTGACTAGCTTTCGGGACGTTTATACATTGTGTTTCTTTTTGACAAAACTAAAAGCCTTCGGGTGTTTTATATTAATATGGTGTTATATATTTTTACTTTGTCTATTCTGTACCTATAGTAAGTATAAGTATTGTATTCCATTTAAAAATTCCAGTACTACTTCCATACATAGGATGAACGTTTTGCATAAAAAAATATTTACGAAATCGAGGACAGAGAGCATTCACCACAATCGTAGCCTCGTGACTCAGTCGGTAAAACACCTGCCTGCTGTGCGAGGATCCCAGGTTTGATTCCTGGCTGGGATGATTTTTGTCTAGCTAAGATAATTTCCTACCTCCCCAGAGTCTGGAAGTATGAGAGTGTGAATGTAGACCAATGAACCCTTTTTGCTTCTACCATGACCTCTCGGAGACTCGGAGGGCGACCAGATCCAATTAACGACACGCGAAAATATGGACGGGGCCTCAAACGTTTCTAGTTCGAACGCATCCTTCACCAGGCCCACCGACCCGGGGAGAAACCTCTACAAAGCGCACATCAACCACCCAGACACAACACAAATTAAATTAAAATAAGTTTTATTTATGGACGCTCTTTAACTAGACTACTATGGTTCTTAGCGTCCCATTCTATATTGGAATGTGAAAGACCGATAATTTTGCTCAGAAGCCTCTTTATCAGGCTTGAGGTTCTTTTGCATGCCGTAAATCTACTACGGCTTGGCACCACCGGCTTTATTTCCCTTCCGAAGGAAGCCATGCTAAGGATTTTTACGCCCAAAAAATCCATCACCCTCCACGGGTGTGAGCTCGCAACCTTGGGAACTAGACGCTAGCATGGTAACCCTAGACTACGGAGGACGACAGCCACAACACGCCGAACAACGTCGCATGGTCCTACAGCCCTGAAACAGATGATGATAATGGTGGATACAGGAAATGAGGGATAGGAAAGTTGTGATAAAAGAGAAACCCCCCCCCAACCGAAATCGGGGAACTCATGGTCAGAGTGTACGGGCGCCAGGGATCGAACCCAGGACCTCCCGAATGCGAGCCTCACACGTTACCGCGGGACCATCTCGCTCGCTTGGAAGTAGAATACATATGAAAATAATGGGCAGGGAAAGTCGTGTATTGTAAGCATAAAACTTATTATTAAACGTGAGCTTCCGCAGACTTATTCATTTGATGTAGTTTGAAGTAGGATAGTATCTTTACGTTATTTGCACCAACGCTTTGGGCGTCAATTTTAAGAAGTATTTTTGTTGTCCCACGTATGGACGTCAATTTGAGAAAGTAATTTATTAGCTCCACGTTGGGCTCCAATTTGAAGAAGATGGTTTGTTACGTTATTTGCACCAGGCTTTGGGCATCAATTTCAAGTAATTTGTATTGAAGGAGTTGTATTATATTTCAACTGTTGGGGAGCCGAACTTGTAGTAGTTGCAACCGCACGTATAGTAAACAGTTTCCGGAAGCCTTCGCCCCAAATAAACTTTCAGGTGGCCTTTGCCCCAAGTTTAAAAATATTAACTTTGTAATTTGACTGTTTCTTTAAATATTATATATTTATGTTTGCCTCAGCTGCATCAGTATTTATTTTTAGAGACACGTTTCTCTTAGCAGGGTTGTGGTGCGACTTAAGAATGTAGGCTTACACAGATTATAATTTTACTTCACTCCTTTTATTAGTGCTTGACACAATTTAAATAACACTTCACTGATATAGAGCTGTGAGATTCTTTTATTAAATACTTGCACTTTTTAACACGTAAACTATTTTTCGTCTCACACGAATACGTATTAAATCTCTCAAGGACGTGTCTCGCGTCCGGTTAGGAACACTGTTTACAGGCAACTGAACTGATTTCAACCGCCTAAACTTGTAAATTTCTGTATTTCAAGTCTCTAATTGGCTATTCCTAATCCTATAGAATACCTTCATTTAACTAAAGCTTTTTTCTGGTTGTTGATTGGCTATTTTATAAACTGTCACTAAAATTACATTATTGCTTCCAAGAATCACAGTAGTATTGTTAAACTCTCAAACTCATTGCGTCAAGGTTACCTCATTGTTACCTCTTTGTTAGCAACTTTTAACCTATTATTCTCACATCTCCTACATAATTAAATTACGTAATATATTCACATAACATTATTAAACATGTACATATAATATAAACATATACAATGACTGTAATATACACGTTTTATATATTATTTTATACACATATTGCTTTAAGGCGGGCTGTTATTGAATTTACATATTATATAATTAGACTGAAATCATTTAAGTGTTAAAAATACTGCCTCAAGTTTATTAATTATACTGAATAATGCTTCAAGTAACCGTATTACAATTCATTCAATTCAATATGAAATAAGCAAATAAACCGTTTAAAATGCTTAATTATGTATTTTTTAAACTATAGGAATTAATTGTATGACTGGTTGAGACAATGACTAAACCACTTCATTGTTAGACAACTGCAAAAATATCCGTTGCTGCGCTTAAGAAAATGTATATTGCCTTCGTCTTTTAATTAGGGCTATGTGTTTTCTGCAGTAAGTTTTTTTTGTTTTTGTTTCAGGTTACATATAATGTAGTGATAATGATGAATACTTACAAGAAAATTCAAGGTATGCATTTTATTTGTCTACCTCATAAATAAATATTCTAATAAAAACATTAGAGACATTTTTATAAAACAAAAGCAGCAGAAAAATTTACATGCAAAAAGTTATTTCTTGTGGCTAGAATTCGTTAAACATTTTTTCTTTCCTCTTTTAAACACGCACACATCTGTTCCTTTTGAAGTTATTGGGCCTCAAAATGTGTATTTCCATTCGTTATCGAATGTTGGATCCCATACAATACTTCCTGTACCTTAGGTACACCGAACGGTATAGTTCAGGCGGTTACGTCTGTGGCCCGCATTCGGGAGGTCACGGAATCGATCCCCGGGGACCGCCCACTCAGACCCATAGGTTTTTCAAAGTTTTCCCGGGTCGTCAGGCGAATGCTGGAGTAGTTCATTTCATCCCCCGAATTTTCTGTCCCGCCATTTCGTTCCATTTTTCATTTCATTCCTCTTCCCGGTCTCTTTCAGGATCGGAAGTGTCGGCGGTGGTGTTTAGTGCGGCGTGGCAGAGGAAAAGGATGCTCTTTGGGGCTTTCTCGGCTTTCGGCTGGCTGCTGGGGTATCTGAACCCCTGGAGGGGCGTTAGACCTCTTTGTGTGGGCTGGGGTCCCCGGTCTGCCTGTGCGTCTGCCGGGGTGTCTATCTGAAAACTTAGGGTCCATGTCATTGCTGTGCCGTCGCTCCTGGTTCCGGCTGCCCAGTGTCTCCTCTGCCTCATCCATCTTCCGGGAATGTAGTTTTCTGTGTATAAATGCATGTTACTAGTCCTTTGTTGTATACTAATTCCGAAATTGTTCCTGTTTAGCATTCTCCAATTGGCAGCAATTTTTTTAGTTTGATAATGCCACAGGTTATATATCCCCTATTAGCCAAAGATGATAATGATAATAATAATAATAATTTATTTGATTCACTTTTTATGTAACTACATTTTGTGCTGAAAGCTTTCTTAAAAGATTTTCTAGCCATATTACAGAAATTGGTCGTTATCTGCAGGGTACGCTCATGAGCCCAGTTTGACTTCCGTGAACACAAGCTAAGAGAAGGAAAAAACAAATATTCCCATTCTCTGCATTATTTCAAGTTTAAGTTCTGATTTGTTTCTGCTGGATTCACAGATTTTGATCACCGGGGTAGTTCACTGTAATGGCTAAGAGTAGATCACCAAGCCAGGCTATTACAGAAACGTGTCTTAGTGGTCAGCTAAATCAGCTTTATACACAACTCAGTTAACGCTGCATATTACATGAGTACCTCTACTCCTTTCTCCATTGTTCTGCATGTTTTCATTCAGACACAAGAATTCATGGAATGTTGCATTGATCCATTGACAGGAAACGCAGTTAAGATCTATCAGGAACTATAGTCCAGCAACTCTTTGTATACACGTGCTAGGCAATAACGTGAATTCTCGACTTTTTTAATTCCTTATCTAGCATAAATTTAAACGAATCAGCTTTCAATAACGCAAATCTTAAAAATTTAAAAGTATCGAATGTTTATCTCAAAGTATTAAGCATACTTCGATACCACCGAGTATCAAACTATCGATGTCCCATTCCTAGTAGAAGTTATATAAAAATAGCTGAGTTTGGGTAGAGAAAGTTATGTGAATGTAACACACCAGACTTTCTTTTACTTTGTTGCACAGAAACAATTAGGCATGTTATTGCATTATACAGGGCTATTCAAAAAGAAGGAACAGATTTTAAATATTCATTTTTAATGAACGACAATAGATAGCGACACATCATTGAATAGAAGAAGGTTCAAAGTTTTAAGCCCAACTTGTTAGTTCCATTCAGTGCCTACAGCGGCGCTGTGGTTGTTTACGAGAAAATGGCGACGCCACAGGAAAAGTTGTTTTATGTGCTGCATTATGCAAAGAGTGAATCCATTGTTTCATTGCGGCGTTCATTTGTCGTTCAACAACGAGCCACCTCGTCATAAAAAATTTATAGTTGATACAATAAATTCGTAGAAGATGATTGTGTATGCAAACGGAAAAGCACTGATCGTCCTTGGATAACAAATGGTGCCCATTTTGAACACACAAAATAAAATTTTGAACTTTTCTCTATTCAGTGATGTATCGCATGTGTCGCCATCTATTGTCGTTCATTAGAAATAAATATTTAAAAACTGTTCCTTCTTTTTGAATAACCCTGTATATATTTATGTAAATCCCTATAAGGCTTAAGATATAAATAACTACAAATAAATTTTAAAAAGTGGTTTTAAATATTACGCAATCAGAAATAGATAACGGAGGAGGCATATCATTTCCCGTGTAACAAAGCCGCGATTGTTCCGTCATATGAATGGAATAGTTACTACAAGTACAGATCCTTAAGACTCATGCCAGTAACCAGTGCCCTTAAAGGTCTTTGTGCCCAAGTTTTCAGCACTATACATACTTAAACTTTAAAGAATTTCCAACCGTTTCTCTTAGGAACCAAATGTAGCACACATCTGGGCGTGTAGCTAGTTGCCAAATATGCTGTTCTGGTTATTTCCTTTGTGATTGACAACAATGATTAGTAGCTCATTACCTATGTGTTAAAAGCAGATGAATACATTTTAAATTCAATACACGATGAACAAGGCTGTTGAGAACCCGCTGAAAGGCAATTCATTTTAGCTGTCTGCCATATTTGGTACTCCTATATCTCTTTTAAGTAACATTCCTCAGAGTGATAATACCAGTCACCATCTTGTTGAACACTATTTATGTCACATTAAATATTCATCTGGTACTAAACGGTTGTGTTAATAAGTGTTGCCTGTTCGTTTTGTATGAAATATGGGCGTATTGTGTAGATGTCGCCGATTTCATGGATCATTTACATCAATTTCATAACCTTAGAAGATTTCATGCTGTCATTATTATAGCAGAGGGCCTTATGCAAATGAATGTTTTTAAAGATTTGGCATATCCAGAAAAGAAATAAATTTTAACGTAAATTTGTAGATCCGGTTGCCAACATATTTTCATAAAAACATCTTTTGTAATAACAGAGAATCAAAATGAAGCAAAACGAATAATATTATAAATATTTATAGTGCTGAATAAGGTTCAAATAATAATCTTAAATTATCTACTTGGAAAACATGTTTGAGAGATTGGTGTGTTAAACAAAATGTATAACCTGGATTTTCTATAAATAGCTGCTTAAGATTATTTACATTCTCAATGTTATGTAACTAGGGAAGGACCCGTATACAAAATTTTATTGCTGAAAAAACATATTTTTAAGATATACATAGTATAC
This sequence comes from Deroplatys truncata, assembly GCA_030765065.1. Taxonomy (NCBI): domain Eukaryota; kingdom Metazoa; phylum Arthropoda; class Insecta; order Mantodea; family Mantidae; genus Deroplatys; species Deroplatys truncata. The sequence goes on from CM060986.1 coordinate 131,185,494, forward strand.
CTTAAGATTTGTTGCGGTCCTACCCGTTTCTGAGAATCCTGCTAAGGCTGAATTTTAATATAATTGGAAATAAACCTGAAGATACACTTCAAATGAAATAGTAAACGGATACCTCTTATATTATTTTTCTAAACACCAAATGCTCACCCTAAGGCAAAATCGGAGTAATCAGGAAGTAACTTCCGGTCGGTAAACATCGCTAGTATTCGATGATGCTGTGTTCGCTGTATGCGATTAAATAACACCTGAAGTAGTTTACGTAGGAGTTTGCTTTAGTTTAATCAGCTTCATGTATGAATGTCAATTTTGAAGTGGATTGTTTATTACGTAATATGCTGCTACGTATGAGAAGCCGATTTTTGAAGATGCATTTTTGTTGTTACGCTCCAAGTTTAAAAATATTATTAACTTTGTTATTAAACTGCTTCTATAGATATTATTTATGTTTATGTTTGCCTCGGCTGCGTCAGTATTGTTTTAGACTCACGTATCTCTTAGGCAGGGCGTGGTACGACAAGAATGTAGGCTTACGCAGATTTTAAGCTTAAATTCACTTCTTTTTATTAATCCTTGGCACAAATTAAATAGCACTACACTGATATTAAGAGCTGTGAGATTCTTTAATTTAAAAATTGTGCTTTGTTAACGCGTATATTTAATTTTACGATTCACACGAATACGTAATATTTCTTTAGAGAACACATCTTCCATCCGGTCACTACCAAGGTCTGCCAGCAATTGAACATATTTCAACCGTGAAAACCCGTAAGCTTCTGTATTCCAAGTCTCGAATTGGCTAATCTTAGTCCAATAGAATATCTACATTTAATTAAAGCTTTTTCTAGCTGTTGATTGGCTATTTTTTAACTGTCACAAAATTTACATTATCGTTGCTCTAATCATGACTAGTAGCATTTAAACTCTCAAACTTATTATTGCTTCAAGGTAACCTCATTGTTAGCAACTTTAAACTTATTATTCTCACAGCTCTTACATTATTAAATTACATAATGCATTCATATAACATTATTAAACATGTTTACAATAATATAAGCATATACAATGACTGTTACATACATTTTAAAAATTATTACATACATATTGCTTCAAGGCGGGCTGTTATTGATTTTACGTATTATATAATTTAATTAAAATTATTCAAGTGTTAAAAATACTGCCTCACACCCTACATTCACACCCTACATTCATTTTTAAGATATGCGATAAATACAGAATGAGTTTTAAGCCCACCGACAAACTTCAGTGACTCCTGACTGGAAATGGAAAATGCATAGTTTCCACGGTAGATGGTACTGACGACATTCTCTCATAACTTCCAGTGTGCGTTTTATGTGTTGCAGATAGTGAGATTTAAGCAACGTAGAAGCACAATGGTCTGGTATTCGTCCCAGAAACAAGCCAAGATGGTGTTGATGTATGGCCAAGCAGGCGGAAACGGTTGAGAAGCCGTCGGATGTACCGAGTCACGTACCCTGAAAGACAGTAGCACCCATTCACACAACATTTGGAGCCATTTTCGGCGTTTGTGTGAGCATGGGTCCTTTGAGATAGGCGTACACCAGATGTAGAGAAACATATTCTCCAATTGAGAATAACCCTAATGCAGCTCCAGGCAATTAGCCCGCCAACATAGTGTAAGCCAAAGGACTGTTATTTGTATTCTACATGACAACCAGTGTTATCCCAATCACCTGCAAGGTATGCAGGGATTATTACCGGCGGATTTTCCTCTATGGGAAAGATTCTGTCGCTGGATTGTGCAACAGGCCATCACAATTATGGGATTTCTGTCTTCATTGTCTTCACCGATGAAGCCACCCTTGGTAGAGATGGCATCATTAACCTGCATAATCGCCATCTGTGGGTTACAGAAAATCCTCATGGAATGGTTGAAGCGTCTCATCAGCAGCGGTTCAGCTTAGATGTTTCAGCAGGGGTTATTGCCGACCGCTACTTGGACCAGTTCTTCTTCCACAACGCTTGAACGGAGAAACGTATCTGGACTTCATGCAAAACACGTTGCCTCCATTGCTGGAGAATGTGCCTTTGGCAATAGGACAGGCAATGTGGCTGTAGCTCGACACATATCTCAGAAATGGCAGATGCCACGAAGTAATCTTAAACAAATTTTGTTTTAAAGGAATTTACACCTTTGAATGGCAAGTCGTCGTCATCTCTTATGGATTAGCAGTTATACAAAAATATGCAAAATTCCTTCTGAATGAAGAGGGCTTCACGGGCTATTCCCAGAAAATACAAAATATACATGTTATTTGTCATGAAAGTATTTTAGGCATGTGTTACCTTAATATCTTAAAGACATTTTTTGAGAAAATTAAAGATATTTTTTTTTTTTTGTATTTAAGTGTAGTTCGGTGGGGGATTTCGTTAAAAATCTTCTTGACACATCTATGGCAGATATTAACTTAAATACAAAGTTTGATATTTATCCCACATTTCGTTGTTTGGTTTTGCTGTTCACACACACACATGAACGGTTTTCTAAAAATGTTTTTTTTTAATTCAGGGGTCTCAAAACATGCATTTCTAGTAAAATATGTTATGTAGTAGATAAAATAAAAATACATTCATGAGTGGGTTTTGAATATCGGTGGATCTCTTGTCATGCTCCGTGGTCTAGGAGTACCTGCTAGTCTATAGTTCCCGAGGTCTCGGGATCAAACCGGCGGAGGGCGATGGATTTTTTTCGGGCGTAAAAATCCTTAGCATGGCTTCTTTTGGAAGGGAAGTAAACTCGTGGTTCTGTATCGTAGATTTACAGACGTAAATAAAGTTATTAAAAGATGTCCAGCGATTATATTTGCTGCTAGTCGAATAGCAAGGGTTCCTGGACGAATAGAATTACTAATTGTTTCAATATAAACTATAAATGGTATTAGTATATTAGGTTAAAAAATAACATTAGCATTTTAAACTAAAATTATTAATAATTAATACATCTTTATAACGAATTAAATACATTTCATAATAAAAATAAATTCATTTTCTTTAACTTAATTATTACATATATTAAAGTCTATGTAAAAGAACATCAAGCCTGATAAAGAGGCCTCTGAGCAAAATGAGCTGTCTTGCATACCCAATATAGAATGGGACGCCAAGGACGTAGTAGTAAAGAGCGTCCATAAATGAAGCTCAGTTTAACTTAACTCTCGATAGATCTCGTTGTTAGATATTTATTTATAGCCGATCGATTACCGGTGCACAATTGACACAGTTTGTATGGCTGATTATGGCAAACTGAAACTAACGGTGGGATAGAATAAAATTATGGATCGCTATACTGTAATTCTTCTCTGGATGCAGCGATGTCTATGTAACTGCGTGGCATAAGATTTGATACATATCTTTCCCGGATGATGTCTCCTTCTCAGTGTTACCTTCAGTTTTTACAGAATAGAATCTGATGTGGCACTCCAGTGTTTCTGTGCAGTTGGATTTTAATGTTTGTATGTGATAGCAGCAATCAATGAAGTTTCGTTTTGATTCATGTTTTGTTTATTTGCAAGCACTGTATTTAGTTGAGAATATGTTCTAGAGCAAATTCATAATAATATTTTTATACATAAAGTTATCAACTCCTTTCTGTATTAAGAAACAATATTTAACTTGCCTGCAAATAATGCATATTTACATATTCAATATTATCTCTCTTCCCGTTTTATTTATATTCATTAACAATACAAATACCTTTGGTTGTTACTGTACCGTATTATGCTTTTGCTCTGCGGTGTTGTAGAATAAGTATTAATTTATTTATATGTGGTGTCTTTTTTCATAGTCATGTAGAAAATGTTCCTGGAATGTTGTTTCTCCCTGGCAACGGATAAAATCTCGTTTTCTGTGTTACTGATTTTAATGCAAGCGATTATACCCACTTTAAATACATTTCAAGTCTAAAATTTCTAATTTAACAATATAATACTTAACTACGTATTAAATACTTTTAAAATTATCTAGCTAAGTCTATGTACTCTTATTAATAATTAAGTTTTAATTGTTCTCCCACACAAGACATGTGTTGGAAAAGGTTGGAAAGGTAGAATCAGGCGGCTGAAAAATTCAATACCATAGCCGGGATTTGAAACATGGATCTCCTGATCTCCGTTCGGTTCTCTAACCACTGGGCTAATATGGCAACATGCCGCTGCGACTAATTCGCATTTTTTCCGGTAAACCACAGAGATCTCAAATTCTAGTGAGATGACATACCCCATTGGCGACCTACATTGTTGTAAGTAAAATACCTGGCTTCATAATATCGACCACTATTAGATCAATTAATGGAATTAATTGTTCTTCCACACAAGCCGTGTGTTGGACAAGCTTGGTAAGGTAAAATCAGACGACTAAAAAATTCAATGCCATAGCCGGATCTCCCAGTCCCGTTGCTCTAACCACTGAGCTACTATGCTGGTACGACACTAAACTCCCCAACTGATTCGCATTTTTTCGGTCGTCTGATTCTACCTTTCCAATAATTAAGTTTGTTTGGATAGTCTCACAAATCATATCTTTTTATATGGTTATCTTTCGTCTGATAGGTTTTTATCCCTTGTCTATTTCAGAATAACTAAATTAGTTATATAATTAAATGTTTACTGCATGAAAATTTTTACAGTATTATTAAGTATATTAATATTAATGCTCGCACGCAAAAATGTCGGTATAAACCGACCGCGCCCAGCGGATTTCTGTTCACTAAATGGTCTTAACAAATACTAATAAAAAAACTTCGCCGTCGCTAAACTCCGTTATCAACCAGTCTTAAAATTACTAGAAACTGCGTTTTACCACTATTTACAGTAAGACGCCAATATAATGACCTAAAAATGTTCTCAAAACTAGAAATCATGAACTGATTCAGAGGAAGAGCGAACATTTCATCCTTGGGATCACTGATAGAAGGAGATGCTTTTGATGGCATGTATGTTATTTGCTTGAGATCTCTTACATGAGATACCTATATAAGACTTTTATTACAGGGAAATGCAATTAGAAAATGTAACTGAATTCCACAAGTTTAGATGAATAAATACTACAATTATGATGCACAAAGACTGCCGTATGGTCTCTTTTAATCGCTAAGTATTCCTTATCAACAACAATTACTCGATTTCGATCATATGGATGCCATTTTCAACCTAGAAGCACACCTGCTTCCACCTTCCTTTCATGTTTTCCACAGTTTCTTTCCTTTGTTCCGTAGCTCAAATATCAGGTCCAATGGCTTCTGGTTGCATAATGTGGTATGTATTTTCAGAATAATTTCATTGAATTTATTGTCTCCAGGTGTGATTTCCAGTTTTACTTCACTTGCCTCTTTCTCGAGAGCTACTTGTAATTTTACTTCCGTTTGTTATGAATATTTTCAAGTTTTTTTCATAAAGTAGGGTTACATTGAGCAAAAAAGTAGTTACATATGTTATTTTTTTATTTCCTTCAAGACTTTTTTTCTTGCAGATGTTCTAGTGCTATTTTATGATTACATTTTAACATTAAAAATAAGTTGGCAGCCGGTCATTTTCTTTAATAATACGATTTGGGATCTTTCTGTGGAATTTTTAAATGTTAACCTATTTTACTCTCATTCTGACGCTGTCGTATTTTATTCTTAGCCAGGGCAATTGCATTAAGAAGTATTTTTCCAGAGTTACACCATTTTCCGAAAAAATACTTAATGGATGGCTTTAGGCATTCTGGAGCATCGAGTTTATTTGCCAAATAATTTCTTTCGTTGGCTCGTTTACTGTTAAAGTAAACATTGGCTTCCGCTGACCTCATCCATCTTTATTTCTATATATTGTGTGTCATTTTAATTACCATTAAATTAGTTGAGTTTGTGGCTGTAGGATATACAAATTCGCTCTCTGAAGCTGCGAAATGTTACGTTAATGTATACAGTCTGCCCCAGGATAATCTCATTGTCAGTTGAGGAAGCAGTAAATGCCAGGATTAAATAATACTAATACAGTCATTAAGTTCCTACTGATGCTAATGATGCACTAGAGTGGATGATATTCTCTCGTCCTAGCAAGAGACAGTTGTGTGCTGATGCACTCTCTCTACTATGAAGGTGATTTGAATGCGCGCGTCTAACTCTAAAATGTCACACTTAGAGCAACGATCAAACATGCTCTGCCAAATATTAGGCAAATCAGCTAGCGACACTGTTTCACATGATAAAGAAAGTTTATGGTGACGTCGCCTTGGGTCGCAGTGTTCTGTCACATCAATGTTTATTCCCAGAGCAGCAGCACAGCCGTTGTGCGTGCCGCAAAATTCTGTATGACTCGCCTGTTGCATAGTGTGCCAAACGTTCTAACTCAAGACTAACGTGACGATCACATGGCATAGCTCTGTGCTTGTTCAGAGGAACTTGTGATGTAACAGATCACCCTACCTTCATCTTTCCCCGCGTAAAAGAAAAGTTACGTGACTAGATTTCATTCAGCCAGAAAATCAAGATTGCCACAAGTAAGGCCGTACGGGATTTTACTGCCAATATCTTCGGGCAGTGCTTCCAGCAGCATCTATAGGAAGGTTGGCAGAGTGCATAGCAGCCAACGGTGACTATTTTGAGGGACGATATGGGTGAAGTGTAAGTCGCGTTGCGCAGCAACTGGTACTGTGTTTGACTCAAGAGTTTAACTATGACCTTGTGGTTGGCGTATCGTAAACAAACCTGAGCCAGCCTTGTAATGTTCTTCCCTCTCGCTCTATTGTTTTACACCCTGTTGTAAAGATTGTCCTTTCTTTCCCGGGACAATAAATATTAAGCGAAGTAGGATCAGTAATACGAGTATATTACTACATCAAACAATTATGATCATTCTTTCATTAAGTAAACCTGTAAATTCTGCATACATGCAAAACAATAATTATGACCATACGCATGTGAAACTGCACTTATCGACAATACTTTTGAACTGCTTGTGTTACGCTATATGCATCATAGGCAAGAAGCTCTCTAGTCTACTGCACGCTTGTAGCTCAAACACAAAGCCATTCTCCTGAGTCAACCGCAGTAAGAGATTTGATTTTGCTTTTTTGCCTACACTCCAGGCGCCAGTCTACAAACTTGGAGACTCTACTATGCATAATTTATTAGGAAGTAATATAACTCGCAGACAAAACTAACAGAGGGGTGAAATAGCATATTTTACAAATTATATGAGAAATGTGTTGAAAACAAGACCTTACAAATTATACGGCAGAAGATGTGTAAAACAATGGCAGGTTAGAGATCATCAGATATCGTCAGAAATATTCACTTTCTCATTTCTGTAACAGGTTGTATATTATTGAACGGAAACCACAAATCCTATATAAGAGAACAGTAACTGTGGTTATTCAACCTAACGGACATATATTGAATAAGAGTGAGCATAGAGAACAGAAAAACAGCACACAAATTATTTTAAAAATAGGAAAATAATAATTTATAGTTATTGTCATTGTATTATTATATCTATTAACTTATTAGCTTTTATTTAAATGTCTTTAATATTTTTGCCTATGTTACAATTTTGCGCCGATATTATATCTCTTACCGCAGTGCTGCATGTATTAAATAATTGTTTCTTTTTCGCATTTAGTTTATTTTTAAATTATATTTTTGCTTTACCACATACCTATACGGAGCAGTAGGTACAGGAAGTATTGTATTCCACCCAAAGATTCAATATCGAGATTTCAAAAGGAACACATATTTTAAGGTTTCTGAACATAGTAAAAAAAACAATTAGAGAGAGACCTCTATGTGTGCGTGTGTGTGTGTGTGCGTGGGCGTATAGGTGGGCGCGGACGCGCGCTTAACACTCTGAATACTGTTTATAAACATACATGTCGCGAATAATAGTATCCAGAAATTGTATAACTTCTTATATATTCGTCCTTTCGAAATTTTGTAAACATCAAAACTTGTTAGAATATTATTCTTCTCAATTTTGTAGTAGAACATTATAATACAGGAGATGTTTCGATTCTTTGATTTTGCACCAAATTAGAACGCCCCTCTTTGGGACGAGTACCAAGATGTCATAATAACCTATTTATAAGTGACACTTAAGGTATCACATCAAGTTTCACGTCGTCCTCCGTGGTGTAGCCTCTAGTTCCTGAGGACACAGGTTCAAAACCGGCGGAGGGCGATGAATTTTTCGGGCGTAAAAATGCTTGGTATGGCTTCCTTCGGAAGGTGGTCCCGTGCCGAACGTTTATGGCACGTAAAAGAACCTCAAGCCTGATAAAGAGGCCTCTGAGCAAAATAACCGGTCGTTCATACCCAATATAGAATGGGAGGCTAAGGACCACAGCAATAAAAGAGAATTCATAAATAAAACTCAATTTAATTCATCCAGTTTCATAGTAATGGATTTGCACAATCTTGTATGAACATACTTATGCATAGAAACAATAGAGTTTTAAGTGCAACTTTTTGCTTCACTGTGGGCCATTATAACCTCAGTGTGAATTATTCATCCACAATCGAAAATCAGCAGAAAACTTTCGGTCACCGTTTCGTTGTATTTTATGCAGATTCTTCTCAAAATGATAATGAATACAGACAAGTCTTGAGTACTTAAAAATAAGCTGACCTAATAAGATTCGAAATGACGCCCTTTACATCTGCCTCTGTCACGGAGTAAGGAGCTGTTGATCATGCCGAAAGGGTTACTTCCGCAATAAATTGTCCTCTCACAACCATCCGTCAGCAAATAAGATCTTCATCTTGACATTACTGACACAGTTGCTAGAAAGAAAAGATGCATTACTTTAAAGATGTTCCCAGTCATTGGTAAAGATATTAGTTTGACTTTGTTTCAGGAAAGAAGCTTCGTGTTCTTTGAGGTGGTTATGTAAATCTTAAAAGCACCTGCTCTTGTTTGCTAAACAAAGTGAAAAAATTGCTTCAAGCCCAAAACCTTCCCAATATCTTTGACTATCTATTATCATTATCATTATCAAAATACATATCAAATTATGCGCGAAAAATAACGACTCTGGCGTTGCACAATTTGAAGCATCTGTATAGCATAAATACTCCCAGTCATTTACCTGTCACTTTATACGCTTGCTTGTAGTAGCCCAGGAAACTGTCACAGCGATACTTTATACTTTAATTCCATTCATTCACTGCTGAAAAGCAGTGCATTACGAAAGCAGAAAAACCTTGCAGCCGTTCTTAGATAAATCTACATTATAGATATATATTGTTTTTCAAAACATAACGGCTTCGCCTCCCACCCCTGCCCAAGTCGACAGAGCTATGAGGGTTGGATGGTTTTACAAGATTTCGGTTTAAAGCAATCCTCATATATGCCAAGTATTTAGTGACTCTTAAACTGTGGAGTGCAATTCTCGGGTGGCACACATGAAAATGTTTGTTTACGTAACCTAGTACCTCTTCCAATGACGTAGCCATTTTTATTTTTTCACGGGAGTCTTTGGTGAAGAAGATTGCTGATGTTGATTCACATAATCAAATTCAGGTTTATTGATATCCAGGCTGGGAAAAGGAACGACATGTTGTGCATTAATTCACCGGTTTGCAAACTTATAATATCAAACATGAAACTAGACGAGGTTGAAGGAAATACAGAAAACATACATTTGGCTTCTTTGCTTCTCACTCTCCTAATGAGGGAGCGAGGGAAGATTCTGATTAGGGGTATATGGCGAGGCCGTCATGTTTAAAAAAAATCCTAAAACTTTCTTTGGTTTAAGGATACATAGCACTGAAGTTGCTAATTTCTACAAATTTCAAATAGTTTGGTTAAATTTATCTCAGATTTTTTCAACATAATTATAATAGAGGATTGATGTTTGAGGTACCATGTATCTAACATTCCAAGAAAATATATTTTTATAAAAATTTACTCATGCTTGAAGTGCCCCAAAGAACAAATTTTTAAACATTTAAGATTTTTAATTTTTATGGTGTTTCTGGATTATAATTCTTTAAGATTAAGGTTTGGTATAAATAAAACTTTTCCTGTAAAATATGATAACGTCTGTAACAACTTTAACTTTGCAAAAATCATTATGAATTAAATGTTAAAGTCCCAAATTATGCTTGATATCAAGTAAAGCTTCTTTAGAGCTTTAATCCACCTTCAAAGGATGCATATGAAACTTCAACGAAGCTTAAAAGAACTACATAACATGGAACATTTTAAAGCAATAAAAATGTAGTAAATCGGAGGGAAAACTGAAGTTTAAAATTTAAAGCGCTATTTGCACACACCTGTGTATATGGATTTAAACGTCGCATTTACGTATTTAAATGACTAGAAGTACAAAATTGCAATTGGAATTTTATTCTACTATGTTTGGAGATTTTTTCTACAAACAATTAAAACATGCGATTCTTTTCGAAAATTGAGTATTTATTTATTTATTTAACATGGTATTAGTTACAGCCGTGAGGCCTTCTCTTCAACTCTACTAGGCAGTACAATAAATACAACATAATAAAAACATACATATACAAAGCTCTGACAACAAATATTAAGCCAAAAAAGAAAAATACAGTATAATACAAGACAATAAAAACATAAAGGTTCCACAAATATATTAAAATTAAGAAAATAAAAAGCCATAACCAAAATGTTTTCAAGTAGAATATTAATATAGGTAAAAAATACTCTAAATTTAAATCTGAAATATTAGTTGCTAGAACATAAAATAATAGTAATTATAAATGAATGTTGGGAGGTATTTACCACTATAATAGAGCACCAGATTAGGTTGGACTATAAATGAGTGCCCTAATTTGTCGTTCTCCGTGGTGTAGTGGTTGCCATGCTAGCCTCTAGTTCCTGAGGTCACGGGTTCAAAACCGGCGGAGTTGATGGATGTCTGCGGTGGCCAGAGCTCTGGTCATTCAGGCTCTGACCACCGCAGACAACGAATTACTTCACCCTGAAGTTGCCAAGCGCTGTACTTGGCGAAACGTCGGTATCTACGATGCCTCTAGACCACGGCCTACAAGCCCGGATAGCAGTGATTCAATTATTAGTCATGACGCCGACCGTGAAAGCCTCTGTATGAACAACAGGTGTGGTATTTATTCAACATTTAATTTTTGAATTATGCTGTCCACACACACACACACACACACACACACACACACACGTACACACAGACGTTTTCTAAAACTTTTTTTTGAGGGGGAAGGAGGTTCAGGGAATCGTGTGATAACTTAGGAGCACGTGGTGGTCAGTCGAACACATTCATTTACGCATGAAACATTTACCAATATTTTAACGTAAATTTCACTTGAACCATCAAAGCTGCAACCATTATTTCTTCTCCGTACATTCTGCACTACTTGGTGTAGAAATTACGTATGTTAAATGACTACAGTAGGTGCAAAGAGATGCGTGTGACAACCATATAAGCTAATGCACATAATACAAATCGTAGGTTGCGAAGTTCATTTAGGACCATTACTTAAGGAATCATTTGTTATAATGAGTCTAAACTAATATTTTATCCAGAAAATATTATTTCTAACAAAATGAGTGGATTAATTTTCCAATATTCTAATTTTTAGTAAAAATCACAACTAATATATAATTTTAAAATTTTAGTTCAATGTTTTCAATAAACAAAACAATTGTATCTAAATTATTTTAAAATTATGGTAAAACTCTTCTACTAATTTTAACGTGCATATGAAGTTTCAGCTTCTCAGAAAATTTTAGCTTCCTGGGTGCAATAGTTTTGGAGATAATGGTACCTAAGTTTAACATTTTAAGTTACGGAAAAATTAAACAAACTATAACAATGCGTATTAAGTATTTAAATCTGTCATGCATTTAACTGGGAATTTGTCAACTGAAAAATGTGCAACAACCCATAAATTATACGTCAATAGATTCAGAAAATAATGGAGATTACAATAGTGAAGCCTGATTGACTACAAGGTGCCTTAAATAATTCAGTCATGAAGTTAGCAAATTTAACATTGGAGAAAGAGTGCTGTTAATCTTCCCTTAAAGTGCAACTCGTATAAATGTCAGTTTACTGTAGCCGATGTCCAGCTGTTCAAGCGCATTTTTGTTTTTAATTTCGCTATCCATCATTTCCTGTGCGCAAACTGTTACATTGATATTGACAATGGATACGAATCCCACCCACATTGACGCATAAAAATTACGCCAAATCAATTACTGAACAACATTTATCAAGCAACTTTGATCGCCCAGCTTGACAGATGCTCCATTGTTCTGCACACAATTAAACTTGATTTTAATGACCATCGCTTAGCCCTTACAGCTTTGTACTACTACTTTCTTTGCTCAAACAGGAAGTTCAAACATCTAATGATGCAAATGTAGAGGAACACGTGCTGTCTGTTTTTCTTGGCTTGATGTACGAGCATTTCTATAATCACTTATCATGTAAAGCATCGACATAAGAGATAATAAAAGAGCCTATTTTTAACTCTTTAGCTTTCTCTATCTTTTTTGAATACCTTCTACGCTATTTTGAATACATTATGTTTTTTATTCATTTTAAATATTTAGGCTACGACAATACATAGAACTGTAAAAAACAAAATAAGACAAGAGACAAAATTAAATTCTATAAGGTAATGAACATACCAATTTTAACAAGTGAATCATGGACAATAACAAAAAATCTAATGTGTTGCACTCACATGACTTTCTCTACTCTTGTACAAACTATTTTTACAAACGCTTATTCTCCATATGCTTCATGTTAATCGAGATATCGAGATGTCAATCTTATTGCTAATTTTCTTGTAGATGCAAGGGGAATATGGTAGGTTTTAAGCGATAGTCAAATATTTTAAGAGCCGGTTGCTATGTGGCGCATTCCATTCTCTTTGCATGTCCAGGACAAAAAACAAATGAACAACGAATTTGAGAAAAAGTATAAGTATTGGAAAATTTAAGGGAATAACAAGCAATATCTCGAAAACGGTTCACTAAACAAAAAAATGTACATGACATAAATTGTGTATTTTAACGCGATCTACATTTTTTGTGTAGTAACATTTTGTCTATCTCTTATGGTTCAGCTATGCAAAAGTCGTTCACAATGAAGAATACTTTTGGAGACATTCCCATTTCATTTCTCATGACAATATCTTAAACATATGATATTTTAATCAAAATCGTTAGAGCCAATTTTGAGAAAATTAAAATTTTCGAAAAATGTTCCATGTAAAGGGTAGTCTGGGGTGGGGGGATTTTCTTGAAAACCTTCGTGTCGCATCTCTGGAATATACTGAACCTAAATACCAAGTTTGGTGTTTATCCTACTGTTCGTTTCTGATTTATGCTGTTCACAGACACACAGACACACAAACGTACATGTTTCCAAATTTTTACTTTCTCTACTACGTATAGTAAGTAGGGGAAGTATTGTATTCCACCCAAAATTTCGATACCGAGATTTCACCGGAAATACATGTTTTGAGACTCACTGAATGCAAAAAAAGCATTTTTGGAAACATGTCCGTGTGTGTGTCTGTCTGTGTGTCTGTGTGTCTGTGAACAGCATAACTCAAAAATGAAGAGTCGGATAAACACCAAACTTGGTATTTAGGTTCAGTATCTTTCAGAGATGCGACACGAAGGTTTTCAAGAAAATCCCCCCACCCCAGACTACCCTTTACATGGAACATTTTTCGAAAATTTTAATTTTCTCAAAAACGGCTAAAACGATTTTGATTAAAATATCATATGTTTAAAATATTGTCATGACAAATAAATTGTATATCTCGAATTTTCTGGGAATGTCTCCAAAAGTATTCTTTATTATGAACGACTTTTTCATAACTGGTAAACCATAAGAGATAGACAAAATTTTACTACACAAAAAATGTAGATCGCGTTAAAATACACAATTTATGTCATATACATTTCTTTTGTTGAGTGAACCGTTTGCGAGATATTGCTTGTTATTCCCTTAAATTTTCCAATACTTATACTTTTTCTCATATTCGTTATTCATTTTTTTATGTCCTGGACATGCAAAGAGAATGGAATGCGCCACATAGCAACCAGCGTTAAAATATTTGACTATCGCTTAAAACCTACCATATTCCCCTTGCATCTACAAGAAAATTATCAATAATATTGACATCTTGATATCTCGATTAACATGAAGCATATGGAGAAAAAGCATTTGTAAAAATAGTTTGTACAAGAATAGAGAAAGTCATGTGAGTGTAACACATCAGATTTTTTTACTTTCTCTACTACGTATAGTAAGTAGGGGAAGTATTGCATTCCACCCAAAAATTCCATACCGAGATTTCACCGGAACTACATGTTTTCAGACCTCCTGAATCCAAAAAAAGCATTTTTGGAAACATGTCCGTGTGTGTGTCTGTGTGTGTGTGTGTGTGTGTGTGTGTGTGGTGTGTGTGTGTGTGTGTGTGTGTGTGTGTGTGTGTGTGTGTGTGTCTGTGAACAGCATAACTAAAAAAAACGAACAGTCGGATAAACACCAAACTTGGTATTTAGATTCAGTATCTTCCAGAGATGCGACACGAAGGTTTTCAAGAAAATCCCCCCACCCCACATTACCCTTTACATGGAAGATTTTTCGAAAAGTTTAATTTTCTCAAAAATGGCTCTAACGATTTTGATGAAAATATCATATGTTTAAGATAATGTCATGAGAAGTGAAATGTATATCTCGACTTTTCTGGGAATGTCTCCAAAAGTATTCTTCATTGTGAACGACTTTTGCATAACTGGTAATCCGTAAGAGATAGACAGAATTTTACTACACAAAAAATGTAGATCGCGTTAAAATACACAACTTACGTCATATACATTTCTTTTGTTGAGTGAACCGTTTTCGAGATATTGCTTGTTATTTCCTTAAATATTTCAATACTTATACTTTTTCTCAAATTCGTTATTCATTTTTTTATGTCCTGGACATGCAAAGAGAATGGAATGCGCCACATAGCAACCAGCGTTAAAATATTTGACTATCGCTTAAAACCTACCATATTCCCCTTGCATCTACAAGAAAATTATCAATAATATTGACATCTTGATATCTCGATTAACATGAAGCATATGGAGAAAAAGCGTTTGTAAAAATAGTTTGTACAAGAATAGAGAAAGTCATGTGAGTGTAACACATCAGATTTTTTTACTTTCTCTACTACGTATAGTAAGTAGGGGAAGTATTGCATTCCACCCAAAAATTCCATACCGAGATTTCACCGGAACTACATGTTTTCAGACCTCCTGAATCCAAAAAAAGCATTTTTGGAAACATGTCCGTGTGTGTGTCTGTGTGTGTGTGTGTGTGTGGTGTGTGTGTGTGTGTGTGTTTGTGTGTCTGTGAACAGCATAACTAAAAAAAACGAACAGTCGGATAAACACCAAACTTGGTATTTAGATTCAGTATCTTCCAGAGATGCGACACGAAGGTTTTCAAGAAAATCCCCCCACCCCACATTACCCTTTACATGGAAGATTTTTCGAAAAGTTTAATTTTCTCAAAAATGGCTCTAACGATTTTGATGAAAATATCATATGTTTAAGATAATGTCATGAGAAGTGAAATGTATATCTCGACTTTTCTGGGAATGTCTCCAAAAGTATTCTTCATTGTGAACGACTTTTGCATAACTGGTAATCCGTAAGAGATAGACAGAATTTTACTACACAAAAAATGTAGATCGCGTTAAAATACACAACTTACGTCATATACATTTCTTTTGTTGAGTGAACCGTTTTCGAGATATTGCTTGTTATTTCCTTAAATATTTCAATACTTATACTTTTTCTCAAATTCGTTATTCATTTTTTTTATGTTCTGGACATGCAAAGAGAATGGAATGCGTCACATAGCAACCAGCGCTGAAAACCTACCATATTCCCCTTGCATCTACAGAAAATTAGCAATAAGATCGATATCTCGATAGCTCGATTAACATGAAGCATATGGAGAATGAGCGTTTGTAAAAATAGTTTATACAAGAGTAGAGAAAGTCATGTGAGTGGAACACATCAGATTTTTTTTATGTCCTGGACATGCAAAGAGAATGGAATGCGCCACATAGCAACTAGCGCTTAAAATATTTGACTATCGCTTAAAACCTACCATATTCCCCTTGCATCCACAAGAAAATCGATATCTCGATTAAAATGAAGCATATGGAGAATAAGCGTTTGTAAAAATAGTTTGTACAAGAGTAGAGAAAGTCATGTGAGTGTAACACATCAGATTTTTTTATGTCCTGGACATGCAAAGAGAATGGAATGCGCCACATAGCAACCAGCGTTAAAATATTTGACTATTGCTTAAAACCTACCATATTCCCCTTGCATCTACAAGAAAATTACCATTAAGACTGTCATCTCGATATCTCGATTAACATGAAGCATATGGAGAATAAGCGTTTGTAAAAATAGTTTGTACAAGAGTTGTGCCAAATCCATCCTCCCAGGAGAAATATACATTACGCAACGGGCATGTATCAAAGGAACGCTGCCGAATGTGGGAAAAAGAAGTGCAACGATCAACGTAGTAATTCTTTAGCCATTCGCTACAAGAAGAAGAACCAGCACAAGTTTCGACTCACGTAGTGGGTCACGCCACGCGACTCGTCGACTGCGCACGCGAAAAACACTCTGGAGCTGCTCCAAGGTGCGGGGTAGCATGACGAACCAGTGTCTTCACCGAGGGAAACAAGCAGGATCACGTCAGATAGAGGCATTCGGCACGGTATCAAAATTCTCTTTCGGATAAATATATTTAAAATTCTTTTTGGTAATTGGGGAGCGGTAAAGACTTATCGTCGGGTAGAGATATTTATTCTTGACGTTTAACTATAAAGCTTTATATGTGAGAGCAGGAAGCAAATGGTAAAAATTGTAATCGAATAATAAATGTTGAAACTGTAAACTCTAAAAGGAAATAGGGAATGATAATTGTAATCATTTGTGTGATATTGATGTGTTGAGTTATTAAAGTAAAGAATACGGTTGTTAATTATTTTTATGAATACATCTTCAAGCCATTATTCCTTGTATAATCCATGTAATCTTGGGTCAAAGTAATCGCTTTAGAGTAGAGAAAGTCATGTGAGTGTAACACATCATAATTTTTAAGAAAAGTAAAAGGTTGTGCAATACCAGATCAAATACGAAACGCAGAAATAAGAGCACAATTAAAAATAGTTTCCATTAATGAACGTATACAAGAAAATAAACAACAATGGATGCATATTAAAATAATTGGAAATGAAAAAATAGTTAAACAAATAATAAAATACAACCAGAAAGAAGACGAGAAATAGGAAGACCAAGGAAAAGAGGGCTGGAGTGAAGACGGAACAGGCTGCAAGCCTAATCCTTGATAGTGAAGAAGAAGGTTTTATGCTCGGGGAGTTCTGTGCTGTGGGTTGGAGCGTGGAGCTCTGGTCCCCGGCCACGGAATGCGCTCGGGTTCAATTCCACCCATAGGGGTACGGATTTTAAGTCCCAGGTATAGGACCGATATCCACTCAGCATCGTGAGGAGCTGCGATGGACAGGGATCCTGGTCATGGAGGTCAACATTCTGACATGAAACTGGCCACATCACCCCCTCCCGTATCGGTTGGGTGATCGCCCATCTCTGCCGTGCGTACTAAAATTAAATTAAATTGCGCTTAATTTATGGACACTCTTTAACTGCTGCGTCCTTAGTGTCCTATTCTATATTGGGTGTGAAAGACCCGAAATTTTGCATAGAGGCCTCTTTTTCAGGATTTAGGTTCTTTTACGAACCGTAAATTTACGACACGGGACCACCGGCTTTACTTCCCTTCCGAAAGAAGCCATGCTAAGGATTTTTACGTCCGCTGGGTTTAAACCCGCGCCCTCGGGAACTAAAGGCTAGCATGGTAACCACTACACCATGGAGGAAGATCCGTGCATACGTGGGCGAGGCCGGCTGTCGGATTGGCAGGTCAAGCCTTTTCATAGGTTGTAGCGCCACGGGATTATTATTATTATTATTATTATTATTATTATTATTATTATTATTATTATTATTATTATTATTATTATTATTATTATTATTATTATTATTATTATTATTATTATTATTATAGGAGATATTCAAATAATTCGGAAAAGCGAAATAATGGTAACATGTAACTCAGAACTTTGGAAACAGATCTAAAGCCTTCGCTAGGAATATCAACCATGTAGCTTAGTTTTACAGAGGATATAGCCATTAACAATTTTGTTCTTCTTCCGTAGTCCATCACAAGTTTCTTACCTTGATTCTGAAGGTCCTGAACTTCAAAATTCAGTACTTTACTTTCTCTGTGTCTTTTCTAGCTGCACAATGCGTTGCTTTTGGCTCAAAAATTTGAAATATCCGTTTCGTTAGAAGTTTTAAAATGTAAAAGCTTTTAAAAGCTTTAAAAGTGTTAGATCTCTCCATGTGTGCCTCCACATAAGGCATGTTTCACAGATAAAAGGCTAATATTCATCAATTTTTTGTTTTCTCAAAATGACTTTTACGATTTTTATTAAAATATTTTAAATTTTAGATAATGGCACGATAAATATCGAGTGAGATGACTCAGATTCAGTTGCGCTTCACCTATTGGAAGATTTCGGTTCCTACGTATCAGCAACCTCAGTCACCACACAAGTATATATCAGTTCGGATGTTTTTTACTATGACTCAAGGTTACACCTACAAAATAAATGAGTAGATTTAAAATTGCGGAGCAGGAAGGCAACTAGGTCGCCAACAACATCTATCAATAAATTACATAAGCAGCTGGTACGAGAGAGCACTACTCGACTAATGGCATCTATCTGGCATTACAGTGATCAAATGTAACAAAAAACACGCAGAACAGCAATCCACGATCCTCTCATTGCAACAATAACAGTCAACTGCAGTTAGTATAGGAAAGCGATGCAGATGACACCATCTGACCACCATCACTGGAACTACGTGTAGCAAAAAACTAAACGAGCACAGATTCACTATTCCAAAAGTCTACCGTCTAATTAAATCAGTCGCAATAAATCAGATGCCACAGGAAAGAGATTATGCAGTTGAGGCCATCTATCAGTAAGTTACTGAAGAAAATGGTGCAAGAAGGCGACTAATCAACTACGGTCTGTGTGGCATCGGTCTGACTATTGAAAAAGAAGAAAGAAAGAAAACAGCGATCCAAGACCCAAAACTCCACACTCTGATTAAATGAATAAATATAAATTAGACGTCAAAGGAAGGCGACTGTGCAACTAAGGTCATCTGTTTGGAAACACAGATTCAGGTTTACCAAAGAAGCTACAGACACCATCGAGTTATAAGACAGAGGTTAGAATTGACAGTAAATATGCAATAAATAAATAAAATCAGTATATCCTGTTAAACCAAATAGTCCATATCAAACAGCGTATGGCATTATGTGTTTCCTTGGTACGCAATACTATACGTTGACATGTTCGGCCCTTTCTTTGCTTTTAATGAGCTCATGCATAATAGTCGTAATCATACTAACTACATGCTTTGGCTTCCTGAAGTCACGGGTTGAAACTGCAGAGGGATCTTTTTCGGGGGTAAAAATTCTTAGCATAGCTTCTTTCGAAGGAAAGTAAAGCCGTTAGTTCCCGTGTTGTTCGTACATAAAAGAACCTTGAAAGAGAAGGTCTCTGAGCAAAATTGTCGACCATTTCATGCCCGCAGCGTCCTGCTTCTCTCCCGCAGTGCCATATATGGACGGTGGGTCAATCATCTGCCACTATGTGCGCCTAGAGGTGGAATCAGGACTGTAAAATTCGTTTGAATTTCTACGCAGAAGAACATGTATGAATTTCACATATCAGATTATTGATTTCTGTAAAGTATTCGTAAAATATTGAACTCAAGAGATGTCAAGCTGCATCGTACCTCTTATGGCTAAAGCAAATAAGAGGGAGGGAGCAAAGTTACGCCGAAGTGAATTCTATTCTAAGCTATTCAGTAACAACGATCAGTTAAGAGTACTCAGCATTATAATTGCTAATTTCAGCAAATTTAAACCAGTTTGGTTGAATTTTTATCACATACTTATTCAATTAAATTATAACAACACATTAATTTTTGCAATTCAGTATACGTAACCTTTTATGAAAATAATTTTAAAAAATGAAAACGAGTCATATGAAGAACGTTCGAAAATCTTAAGCTTTTAAAGGTTGCATATTATTTCCAGAATATGACGCTTTACGTACAAAGATTAAACGTTTCATTACAAAAATAATATGTATAACACGTTAAATGTTTTAAAAATTAACCACGTATTAATTTGTTAAACACTCAAATCTAAAACGCTTGATATAAAGAAAACACTCTTCAGTTTCCTTCAACTGCCTTAATACAATATATACTAAAAATCTGAAAGAGTTTTAACAAAAATTCTATAATGAGAAACATTTTAATATTTCAAAAATATAAGAAAATAAGCATACGAGAAGATGAAGTTTTGAAATTTCACGCACTATTTTCATGTACTTGGATTCATCCATGTCTCATATTTGGGCATTTAAATGCCCAAAACGGAGACCACAATCGGGTCATAATTCTACAGTATTTCATTATTTTATGGAAATTTTCAGAAAATTATTTTGTCGAAAATTCAGTAACGAATATTCTTAAGAAGCTAAGAAACTAATTAAGTCGAAGTGCACCAATTTGGAGCCAAAATTTGGGTTTTGAATTATTAATGTGATGTAAGCTTGGAACTTTTCTGCCTTATATGAACATTGTAGTGGTTGAAAAGTGGTATAATATTCATCAGGCCTGTGTTTAAGCAGCAATTCCCACTTTCCGCAGTTTTGCCCTATGGAGAGCTGTGCTTAATTGATCTGCTTTTTAGTTCAGTAGATTAAAACTAGTTAGTTTTATATATCACTGTTTATGATTTAGAGTATAATCACATTTTAAGACAAGATTAAATTACGAAAACTGGCTAAAAATGGCATTTTTCTTTTCTTTTCTGCATTCTTGGAGATTGGAATTCTCTCTCTCTCTCTCTCTCTCTCTCTTTCTCCCTCCCTGTATATATAAAACATATTATCATTGTATGCAAAATAGCCATATTCCTAACATATTTTCTAAACTGGCACTGCATCTCCCATCTTGTACTCTGAAATTCGCACCACTTTCAAGAAAAACCATAACCCCCATATTACGTCACCATTTAGATGAAGTTTTGTTGTACAAATCCCTACCACTACCAATTATGACAGTTTCCGTGTTTTCAAACCATGTGATTTATGTCTTTTCAAATATAGAGTTGTTTTTCTCTGTGTATACTTTAACAGCTTTTACTACGAATTACATTTACAGATATAAAGGACACTTTTTCTCAAATAATATTGATGATAATTTCTTAATACCATTATGGCTATGCCTAAGTACTAATAAGATGGTTGAGTATTTAAAAAAAAATATTGAGAGGTTGTTTTTCAATGTATAATTAAAAATCCCATCTTAATAAATGACATTTTACAATAGTAGGTCAGTTAACTTGGAGTGCCTCTAAATTCTGTAAAAATTTCAGTCTGATATCTTAAATAGTTTCTTAAATACTTCCGTCATAAAGTTCATAAACTTAACACTGACGAGATAGGCCTTTTTAATCTTTACGTAATGCAAGTTTCTCAAAATTATAAGTGTATTTCTCTCATTATCCATTTAAGCTATAGCTTTCAAATTTTCAGGAATTGTGCTAAAGAGTTTTTTCTTGCTTGGGAAGCAGAATTGTTAAAAATAGTTTATACTGGCATGTTTTAATTAATTGGCTTGAAAAAAATACATTATTTCTATCATTAAAAATAATTTTACTCGTAAAATATTGCTGCACAGTAGTAATTCTACTTCAGCAAAGCGTCATAATGTTGTGATAAAAAATTGGGCTTATACCCCCCATAGGATCACAGGAAAGTGCACTAAATAAGTGCAATAAAATGTATTTAAAATTCTTAATTTGTTCTAATTTGCATAAATGTATTTTTGAAAAATAAACACATTGTTATCAGTTAGGATTAGTATTAGATGACAGAGGAGAAACCTAGTACCTCGACCCGCAAGGGATCTTTTGTGCATAGACCCCAGGGAGGAACGTATGAGATGAAGAAACTGCAGGAGAATTATGGGCCGGAGGATCAGCCGACGCAGAGGACAGCGACGCGCAGAGTTCCCTAAGAGTTACAGGCTTGACCACCCGACCGGAAGGCCCTCAACGGCGGCCCTCCCAAGTCACACGAGGTCACCTCACAGGCTCCCCTCCAGCGGAGACCGGGGAAAGCTCGACCCAGTAGCGGAGGCTCTAATTGCCACATTGGCGGGGCCGAGAAGGAGTTCCAACACACAAACCTCTGCGCTATCTGTCCGCAGCCGACCGACACACAGCCCTGGAGTCAACCTGTAACGTGAACGAGGAAGATGAAATGAGAGGAAATAAAGGAGGCAAAGTCAGGAAGGTAATGATCTTTCCCAGTATTCGCCTAGCGACCCGGGGAAACCCCGAAAAACTCCATGAGTCAGGAAGGTCGGCCGCGGGAATCGAACCCCTGATCTCCCAAATGCGGGCCACAGACGTTACCGCCTGAGCCATCTCGCTGAGTCTGTTATCAGGTAGTGGATTCTTTACTTATAATGTATTCGAAATTGGAACATAAACATCTTTAAAAATAAAATTATGGCATCCGTTAATATTAACTCATGTAAAACATGTTACATCCCCCCTTAGGAGGTACCTTTATGGTAATACATGCCGCTCTCTAAACACAAGTTTTCATCTTTTACTTTTTATTCTCACACTCACAGTTTTAAATGTGCAATCATTACTATCACGTAATTTGCATATTGGTACATTAATAGAAGTATTATAAGCACAGTACGAATTAACACATTCTAACTCCTCAAAAAGGTAAATTATACCCCGAATAGCAACAAGAACTAATAAAGCGGATATGTTTAACCACAAAACTTTCTCTATCCTTGTAAGTAATTTTCATAGTTTTTTCTATTAACTTCCTGCCAAACGTGGTTTAAAATTTACATTTTGTTGTAGCTATACAGGGGGATATAGGAGACTAAGGTGTCACTCAGATGTTTAAAAAAATTGATTGCTATATTTGGCCTTGATGTTACTTAATATTTGCAAGACCACACAAGAGGCAAATTAAGACTACCTTAGCACTTTAAAGGACGCATTACTTAAAATATTGGAAAACTGTATCTAATGATAACCAATGTCTTGGAAATCTCACAGTGTATATTAATTTGACATAAATTGTATATTTTATAGGATCTTATTTTTCTCATACAAAGTCTGTCTCTCTGCTCTAGTTTCCCGGTCATATAAAGTTAAACAAATATGAAGAGGATATCACGGGGTATTTACATAAAATCCAAGATACACTTCTTATTCTCCATAATACCGCAAACATGCAATATTTGGATCAACATCTACAGTGCCGCTTTTGAGAAAATGAAATTTAACGAACATTTTGTCATGTATAGGATAGTTTGTGGTGGGGAAATTACGTGAAAGTTTCCATGTTACATGTTGGACTTAACTACGGTGCGTATTGATAATTTGGGAGGTTCCATTGTCATTACCAGACATGTTGTTTTCGTCTCTCAGTCAGTTTCGGCCGCAGACACCCCTTCCTCCTGAGTACTGATCACGCAGTCGGAAGGCACTTCGATATTGACTGGGATGACGACACTCCTGGCTGTTAGTTTTGCTAGCCACGAGTGCTAGGGATATAGCGTCTTTTCTTACTGAGATTCCGTGAGGCGCGGATCGCGTGTGCAAGCCGGCCTTTGGATCGGTGAACCACCCTCACCTTTCATTTTTAATAATGCAGAAACCCCAAACAGTTGAGGAAGAAATCCAGGAATGTGTAAATATATTTGTGTTATGCATTTTGCACAGTGAAACCCACGCCTTCCTCTTAAACTCCACATCGCGTTTCGGTTCTTCGCTGTCAAGCGAGTATACGTTCCCTCAATGTACGTGCTGGGTACTAGAAATTAATTTAATTTTTCATGTAAAATTTTAGGCCTCTATGAAACATTACGAAGTCTTTTTATTTGTTCACTTTTCAATTTTTTAGTTACGGGTGGTTTTTTTTTTTTTATTCACACAACCTGCGTGTTACCCGGTTGGTACATCCCAGGATATTTACTACATAATTATACAAAGTAAACAGGTATAAATATTATATACGGTGGTTAGGCCAGTGTCTTATAAAATGTGGTTTATAGACATTATTGTTCTTGGAGATTTGGCAGCTTTCCACATTGCCCTTGCAGCAAGTAGGCCTGTTTCTGTTGTTAGTTTGCATTGGATGAGGAGATGGCTGTTTTATTTTCTTTTAGGCATGGTCACGTAGCTCATTCGCTTTTCCAATTTTGTGCAGGTGGTAGAGAAATTTTTTGTGGTTGGTAAGAAACTGTGTAAGGATGAAGGTTGGATTAATGGTGATTTTCTGTCTCTTCTGTTGGGAAGAAAAGCTTTGTATGTCAGACTTTTGGTAACGATATGTATAGTTGGTTCCATAGGTATAGGTAACATTGCTCAAGCTTTTGTTTGCAAAGTGAGGGAGAGATCTGTCGTGTTCTATTAATTTCCGCTTAGTAGAGTCAATCTTGACAATAAAATCAGCCCTGTTGTTCCTATAATGGCCAGTGTGTCCCCTAATCCAGTAGAATGTAATGTGATTGCTTATCTCATTATGATTTGAAGATCTCTTCCAATCTGTACAAAAGCTGGGTTGATGAATTTCTATTGGGATTGCAGTCAGGGCTGCCTATGAAACGTCGTTGATGGAATATATTTTGATAGATTTCTGGTAGTTTTTACCCACTTTAGTCCCTTGTAACTCCTGAAACACTGTGCGCTGTTGGTGAAGTTTGATTTGGAGATTTATTTTCTGTCACGGTAGACTTCTAGACCTGCCCCACGTTTCCT
Source organism: Deroplatys truncata (assembly GCA_030765065.1). Lineage (NCBI taxonomy): Eukaryota > Metazoa > Arthropoda > Insecta > Mantodea > Mantidae > Deroplatys > Deroplatys truncata. The sequence continues at coordinate 131,210,526 of CM060986.1, forward strand.
GCTGTTTTGGATAAATCGGTGAAGAGAGTAAATTCGGCTTCGCCACCTGATTTAATCCACGGTAATTCTAAAGATTTAGAGTTATTCTTTCACCGGACCAAACGCGCACTTCTGGTTAAACCTCCATATCAAGTATTTGGTTGGAATACAGCATTTTCTATGCTTATCATGGTGTTAGATAAATGAATTGAATTTGAATTAATGAATTGAATTTATTGTAATTTTTTTTCTACAATTTGGTTTACAATATACACAATATGTATTAAGATATCACGGTACCCCTACATCGTATGTACAGTTTATCTGGTGCTTCTTTTCTTATTGAGCCAGTCAGATTGCTTGGCTCCCAGGCCTTATCGCTCACTGAGCGGCTCTTGCCTTTTTCTAGACCATTTTTCCTTTACCTTCCTTAAAAATTCTCCCATGCCCTTGATTTTCTTTTCTTCTTTCCCTGTAAACATCTTTATAGTTACTATTTTTCTATCCATATTTTCCCATTTCTTCTCCCATACTTTTTCCCTTCAGCTTCTTATTTCCTTACATTCTGTCATATAGTGTTCTGTAGTTTCTCTTCCTCCACACAACTCGCATATCCCTCTTCCGCTGCCTCTCATCCCTCTTAAATACATGGATCCCGTTCTCATCCATGCTAAACCTCCCCTTTCTTGTCTATTACAGCGATCAATGTATTTCCCTCTTCCCCACTTTAGTGTTAGAAAATGCGGTCTTTTTCCTTTTTCTATTTAGGCTGTTTCATCCTATTTCGACTCCAAATTCTCGCTCTCCCCATATTTGCTTTGCTCTTCCTGGCTTGAGTATTCTAATCTCTGCCATTCTGATCTGTTTTCAGTTTTCCATGTACTTTACTATTGTAGTATTTAGATATTTAATATTTATCTGTTGCCTTGTTTTTATCCGCTCCTGTACATCCTACTATTGGTCTAAGAAATCTTATTTCCTCTGACTTCATTTTAGCCTTCTTTTCCTTCGTCATTGTTCAAGGTTCTACACCATACCTAATGACAGGAATTGCAATTATTTTAATCACTTCATCATTTTCTAGCTTTGTTTTTAATGCATGCTTAGCTATTCATATTATATAACTAAATGTGTTGATTTTATTTTACATCAACTTCGTTATTGATAGTTACACCATAGTTGAATGTTATTACCCCTTCTACTAGTTTGTTTTCTAGGATTATTTTAGAGCGAAGGACGTTGTTACCGAGCATGGCGGCGTTATGGTAACGTGTGCGTCTCGCACTCGGGAACTCCCAGGTTCAAACTCCCGAGGCCGACCATCTGCTCGAAGGTTTTTTCGCGGTTTTCGTCGGTCGCTAGGCGAATGTTGTATAATTTGATCCGCGAATTTTCCCATCAAATCACTACATTTAATTTCCTTTTTATTCACGACCATACCAGGCATTGACCAGATCACCTTCCTGAATCCAGAGTTTGCTTGCTCCTCGACAGGCTACTGACCCAAGGCATTGGGGTGTAAGTTCTACAACGGGGAGGATAATCCGTTAAAAAAGAAGTTGTTAACTCTAATGACAAATTTTTATTTTAAATTGAAATTTTCATAATACATGGCAATGAATATAAATATTTAAAATTGCCTAAAATATAATATTTAATTTGAAGATTCAGGGTTAAGATTCGCTTTTGAACATACGTGCATCAGTTCAGTTTCAAACACTCAGATTTCATTACCTGAGCATGTATAAATAAACACATATTGGGTAACTGTGTATGTAACCACCAAATAAAAACTTCATTCAGAGGTTACATGCTATTTTAATCTCAAACGTCTTCACACCTACACGCATAATACGAATGCTAACATCAGTACGAAATTTACCACTTCTATATAAACTTAATTCTGTTTGTTTACTTATGACTGAAGTTTGACCCCACAATTTAAAATATTTTGATAAATCTCTCTCATACTCAATATTGGACCTTATACGGGTACATCTAGGTACAATTAAAGTCCAAATCATTTCGAGGGCAAGCCAGAAGTCAAACAAAGAAGCCAAGTAACTTCCACTTCCACCGTGGTCAAGCCCGTTCTACTCCAAAAGCCATTGCTTCGTATCGGATGCTGCAAAACAACTTAGCGCAAAACAGTAGACTGTAGAGTGCGATTGAAATGAAGTCCTAAATCAATTGTATCCATAAACCAGAGCGTTGAATGTGAAGATTCTAATAACGAAATAAATCGCTAAGGCAGTCTACCCCAACCGTAACCTCTGCAGTAACACAATGTTGGGTTTGTAGCTAGTGTTTATTTTATTCTCTATCGTACTATCGAGTATTACTTTTTGAAGTACTCTTATTTGCTCGACAGTTTACTACAATGCCTTCGTTTTATGCCAAGGCAACAATCCTTACGGCGGCGCCGTGGTCGAGTGGTTAGACCGCTCGCCTCCCACCGAGGCGACCCGGGTTCAATCCCAGGGATTGCATGTGGGATTTGTGGTGGACGAAGCGGCGTCTGGGCGGGTTTTCTCCGGGTTCTCCGGTTTCCCCCGCCATTCATTCCACCAACTGCTCCATCATCACCTTTCCTTTCGTCCATTTCACCAAACATTTCGTTTCATCTACTTCCTTCATCCCATACCAGGCATCGGGCTGATCACCCATCCTGGATGCTCTGTCTGATCCATGAGTGTCTGCTCCTCGACGGGCCTCTGACCCCAGGCACCCGCTTGTAAGTCCTGGGGGGTGTAAGTCCTAAATAAGAGGAGGGTAAACAGATAATGAATGAATGAATGAATGAACAATCCTTACATGCGTATCGGCCAAGACGGCGGTGACCTCGGTATTATGCCACTACTCAGAAGCGGCGCAGGGCGTGTCAAGGGTACGTTTATTAGCTGTAAGTTCCCTCAGTCGTTGCTTTGTCTTCGTGTTGTGAAGTGTTTCGACAATACGTGTGTTGTGTGTTATTTCCTTAGGAGTGTTATTGTCTTGTTGGTTCATGGAAATGCCTGCCAATAAATTCACGCTTGAACAGCGTATTTTTATGTATGATACATACGTGAAAACAAAATAATGTAGACAGGTGTGTAGACAATTTCAGCAGTCATTTGCTGGTTATCCAATTCCGGGTAGAGACACTGTGAGAAGTTTGGTCAATTAATTTAGACCAACGGGATCGCTAAACACTAAAAAATAAAATTTACAGGGTAAATCTCCACACCTTAGACGAACTTAAGGACAATATAAAAGCAGAAATTATGGACATTACGCAAGAAGAACTGATGCGTGTGAATGGTAATTTCATCCGACGATGTCAAGAATGTCTTCGCGCAGATGGACACCACTTTCAACAACACTAACAAGGTTAGTACTCATTACCTATACGGTACTAACACTTGTGAGTAACGCAAGAGTTGTGGAACGGAAAATCCCGCAATGTAGCGGACTGTGTGCGGAGCACGCATTTCGCGATCCGCGGCCTTAACATAAAACGAAGGCACTGTACTAACGGCCAGACTTTCAGTACTGATCAATCCAGTCCGCAGCCCTTGTTAGTGAACAAATCACGGTAGACTATCTTCAATAACACCACGACTGCTGATAGTTTTTCGGTACTCTGAGGCTGAAGTATGCCATGATAATTACTTCGAGACAACAAGTATGAGTTTGAAATTAAATTACCTAAGAGAAATTATAAGCAAGATGGGAATTCTATAAGATAAATTACAATGCAAGAACGACACCTTCTTTGTGTTTTTAGTATAATCACTTAAGTGATTACAATGCGAGAACGATGCCATTTTTTGTATTTTAGCATAATCACTGAAGTGGCTTATATATTTCTTGTACCGTTTCTTCTATTATTTGGAACCGCAGATCACCAAACCTCACTATTTTTCCCCTTTGCTAATCAAGGACCAATTAGCCATCAGGGATGTCACATTTCTTTTGATTTGGTGATTAATTAACCTCCTTTAACCGGAGATGTGATATCGGAAAGTGATTGAATGATACTCAAATGTGTCTTTATTTGCGAGAGCTTAGAGCTACCGACATTCTTCTTCTCAGGATAAGAGAAAACCCCGGAAGAAAACTAACCCAGATAACTTACATTAACCGAGATTCTAACTCAGGACCTCTTAAATGTGAGACAAACACGCTACCCCCACACTACAGAGGTGGGCTTTTTTACAGTTTGTACCAACCGCCAATAGTGAACAGGAAAATGTATGAGAATAGGCCTCTTAAATCCTAGTCGAATCGAAACAGAGATTATAGGGGAAAAAATCTGATGTATTGCACTCACTTGCACTCTCTACTCTTGTACAAACTATTTTTATAAGTGCTTATTCTCCATATACATCGTGTTAATTGAGATAAACATTTGCAGAAAGCATCTTATAGATAATTTTCTTGTAGGTGCAAGGAGAATGTTGTCTCTAAGCGATAGTCAAATCTTTTATGAGCTGGTTGCTTAGTGGAGCATTCCATTCTCTTTGCATGTCCAGGATATAAAAAAACGAGTAAGAATTCCCATTTGACGAATAATATTGTAAAATTCAAACAAATAACAAGGAATATCTCGGAAATGCTTTTTTGGGTTTAGGGGGTTTCAAAGCATATATTTTCGGTGAAATCTTATATCGAATTGTTGGGTGGAATGCAATACTTCCTCTAATTACTATACGTAGTAGAGAAAGTAAAAATGAATTTAGATTAAGTTCGATTTTGATAATGCATCAATGAGACCGTGTATTGGCTGAAAGATGCTAGTGTATAATCATCATTTAAATAATGTCTAAAATGAGACTTTGTATCTAATTCGTAATTATATGTAATAAACTCAATTAAATAGTAATGTGTAAAATACAAGTGATAGTTTCATTTTATTAAGTTTGTTTATTAAATGTTTCATTCATAAATAGTCTTAGCAAATACCACTCATGAGATCGATATTGTGCTCGGGCAACTATCGACAATATCAAGCTCACTTGTGGTAAGTATTGGTTATCATATATTCCCTAACCCTTTTTACGGATATTGTTTTCACTAGAAGTTAATTTTATTGCCCAGGAACCTTGAAGGATATTATTTAGGTTTCTTTCGCGTTCTTTGTAGATAATGTTCTAAAATATAGTTAAACGGTATTCTCTTACGAACGCTCCCATATAATTTGGGAAAACGCTATACGAATAAAGGTCATCTCATCTGCACTTGGTTACGTGCATCGTAAATCTCGCCACTTACCTGCAGGTATCTTACTCTGCCAGGTTGGGAGACACGTCCTTAACCTCCAGTCATTATCAACTTCCCCTGTTCTCACGAAGTTGGCAACCTTATCTCTACAGAGCGGCCGTGCTTTAAGGTAGCTGGAGAAACTTGTGATAATCCGGCGCTAAGCCTTTGCTTTAGCTACAATTAATGTCGTCCTCGGTTTAAAATTTGCTTGCATATTTCAATAAAAAAATATCATAGAATTTTATATGAGAAATCTTACAAAATTAAACATATAGTACAGCCATCATCAAACTTGCCGGTATTATAGTTTTGAGCGGTATTATCAAGCTGCGCAAATACATATTACAACTTGCGCAAACATATTTCGCACCTCCGCCATTTCCCCACCCTACTGTGACTGCTCGGGGACTATTTTCGGTACGCGAGGTATAGGAACGCAACCTAACTCAGGTTACTAAAAACCAAAGATGGCTAATGACGCACGTGAGGGCGGTCAGCGTTCTAACTAGACAGTCACTAGATAGACTCCGGGGTTACTTACAAAGCTCAGAAGGTAGAGCTGGTCGGTTCCGGGATATAGGATACCATAGGGAGTTGAATGAGCGCCCGGGGATTGTATAAAAATCTGATGACTATATTATATAATAGCTTACAAGGGTATTGGGGGCCCCTGGGTAGAGAAGAGTACGTGCAAGAGCTTAAACTGTTCTACATAGCTTACCTGGCGAGCTCCCTCTGGTCCTGAAGTCAACAAGTTATAATAATTAACCGGGCCCTGACTGGATACGACGTCATTGAAGTGTTGGAGTAACTTAAGAGCGATGATTCACTTTCGTGGTCAATGTATACTTATCCGCAAGCTGAGCAAGCGACCCGGTGCCCTGGAAGCTAGTTCTTCCTACATCATCACATCTTTTGACCCTTCATGAAATCATGGGTCGCTACAATATAACCAGAGAAATCACCAGACAACCTGTTTACAAAAGACGACTATTTCGGTCTTCTACTAGTATTATAAGCCATTTTAATATAATACATGCTGTTTTGTAATATTTTCTCTTCGGTGCAAAGGTTTGGCCTTCACCTTTCTTCTCTGCCATAATCGTTTATTATCTATAACCTATATGCACCTTAAGTGTTAAATTAAGCACTTATCCGTGCTATGGACTTAATTTATATAACATACGTATGTTATCAAACGTTGCAAATTACTATACTGTAATAGTAGGAATAATTTATAGTTTTATGATTTCGGCGTACTTACCTAAACCAAAAAATAAATTTCTTGGTTTTCTTCTATGCAGATCTTCTTCCTTCAAAAATAAAACCCCACACAAACAGCAAACAGACAACGCTATTGCAAAAACAATTCATCCAGTTAACTGCATAGGTAAGACCTAATAATCAATAATAGCCTTGTAACCTAACAGTAAATAATAATGCTGGTATAATTAGCCTGCTTAATGTAAATATAACACACAATATAAATAGTAATATAATTAACACAGTGTATAATAATATTAATTAATATTACAACCAATGCGTCAGCTGGTGACTAAATGGTCGGCGTGCAAAGTTTAAACACATGTAAATATAAAAATAGAGCGGCCACGTAACAGATACAATATAACTAACCTTCCCAATACATGTAACAGGTGCGTATTTGAGGAGGAATTGTCGGTTATGATTGGAACCTAACAACCCGAATATCACCAGATTCCTGTGACTTAACCCATAATGGTGGAAAAATGTATAGCATTACTTCGCGCAAAGCCATAGCTCGCTCCTGCATAGCATATGGCATATGATCTGGTTCTAAGCCTAGAACACCCTGTTTTTCATTTACATAGACCCCTTTAACCATTAGGGTCACATAGATGGTTTCGACATGGGAAACAACTCTTTGACTGTAGGTTGATTAACATTTGTTTGTTTTGCTTTTTGTATTTAATAATTCCTAATTTAAAATACACTCACATTCGTCTCTACATTAATAATTTAAGACTCTGTGGAGAATAGGGAAAGATTCTGAACATTTATTGACATAACTAATTGTTTACTTTGAAGGTGGAGGGAAATTTGCTTAGTATTGATGTAGCGCAGGTGAAGGGCTGGTGATAACTGATGAGGAGGGAGAGTTGTGGACTTTGATGCAAGGTTGACGGCGATTTAAATGTACCGACCACAGTATTCATGACCGTACAGATGTTGTGCAGATAGTCGGGTAGCGTCCCCTCAAAGTGGTGGGTTGATGAGAATATGGTGAATTGAGTTACTTTCACAAAAGTAAATGGTCAATTCCAATGAGACCTGCGCGAAGGGTCACCTAATTCTCAGGCTTTCTTGCATAGATGCTTCCCTTGCTGTGCAATGCATGGCACCCATCAGCTCACCTTGCAGTTTTGAAAAACAATATTTCAGCAATAATTGTAAACCAACGGGCAAATATTGCAAATTTACCAGTTACACAAGATTATGGAAAATTTCTTCCGAATGAAGATGTTTCACAGGCTATTCCCAGAAAACTCAAAATATAAATTTTATTTGTCATGTAAAGATCATTAATATATGATATTTTACTCCAAATCATTGGAACCACTTTTGAGAAAATAAAAGGTTTCGAAAAATTTTACACATAAAGGATAGTTTGGGGTGGGAATTTTCTTCAAAATCTATGTGTCGCATCCTTGGAAAATCTTGAACTTATACACTAAGATTCTTATTTAACCTACTTTCGTTTCAGAGTTATGCTGTTCACAAATGCACACACATACGCGGACTTTTTCCTAAAATTTGTTTTTTTAGGTTCAGAGGACCCCAAAACAAATATTTCCGGTGAAATCTCGACAACGAATTTTTGAATGAAATACAATACCTGCTCTACTTTTAGGTATTATATTTTATGATGTTTCATCTATTTTGTTTATGCTGAGGTAAACAAGGACTATGTGTAGTACGATTTTTTTGACCTGACCCTGCAGAAACGCAAACAAGAGAAAGCTGGAGAGGGGAGGGAGAAAAAGACCGGCAGTATTCCCCTAGCACGGTGCAATAGGAATGCCTCACGCATCGGCCGTTCTCCTACAACTAGCCTAAAACTTCTCCGGGAGATAATGGCCTCATCCAGCTATTGCACATCCAGCTGCATAGGGCCAGGAAAACGTCGTACTGTAATATCAAAGTCAACATAGAGCGAGTAGTTTTTGAAACATTCGACTATCATCTTAGCCTCCTATATACTTCTGTGCAACAACCACAAAGTGCATAATGAAACCATTTCTACAAACATTTCACTTCATTAACATTAAGTGGATAGAAAAATAGGCTTTTGTGAGAATATATTCGTAAAATAGCTTTGAGAATAAACTATAGTGAGTAGAGAAAGTCATTTGATTGTAATAGAGTAGCATATCTTTAAGCAAATCTTTGATGTAATCATATTTATTGAATTCCAAAATGCATAATATTTCAAACTCTAGAAATAATGTTCAATATTACACATATTACTTTTTCTGCTGATAGAACATAAAATATATCTTTAGGCTGACCTCGTAGCTCAATCGGTAGAGCACCTGCCTGCTGTGAGAGGGATCCCGGGTTAGGTTCCCGGCTGAGGGCGGGGATTTTTCTCTAGCCAAGATTATTCCCTATCCTCCCAAGAGTCTGGAAGTATGAATGTGGATGAGGATGAGAATGTGCGTGTGATCTAATGTATAAAATCCAAAGAAAGAAAAGAACATAAATTCAATGATAACTGTATACGAATTCCAAAGGTAAAAGATTGCCGACATGACATGAAACAATTAAAAATATATAAATACCTTCATTGTCTCCAGAGGCTGCTTTATTGTTGTCGTCAGCAATAACGCTTTGCAGTTATAAAACTCCTCTGTAAAACTTCACAGGTACCTAATAAATGACACAGAAGTGCTGAGTAGCTTTTGCACATTCTATGTTCTGACTTATTATCTTTAACTATACTTCTCGTATATATCCCTACATTTTACTTCATCCAACATCTGTGTACAGATGGTTTTAAGAAAATCCACAGTAATACTGAGATAGCACGCTTTGCATTTTGTTCCTCAACACTTCATGGACCAGATAAACCACCTACTACGCCCTCACAGTTTCTTTTCCCAAATTATTACCCTATTTTCTCCGTATTTCAGTATTTATGTTAATTAACTGCTGTGGCTCTTAGCGTCACATTCTATATTGGGCGTGAAAGACCAGTAATTTTGCTTAGAGGCCTCTTTATCAGGCTTGAGGTTCTTTTACGTGCCGCAAATCTACGACATGGGACCACCGGCTTTACTTCCCTTCGGAAGGAAGCCATGCTAAGGGTTTTTATGTCCGAAAAAATCGATCGCCCTCCGCCGGGTTTGAACCCGCGACCTCGGAACCTAGAGGCTAGCATGGTAAGCACTACACCACGGAGGACGACAACTATGTTAATATTGCATGTTAACTAAGTGATACTTGATTGAGGCTTTTCTAAACATGAGAATGTAATTCTATTCCTGGTGTAAAACATCTGATGTGTTGCGTTCGAATGGCCTTTCCTACCCACTTTTCTACAAAGTATTCATACGAAAGCTTTGCTCTGTCTAATTCTTGCTAATACAGATAAATATTCACTACACACGCACGCATTTCGTTGTAGATATAAAAAGAATAGAATAAGCTAAAGTGCTAGTCAGATATTTTCACTGCCGGTCGCTGTGTAATCGCTTTGAAATTCCGTTCTCTTTGCATGCATACGAAAGAAATAAACAACACAAAAAAATCTGATGTGTTACACTCACATGACTTTCTCTACTCTTGTACAAACTATTTTTACAATCGCTTATTCTCCATCTACTTCATGTTAATCGAGATAAACATTTACACACTCTAACTTATTGCTAATTTCCTTGTAGATGTAAGGGGAATATATATTTACAAGGGCAATATAGAAATACAGTAGCCTTTAAGCATATACATATCTCTTAATAGCTGGTTGCTAGGTGCAGCACCATTCCCTTTGCCACAGATTAATACTCTTTGCATATCAAAGACAAAAAATCTGATGTGTTACACTCACATGACTTTCTCTACTCTTGTACAATCTAATTTTACAAACGCCTATTCTCCATATGCTTCATGTTAATCAAGATATCGAGATGTCAATCTTATTGGTAATTTTCTTGTAGATGCAAGGGAAATATGGTAGCTTTTAAGCGATAGTCAAATATTTTAACGCTGGTTGCTATGTGGCGCATTCCATTCTCTTTGCATGTCCAGGACAAAAAAAAATGAATAACGCATTTGAGAAAATGTATAAGTATTGGAAAATTTAAGGAAATAACAAGCAATATCTCGAAAACGGTTCACTCAACAAAAGAAATGTATATGACATAAGTTGTGTATTTTAACGCGATCTACATTTTTTGTGTAGTAAAATTTTGTCTATCTCTTATGGTTTACCAGTTATGCAAAAGTCGTTCACAATGAAGAATACTTTTGGAGACATTCCCAGAAAATTCAAGATATACATTTTATTTGTCATAAACGTATCTTAAACATGTGATATTTTAATCAAAATCGTTAGAGCCATTTTTGAGAAAATTAAAATGTTCGAAAAATCTTCCATGTAAAGGGTAGTCTGGGGTGGGGGGATTTTCTTGAAAACCTTCGTGTCGCATCTCTGGAAGATACTGAACCTAAATATCAAGTTTGGTGCTTATCCGACTGTTCGTTTTTGAGTTATGCTGTTCACAGACACACACACACACAGACACACACACACACAGACACACACACGGACATGTTTCCAAAAATGCTTTTTTTGGATTCAGGAGGTCTCAAAACATGTATTTCCGGTGAAATCTCGGTATCGAATTTTTGGGTGGAATGCAATACTTCCCCTACTTACTATACGTAGTAGAGAAAGTAAAAAATGAATAACGAATTCCCATTTGAGAAAATTATTGAAAAATTTAAGGGAATAACAAGCAATATCTCGAAAATGGTTCACTCAAAAAAATGTATATGACATAAATTGTATATTTTAACGCGATCTACATTTTTGTGTATAACAATTTTGTCTATCTCTTATGGTTTACCAGTTATGCAAAAGTCGTTCAGAATGAAGAATACTTTTGGACACATTCCCAGAAAATTCAAGATATACATATTATTTGTCATGAAAACATCGCAAACATATGATTTTTTAATCAAAATCGTTAGAGCCATTTTTGAGAAAAGTAAAATTTTCGAAAACTCTTCCATGTAAAGGTTAATCTGGGGTGGGAGGATTTTCTTTAAAACCTTCTTGTCGCATCTCTGGAAGATACTGAACCTAAATACCAAGTTTGGTGTTTACCCGATTGTTCGTTTCTGAGTTATGCTGTTCACAGACACACAGATACACACACGGACATGTTTCCAAAAATGCTTTTTTTGGATTCAGGGGGTCTCAAAACATATATTTCCGGTGAAATCTCGGTATCGAATTTTTGGGTGGAATACAATATTTCCCCTACTTACTATATGAGGTAGAGAAAGTAAAAATAATAGCGATTTGGAGTTAAAAAAGGTATAACGTATTTCAAAATTCAATTCAATAAGAAAGAATATCTAGAAAATGGTTAGCGCCCAACAAAAAAGTGCGTGCTTTAACGATACCTACAATTTTTGTACATTAAGTTTTTGTCTGTCTTATGGTTTACCAATTATACAGGTCATTCAGAGTGAAGAAGACTATCCCCGGCAAATTCAAGATATACATTTTGTGATGCTAATATCTTAAAGACTCATAGATTCAGATTCGTTAGAGCTGTTTATTAGAAAATGAAAATCAACGATTCTGTTTTCCATGTAAAGGGTAGTTTGGAGAGAGGTAGGCTGTTCATGTCGCAGCCTTGGAAATGCGGAACTTAAATACAAAGTTTTACTTTTCATTTTTGAGTTATGCTGTTCACAAATGCACGCACGATTCGTTTTTCCAAAAATGCTTTTTGTATTCAGGGAGTCTCAAAACATGTATTTGCGGTGAAATCTCGGTATCAAATTTTTGGGTGGCATGCAACTTCCTTTATTTATTGTAGCTAAACAGTAGAGAAAGTAGAAATCGCAGGAAAACTTACCATATGTCTACAATCACTATTGGAATTAGGCTTCATATTCCCGCATAGCTCGCGTGTAATGTGCAAGTACCATTTATATATTTTACTTCGATTTAACTACAGGTCATATCGCAATGGATCTGTTAGCGGGTAACTCTTAGATCGATGCGTGGCGGACAGTTAGCCTTCTAGGTCTCATCCCTGCAACCACCCGCTTGTCGTGTCCATAGAGACCCTAGCGCATAGCACCCGGATACCCTTCCCCGTGCCGTTCAGATGGCATTAGGGTGTCGCCCAAGCTAACGGCCGACCTCATATAGAAAGGCGGACAGTTAGCCTTAGTATCCAACCAAGAGTTGATTGGCCTCCAAATTACAAACCCAGCCAAAATTAATTCAGTACTACAAACACATACACCAGGGTGCAGAAGGGCCGCTGCATCCTAATCAGGAAGCTGTCGAGGAGCTACTTGCTACCTCCCTTCTTCCATATCTTTCTAAAAACAAAACCGCCATCCTAAATTACCTTCTCCCCCGTGAGGAGCAAAAATTCAGTCGCGCTGAACCACAGCCTGCCAGCAGCAAGTCGGAGTCGGAGCCTTCTAGGTCTATCTCTGTAAACCACTTACTTCGACGTGTCCATAGAGACCCTAGTGCACAGCAAGTGGATCTTCTGCATCGTGCCGTGCAGATGGCATAAGGATGCGTCAGGTCTACCTGTTTACATTGTCTGTGTATAGATGGCACAGCATTCGTTATTAACACCTATTTTGCATTTTTACTATTGTTTTAGAATTAAGGTGGAACTTTGGGTCCTGGTATTAAATATCCAACCCGGTATTTACCTTTGCAGCTGAGAGAAACCACAAAAAAATCTCAGTCCGATTGGACTGGCCCACGGGATTTGAACCCGGAACCTCCCCACTACGGTCCACAGACGTTACTGCCTGAGCCATCCCGCTTGGTGTGCAGGTACTGTCATGCCGTATACTTTCTTAAACATTGTCAGTAGTAATAATTGATACTTAGATTATCTTATAATGCAATTGTGTTTGAAATGTGAAATAGTTTTAATAAGGGGTTGTATGGGTAGAATTGCCGCTGGATCTTGGTGGATGCTCTAGAAATTCTTGAAGATACAGATGTTTGAAATGCTCGGTTTGAATTTAGCGCGCCTCTCACACAGTTGGTACGGCAAATTTATGTCTAGCGTGATAAAATGACTTCCTGGCGGACAATTTTTAGTCGGTAATTGTTGTAGATTCTAGTATGTAACGCATGCTAGACATTTAAATGTTTCTTTTTGTCCGTAACATTTTAAGGTATACTTATAATTCTACTAGTTATTACCCGTGGCAGTGTTGAAGCTTATCTCAGGTTTTCCGAGTTTGGAAGGTAAGACATTTATTATATAAATGATAAATTCAATAAATGAACTTTCACTATGTGTTCTATTCTTTTTCTCAAGGTGCTTTAGCGACGACAATGACAATTGAATCAAACTACTTGCATGCGCATTTACTTTAATTACTTGTAGACATTCTTTATATTATAATAATCAATTCTGTGTTAATTCTCGTTAAGAATATTTGATCATTAGCATAGCAAATTTGCACACTACTGCTTTCGCTGTAAGCGTCTCCTTTCTTGGTGAAAATGTTTTTAACAAGCACAATAGTTGAATCTTAATCGTTTAAGCTACTGTCTGGTTGCCATCGATCGTAAAACAAATTCACATATTTAAAAAATTATTGTATGGAATAAATAAATATTATAAGAATAAAGCATTTATAATCATATTCTATATACATAAAACATTACTTAAGTACTTGTTTTTTTTACGTATTTGTATTATCACAATAAAAATATTGTGAAGTCAAACTCTTTCCATCCCTTTATTTAACTTATTTCAACTTATTCAATGTTTTATCTTACATCATAGCAATAAATACAATTCAAATTAATAATTTAAAATATATAAATGCTCAAGGCAAAGCTGATGGCACAAATGGTGTTTTAAAACAATAATAATAAATAATTGTGATACACAATGCTACATAAACATGCAGGATGATTTATGAAGAACTGACACATTTCTTTCTTTAATTGTTCTGTTCAAAATTCATTCAATGTGCCAGTTTTAGCACCACATTAAGCAGAATGTTCTGGAGTTCGATTACCTGCCACTAGATTCGTAGATGTTCCTGTTTTATTCATAATTGTTAGTTTTATTGTCGGCAACTGTTTTTGAGATTTTGTTCTAGTCAACGTGAAAATGTAGTACACATTAAATGAACGACTCTTTGTTGTAAAGCAATGCTGGATTACGAATTCAATTAAAGCTACTGAAAGGGCATACCAGAGAGAGTTTGGTTTCGGAATCCTCCCCAAGTTGGAAACAACTGGATCTCTGGTGAGTGAAAAAGGCAAAACTCATTCATCTAGGCTTCCCGCGGTTATTGTTGACGTATGAGCACGACTGAATCAGTCACGCAAAAAATCATTAAGTCGTTTGTCGCAGGAGACAGGGTACAGCTACTCAATGTGTCAGAGAGCTGTGAAAAGTGCAGGCCTAAAGCCGTGTAGGATACGGTTGTCAATCAGTTACAGGAACCAGCTAAGGATAGACGACTTTATTGTCGTTGGTTTCAGGCGTTCATTGTGCAAAATCCTGCCATATTGTCCATCACATGCTTCACAGATGAAGCATGGTTCCATTTATCCGGCTATGTGAACTCAAATAACTCACGCCATTGGACCAGCGAAAATCCGCATGTTATTCATGAAGCACCTATGCACCCGGTTAAAATCGGAGTTTGTGCGCAATATCCGCACAGAGAATAGTGGGACCAACTCTTTTTTTTAAAAAAAAACACTGCAGGAACACTGACGGATTTTCATGGAGCTTGATAAGCAACTAGACGATGTAGAGCTGAGTCAAGGATATTTTCAGCAGGACTGTGCTACATGCCATACATCAAATGAGTCCATGGCATTAATTGCAAGTTTCTTTGACGACCGGATAATTTCCAAGAACCTGTGGCCACCGAGATCTCCGGATTTGACATCGCCAGACTTCTTTCTATGAGTTTACTTAAAAGAAGGGTTTATGCCACACGTCCCAGACATTGGACGATCTGAAGCATAACATTACACAGGAGCTTCAAGCTATTGACAAGAGTCCTCCAACGAGTGGCCAGTGACATGAACGTCTTGTGGAGTTGTGTCTTATGCAGGATGGAGGACATTTTCAACATTTGCTATAGAGGTAAATCATCTCCCAAAATCTTCTGCATTTCAGATATAATAAGATGTCGCTAGCATGACTCGTTTTGAAACAATTAAAGAAATAAATGTGTCAGTTCTTGATAAATCATCTTGTAGAATGTATCAAATTTCCCCATTCATTCCATTGGATTTCCGTTTTACCATTCCTTAGCATGTTTTATAAATTATTTTCCATCCTTTTACTACTATCTGCTTCAAATGACCACGAGCTAACATTGGAAATGCATATTAGTTCTGCAGTTCACCAAGTTCCTTACAAAACCTTGCATGCATAAGCGATACATATGAAATAAACATGGCTTCATTTTGAACTAAACTTAGAGTAAAATGAAGTAACAAAAGCGCTTTCCCGTTATTAAAATAAATTCTTTTGCTAACTTTAATACTTTGGAAAACTGTTAAAGGTAGAATCAATTCTTAACACTGACCTGAGTGATAGTATTAATTTATTATTGCCAAAATTTATTTACTTGCACAAAATTAATTGCATGCTATTAATATTGTATTGTATTTTTCCACTAGATTCAGTATAAATGTGAGGATATTAATGGCAGAGACAAATGCAACTGTAAGCCTGGGGAAGAGGAAGAATAGCAACTAGGTAAGTAGAACTTGACAGTATTCTACAATTTGGATAAAAAGATGTATTGCTTGGATATTCTTCTTTTTCATAATAAGTTTTAAAATGCATAAATGTTTCTAAAATGCAATTAAATTCAGAAAATATAAGTATTTCTTGGTTTTTCTCGCACGCGAGAGTAATGGCGGTCACAACTGACCTCATAATGTCTTTTGACATTACATATTATAAGATTTTTACATGGAGTAACCCAATCATTTTTCTTTTGATCTTCAAGGCTCTATAGCCTGTCCCGGTGCCCATTTTTCCTCGGTCCCCTCAAACCTCAGAGCATATCTCATAGATGTTGTGGATACCGTTTTCCTGATATTCTATCTAAATGTTGACACCATCTCCTGTTATTTGAGTTATTTTATCTATTAGTGGCTGCACTGTAATTCTTGTCTTATTTCATCATTTGGTTTTTTATGTAACAAAGCTCTTAAGAAAATTATTATTTTGCTTATTTAATATATAATACTTAGGGGAACCCACAGCTGAAATTTGGTCATAATTTTAAAACTCTTATTTGTTACACTCACATGACTTTCTCTACTCTACTACAAACTATTTTTACAAACTCTTATTCTCCATCTATTTCATATTAATCCAGATAAACATTTGCAGAAATGATCTTTTGACATACAAAGAGAATTATATGTTACACATAGCGACCAGTTCTAAAAATATTTGACTATCACTTAAGGCGTACTATGTTCCCCTTGTTTTGTATTTGCAAGGGCAATATAGAAATACAGTAGCCTTTAAGCATAGTCATATCTCTTAATAGCTGGGCAACACCATTCTCTTTTGCCACAGATTAATACTCTTTGCATATCCAAGACAAAAAAAATGAATAACGAATTCCCATTTGAGAATATAAGTATTGAAAAATTTAAGGGAATAACGAGCAATATCTCGAAAATGGTTCACTCACAAAAATAATGCATATGACATAAATTGTGTATTTTAACGCGATCTACATTTTATAGTAAAATTTTGTGTATCTCTTATGGTTCACCAGTTATGTAAAATTCGTTCGCAATGAAGAATACTTTTGGAGACATTCCCAGAAAATTCGAGATATACATTTCATTTGTCATGAAAATATCTTAAACATATGATATTTTAATCAAAATCGTTAGAGCCATTTTTGAGAAAATTAAAATTTTAGAACAATTTTCCATGTAAAGGGTAATCTGGAGTGGGGGGATTTTCTTGTAAACCTTCGTGTCGCATCTCTGGAAGATACTGAACCTAAATACTAAGTTTGTTGTTTATCCGACTGTTCGTTTCTGAGTTATGCTGTTCACAGACATACACACAGACACACACGGACATGTTTCAAAAATACTTTTTTTTGATTCAGGGGGTTTCAAAACATATATTTCCGGTGAAATCTCGGTATCGAATTTTTGGTGGAATACAATACTTCCCCTACTTACAATACGTAGTAGAGAAAGTAAAAATAAAACAAGTTTTTATGTCCAAAAGTACTTTGCACCTTAGTTTCAATTACATACAATGGTTTCTGCTTTCGGAGCCTTTTAAAGCTTCAACAAGTGACAATTTAAATACGCATGAGCACACGACCTAATGGTCTGTATTTATTTTCAATGGCTTTTAACCGAATTTGATTTTTTTTACACCTTCGCTCATTAAAAATGTCCGATGCGATGTAGTTTGCAACCAATCCAAAAAAATCCAATTTTCAGCAGAAACTCACCACAGGATTAAGTTGAAAAAAATTGGCTTATGGCTTTTGCTACACTTTTAAATTACCCAAGATATGACGTAATTAATTCGACCACTGAATTAATTTATTGCAATTGATGCAAAAATTCCATTAAAAAGTTTTAATTTTTTTAGACAACCAGAAGAGAAAAAAATATCTGTATGAAATTTTCGTGTATTAGTATTTAAATAATGTGGTAGTATTTTTATATTATTAAAATTTTGATTTATGCATCGTGTGCAACACCCGATTAATGAGTATAATAAAAGTACAACATTTTTTCGAAAACAGATATCTGTGTGAAATTTAAAGCACCCTTATAATTGTGAAAAAATTGGTAAACATTTAGAAATTTCAACTATGGGTACCCTTAAAGATTGATTGAACTAGTAATCGTAAAAAGTAAAGGTAAAGGTTCGACAAACGGAAATGGCCCCCGAAATTGGGGACGGTCCAAAAATATTTCCAGACTGAACGCTTCCAACGCCATCCATTGGTTCCCGACGCACCAGGGGGTCCTCATAGGAACGCCTGCCCGAAAGCATCTATAGGCGGCTAACCAACCTAGAGGTCCCTGGGCGACTTGAAGAAACCTCCACAGAACGCGTAGCCGCAATCCGTCGAACACCGTCGACGGTCCCACAATCCGGAAACAGATAATGTCGCCGGGAATCGAATCCGAACCTCTGCAACACGAGTCGCATACATTACTCAGGCGCCACCTCACTCGGTACTGGTATTAATTATTCAAGTTGATAAATTTGATTTAAATAGGATAATGGTTATCTTAAAATTAAGGCAATTTTTATCAAGATTAAAAATATAATTGGTAAATTCTCTTTCCTTTATCCAAGGTATGGGTTTGTCCTCCTCATTGCTGGAGGCTTAAATTTGAAGGGTTTGAAATGCCTGCCTTGTGGTATAAGTTGGACTGCCTACACGGTAAAATGGGTGGGTGATTCTGGGATATGGTACATTTCCTAAAATACGAAAATCTTAGCTAACTAGTTGAGTGGAAACGCCCTCAATTAAGAAAGCTTATTCCACTCTGAAGTCTGTCTCGGTAAAGTTTTATTTTTTCTTCCTTTGGCAACGCGAGCAATCTAAATTCCGACACGCTACTGGCGTAAAACGTTTCTAAACGTGTTTTGATGACAACAGTGGAGAGGTTTATTACGTGGGGGTCATGGCGGTGCCGACTTGGCCATGTTGAGATGCGAGTAATTACTGTATTAATATCCCCCTTCCCTCCCGAACTTGCCCCTTCGTGTGTGTTCCCTCCGCAAAAATCCCAACATGAGACCAATATTATCTTGTAATAAGTTTAATTTACTGGCAATTTGAAGACGAAAGCGGTAATTAAAGCTTGGCCACAGTCTGCCAGTTTAGAAATTATATCGGTGTAATTTTCATACACACTTTGCGGAACACGTTTCCCAAGGCAGAAGCCACGGCTATTAGGTTACAAAGTGCGTCCCCACTCACGTATATGCATGCTTTTGTAAAATTGCTCGTAAAACATTATTTCAATCTTGATTCGCCTGACTGCAGAGTTTGGGAAAAGCTGCAAATAACTACGAGACACCTGCATTTCTTTTTTGTTTTTATTTAGCCAGGTGATATAGTAGCATTATCTTAATAAAGCAATCAAAAGTGCCTGCGTTTTCAGGAGAAAATTGTTAAAACTCCCACATTTTTACACACCTGCGCTTGCTGAGATAAAAGCAATTTAGCGCTATTTTGTAATCAAAGGAAATGCCTAGACATAAAATCCAGAAAAATATTTCTGTATAAAAATACGGCCAACTTATACTTCAAAGCTATGTATTTAGGGGAAGGACGACAAACACTACCCCATTATTGGGAAGCATATATTAATAAAATTATTGGAATTTCTAAACTTGCTCAGCAAAGACAAAACTAATATCCAATGGAATGGATAAGGATTTTATGTATTGTATATTTATGAGTGCATTGTGTACCATACTATTGCTTTAAAGCACCACTGATTTCATAAAATTTGCCTAAACTATTTGTATGCTTTAAATAATTCATTAAAATTATATTTATGGCTACTGAGAAAGAAAAAAAATTGAATAACGTTAAAAAATACGTTAAAGAGAATGAACGAAAATAAATATTGTGAAAACATAAAATATGTAATAAAAAGCAAAAATTCAAGCATAAATGTGTTTTATATGTATTATAATTGTAGATATGCTATTTTTATTAATGTGTGATTTATTTAATGCAAGATTTTTTTTAATTCTATTTTATTTTACGTCATATCGCGACGGATCTGTTGGTGGATATCTCTTTGAACGATATGTGATGGACAATTAGCCTTCTAGGTCTCATTCCTGTAGCCCCTGCTTCATTCTGTGCAAATGGCATTAGGGTGCCGTCCAGTCTAACCGCCGCCCTCACACAGAAAGGCGGACAGTTAGCCTTCGAGGTCTCATCCCTGTAACCCCTGCTTCATGCCGTGCACATGGCATTAGGGTGCCGTCCAGTCTAACTGCTTACATTGTCTGTGGATAGATGGCATAGCATTCGCTATTACTACTTATTTTTCATTTTACTATTGTTTTAGACTTAGATGGAACTTTGGGTCGTGGTATTAAATATCCAATCCAGTATTTACCTTGGCGACTGAGGAAAACCAAGAAAAAACCTCAGACAGATTGGTCGGCCCACGGGATTTGAACCCGGGACCTCCAGAATGCGGGCTACAGACTTTACCCCCTGAGTCATCCCGCTCGGTAATGCAAGAATTGTTAAATTAAATGTGCTGTTTTACGATCGTTTGCAACCAGGCGAAAGCTTGAGTAAACAACTTTCAACTTTTTGATTTGTTAGAAAAATGTTCACCGAGGAGACGCTTACCAGGAAAGCGAAAGACTTGCATGCTAAGTATTGTAAAAGAGAAGTTGTAAATAAATCACTATTCTATTACAAATAAAGTCATTAAGTATTCTTATCAAATATGAAAGTAATGTATTTCATTCAAATACAATTATATCATTCGCCATTAACAAGCACATTCAGAAGTGAAATAAAACACACATTCTAGTGAAACTAATTTATTGGATTTGTATTTAAATAACTACTTTACCTTCCCAAACACGAAACGAACCTGAGATAAAAATCATCATTGCTACGAAATGAGCCTTAAAGTACAACGGACGAAAACAAACCTTAACAAAAATTACTACGTGTAACACACGCTACATTTAAAAAGTTACCGAGTAATAATAATAAATAATAATAATAATCTTTATTGCCCATAGATTTGTTTTATATATATATATATATATATATATATATATATATATATATATCAAGCATAGTCACTTCTATTACAATTTTATAATTCATTCATGGAATACATACATATCTTAATTAAGTATTTTTAAGTTCCTTCTTATATCTAGGTTCATTTTGAAATTTTATATTAGTTGTCAATTTGTTGAAAAAAATATTTTGCATAACGTATACATCTTTTTCAGTAGATACTTTACTAAATCCAGTTCTGTGACAATCTGCCTTATTTCTAATATTATAGTTATGTACATTATTGTTTGTTGTCAATTTCTTTCCCTTACAAATATATTATAAGCATATAGTGAATATAGCGTACGTACATTATTGTTTATAAATTAATTTCTACATGATTATGCGGGTGAGATATTATTTATAATCCTAATAAACTTCTTTTAAAGATTGAATAATCTATCCATATATACCTTTGCTGCTGCTCCCCATATCTCTATACCATATAATAAATTTGTATAAATTATACCATAATATAACACCAACGAATATACTTGTTTGAAAATACTTTAAAATGCTTTAAGATATACATTGATTTACTATTTTATTACACACATAATTAATATGTTCTGGCCAGGTTAACTTTTCATCCACTATTATGCCAAAAAAATTATGTTGTCTCACTTTAGTTATTTGTTCATAATTTTCAATTAAACTAATTTCTGATGCTATTTCTCTAGAACGTAATTCCAATAACATATAATTTGTATACTTTGTCTTTTTTATGTTACAGAGAAGATTGTTTGTTTCAAAATATTTTAATAGGTTTCTTAAAGTATTCAACATATTTGTTTTTAGTGAATTATAATCCGCATCCTAGCAGTTTACAGTTGTATCATCAGCGAAGGAAAAAATACTAGAATTTTTAGTGACGATAACATAATTTACATAAAGAATAAACAAGAGAGGGCCCAGTACTGTACCTTGAGGGACTCCATATTCAATTATGTGATAATCTAACTGTATTATATTTATTGATTTTTCTGTCTTATATGGAATTTGCAGTGCTTGTTTCCTTCCTGTTAAATATGATGCAATTAGTTTCTTAGCTATTCCCCGTACACCATATTGTTCTAATTTATTTATTAATAAATCGTGTTTTACTGAATCAAAGGCTTTTGTTAAATCAAGAAAGATAGTGCCTATTTTCCACCATTTTCTAGTTTACCAAAACCTTCATGTATGAAGTCAGCGATCGCTGTTATATTTGAAAGACCTCTCCTACAACCATGTTGAAAATCACAAATTACGTTATTTAAATTTAGGAAATGCACCATTCTGTTTAAAATAATTTTTTCAAGCAATTAGCTAATTCGGATGTTAAGGTTATAGGACGATATTTATTTATATTTGTCTGATCATCTTGTTTATGTACTGGTTTAACTAATCCTATCTTCAGCAATTCGGGAAAAGTTCCTGCCTGAATAGAAGAATGTATAAGGTGTTCAAGAGGCTTTACCAACTGCTCTTTACAATGTGTTAATATGTTTGGGCTTATTTCATCCCAACCACATAAGTTTTTCTTTGTTAAGGGATTAATTAATTCAGTTACTTCTTTCTCACTTGTAGGAGCAATAAGTAATGAAGAACTAACACTATTTCTGTCAGTATCACTTGGGACTGGAACTTGGACTTTTTTTTTGCAACATCTAGAAAAAATCTGTTTGCAAAGTTACATATATCATGGGGATTTTTTGCCAGTTTGCCCTGAACATATAATGCCATATTTTCACATTTCTTTTGTTTTCTTAGTATTATTTATAAAGTCCCATGCCGTAGATAGAGAAAGTCAAAATGTTACATGCTGGGGTGAAGACCAAAAAGTTCCCAGAAAATTATTAAATGTTAATCACACCAACACGCACATGGGGGAAACGTAGCACAGAAACTGCGAGAGGATCAGGACCTTGATGACTACATTTCGATGAAGGCGTGGGATTTTTAACAAATAATACACAAACTTCACATCATTCACACTACCTGTAATTTATTGATAAAACAATTGGCGAATCTACATTACACACAGGGAGACAAAAGAATTGAGGGGATATGCCTCGCACACGCGACCTACTTCTTACACGCTTAACAAGTGACGCTCACACACAAAGTAGCGCCAACTATAGTACCCCCTCTCCAAACCTGGCTAGGCACGCTAGCTAGCCGGGGCTGGTGTCATACCAGACGGGATTCAAAACAAAGCCTACTCTCTCTGGCGTGGCCGACGCCAAAGCAGAAGGCTCTTCAGCCGAAAAAAATAATCGTCACCTAATAATACTGCCGACATTCGATACAATAATGCGTCTGATATGGTAATACTTATTAATACGCCACAATATGAATGTAATACATCAGATATTTTTCCTGTCAATTTTTTTTAAATACGTAATTGTTACTTTCATATGTAAATGTTACATTGCAAGCGTGATTAATTAATGAAAGTATCATACATCACAAATACACATATCTGAACGAATATGTGCACATACTTCGTCCAAAAGTATATGAATAGAAGTTAGATTACAGTTTAGAAATCCATGGTGTATATGGTTTCACACATTTCTTCTTTATCAGAGACCATCGTGCAACATGGAGGTATCTGACGATTCATGCATGCCCCAAGCAGTGGAGCCGTGAGCCCGCTGCATTCACGTGAAGTTGCCCAGAAGTAGCCCGCAATCGTATGCTGGAGTGTTGTTCCTGGACCCAATATTTAGGTGTAATAAGTCTACTGGTGTTGGGACGTTGATTAAATAGATAGTTACTAAGAAATATGAACTCTAAGTCAAGTTCTCTCTAGATGCATGTAACTAAATATTTGAGATCCGTTTGATACAGTAAAATTGCATCTGGTGCAGATGAGAGGAAACAACAGTGTTTTGAAGTAAAACAGTACTAAATCAAATTAGTAGCATCATTTCACAGTGTTAAAAAAATAATTTTAAATCTGGAGCAGCTGAAAATATACGCTACATGCACCACCTATCAACAATGTAATTAATGTTACCGTTGCTGATTGCACTGCAAGTTACCAAAATGCTTTAATGTTCTATATCTCCGCGGCTTATCTGCTTACCTAAATGGAGAAAAAGTGCCGCAGGGGAATTACCACGTGAATCTTGCTGTCATCATGTTTGTTAACGGGACTGCAATCTCCTAAATAGCATGGTTGTAGGCACGATCTTGTGACGTTATATATTATCCTCCTGAACATTACAAATGAGCAGCTAATGCAACGTAGAGTTATTTTTTCCAGAGAAAATATTGTTGTAAATCTTTAGAAAGTGAATTTTATTGACGAAAATCTATCTTTTAGCATTTGATTCATGTGAAGCTTGTTTCTTGTATTTCATTTTATTGAAGGAAATCTTTCTTTCAGCATTTGATTCATGTGGAGCTTGTTTCTTGTATTTCATTTTGTTGAAGGAAATATTACTTTCAGCATTTGATTCATGTGAAGCTTGTTTCTTGTGTTTCATTTTATTGAAGGAAATATTACTTTCAGCATTTGATTCATGTGAAGCTTGTTTCTTGTGTTTCATTTT
This sequence comes from Deroplatys truncata, assembly GCA_030765065.1. Classification (NCBI taxonomy): domain Eukaryota; kingdom Metazoa; phylum Arthropoda; class Insecta; order Mantodea; family Mantidae; genus Deroplatys; species Deroplatys truncata. The sequence goes on from CM060986.1 coordinate 131,235,374, forward strand.
ATTGAAGGAAATATTACTTTCAGCATTTGATTAATGTGAAGCTTGTTTCTTGTGTTTCATTTTATTGAAGGAAATATTACTTTCAGCATTTGATTCATGTGAAGCTTGTTTCTTGTGTTTCATTTTATTGAAGGAAATCTTTCTTTCAGCATGTAAGCTTGTTTCTTGTATTTCCATACAGTACTTTCAAAGAACATACAAAGAGATCAATATGTTTCGGAAAACTGTAATAGGTGAGTAGAAATATTTTAAATAAGGAAAATTCTTCGTATAGGTATAAAGGGAATGCTTTGCTAACTGGTGCACACCGAGCGAGATGGCTCCGCGGTAACCCTTGAGGCTGGTATTCGGGAGGTCCCGGGTTCGATTCCCGGGGGCGCCCACACTGACCATGGGTTTTTCGTTATTTTCCTGTGTCGGTAGGCAAATGCTGCGGTGGTTCCTCTTCTATCACGACTTTGCTGTCTGTTATTACCTGTACCCATCATTTTCTTCATCATCATCTGTTTCAGAGTTGAAGGACCAGGCGACGGTATTCTGCGTGTTGCGGTTGGGCGGTGGATGTGCGCTTTGTGAAAGTTTTCTCCCTGACGTTGGTCAGACTGCTCACGGACGAGCTTCCTGGTGCTCTTGGGGCAGGCTACTCTTTAAGGGCTAGGGCTTTTGGGTGGGCTTAAGCGGCGTCGGATGCTTTTGATCTGGAAACATTAGTGATCTCATCTATCTTGCGCATGTCGTCGCCCTTCGGGTCTCTCCTCTCATCCTTCCCTTCCTCCCTCCCTGGGTCCCGTTCGTAGCACAAAGGGAACATAGTCTATGTGCGGTACTCTGCCTCGTTTTCGGGAGCCACACTGGAATTTGTACTTTCTTTTTTATCTTTTAACTGCTCCACGCTTTCAGCGCTCAAGTGACACTGCGAGTAACTAATAGGAATTCACTACTTTCAGCTGAATGAAATGGCGGGGAACACATCAGAAGGCGATGCCATTGTTCATTATACATATATCCGGAAAAAAACATACAAAATAATCGCTCTGAGTGTCGTCTTCATCGTCAAAAGATTCTCGAATTTTCTGATTAGGATTTTCTTTACTGGATTCTTCATGTTCTATCCTCGCCACATTCTTCCCCTTTCTTGGGAACACTTTAGCTCCAAAATGCTTTTCTTTCCTTTCACAGCTTCCACTCCCATTTCTTCTTCCCTCTGGCCTTTGTGTGGCTTACCACCAGGAAAGCCTTGTATGCAGGGAAAGTAAATACAAGTGCAAATCCCCCTTCTATTTGAAGATCCTACGAACAGCATATGTGGTAGAGGCCTGATGTCAGAGGAAGTTACTCCAGATTGAGGACACCGTAGATTCTACAGGATCATCTGCCTCAGGTGGTGTATAGTATCACTCTCATTTTCAACAATGTGGCACGAAACTTTTCAGTGTCCAACAACGTGTGTCTTCATAGGAAATTATAAACAGATAATCGGTTTCATTTTTGGGACGCTCGTAATAGGGAAAACCACATGCAGTAAACATTACTAAACAACCCTCTGGGGAGAGAGAATAAGCTCACAAGTCAGTAAGTTATTCTTGTACAAAAATAGTCTATACAATATTAAGAAATAAACTTCCCTGAAAGCTTTGAAGTACAATAAAACCACTAATACAACACCTGCGAGTTGTCACTTTTAGCCAAATCTGGGCATATGCTGGATGAGAAGATAAAGAGTTTCATATTAGTAGAGTTGTCATAATAGCTGATCTATCCTATATACTGTACGCATACTTGCACACTAACTTCATCATCATTATCATCATCCTCTACTTCATGCTTCCCGTGTTGGCTCCTCAGAATTGATCTTTGCAATTCGCTTTAGGCCTGCCTAAATTTATATTTCCTCTTAAAAGCAAATAAATCTCCTTAAAACCTGAAATTCTCTTACGAAACGTGTGTTTTAAGCGGCCCATCCAGGTATTGGAAGTTTCCATTTTATTATTTAGACATTTTGCTTTTAATTAACTTTTTACAAATTATTTATCATTTTATCTTTTGTGAATACTCTCTTGGGTTTGAATTTTTTCTTATATTCTTCGGTTAGGATAAAAATTTGACTTCTATGCAAGCAATTAATCATAGCTATTATTTTGCAAAATTTAATTTGAATCTCCATTCTAAGTTTCCTTCAAGTTATTTATATTGTTCCATAGATTTGATTATATTACTGGAGCTTAACTAATAGCGCAAACTGAAACGGTTGAAATTATACGACAACAGAAGAAAAAAAAAGTTTCAGTAAACATAGATCCGCAAAGAAGCCGTATGCAAGATTTATTATCGCAAACGTGTGGTTATGAGCCACCACTGATGTGAATTACTTGAGGATGTTCCCCTTGAGCAACTCGGAGTATGTGGTATATGCATGATGGAGCACCGGCACATTTTGCGCTGTAAGAAGACATCTAACGTGAAGAATGGTCCAAGATGGATAAGTCGAGGAGGGCCTGTACCTTGGCCTTCACGATCACCAGATCTCAATCCTTTGGATTTTTCTGTATGGGGTGTAGTGTATAGCACTACCTTTGATACCGTTGGAGCAGAGAATTGTGCGTAATTGTCAAGAATTTCAAGATGATCCGGGGGTGTTTGAAACGATTCGAAACTCACTGCAGGGACGAGTGCAGTATTGCATCCAGTATTATGCTGAACACCTCCTTTAACAGGGAAGAGTGTACAGTATTAATAACTTGTAGCATACTAAAGTAGAATTGTATTCCTTGTTAAGTTAAGCTATGCGTGAATTTTGAGGCAGCTTAGAATGGCAAGTATTAAACGAAAAGTCTACTTTTCAAATTCATTTGTACTAATTAGGACGATATTGCTTAATGAAGCCAGTTGGGGCTTGTTATCACACATTTACAATTATCTCGCACATGGCTCGTTTGCGGACCCATCTTTACTGGAACGTTTTTGCTTCTACTATCGTATACTTTCAACCATTTCAATTTGTGCTATTGATTGAGAAACACCTTGCATGTGACAACCTAGAACTTTGTACTGTTCAACTTGTTCTCTTAGCTTATTTTCAAGTTTTAATTATACCGTATTGTCTTTTTACCTTTAAATATCACTCCCTAGAAATGTTTAGATTATAAGCTTTTTACGATGCTCTTTAATTAATGCTATTTTCTTTGTCAGAGATTAAAGCGGCTATCTGCGAACAGTTAATCACTAATTGTTTTTGTTTAAAATTCTATTTTACACTAATATTTATCACCTGCCTTTTCCATTCTCTTGCAGTAATCGTCAAGATAGGTATAAATTGAAAACACAGGCTGACAAACTGCATCCCTGTCGAAAGCCTAAATTTATGCTAGCCTATGGTATCTTTTCATTCCGATTTATTTTCGTGCACTGATACTTTATAGTTAGACGTTAAGTATGCCTCTTTGATGCATAATATTCCGTAAAATATCTCTGCCAAATACCTTACGTGACCCATAAATACTAGGGCATTCGAAAAGTAATGGCAACACTGTTGTGAATCAGAGATCCTAGTAGTGACAATTGTAATCTAGTAGTATATTGTTTAACAGTCTTTGTTGTATAAATCTGTAATATTGAAAGTCTCAAAATAATAATATCTTGTGAATATGTTCACTGTTTCTCACATTCAATAAGTAATGTTCAATAGATATGAACAAAGGTTTTTCATAAAAGTCCAAGTTGCAAGAGAAAAATCTGATGTGTTACACTCACATGACTTTCTCTACTATTGTACAAACTATTTTACAAACGCTTATTCTCCATATGCTTCATGTTAATCCAGATATCGAGATGTTAATCTTATTGCTAATTTTCTTGTAAATGCAAGGGGAATTGGTGGGCTTTAAGCGATAGTCAAATATTTTAAGAGCTACTTGCTATGTGGAGTATTCCATTCTCTTTGCATTACCAGGACAAAAAAAGAATGAATAACGAATTTGAGAAAAGGTATAAGTATTGGAAAATTTAAGGAAATAACAAGCAATATCTCGAAAACGGTTCACTCAACAAAAGTAATGTATATGACATAAGTTGTGTATTTTAACGCGATCTACATTTTTTGTGTAGTAAAAGTTTGTCTATCTCTTATGGTTTACCAGTTTTGCAAAAGTCGTTCACAATGAAGAATACTTTTGGAGACATTCTCAGAAAATTCGAGATATACATTTCATTTCTCATGACATTATCTTAAACATATGATATTTTCATAAAAATCATTAGAGCCATTTTTGAGAAAATTAAAATTTTCGAAAAATGTTCCATGTAAAGGGTAGCTTGGGGTGGGGGAATTTTCTTGAAAACTTCGTGTCGCATCTCTGGAAGATACTGAACCTAAATAGCAAGTTTGGTGTTTATCCGACTGTTCGTTTTGGAGTTATGCTGTTCACAGATACACAAACACACACACACACGGACATGTTTCCAAAAATGATTTTTTTGGATTCAGGAGGTCTCAAAACATGTATTTCCGGTGAAATCTCGGTATCGAATTTTTGGGTGGAATGCAATACTTCCCCTACTTACTATACGTAGTAGAAAAAGTAAAAACGTATATGACAAATTGTGTATTTTAACACGATCTACATTTTTGTGTAGTAAAATTTTGTCTCTCTCTTATGGTTTACCAGTTATGCAAAAGTTGTTCACAATGAAAAATGCTTTTGGAGACATTCCCAGAAAATTCAAAATATACATTGTATTTGTCATGAATGCATATTAAATATATGATATTTTAATCAATATCGTTAGAGCCATTTTTGATAAAATTAAAATTTTCGAAACATGTTCCATGTTAAGGGTAACCTGGGGTGGAGCGATTTTCTTGTAAACCTTTGTGTCGCATCTCTGGAAGATATTGAACCTAAATACCAAGTTTGGTGTTTATCCGACTGTTCGTTTCTGAGTTATGCTGTTCATAGACAGACAGACAAACAAACCCACACAGATAGACACACAGACACACACAGATACACACACGGACATGTTTCCAAAAATGTTTTATATGGATTCAGTGCAACTTAATACATGTATTTCCGGTGAAATTTCGGTATCGAATTTTTGGGTGGAATGCAATACTTCCCCTACTTACTATACGTAGTAGAGAAAGTAAAAAATGCAAGTTAGTGCTTTAGAACATTGCAAGAAGCTTGCGGGAGAGAAGTCCTACCTTATCGAACTATTGCAAGGCGAGTGGAAGCTTTCCACCAATGTCAACACAGAGCACGTGCTGGTAGACCCGTTACTGCAACAGATGATCTCCATGTTCAGGCTGTAAGGGCTTTATTGGAAGATGACAGACGCTGGGCATGTGTGGAGATTTCCAGGAAACTTGGCATTGCAGCGTCGACTGTCCATACCATTTTAAGAAAAAAACTGCTGAAAATGCGAAATGTTTGTGCCCTCTGTATTCGGCACACTCAAACTGAAATTGAAAAGTGGCAGCGAATGGAGACAGTACGAATGCAATTGGAGCGACATGAACACGAAAGTGAGACCCTTCTTCGTCGCGTTATCACAGTGGATGGGACATGAATCCGTTTGTATACATCTGAGCTGAAACGACAATCAAGCGAATGGCGAACATACAGAATCACCACGTCAAAATAGATGTCGACTTCGAAATTGATGACTATTGTGTGTTATGATTATGAAGGCATAATCTTAATACATACTGTACCTAGTGGTGTATGAGTAAATAAGGACTACTACTCGCGTTACTTGGAACATCATTTGCGCCCAGCATGACGTCGTAAACGACCTCAGGTCATTGGGTATCCTATTGTGTTTAATTCTCGTTGTCATGTAGCCGTAACAGTGAGGAATTTGTTTAGAAGGTGAAATTTGGAAGTACTCGAACATCCGCCAAATTCACCAGACATGAGCCCTTATGACTATGACTTATTCTGAGGCAGTATTTTTAACACTTAAATGATTTTATTTTAATTATATAATATAAAATATAATAACAGCCCGCCTTAAAGCAATATGTGTATGTAACAATATATAAAAAGTGTATATTACAGTCATTGTAAATCTTTATATTATTGTATTCATGTTTAATAATGTTATGTGAATGTATTACGTAATTTAATAATGTAGGAGCTGTGAGAATAATAGGTTAAAAGTTGCTAACAATGAGGTAACCTTGAGGCAATAATGAGTTTGAAACTTTAACAATACTACTTGTGATTCTTGGAAGCAATAATGTAATTTTTGTGACAGCTTATAAAATAGCCAATCAACAACCAGAAAAAGCTTAAGTTAAATGAAGGTATTCTATTGGACTAGGATTAGCCAATCAGAAACTAAAATGGAGCAAAATTTATAAATTCAGAAGTCAATTGCTTGTAGACAGCACTCCTAACCGGACGCGTTGCTTGTAGATAGCGTTCCTGATCAGACGCTAGATGCGTATTTTGTGTGACGTGTTAAAAAGTGCAAGTAATTAATAAAAAAAATCTCACAGCTCCCTCTCTATATCAGTGAAGTGTTATTTAAATCAAGTTATTGGCAAAGGCCACCGGAAAGTACATATATGGGGCGAATGTTACCGGAAACTTTTTACCATACGTGCGGTTGCAACTACTTCAAGTTCGGCTCCCAACAGTCTAAATACAATACAAACTATCTTTAAATTGGCTCCCAAAGCGTGAGGCAAATAACAATACAACAAAATAACTACTTCAATTCTCAAAGATTAAAGAACCTCTACGAGGCATTCGATTTCAATCAAGACTTGACATCCAGAGAGTTCTAGATCAATCAGTGAGAGAGACATCTACAAATGGTGCTGCAGATAGAGTGCGCCGTGTTCCAAGGATTTGGCAACGTTTTGTTGACCTGGCAGGAGACTATAAATGAAGTTTGTGATGTCAAAAGTAACCTAAATAAGTTTTTGTGATGTTATAGCAGTGCTGCCATTACTTTTCGAATGTCCCAATAGAATATGCAATACACTGTTACTTTCTCTATGTTCTTCAATTAGTTATTCTTTATCGTATACACAAAATTCAAACATAAGAAAGCTGTCATCTAAAATAAAAGCTCTCATGCTGAGGAACTGTGGCAACCGCTCCCAGATTACAGTCTCAAATTAAATGCCATACCAAGACAAAGACAGTCTCACATAAGCCCTATTTGCTCCCAGCTTCTCAACTTAGACCGTTAATTTAAGAGAGATTATAACTTCCGAGCTCTCCAGTCAGGGTTATTCTGATTAGCTTTAGAGTTTCGGAAGTTTTAACACCCACAAACAGAGACGGTTTAGCGGTTCTAAAGCCTATCTATTACGGTGAAAGGCACACGGAGGGTAATGGGGAGAAAAGGGCGGGTATAACTTTACCGATAAAACGAATCCTGTCGTGTGTCGGGAGAGGAAGAGGTTAAAAAGAGGGTAGGTGGCGTTGGAAATCCAGACGGTCGATTGGCCGCCTCTAAATGGTGGTGGTGGATATGAGAATGCAGACTAGCGAAGCAAATGAAAAGAGCCCTTTGTGACAGGTTGATGGGGTTCGCGGGGGTGGGATGATGAAACTGGCGCTAAGCTCCAAGTATGAATCCCCTTGAATTTTCAGATTCACGCAGAATGCCGTTTTGACACTGCCATCCCCGATAACTGAAGTTAACTCCGGACTCAGCCCATACACATTGCACTGGACTTGCAGAAAAGAAAAAAAAAGTGCAGATAGGTGTTGCCCATACCAACATTAGCTAATAAACTGATATCTTACAGACACTCTTGTTGGCAAAAACTGATCAATATAATGTTTTATTACAATACAACTTCATTTCTCCGCACTACGGTCTAGATTCAAAAGATCCGGATAAGATGACCAGAAATCAAAACCATGGATAAGGTGCAAAAAGGATTTCCAAGACCTTGTAGAAACTCTTTATTGATTGCGGTTTTAGACTCATTAAAAGCTACATATTTTGTTGCATGGCATTTATGTGTTTTGGAAAACCGAGGGAGTTGGCTCGTGGCAACGTATGAGGCTCATATTCGGGAGGTCCCGGGTTCGGTTCCTACTGACCAACCACTTTGACCTTCAGTTTTTGTGCTTTTTATGGTCCGTAGGCGAATGTTGGAATGGTTTCTTTCCTACCACGATTTCCTTTGTCATCATCCTTGAAAGGATTAGGCACTCTTGCGTGCTGAAGTAGTAACAATGGTCATCACATTTGATGTCATTTACCTTACCTGCTTCGTTGTTGATTCTGCTGTTGTGATCTCATAGCTCGTTCCGTCGTCTCGAGTGCCAGTTGCTATAGTGGTATGGATACGAGATCTTTTAGGATATGCGTGGATGTATTGTGAAAAGACAATACCAGTTTAAATTGATTGAGAAATTTAATGTGATATAATCCTTGAGCTATTGAAGCGAGTTGCCGACCATTTTAAGAAAAAAGAATAAAACTGATTATGAATCGTAATACTCGAAATTGTAACAACTAAATAATTATACCTGCTAACTTCTGCAGTTATCGAGGTTACGGTTTGAAATAATTGCTTCCGCAATAAAACAAACTAGAAGCGTAACTTGCCGTGGGTTGCTAAAATGCTTATGGGCGAGACATCTCGCAAGAGCCGCGAAATCTTATCACACAAGCGCGTCACTAGGCCTTTCAAATATCACATAAGCAACAAGTTCCTGATTATTCAACACTACGCAAGAATAAACTTCAAGTCCATTATGGCGAGGCAACAAACAACGTAAGAAGTAATAAAGTACAAGTCTTTCATGTGGATTGCTGTTAATAAAGATAGATGATATGGGTCGACTTATAGCGAATCTCGTGCTAGGAAAGCTGGAACCTGACAGTCTATCCAAGCCAAGATGCTGGACTAGACAAGCCATTCGGCTACTGCCAGGTTTATGAATGATTGACTAAAAGTGCTATGGTCTACAAGAGTTAAGGAGGATAAAGCGTGAATTCGTTATTCTGATGCTGCAACATATATGCCTTTAGTAATCCCTAGTGGCCTGTGCTGTTGCATACTTCAGGAGTAATTTCGGTTGGCTACTACAGAGCATAAAACCTCTTCCATTAAGAGGAATTTTTTGTTGTTATAAAAACTGCAATAGAAAAACTAATGCTATGCAGGGATAAATTGGTGCAGGTGTGTTTAATAAACACCAAAACGTGTTAGAAAGAAATCCTGGATATGCATGCCAAATTCTGAAAGAATATATTGTTGAAAGATATTTATCTCCGGAAAAAGCACATTTCATAAAATATGATCTAGTGATGTCTTGTGACGTAGGAAGATCTTTATGTATAAGAACATTTTGTCTGATCGACCTCTTTCAGCGACTGTAGAAAGCTTGGCAAAATACATCGTTGCCCACTATTATGTAAATTTGAATAAATTAATGTTTGCAAATACTGTAATCAGTTACACACTAAATATCCATTAATAAATGGATATTACATATTTTGTGAGTTTGCATATTTAACTTCATGTTTCGCTATTTTTACGTACATGTTTTGCAATGTGATATTACGTATAAATCCTAGCTTTACTCATTACGCTTAATTATTAGCACATTACATTGTATTGCTCACTGCTTACGTAAGGTAGAGAAATACCATATCGATATTTTGCAGTTGTTTTACCTTCAATAAAAAACCTAAGAGTGCGTGTATGCCAATCTGTTCGTGAACAGTATGTTCAAACAGGAAAAGTCGACAAAATATAAAATTTCATGTACAAGTGCAGCATCTTTTAAGAATGAAAGGTTAAGATTTTCAGTATGGTGCCCGCAAAAATAATTCTTTACATCAGGAGCGGCAAAGACACGCCTGGTACGACCTCGCGAAATGTACCACCCGAGGACGATGGAGAAGTGAGTATGCCAACCAAGGGTGGAATAGGTGAAAGTAACATAAGAGTCAAAGTACGCAGTAAATAAATAATGTATTTATTATTGTTTCCAATCATTGTTAATGCTTTTCTACAGTGTATTAATAATATAAATAACAATGGGTATCATAATTTTGCAACTCCACAAGAAGCTCGTAAATCGTGAAAGATACAAAAGCCTTGAAATAAAAGACTGATGAGTGTTATGGTTTCTCAACCCAGAGATCATGGGTTTGACTGGCATTTGGAAGGGCACCTTTTTTACTCTAGAATTAATCCCTGTTCTCCCCAAGGTGTGAACGGATGGTGCGATTCAAAATGTAGAAACTCATAACTGAAACCTAACGATATGAAACAAAATAAAGTAAAACAAATTAATAGTATTACATATGAAGAATTTCTTCATGAGACAAAGCGCTTATAGGACTTCAGATGTTGAATGCGGTATATAAGGACCTCTTCCCCAAAATAAAACTTATGATCGCAATCTGCAACACAGGCAAAGAGCATTGTAGTGTGTGCATTTCTGAAAAGGGAAATTAAATTCTTTTTCCTCTATTTTTCCGCGGTTGTTGCTAGGCAAATGTTGGCCAAATTGATTTAGTTTTGTGAAATTTCCTGTTATCCATTTCTTTTAGTTTCCTTCCTCACCCCTATCAGAGTACTGTGATCCATAGTTTCTCTGACCCAAGGCGTTGACTTGGAAGTCTTTAGAGGTGTAATTAAGTTCTGCGCAGAGGCGGGCAATCAGAAAAAGGTTTATATTCCCCAAAAGCCTCATAAAGTAGTTCGGTCGTCAACAAATATTTGTATGTATTTGTAGGCATGAATATATCATAATCCTGATTTACATAATGCTTTCTGCTCATCGAATGTGTATTGCTTATGAGCAAGGAACAATTACCCCGATTCGGGATTAAAATGATTTGGAAAACTATGCTTCATTACTTGGATGCGCATATATACGCTTGTTTGGTTGTAAATGCACTGCCTTACGCCGACACTTCCTGTATGAAGAGTTTGCTCTTATCTTCTACTACAAAAGTACTGTCACGTGCTAAGTTGTGACATTGGGGGAATAGCTAAATGAGGGATTGCAGAGGTAGAGACAATTAAAACGCTTGGCTGGAGCAATCTCACTATATTTGGAAGAGTTAATCTTTAGCCATACGATAGTTGCTTTACAAGATGGCAGTGTACCAGTAAACATTATTATTAGTCGTTCCCTTACCTTGAGGCAGTATTTTTAATACTTAAATGATTTCAGTCTAATTATATAATATATAAATTCAATAAAAGCCCGCCTTAAAGCAACATGTGTATGTAACAAGATATAAAAAGTGTATATTACAGTCATTGTGTATGTTTATATTATTGTATACATGTGTAATAATGTTATGTGAATGTATTGCGTAATTTAATAATGTAGGAGCTGTGAGAAATAGGTCAAAAGTTGCTAACAATAAGGTAACTTTGAGGCAATAATGAATTTGAAAGTTTAATAATGCTACTTCTGATTCTTGGAGCAACAATAATGTAAATATAACAATATAAAATAGCCAATCAACAACCAGAAAAAGCTTTAGTTAAATGAAGGCATTCTATTGGACTAGGATTAGCCAATCAGAAACTAAAATGGAGCAAAATTTACAAATTCAGAAGTTAGTTGCTTGTAGACAGCGCTCCTAACCGGACGGTAGCTTGTTCACAGTGTTCCTAACCGGACGCGAGATGCGTCCTTGAGAAATTTAATACGTATTTTGTGTGGGACAAAAAAATAGTTTACGTTTTAAAAGTGCAAATAATTAATAAAAAAATAATCTCACAGCCCTCTCTCTATATCAGTGAAGTGTTATTTAAATCGTGTCAAGCATTAATAAAAGGAGTGAAGTAAAATTGTAAGCTGTGTAAGCCTACATTCTTCAGTCGCACCACTCCCTGCTAAGACATTCATGTCTCTAAAAAAAATATAAATACTGACGCAGCCAAGGCAAACATAAATATATAATATTTAAAGAAACAGTCAAAATTACAAAGTTAATATTTTTTAAAAACTTGGGGCAAAGGCCCCCGGAAAGTACATTTGGGGCGAAGGCTGCCGGAAACTTTTTACCATACGTGCGGTTGCAACTACTTCAATTACGGCTCCCCAACAGTCGAAATATAATACACCTTCTTCAAACTGGCTGTCCATACGTAGCAGCAACAAACCTTCTTCAACCTTGAGAGATGCCTCGTCGTACTTGAGGAAAGCCGATGACCAACATGACTATGTCAAGCTGCTAATGGTGCCAAAATGAAGTCATCAGCGGTGCGGTCGTCCATTGGCCGACGGGTACCATAGCGGTACCGGTCAAGAGACAACACAAAGTCCGTGCGAGCAGAGCTTGAGTGCTTGCTTATATAGGGTCGAATACCCTAGAGGGTTTCATTCTAATATCGTGGCACCTATTACCAAATATGGTCTGCCAACGCCCTGGAAAATGCGTAGGCTCAGGACTTTCCAAGCATGTGATCCACAGGGTGCAGCTAAGAGCCGTCCAGAAAGAAAATGAAATGATAGTTTGGATGAAGAAATTATTAATGATTAAATAGGAAATAAATATTAATGGGGCTATCTTTTGAATTGATAGAATAATAAAACAATTTATTCAAGACAAACCTTCTATTAGGAGGGCAACCACCAAATAAAATTCTTGAATATTCTCCTAAAAATATTAAAGCAAAACCCCCTCCCCCATATTCAATATTAAACCCTGAAACTAACTCTGACTCTCCCTTTTCTATTTAACTTAACATTTTAATATAAATATTAAATAATAATTTAAAATCTTAAACAAAATAAGAATTAAATTTCAACATCCTTAAATTAATAACAAATTCTAAATTTATACAACCCTCCTTTTAATAAACTATTATAAATATTCTTTAAAAAGATTTTCCCTCCTTTAATACTTGGAGCCCCAGATATAGCCTTTCCTCGAATAAATAATATAAGATTTTGATTATTACCTCCATCCATCCTATTTCTTATTATCAGAAGAGTTGTAGAAAGTGGAGCTGGTACAGGATGGACAGTTTATCCTCCACTTTCAGCCAGTATTATGGCATAGTGAAATCCTTTTGAAATGTCAAGGGGAGTGGCACACCACTGTTTCCTGTCATATAAACAACTTACTAAGACTTGAAAAAAATTAAGAAATATAAAATGTGATTCTATATGACTTCAGAAGCTTATGACAGACTAATAAAATAATGTTAATTAATATAAAATAATAAACATAATACGGATCTCCTCACTCAGGTTCGTGACAATATGAATGCACTCTTCCACAAACAATTCTTACAAAGCTTTTTATTTTCTCTATCACGTGCATAGCTCATTCCACCCAAAAATTCAATAACGAGATTTCACCAGAAATACATGTTTTGTGGCCTCCTGAATTCAAATAAGCATTTGCGTGTCGGTGTGTCCGTGAACAGCATAACTCAAAAACGAAAAATCGGATAAAAATCGCACGTGGTATTTAAGTTCAGTACCTTCCAAAGATGCGACACGAAGATTTTTCAAGAAAATCCCCCCCACCTTAACAACCCTTTACATGGAACATTTTTCGAAAACTTTGTTTTTTAAAATGGTTCTAACGAATTTTATTAAAATATCATATATTAAAGATATTTATATGACAACTAATGTATATCTTCAGTTTTCTGGGAATAGCCTGTAAAGTCCTTTCATGGAAAGGAATATTGTATAATCTTGTAAACTGGTAAACGTTAAGCAATAGACGAAAATGTACCATACAAAAAATGCAAATCTCTTTAAAGCATATAATTTACTTATAATAAGTTTTACTGTTCTATCAGCCGTTTCTGAGATATCCGTCATTAAAAGTTCGAATTATTCAATACTTATTCTTTAAACGTTCTCAATTTTGAGTTGTTTCCCGCGATTGCATGGAAACAGTATGGAATTTAAGGCCGGCATATAGCGTCCAGTTCTTAAACATTTGACTATCGCTGTTCTGTTTGTAACTATAAAGAAACGTATAATGTACCTATTTTTGCTAAGGTTATTTGGATTAAAATGCGGTAGAAAGAAAAATAAGCTTTAGTAATCATAGTCTTTATACCCACTAATAAAGACAGAGAGTAGAGAAAGTCATATAAATGTATCACAGATTTTTCTTCTACTTCTTGTTAATCGGGATAAACTTTCATTATACATTTACACATTCCTTAAAACTACTAGGAGAATACAACAGGCTAATTCAATAGTAAGATTTTTAAAAAGCGGAGCACTATGTGATGGCTTTGAAATTCGTGAAAAACGAATAGCGACTTTCCACTTGAAAAAATCTGATGTGTTACACTCACATGACTTTCTCTACTCTTGTACAAACTATTTTTACAAACGCTTATTCTCCATATGCTTCATGTTAATCAAGATATCAAGATGTTGATCTTATTGCTAATTTTCTTGTAGATGCAAGGGGAATTGGTAGGCTTTAAGCGATAGTCAAATATTTTAAGAGTTGGTTGCTATGTGGAGTATTCCATTCTCTTTGCATTACCAGGACAAAAAAAATGAATAGCGAATTCCCATTTGAAAAAACTATAAGTATTAAAAAATTTAAGGAAATAACAGGCAATATCTCGAAAATGGTTCACTCAACATAAAAAATATATATACGACATAAATTGTGTATTTTAACGCGATCTACATTTTTTTTTGTAAAATTTTGTCTATCTCTTATGGTTTACCACTTATGCAAAAGTCGTTCACAATGAAGAATACTTTTAGAGACATTCCCAGAAAATTCGAGATATACATTTCATTTGTCATGAAAATATCTTAAACATATGATGTTTTAATCAAAATCGTTAGAGCCATTTTGGAGGAAATTAAAATTTTCCAAAAATGTTCCGTGTAAAGGGTAATATGGGGTAGGGGAATTTTCTTGAAAAAAAATCGTGTCGCATCTCTGGAAGATACTGAACCTAAATACCAAGTTTGGTGTTTATCCGACTGTTCGTTTCTGAGTTGTGCTGTTCACAGACACACAGACAGACACATAGACACTCTGACGTGTTTCCAAAAAAAGTTGGATTCTGAGGCCTCAAAACATGTATTTCCATTGAAATCTCTGTATCGAATTTTTGGGTGGAATGCAATACTTCCCCCACTTACTATACGTAGTAGAGAAAGTAAAAATAGAAGTTGAAAATTCAAACCAATGGCAAAGAACATCTCGGAACTGATTTATGTCACGAAAAATTGTATTGGTCATAAACTGTGTGCTTTAACAGGAACTAAATTTCTTGTATGGCAAGATGTTGTCCATCTCTAAGCTTTACCAATTATTCCAAAATCTTTCAGAGTAAAGAGGACTTCGCAGGCTATTCGCAGAAAATTTAAAAAAAAGTTATTTGTTATGTAAATATCTTAAAAACATTGCGGTTTAATCAAAATCGTTATAGACATTTTTGAAAAAATAAAAAATAACTATTTATTTTCATATAAAGGGTAAATTGCGGTGGGGGATTTTCTTGCAAATTTTCGTTTCACATCCTTAGAATACGCTGAACTTAAATACCAACTTCATAATAGCAACGTACATAATTTATTCTATCATGATAATCCTTTTGAATCAGGCATTTTACTTGTTTCATATAAATAATTTTTTTAATTCATTGGATTAATTTAAGAATTTTTTAAAAAAATGATTTAATTGTGTTAAAATGAGTAACACACACACATAGACACATATGGACGGACATTTTTCTAAAAATGCTTCTTTTGGATTGGGAGAACCTCAAAACGTGTATTTTCGGCGGCATCGAATTTTTCAATGGAATGTAGTACTTCCTCTACTTACTAGCAAATGCTAGAGAAACTATTAGGCTTTTGTTTCAGCAATTTTCAGGGTTACTGAGGCGAATCGTAGCTACCCCTCTATCATAGCAGTGGCGTAATGCTAATTCTTAATTTTGAAAACCTACAAATATCCATTTATTAAAATACAAAGTATTATTACATGCTGGGTAGATAGCCTAAAAGTTCACATGAAAATTAAATTAATGTTGAGTATCCAGTACATACAGTCGTCCTCCGTGGACTAGCGGTACCATGCTAGTCCCTAGATCCCAAGGTCGCGGGTTCAAACCCGGCGGAGGGCGATGGATTTTTTTTCGGGCGTAAAAATCCTTAGCACGGCTTCCTTCGGAAGGGAAGTAAAGCCGGTGGTCCCGTGTCGTAGATTTACGGCACATAAAAGAACCTCAAGCCTCTGAGCAAAATTACCGGTGTTTCACGCGCAATAAAGAATGGGACGCTAAGGACCATAGTAGTTAAAGAGCGTCCATAAATAAAACTCAATTTAATTTAACATACATTGAGGGGATGTATACTCACTTGGCTTTGGAGGACCGAAACGTGGTGTGGAGTTAAGAGGAAAACGTGCGTTTTTCACTGTACAAATTTTATAACACAAATATATTCACACATTCCTAGCTTTATTTCTCAACCTTTTGGGGATCTTATATTATTAAATATGAAAGGTGATGTCCACCGATCCGAAAAGCCGCTTGCACACGCGATCCGCTTCTCACAGAGTTCTAAGATTGACGCTATCTCCACCACTTGTGACTAGCAAAACTGACTGAGAGACGAAAACAACAATATGTCTGGTAATGACAATGAAACCCCCAAAATATTAATACCCTCCATATACATTAAATGACACAACAAAATCAAGTACTACTTTATTGGTTATAAAAATAAAGTATGGGTGGCTAGAGATCATATTAGTTTTTTTCCTGATGAACTCCTACCATGAGAATTGAAAACAGACAGAAAAGAAATTTTAAAAAATCTGTCTTTCATTATATAGGAAATTGTGGAGGCTGCAACACAGAGGGTTCATGTCATGGCGTTTGGTTTCGGATCTTTGGCGATTCGAGTAGTTCACGCATGGATGTGTTTTTATTGTACGTTGTACTTCTCTTTCTATGGCAAAGAAAGTATTTATAGATTCAACATTGTGATTTCCACAAGCAAATATTTTGAGTTCTCGTGATTCAATGAGAAATATTCAAAACAATCCGCAGGCTGTGGAAACGAACCACATTCAGGGCTAAAATTACAATCAGAAACATATCCCTGAATGTTGAATTATTTTAAACAACTCTTAAACATTTGAGAAAACTATTATTTTTCCCACAACCAGGGTCGTATAAGCTTCCAAATGAAGGTTCACAGAATTTTGTAAATATTAGAGTTTTCTCAAAAACTTCATGTCAAGACCAAGTTAAACATATAGATCATTGTGCTTTCTTCGAATTTTCAACTTTAAGTCTCAATCTAATATTAAATAACTTCAGTTTTGTTCCTTTTTGTTGACCTCCATGATGTATCCTCTTCGTGTAATACTCCACGGAGTGCATCAGCGTTAACCTTTACACTTTAATTCTATAAATTACACCTCAATTTATACCCCTGCCCACACACTTGCACGCGGAAGTTGCCGAGAGATGTAATTTAGAATGAGCTTGCATGGCCTTTCCACGCTTCTCGGCGGGCGTTATTTACTAAGATTACACTATCTTATTTTAATGGATCACACACAGAGATTATTACTGCTGGAACGCAAATTGTTCACAGAAATAGCAATTAAGTGTTTATGCCACACAATGTGAATTAATTTCGTTCGGGCCCATGTTCATACATATGCATTTCGAAAATTTAGCTCCCTTCGGCCGCTGACAAAGAACTAAATCAAGAAGGTGATGTTGAAGGGGGTGCAACAGATGCAAGCCTTAAGTGTAACATTCACATGATTTTCTCTGTCCATTATCATTCCATAGATTCAATGGATTATTACTATTGCACTGTCAGAGGAATAACATCCTAACTCACTTTTTACCCAACATATAATTAAATTGGGAATTTCTAATACAGATTACTCATACTAGGAGTGGAGTATTTTAACATTTTGGAATGCATTAAACAAAGGTTCGGAAGTTTAGAAAAAACCCTTTTCTTTTCGAATGTCCGAAGACGAGACCCAATATATTGTTCATTTTAGGTCACTGTAGGCCAAAAATGCTGGGTTTTAATTGTTCTTTTTTGCCCTTTTTGGCGATTTTTATTTATTGATCCTTTTTTAAACCTTTTCTTAAGTCTTAAAGGTTTATTTTCCTCAAGGTTTCCTTCTTTCAACTACATGTTTGCTGCTCTCAACGATTTATAGACAACATAGCAGTCTATAAAATATGACTGAAAGAAAAAGCATTTTATTTCTTAAGTTTTTCGTAATGTATGTTTCATACCAACAGAATTGTTTTAGGAAAAATGTTTAATTCTATTTCAAATATAATATTTAGGTGTTACTCTGTAATAGGTATGTATGTACGTTCAATACTCATCAAGATTTCGTAAATAACGCAATTTAGGGGAAAATGACAAATTCCCTTTTGACAATGGCTGATGTTGTGGATCCTTAATGTCAGGCGTTATATGCATTATTTAAATATGTAATTTAAACTTAAATTATTTAAAATATTAATTAATTTGTATCACATATTTAAACTTAAATTATTTAAAATATTAATTAATTTGTATCACATTTTACTTATTTTTTCCTGTTATTAGGTCTATTTTAGGATATATTTAGGCATTTTATAGGTATTTTTAGACGATTGATACGTCTTCAACTCCCGAACCATGATTATAACGTTTCAGGTTAACCGGCTTTGGTCTTCCTGAAAATCTGATGGTCATTAAATCTATGTGGATACAAAACACATATTTTGAAATTTAAAACATACTTTTAATTCTTCAAGAGACCCCCAAATCAGGTCATAATATAGGCGTAATTAGTAATACACCATATACAGTGCGCTTCAAAAGTTCCGCATATTTTCTGCCACAACTAAATGGAAATATTTTTCAAAAAATCCTCGCACACGTCAAACAGTACATTTTAAAAGACTTTTTCGCATAAACAAACCATTCTTAATATCACTGTTGTGGAAGTTGTCACGTCATCAGAAACATTTTTAAATGGCACTCATATTTTTACTTTCTCTACTACGTATAGTACGTAGTGGAAGTATTACATTCCACCCAAAAATTCGATACCGAGATTTCACAGGAAATACATGTTTTGAGCTGCACTGAATGCATATAAAGCATTTTTGGAAACTTGTCCGCGCGCGCGCGTGTGCGTGTGAACAGCATAACTCAGAAACGAACAGTCGGATAAACACCAAACTTGGTATTTAGGTTCAGCATCTTCCAGAGATGCGACGCGAAGGTTTTCACGAAAATCCTCCACCCCAGATTACCATTTACATGGAACTTTTTCGAAAATTTTAATTTTCTCAAAAATGGCTCTAACGATTTTGAATAAAATACCACAAGTTTAAGATATTTTTATGGCAAATGAATTGTATATCTCGAATTTTCTGGGAATGTCTCCAAAAGTATTCTTCATTGTGAACGACTTTTGCATAACTGGTAAACCATAAGTGAGAGACAAAATGTTACTAAACAAAAATGTAGATCGCGTTAAAATATACAATTTATGTCATATACAATGTTTTTGTTGACTGAACCATTTTCGAGATATTGCTTGTTATTCCCTTAAATTTTCCAATACTTATACTTTTTCTCAAATGGGAATTCGTTATTCATTTTTTTTTATGTCCTGGACAGACAAAGAGAATGGAATGCGCCACATAGCAACCAGCGCTTAAAAGATTTGATTATCGCTTAAAGCCTACCATATTCCCCTTGCATCTACAAGAAAATTAGCAAAGTAGATAATATATAGCGACTCTGGCGCACAGAGAGATGCCGAAAAACTGATAAGCTTCTTTGTTCTATGCCGACAAGCCCCGCCCCCTCTTTGTGCGCTACTATTTGCCGCCCTGGTCGCGTGCCGCTAGCCCCGCGCCCTCCCTTTGTGCGCTTACCTAATGCCGACTGGGTCTGTGCCGACAGGTCCTCCCCCATGTGGTCTGGTCACGTGCCGGTGTCCCCGCCCCCTCCCTCCCCCATACGCTGGCTGCGTACCCTCCCTCCCCTTTGTGTTCTGGTTGGTTCCCTGTGTATAGGTGGGAGAGTGTGTATTGTTCCTATACGGTGGATACATACCCGCCCCCCCTCCGCTGGCGACGTCACTCTGCTCTCATAGCGTCCTGTCTAAATCCCGCCCCTGATGATGGGGGAATTTGATTCTCGATGCCTGCCACACATCGGCAAATCGTTTGAGTACATAATTGTGTCAATCAATTAGGTAATGTGTTATTGAAAAAAGAATCGCCATCATATTACTACTATTGCAATTAAACGATGCTCGTCAATCAATTAAGTATTTTTGATTGATTAATTGTATATGAATTGACTTGCGCACCTGCTTCTAAACCGCCATTTTTACATCTACTAAGGTCAACAAATTACACTTCTAATGAAACGCGGCTAGTCGGTCGATGAAAACAATTAAGTATTTTTGATTGATTAATGTAATTGACTCGCGCGCAACTGTTCGTCATCGTATATGCGTGGTAGCATGTGTATAATTATTACGAGTAATAACATTTATTTAATTCTACTTTTGAGGGAAAATATATTTTGGATTTATAAGAATATTACAACACTTAGATGAATCCATAGCTGAAAGGACAGAGTTGCCGTGACAGTCGTTATCGCGTGATAATTTCGCTAAAAACCCGAGCACAACCCTTCCACCACGAAACGTCTCACTCGAATGACAGGCTCTCGGTAATTGCAGTGACAAGTCGACTACCGCACCCCCTCCACTAGCGTTTCAGTTCGCAACCTACACCAGCGCGTCAGGTGGTAATATGAGTGAAACTGGTTTTTTCTCTCTGAACCAGCGAGGGTTTCCTCACTGCGCCGCTGGTGGTCATATCCGAAAGTTGTGAATTCGCCATATTTAAACTCAAGGTGCGCGCAAGGCGGCCATCTTAACTCTATATAATTCAGCGAAATATGATTCCGGAAAAAAATAAAGGTGAATTAACATTTTAGTTAAATAATACTCGTTTAACATGCGAGGTGCGTTCATGTTGTCTCGTTATAATTCCGGAGGAATTGATTATGAAATAAATAAATACGGTTAACATTGTAGGTGAATACTACATACGCTATTAAAAAATAAATAAGGCTCTCGCTGATCGATGAATACAATTAAATATTTTTATTAATTAATGTAATTGACTTGCGCACCTAGAGCTATCTCATCCATTTTTTTTCACCTACCATGGACATCTCACTTCTAATGAAACGACGCACGTCTATCGATGAAAAACAATTAAGTTTTTTTATTAATTAATTGTATATGAATTGACTCGCGCACCTGGCTGTTCTCGTATATGCGTGATTATTACGCGTGTATAACTATTACGGCTAATAACGTTTGTTTAATTCTTCTTTTGAATGGAGGGTTTATAAAAAATATTGCATTGCTTAGATGAATTAAAAAGCAACTGAAAACGATATTGCAAATAGCTAGTATGAGACGTTAACACGAGAACCCTTTACGAAAAAACAAGACGCATGCGACCGCTGTGCATCGTCTAATACAATGAATCTTAAGAAGCGGTTAAACCAGGACGCCTGGGTTTTCCCCCCGGTACCTGCTCTTAATGGCTAGGGGTATCCATCACATCGGGGTACGCTCCAACTGATGTTAAAAATATAAGACCGCTATGCCTCTTCTCGCTCGAGAGAAGTAATAATTACCCTTCAAAACAGGCATACCTTTCTTAGTAGATATAAAAGTAACACGCACGAAGACCCCAAATATAAATTTTATATTCGTTTTTAAATGTTCTTTCTAAAGACGTAGCGAACTTTGAGAAATTCAACGAATTATTCACTTGCGTACACTGCTTGAAAGAAATATGCTGTACAACCCTGAAGAACGCATAGGGCTTTCTCGGAAGAAATGCCTATGTAGACACATTAGCGGACAATGACAGACGCTTCCACGTCATTAAATATCTTAAGAGGGTTTGAAGAATGCAAAACAGGGTCCTGTATAGAGCCATTAGTGGACAATGGCAGACGTTTCCCCTTCATAAAACATCCTAAGTGCTCTGAAAAACCACAGACCCTCTGGGTAAATAACTATTAGCGATACAATAGATTTCCTTAATGGCTTCCTCTGTGCAGAAATTCCATCACAAACCGTGGAAAACCAAGTCTAGTCATGTTTTAAGCTTACCACAAAAAAAAATTATCCCCGATAATTAATATAAATTCTACATGAAGGTTATTAATGATTAAGTTTCATAGCTCTTATTTCTTTCAATAAAATATTGAATATGACTCAAGCGTTAGGAAAATTAAACGGTGAGAAGCACTATTATAATTATAATTCTACGTATACTGTATAGATTCTGTACTTAAACATTCGATTGTATCTTTGCCATTATTTAAATACTCACATACAAGAATTGCATGCATGATATCAAAAATTAAACTGATTTTTTTCGGTATGTTAAACAAAGAAATATGATTTGGCGAGAGTAATAGGAAGAATAAAAAGTATTCAGAACGGCGAATATTACATACGTTATTAAAAATAAATAAGGCTCTCGCTGATCGATGAAAACAATTAAATATTTTTTATTAATTAATTGTATATGAATTGACTTGCGCATTTGCTTGCTGTCGTATGTGCGTGATTATTACGCGTGTATAACTATTACGACTAATAGTATTTGTTTAATTCTAAATAAATAATGAAATATGGAGCCTAGCCTAAACAATCCTCGTTACTCTTAATTTATTCCATTTAAAAAGATTGGCCTATTCTCTTAGTAAACATAGGACGAGAACGATTTCAAATACCTCATCCATTCGAGAGATATTTTTTGAATATTCCAGCATGTTAAATATAAACTTAATATACACACAAAAATTCATTTCAAGTAATATTTTTGCGACATTAAGTATTCGCGAATGAGTTTTTACTTTCTCTACTACGTATAGTAAGTAGAGGAAGTGTTGTATTCCTCCCAAAAAAATCGATATCGAGATTTCACCGGAAATACACGTTTTGAGACCCTCTGAATCCGATAAAAAGCATGGCTATCTGCGAGTGTGCCTGTGAAGCATAACTCAGAAACGAAGAGTCGGATAAATACCAAACTTGGTATTCTGGTTCAGTATCTTTCAAAGATGCGACACGAAGGTTTTAAAGAAAAAGCCCCGCACCGGACTATCCTTTACATGGAGCACTTTTCGAAAATTTTAATTTTCTCAAAAATGACTAACGATATTGAATAAAATATTATATGTTTAAGATATTGTAATGAGAAATGAAATGTATATCTCGAATTTTCTGGGAATGTCTCCAAAAGTATTCTTCATTCTGAACGACTTTTGCAAAACTGATAAACCATAAGAGATAGACAAAATTTTACTACACAAAAAAATGGAGATCGCGTTAAAATACATAATTTATATCATATACATTCTTGTTGTTGAGTAAACCGTTTTCGAGATATTGCTTGTTATTCCCTTAAAATTTCCAATACTTATACTTTTTCTCAAATTCGTTATTCTTGTTTTTATGTCCTGGACATGCAAGGAGAATGGGATGCGCCACATAGCAACCAGCGTTAAAATATTTGACTATCGCTTAAAAGCTACCATATTCCCCTTGTATCGACATGAAAATTACCAATAATATTGACATCTCGATATCTCGATTAACATGAAGCATATAGAGAATAAGCGTTTGTAAAAATAGTTTGTACAAGAGTAGAGAAAGTCATGTGAGTGTATCACAACAGATTTTTGATATTGGTTTAAATTTTCAAATACTTTTAACTTTTCTCAAGTGGTAACTCGCTATTCGTTTTCCCCGTGGTAATGCCTAGATAATAGAATTCTAAAGCCATCACATAGCATCAGGTTTTTTTAAACATCTGTGACGTGTCTATTCACAATCGAAAGGTCGCTGGTTCGAGGAAAATTATGTCAACAGAAACAATACATTATTTTCACTCTGTGATTATTTTGGTAATGTAACAATAATTAACAATGAATTTTAGCGGTACATGTAAAAAATAAAATATATTTTTTTATTTCCTAGCGTCATACGCAGAAGCATTCCCCTTAAGGAACGCTGGCGTGATCGATGGATTTCCCCATAACAGGTTTAGGCTTGCTTACGAAATGCCCCTGTGCGAGGCTAGCATTTCCCTCTCCTTCTTCTCGAAGGTTGGAGTAGCCAATCAAAATCGTTGTATTATATATCTTAAACTTTCACTCATACATTTTTTATATTGCAAAAGAACACTATAAAAAGACTGCTTCATCGGGAATTCTTACAGTATCTCCGCTGAAATCAACGAGCTAAGATCTCTGCAAACTTTTCTCGTTCAAAGTGAAATTTCAACGAACATCATGTCTGGTAAGTTGTAACAAACCACTTCATTTACTTTTAAAAGTTAAATTATTTCTCTGTACATTTAACTTATATTTGCGCTCTTGTTTTTAATGTCTGGCATTTATATGCGAATAGCTGAGCATTCTAAAAGTTAATATCTAGCTGCGGGAATTCTCAAAAAAATGTGAACAGTTTAGTTAAGTATTCATCTTGTTGAGTAATTATTATTCCGGATATTTAAATACGTGTTCACACAGGGTGAATTATATTCCTTTCTAGAGAAATACAATTACTTGAAAACCCTGCGAATCGAATAAAAAATGATCTGTATAAAATTTCTTCCGATGGTAACCGCTGGTAAACGATCCAAAGACTTCATGTTTGCATGCATTGGTGGAACATTCACTGTGAAAGTTTCATTCCTCTCGCGCATTTATTTAGTAAATACTTCCAGGCTGTCACCATCATGTTAAAGAGATATTTTCCATGATTGTGTCGAGAAATACACGTGCTTTAGTTTGGTAATAGAAATTTCTCAGGTGTTTAAAATACATCGACATTTTCCCTGTATAAGGTATTCGCAATAAAGTAAATTAACTTAATAATATAACTTTTCTTTAATAAATAAATAAATGAATAAAAATCTAACGCGTAAATTAATTGCGTTTTCAGCATTCAGTTCTGCTAACATAGCTGAAGCGTACATCCAGCTCCAGCAGGATACCCACCGCCGGTTGCAGGATCGCTCATCAAATACCGTAATCATTCAGGCACACGAGCAGTCGAATGGTAAGCATTCTTCAGTGTTTTAAAAAACTAATGTAACAAATCATATTAACTTCTTGTTCATATTCTTTATTATTATTATTTCCAGGAAGTGGACTTTATTTTGGTATCGGCCATCCATCGACCGCTGCAACGGCACCACATGGCTTCCAAGCCTTCATGGGGCCAAATCATCATGGAGGCGGCTCTGCCCCATACATGCAGCAACACTCGTACGGTAAGAATTTACAGACTGGCGTTTGAGCAATTGTAACTAAAAATTATTTAATAGTAGACAAACATTGGCGATTCTAGCACACAAAGCCCTACCTACGATAGCATATACTTCTGGATTGTATAAGGAGAAAAGGATATATTTAAGGGGAGTTTCTCACCCAATATTCAGTCACATAACTCTTTCGGTCTCCCAGAATGCTATGTTTTTTTCACGCAGGTGTTTAAAACATGTATTTTTTCACGTATAGCGTGTAGATTCTTTAGAACTCTGTACTTAAACATGCTATACTATTATTATTATTATTTATTTTTTCCAGGAAATGGACTTTATTTCGGAGGCGGCATCGCTCAACATGCGAGCGCTGCACCGGTACCTCCAGGCTTCGCGACTGTTGCACCAGCAGGCTTCGCGACCGTTGCACCGCCACCCCCAGGCTTCCAGAACTTCCTGGTACCAAATCAGCAGGGGTGGGGCCCTGCCCCATACATGCAGCAAGCACCGAACGGTAATGATTTTTCAACATATTACGAAGTTCTTTTACACATTCTATATTATTATTATTATTATTATTATTATTTCCAGGAAGTGGGCTTTATTTCGGAGGCAGCATCGGTCAACATGCGAGCGCTGCACCGGTACCTCCAGGATTCGCGACCGTTGCACCAGCAGGCTTCCAGAACTTCCTGGTACCAAATCAGCAGGGGTGGGGCCCTGCCCCATACATGCAGCAAGCACCGAACGGTAAGAATTTTTCAATATTTTATGAACTTCTTTTACACATTCTATATTATTATTAATATTATTATTATTATTTTCAGGAAGTGGGCTTTATTTCGGAGGCGGTATTGTTCATCACGCGCCCTCTGCACCACACACATTCCCTGCATCAAATCAGCAGTGGTGGGGCCCTGCCCCATACATGCAGCAACCACTGAATGGTAAGAATTTTTTCCACATTTTATGAACTTCTTTTACACATTCTATATTATTATTAATATTATTACTATTATTATTATTATTCCAGGACATGATCTGGGTGACCTTGGAAGCCAGCCTATGGATCTAGCAACACAGGAGTCAACATCACCGGAGATTGGTGAAGACTCGACCGCTGCACCATCCGCCTTATCATCATTCGACATTCTGGAGGAAGTTGTACCAGCTGCACCATCGACCTCCTCAGTCGCAGGCGATGAAACCGCTGCACCATCGACCTCCTCAGGCGCAAACGATGAAGCCGCTGCACCGTCAACCTCCTCCTCATCATCCAGTGATGCGACAGCTTTGAATGGAAAGAGATGGCCGGCATCGGACGGGAGCGAGCAGCTTACAATCAAAAAGGCCAAGGTTAGTGCTAGTAATTGCCAGGGGCTGGAATGCAATACCATCCAATCGGCGTTCAAGGGACGTATTTTTAATAGTAGAATAGAAAATGCATTAAAAATATTCGACCCCAGAGTCTTTTTAGATGAATGCAAGGAGCTTATTATTAAAGAAGTGGAAAACGTTTTGCAGAAAAGCATTTGTGGATTAAAGATGCATTGTTCCCTGGAACTTGAATATTCAATCCACAAACCTGATGAAGAGAAGCGTCTTTCCACTGGCTTTAATTCTAAGCCTGTACTGATTCTTCCGTCAAGCGATCTCAATCAGATCTTCTCTTCAATTGCGGGGGATATTTTGGAAAACATTTCTAAATTTGAGGGGGGAGCATCGTCTAAGTCTTTGTTAAACATACTCAGTCTGGTGATGGGCTTTACACACTACGACCCTTTACACGCAGGTTCATACATCGAATTGCCACAGAAAATTGCGAAAAAACATGCAGTCATAAACATAAAGAATGAAGACTACTTCTGCTTCGCCTGGTGTATGCTAGCCTCTAAATACCCTGTTAAACGCGACGGTCAGAGAACAACAGTATACCCCAAGGAACTGCTTTTCGAGGCATTCAATTATGAAGGTATCGAATTTCCGGTACCGCTCCATCAAATTGAATGCTTTGAAAAGTAGAACAGTGGAGTATCCATTTCAGTGTTTGGTATAGAGGAGGAGAATGAGAACATTATTCCCCTATACCAAACAGCTGAAAAGAAGCAGCATCACACCAATCTGTTATATATTGAGCAGGGGGAAAAGTCCCTCTACTGCCTCATTAAAGACTTGTCCAGAATTGTAAGGAGTCAAGTTACTAAATACCAACATAGAATATGGACATGTGAGGCATGCCTCAAGACATGCACCAATGAAAAGGCTCTGGAAACGCACCGATTAAAATGTGGAAAATGCCAATTGCTTAAAATGCCTCAACAGGATGAATACCTTGAATTTAAAGCATTCTCCAAGAGCGTTCCTGTACCATTTGTTATATACGCAGACATTGAATCTGTTCTGGCGAAGGTTCACTCTTGCGAGCCCTCAAGCAGCTCGAGCTGGACCCGAGCCGTTCAAGAGCATGAAGCAATGTCTATTGCCTTGAAGGTGGTATGTAGGCATGACGAGTCAATGTCAAAATTCTTTCTCTTTAGAGGTCCAAATGCCGTCGATGACTTTATCAAACAATTGAAATCAATTGCTGATGACGTCATCGATGTGTATTCCAATCCTAAACCCATGGATTTAACCCTTGAAGAGCAACAGAATTTTGACAATGCCTCTGAGTGTCATATATGCCTTGCTGCTTTCACTGTGGGCGATTTGCGCGTGAGGGATCACGATCATGTGACAGGGGAATATCTGGGTGCTGCTCATAATAGATGCAATTTGAATGGAAAGGTCCCTGATTTCATACCGATCTTTTTTCATTGTCTATCTAATTATGACAGCCACTTCTTGATAAGACGCCTGGCATATGATAATAAGCCCATATCGTGCATCGCTCAAAGTGGTGAAAGGTATATAGCGTTTAGCAGGCGGTACAGGGACATCAGCTTCAGGTTTCTGGACAGCTTTAAGTTTCTTGACGATAAGCTGTTCAGCCTGGCTGACATGCTGGAGGAGAGTGACTTTAAAATAACAAGGGCAGAATATGGTGTTTAGGAGCATTTTAAGCTGGCAAAGAGCAAGGGAATATTTCCATATGATTATGTTTCAAGCCTTGCCATACTCGAAGAAACTTCTCTACCACCGAAGGAGGCCTTCTACAGCACTCTCACTGACAACCACATTACCGAAGAGGAATTCAGGCATGCTGTAAAAGTCTGGGAGGTCTTTAATATCCGGAATCTCGGAGAATACAGCGATCTATACCTGAAAACAGATATACTGCTCTTGGCGGATATTTTCGAAAAGTTGAGAGATCTCATCCTGGGAATGTATAAACTTGACCCAGCATGGTTTTATACATTACCAGGACTCGCCTTTGACGCTATGTTGAAGATAACAAAGGCGAAACTTTCCTTAATATCCGACAAGAGCATGCTGGAATTTTTCGAGTCGGGAATTAGAGGCGGACTGTGCACAGTGGTGAAGGGCTACACCAAAGTCCAACTTTGACCAGCATGCTCCTGTTAAACACCCGTCCTATTGGGACATAAACAACTTATATGGAGCTTCTATGAGGTCTGCCCTACCGTACAAAAATCTGAAATGGCTCACCAGAGAAGAAATTGACAGCATAAACTTCGCAGAAATCAAAGAAGATTCAGAGACTGGATATGTGCTAGAAGCAGATATCGAATACCCCGACCATATCCACGACGCCCATAACGAACTTCCTTTCTGTCCACAGAGCGCGATACCACCGAATGGCCAATACAAGAAACTGCTTGCAACATTAGAACAGAAAAGCAAATATGTCTTGCACTACAGGGTGATGCAGCAGTGTATCGAGCAAGGTCAAACTGTGAGACATATTCACAGAGTGGTGTCCTACGACCAGTCTAACTGGTTGAAGACATATATCGACGTCAACACCGAGAAGAGAGCACAAGAAAAGTCAAAATTCGGGCAAAACCTGTGGAAAAAGATGAATAACGCCGTATATGGAAAATTTATAGAGAATGTGAGAAAATATGTTGATTTCAAAATAGTTGGAACCTGGAAACAGGCAAAGAAGTTGATAGCACGCAGCACTTACCTACGCACCATAATTTTTTAGGAAAATCTTGTAGGAATCGAACTGGCCGGAGAGGAAGTGCATATGAACAAACCAATCTACATAGGACACGCAATTTTGGACATTTCAAAATTTATCATGTATGACTTCTTTTACAATATCATGAAACCAAATTTAAAAGACTTGCTGCTGAATTACATGGATACAGACTCGTTTATTTTTGAAACGAGTTCTGATATCTATGAATTCATCAGGGAGCACCATCAATATTTCGACACTTCAAACTTCGAAAAGGATAATGTATTTGGTATTAAGCAAGCCAATAGGAAAAAGATTGGGTTGTTCAAGGACGAATTGGGCGGCTTGGTTATGGAGGAGTATGTCGGTATTAGAGCAAAGCTATACGCATACAGATACGGAGGGCAGACAATTAAGAAAGCTAAGGGCATCACCAGGGCAGGCATGGATAAAATAGATTTCGATCATTATTTTGAATGCTTAAAAGACCATAGCCTAAAAATTTATTCGGTACAAAAAACATTTCGGAGTAAACACCACAAAATTACAACAATTGAGACAAACAAATTGGCGTCGAAGGGGGTGACGATAAGAGGAAGTTGATGGAGGGAAGCTATAAGACTCTGGCGTGGGGCCATTATTCCCTTAGACCTGGTGATTGCTAGCGCCTAAACTTGGAAATATGTATAATGTAAATATTTGAAGATATCTTGTTTTTTTCAATCTGGATTTTGTAAATATTCATTTAAATTGTGTATGAGGGTTTTTATATATTAATTTTCCCTCTGATAATGTCATTGTATATATCCATTTAAATTGTGTATGAGGGTTTTTATATATTAATTTTTTCCCTCTGATAATGATATTGTATATATTCATTTAAAGTATGTGAGGGTTTTTATATATTAATTTTCCCTCTGATAATGTGTTTGTATATATCCATTTAAATTGTGTATGAGGGTTTTTATATATTAATTTTCCATCTGATAATGTCATTGTATATATCCATTTAAATTGTGTGTGAGGGTTTTTATATATTAATTTTTTCCCCCTGATAATGATATTTTATATTTTCATTTAAAGTATGTGAGGGTTTATATGTATATTAATTTTCCCTCTGATAATGTGTTTGTATATATCCATTTAAATTGTGTATGAGGGTTTTAAGTGTCTACGTTTTTCCCTCAAAAAAAGAAAAAAATATGAAGGATTTTTAAAATAAAAAAAATACTCATGATTTTACAATCATAAAAACTGGTCTTTATTAAATCTTCATACATTACACCAAATCCTTTATATCAATCCATTGAGTATCTGCAAAACCATACCGCTTTACAAGAACTTTGTTTCCACGTTTACGTATAACCTTTTCTACTAAATATGTGTTAGGATAGTTAGTCTTTTTTAGTTCATGTCCATAAAAGCCACCTTTTATGATTTCACCATTTCTATCCTTTAGTATATATGTTGTAGGCTTGGTACGATTCACACGAAATACTTTGAAGATTTCAACGCTCCAGTTAGATTCATAACCCTTTTCAAAATGTCCTTTATGTTTAGATATCCTGACATAATCACCAACACTAAACACCCTTGAAGCCTTCTTCTCTCTTCGGTCTTGATTATAATTATACACAGTCAGAAGAAGATCGTTGTTTTTCACTTCATTAGGCTTCATGCGGATAGTTGAATGAAGAGTATCATTGTACTTTACGAGGATTCTAGGTAAAAGATCTAGCCACTTGTATGAGCCTTGGACTAAAAACTCTCGGTACATCATATTCTTCAAGGTTCGAATTAAACGTTCAACAGCCGCAGCCTTCACATTGGTATAGGTGCTGTAGTGGTTAATATTATACTTAAACATTAATCGTTTAAAGAACTTGTTATAAAATTCTTTCCCATTGTCACTTTGAATATTCCGGGGAGGGACCTCCATTTCTTGTAATATATCCTTCATAGCCTTTGCAACATTAACTCCGCCCTTATCCTTTAAGGGTTTTGCATATGCCATTTTAGAGTAAAAGTTGATTGCGATCAGAATGTATTTGAAATTTTTGTTCACTCTTGCATATGGTATCATTTCAATCAAATCAAATTGTAATAAATCATTCATACCTTTGCTGATAATTTTCCGTCGTAAATAGTTCCTCCTCGCCGATCCGTGAAGCTCTCTGGCGATATTCTGTTTGGCGGTCATGCTATAATTTTAGATGCTTTCAACTCCCGGATAATTTCCTCAATCTCTTGAGTGTGACTATTATTACCAGCGTCCCTCGAAGCAATAAGTAACCTCAGTCTATTCACTAATGTGTTAGGATTTCTCCAGAAAACGTAGTCAACCTCCTTATCAGACTTATGCTCCTTCCATGCCAGTCCTAGACCTGAATGTGTATTGAGCAAGGGTCGTATTATATTCTTGTATTTATACGATTTACCAGATTTCAAACGACCGTGTCTGCTGTAACCACTTCTATGAAGAAAAGTACTTTTCATAATCTTAGCGTACGTCTCCAAGTCTTCACTAGTGTATGCAGAAATCTGAGGCGTTCGCTTAAAGATGAGTTCCGTCAAACCGGCGGTAGACTCATACGTTTCATCACCTATCAATATTTGATTATTTATAAAATGAATATCTTTATTTCCAAGCATATAACTTCCATCCTGATATCTCACGCCGTACAATGTATCAATACGATCCTTGTCTTTTGAGCGAACGTGTTGAAGGTAAGTAGAAATACTTGTAGAATCACCATCTTCATTCTTGACGTTCTTCACAGTCAACCCTCTTTGAGTGTCCAAAATATCCTTGAGGGGGGCGGTTACAGGCTTCAAAGCTTCGGACATGACATGCTGAGTCTCAAACCTGAGACCTTTTAGAGCTCTCAGTTTTTCTTTTACAGCCCTGGTATGCTCGGCTACAGACACTTTCAGTCTTATGCTTTCACTATCCATCTTACAAATGATGTGAAAATAGACGATTACCTTCAATTTATAGTCTGCGTCCAGCTTGAGTTCTCAACGTGTCGATAGCCTTAGCTAACATCTCTATCGAAGTTCTCAGTTGCTCGGTTTCTTTCTTATGCTCCTGTGTATGTGTCTTGAACGCTTCAGCAAAGATTGCCGTATTAGCGTACTGGCTTCTGGCTGATTCTTCTAGACTCGTCATTTGCTGCATATTAGTTTTGTAGGCGTCCATCATCATATTTACATTATCCTCCACTTTCTTAAGTTTATCACTGCAGCAATCAGTTTTGAGAGTATTCAAAACCTCTATCTTTAACTGCCTGACTGTAGCCTCTAAATCTGAAACTCGCTTCATCGCTAACTTTTCTAAATTACTAATTTTCTGATTGCAAAGATTCTGAAGATTTGTTTCTTCTCTATCAAGCTATGCGGTAACTTGTTTAATAGAGTCCATTACAGAATCCACTGTCTTTTGTAGAGGTTGTTAGAGTATCCACTTTACTCGTAGTTTTATTCAGATTTGCTGTGATGTCTAGCAACTTCTTCCCTATTTGCATCTCGATTTCCTTTGGCAAGTACCTGTTTAACTGCTGTCGCGTCTCGTTCGATTTCCTAATGATCATAGCTCTAGCATATCTTTTATTTACAACATCCGTATCTCCGAGAGGATCTGCTATATCAATGATTCTCTTATTGTCGAATATAATGTTACCATTACCATCTCTCGTCTGCGTGAGTGAATTGACATATCCAACGATGAACTTTTTATTCACATCATTATCGTGAACAGGATCTAGCAATACCTTCAATCTAACTTTATCGATCACGATGTTATTTTCCTTATCTCTCTTGAGGATATATCTTGAAATCAATTCATCGATAAGGGTCTTAGCCATAACCTCAACATTGTTAGCAGCTTGCTGAGAGAAATCTTGCATCCTAATTTCGAGAGCATCCACATAATTCTTATTGGAGGCGTCATGATTATCTTCAGGATCGTGAACATTGCACAATCTCTTATTCTTGAATTGATAGTTTCCTTTGACATCTCTATTTATGATAAAACGATCAAACACTCTTCTAACTGGACCAGTTCTCTGAGAACCGAACCTATCGATGCTCATGGTTAACTACGAATGATCATTTTCTTTTTTGTCGAGCTTAATATATACATCAAAACCATTCCTATATCGTCCCTCATTTATGTAAAATTCAGGAACTATCACAACAAAGGGTCTTCCTTCTGATACACTCTCCCAAACGTTCTTACATAGATCTTTAAATTCATTGTAGGTCATGTCGGTATTTACATAATCTTCGTAAATGTGCTTTAAGTTTAAATTGTCTTGTCTGAAGAGTATTATCATGTTTGTATTATCGCGAATTAAATGTTTTGGAACTTTAGCATAGGACTGTGCTAGATATACAGAGTCGACATTTCGATGTCTACCCATACTGTAAAAGGATGCTATCTTTTCCTGCTTTTCAGTGATGACGTCATCAAATATAAAGATTGAATTTTCTTTGACTTCAGAAGGATGCAAAACATCATCCCCGTTGTCGAAGGTGTTCACTTCTATACCTTCGATGTTTCCGAGCACTTTAATTAGGCGTTGGTACTTTGGTTGATAGAGAGACTTTGAATAAATATACAAATTTTCAAAACCTAGTCCATTCTCATGGAGTAGCATATTGAGTAATACGTTTGTTTTCCCTGCACTGGAGCTCCCTAAAATAAGAGCTCTGACATTAGATGGAAATAACTTGCCATGACGATCACTTCTAAAGTCACTTTCAAAGTCTAATACCTGAATAGGTAGAGAGCAGTGCTGCTTAACAAGCTCCATGTTAACAACTAACTTATAAAATGTATGTGCGATGTTTATATATTACCGGATGTAAAGTAGTTAATGATTCAATGCAATGATATAAAAGGGCTAATGCATGCAATTACTCGCTTAGTATATCATGAGAGCTAAGAGAGGAAGGTCGTTGCAGTATAAGCGTGGCTCTGGAATTATTAATTCCATAATTAATTCGCTCCCCTTTGAAGCTCACTTACCTGGATATAGATATTGCGGGCCTGGCACTAAATTGGAAAAACGTCTGAAAAGAGGAGACCCCGGAATTAACCAATTAGACGAAGCTTGCAAACAGCACGACCTCGCGTACGCTGAGAATAAGGACACCGCTTCAAGGCAAATAGCGGATAAGATTCTTGCTGAGAAGGCTTGGAAACGGGTGCAGTCATCAGATTCAACTTTTGGTGAAAGGTTAGCTGCAAGGCTAGTAACTGCAATCATGAAGGGAAAGGTTGCAGTGGGAGCCGGAAAGAGGATGAAGAAGAAGAGAGGAGGGTTTTTACCATTGATACCCATCATTGCTGCTTTAGGCGCTGCAGCAGGCGGCGCTGCTCAAATAGCCTCTGCAGTCAATAAAAAAAAGGCTGCTGATAGGCACTTAGCAGAAGTTGCGAGGCATAACAAGGCGATGGAGACACGAGGAAAGGGACTCCGAAAGAGGAGGTGTAGGAAGAGGAATAAAGGAGGATTCTTACCTGCAATGCCGCTGATGTCGTCTTTAGCCGCTGCATATAAAATAGCAAGGTCCTTGAAAAAAAGAGGATCTAAAGGCAGGGGTTTAAAGAAGAAGGCAAAAAACGGTGGAAGAGGATTGTACATATACCGGAGGAAGCCCTAAGTAACGTGGCCATCGAATATTATGCTAAACGTTTAAAAATTCCTTATTTTAGAGGAGTTTATATGATTGACAAACTTCCTTTAAAACCGCACTTCAAAGAGAGGCTTATTACCAATCTCGATACCTCCGATAATGAAGGAACACACTGGGTTGCTATAAGGAAAGAAGGTGATGTCGCATACTACTTTGATAGTTTCGGTAATTTGAAACCGCCTCCTGAGATTGAGAAATATCTACAAGGTGTTAAAATCTACTATAATACACGGAGATACCAGAATTTCGAATCAGTCATCTGCGGGCACTTGTGCTTGCAATTTCTTTTATCCTAGAAGCTGCTACATCGTCAAGATGAGTTATACAGTTACAGTGAGCGGGCCAGACACTATTATTTCAACGTATTTAAACCCGCCTCTACAGCTAGTTCCTCCAGGTCATTATGAGATTGCTCTCTTGAATTTTGAAACATTCTATTCAATACCAAATGTCGATGAAAGTAGTAATAGATTTCATTATATTCATAATGGTAAACCTGAAACCATTGTCATCCCGCATGGAACCTACGAGATTGCCGATATCAATGCATTTCTAAAGGATAAACTAGGATTGAATGATGAAGTCTTCTTCATAAGACCTAACAATAATACAATGAAGGCTGAGATTAAATGTCCTTATACAATAGACTTTTCTAAGGGTAGATCTATTGGTTCGCTTCTAGGATTCACAGACACTAAAATAATTCCTGCTGGAGAAGCGTTTGAATCTGACGATCTTGTGAATATATTTAAAGTGAGTATCACACGTGTGGAGTGCAGTATTGCAACAGGCTCTTTCATTGACGGTAAAAGTGGGCATTCGCTCTACGAGTT
Organism: Deroplatys truncata; assembly: GCA_030765065.1. NCBI lineage: Eukaryota > Metazoa > Arthropoda > Insecta > Mantodea > Mantidae > Deroplatys > Deroplatys truncata. The sequence continues at coordinate 131,271,315 of CM060986.1, forward strand.
TTTCCCTTCTGTTCCACCAGGCTATCATATCTCTCAAGAACCCTCGAACCCGATATATTTACCAGTCATAGATACAAACTATATAGACCAGATCACTATTCGAGTGGTAGATCAACACGGAAAGGCGATCAACTTCAGGAACGAAGTTATCACTACAAGACTGCACATAAGACGCAATGGCAATACATTTTAAAAGACATCGCAAATACTATAATAGACGACGTACACCACGTTCCAAGCATACTACCTCTCCAGCTTCCGAGGAGTTAACACGTGCTAACCGCAAGTTCCTCGAAGGGTTAGGTTACAGGACGCTATAATGGACATCTTAAACGTGACAGAAGTTCCAGCCTTTGACGACAAGATCACCAAGGAGGAGGAGCATATTTTTCTTCCATACAACACCTCCGCTCTGGATGTAAACGATGAAATTAGAATACCATGAAGATTTGTATACGCTACCTAACAAGAGTTATCTCTACATCGAAGGTGCTCTCACCAAGGTAGATGGATCGTCTACTACAGCGAAGCTCGCTAATAATGCTATAGCCTTCATGTTTGATGAGATACGTCTAGATATGAATGCTACAACTATAGACAGAACAAGGAATCCTGGAATTACTACAACTATACGAAATTATGTGACTCTCAACCCTATGGAGTCGAATCGGCTGCTGAATGCTGGATGGGCATATCCTGGTGAAGAAGTTGATATAGTACACGCAACGAATGGAGCTTTCAATGCTGTAGTCCCTCTCTCGATGCTCCTAGGATTTGCTGATGACCACAGGGAGCTTATACTCAACAGCAAGTTTGAATTGATTCTCATAAGATCCAAAGATTCTAGAAACTGTGTCCTGAGTTCGAATGGAGAGGAAGCTAATGTAAAGTTAACTAGAATCGAATGGAGGATGCCTGTAATTCGTCTTTCCGATGCTGAAAGAGTTCACATTCTAAAAATTGTCAAGTCTGATAAACCTCTACACCTTGCCTTTCGATCTATGGATCTTCATACCCAGCCTGCTGTACCCCAGACAAGATCTTTCACTTGGAATGTAGCAACAACATCTAAGCTCGAGAAACCTCGCTTCATCATAGTGTGCGCGCAGACTGCAAGATTGGGTGATTATAGCAAGAACAGTTCCGAGTTTGATCACTGCAACATTACTAATTTGAGACTATTCCTCAACAGTGAATGCTACCCCTACCATGATTTGAACTTGGACTTCAAAGTTTGCTTCACTATATGAAATGTACTGTAAATTTCAAAGTTCCTATTATGAAAGAGATAATTATCCCCTCTTGAAGAGAAAGGATTTTCTTCACCATGCACCATTATTCGTAATAGACTGTTCTCACCAACCCGAGGAGGTTATAAATGGAGCTGTGAACATCAGAATCGAGATTCAAGCATCTGCAAATATACCGGCCCAGACGTCACTGTACTGCCTGGTTCACCATGACAAAGTATTTACCTACAAACCTCTTCCTCACGTGATGCAAGCACTTATATAATTATGTATATGTTTGGGTGAATGGCTTTGTAAAGGAATGTACTAGGATAAGTTTATGAATAATAAATTGAATTCATATACTAAAACACTCTTTTATTGACTTTAGCATACATTTCAAGCATTTTCCTCCTCCCCCTCCTACTCCCTGAAAAACTAGTTGCTCCTGACTTGCAGAAATCATTTAAAATATTCAAATGTCTTTCAATATAGGGAAATAGCCGTTTTTGGTTCCTTACACCCTCAATGTCTAAAGATATTACATCATTATTTAAACAAGTATTTATGAAATGAATTGAATGGTCAAAAAATACAATAATATTGTATGCATAAATTACATTGTCACAATATTCATCACACGCAAACTTTTTTTCTTGGCGTAGGTAATCTTCAATCATTGGAATGTTTTTGAATATTATATCACAGTCTGATTTTGTAATATAAACAAATGATTTATCACTTTCACAATTTATGTAGAGGGAGGGGACGTCATAGTATAGTCCAATGTTCACGGAATGGGAGGGGGAGATGGTGACGTCATCAAGCGCATGTGATCGATTCTCCATGCTCCTCCGGGGTATCTTCAATGAATAAGAAGACCATAGGACCCTCGTTGAGGATCCTCCTCTTACACCGTCTCTTCTGCTTTTTCTCCCCAGTCTCGTTCTGCCTCTTCCTCCGCACCCTCCTCACACCCCTGCAACATATATTCAAAACAATGTTAGAAATAGGTTTAGTTAATGATTTTATGCGCCTGAAAGAGAAAATACACATATTAGAAAAATCCTCTCCCCTTGTCACACAAAAAAGTACTATCAAAGAGTGTCATACTCACTTCACGGGCTTGCACGATTCTGTGTGTATCTCGGGCGAGCAATCTGGAGTCGTCTGATTTATCCACTCCTGTACCCTCGTTGCTTTATCATCAGGGGTAGTAGTAATGGTGGGTAGTGGAGCGGCATCCTTATCCATAGGCTGTGTATGGCGCTCTGCGATTGGATATTCCACTATATCGACATCGCGTCTCTCAGGATCCAGCTCCTCTATTGGTACGGGTACCTTAGGCGCAGTCATTCGCAGTCTGTAATAATTTAATTTTAGGTTAGACACAGAGTAGCATTAGAAGCAGTAAATGAATATGAAATTTAACATTTCTTCTACTTACTCGAGTTTTCTCTTCCTGCGCTGGTAGACCTCGCAGTTGTCGTTACATAGGAAGAAGGATGTCATGCGTTCATGCTGGGCCGGGTTAGTACAAAGTACAGAATGCATGTATCCGGTGCACGACTCTGTATCACATTCAGCTAGGTGTTTCGAGACGAAGACATCGTCAACTTCATCGACATCGCTAAGATCCTCCACATCAACACCCATGCGATTTTCACTGAAAGAATAAAATCATTTCAAGTTAGATTTCATTTAACATGCGTACAATATATTACCGAGTTATAGAAATATGTATATTACTTACATGTTCGCTCCTCGATAAACAGGACAGCTCTCTGTACACACTTCCAGTGTAGTCATCTGATCATGATGCGATGGTTGAGTACACAACACTGAATGCATTAAACCATTGCATGTTTCGGTATGGAAGTATACATAGTGAAAATAATCTTCTCCGCACTCGCTCCAGTAATCATTCACATCAGATGCACGATGATCACCAGCCATTTCGATTATCACTGAACGAACACTGAAAAAACAATAAATGGTCGCTCCGGCTGCCGGCGTTCCTTATATACTGTAGACGGTGACGTCACACGGCGGTGGAGGGGATGGAATGCATGTTGAGACCTGTTATTCACCTTCCAGGCAGAAGCCAGCTGTCTGTTTTTGAATACAAAGGAAAGCCATTGGCGAGCGTGTTTTAACATGATTTACCGACGCCGACAGAGTGGAGCCGGGCTAGTCTACACGTTGAGGCTTGTTAGTGACGTCACGCACACAGTCACGGAGTGGGGGTGAAACTGGTTATTACCAGACCGAAGGAGGCTGGCGGACTTTCCATTATATACCGGGCTGTTGCCGGAGAGAGGTTAAGACCGTGAGCGTAGTTATACATATACGATGGTTGTCAGATGCGCGCGAGTCAATTAATCAATCAAAAATACTTAATTGACTGACGAGAAGCGTTTAATTGCAATAGCGGTATATAAACATTGATTCTTTTTTCAATAACACATTACCTAATTGATTGACACAATTATGTACTCAAACGATTTGCCGATGTGTGGCAGGCATCGAGAATCACATTCCCCCATCATCAGGGGCGGGATTTAGACAGGACGCTATGAGAGCAGAGTGACGTCGCCAGCGGCGGGGGGGGCGGGAATGTATCCACCGTATAGGAACAATACACACTCTCCCACCTATACACAGGGAACCAACCAGAACACAAAGGGGAGGGAGGGTACGCACCCAGCGTATGGGGGAGGGAGGGGAGCGGGGACACCGGCACGTGACCAGACCAAATGGGGGAGGACCTGTCGGCACAGACCCAGTCGGCATTAGGTAAGCGCACAAAGGGAGGGGGCGGGGCTAGGGGCACGCGACCAGGGCGGCAAATAGTAGTGCACAAAGAGGGGGCGGGGCTTGTCGGCATAGAACAAAGAAGCTTATCAGTTTTTCGGCATCTCTCTGTGCGCCAGAGTCGCTATATATTATCTACTTAGCAATAAGATTAACATCTCATTAAGATGAAGCATATGAAGAATAAGCGTTTGTAAAAATAGTTTGTACAAGAGTAGAGAAAGTCATGTGAGTGTAACACATCAGATTATTTTCAGTAACATATCTAAAATAACAGAAAATTTAGCAACAAAAAATGTATTACTCTTCTGTAAAAATATATTATGAACATAATATACGATCTGAACCACCTGTACTTAGGCTTTTGTATTGTGCCATAGGTAAAAACAGGTAGAACATCTCACGAAGCAAATGCGTATATCTGCAGCTAAGATTCTTGTAACGCATTTATTCGTTCATCTAATGCACATGAGCGAGAAAATGTGTCGTTTTTTCTCCCCTAAAAATTGCGCCAGCGTTTTTTATTGCAGTAAATGTGTTTAAGATATTGGCATTACTAACAAACTGTGTGTCCCGAATTATCTGCCAATAGGCTGTGAAGCGCACTTCATTCTGAAGGAGATTTGTATTCTTTTTATATAATTGATAAACCATAAGAAAGACAAAAAGTGCGACACAAAAGTTTTCGCAGGTTGAATTGCCATGCGGCGTCTATAAAGTATCTTACGCAATTCTTTTTTCCTGCATGGGTTCATTAGTAATAAAAACTTATGTTTTGAGTGATACTATTGGCGGTTATATTTTAAAGCGCTACTTTAATAACATTTAATAACAAAAAGCAATCACATGAATTTCTCTACTCACTTTTGTACAAACTATTTTTACAAACGCTTATTCTTCTATATAATTCAAGTTAATCGAGATAAACATTTGCAGAAACTGCCTTACTGCATATTTCCTTGTAGGTACAACGAGATTTGGGAATACAGTAGGCTTTAAACGACAGTCAAATATTTTAAAAGCGGGTCGCTATGCATTGGCTTTGAAATTCCGCTCACTTTGCATGGCCAAAAGAAAAAAAAAACGAATAACGACTGCCAATATGTGTTTTAAAATGCAAACCAATAACAAAGAATATCTCGGAAATGGTTAACGGTACAAAAACGTGTATTTTGCATAAACTGTGTGCTTTAACGAGATCTGCATTTGTGTGTGTGTTAGTAAGACTTTATGTATCTCTTACAGTTAATCAATTATGCAAAAATCATTCGGAATGAAGAGAACCTCAGAGACTATTCCCAGAAAATTGCGGTGGAAAATATCGATGGATGGTCAACATTTGCATTACCGAGAGAGATGTCTAAGACGGTTAGGTCTGTGGCCTGCATTAGGGAGGTCGTGGGTTCGATTCCCGTGGTCGACCTTCCAGACCTATGGGATTTTTCACAGTTTTTCCCAGGTCGCCAGGCAAATGCTGGTAAGGATTCTCATATCCCCCGAATTTCCTGTCTCTCCATTTCATCTCCATTCTCATTTCACTTCATTCTTTCATCTGTTGATCTCTTTCAGGGTTGGAAGTGTCGGCGATTGTGTTTCGGTGCAATGTGGCAGGAGAAAAGGATGATCTTTATGACTTTCTCCGTCCCTCGGGTTTCGGCTGGCTGCCGGGTGTATCCTTACCCCCTTGAGGGCGTTGAACCCCGTCTGTGCGGGGTGGGGTCTCCGGTCTGTTGTCCGTCTGCCGGGGAGTCTCTATCTGGAAACTTAAGAACCCTGTCATGTCTGTGCCGACACTCCTGGTTCCGGCCGCCCGGTGTTTCCTCTCGCCTCATCCTCCCGGGGATGGTCCCTTGTGGTGGGTAGGTATCCCCTATGTGGATCAGTGTTGAGTCCCCTCCATAGCCAATCCAATCCACCATTTGCAGTGGGATGTAATGATGCTCTCGGTGTGATATCCTGGTCTCGTAGTCAATCTCTTCAGAATGCTGCTCCGATGTCTATGTAACAAGTGGCAAAGATTTTGTTACATACATTCCCGGATGAGTTATCTTTATCTCAAGGTCCGTTGCTCTCGGTTTTGATAGGTTCTGAAATCTATATGTGGCAAACCAATGCAACTCACATGCTGTAATTGCATTTAGGTTGGTAATGTATTACTTTCTCTACTACATATAGTAAGTAGGGGAAGTATTGTATTCCACCCAAAAATTCGATACCGAGATTTCACCAGAAGTATATGTTTTGAGATCCCCTGAATCCAAAAAAAGCATTTTTGGAAACATGTCCGTGTGTGTGTCTGTGTGTGTGTCTGTGAACAGCATACCTCAGAAACGAACAGTCGGATAAACACCAAACTTGGTATTTAGGTTCAGTATCTTCCAGAGATACGACACGAACGTTTTCAAGAAAATCCCCACACCCCAGACTACCCTTTACAAGGAACATTTTTCGAAAATTTTAAATTTCTCAAAAATGGCTCCAACGATTTTGATTAAAATATCATATGTTTAAGACACTTTAATGACAAATAAAATGTATATCTTGAATTTTCTGGGAATGTCTCCAAAATTATTCTTCATTGTGAACGACTTTTGCATAACTGGTAAACCGTAAGAGATAGACAAAATTTTACTACACAAAAAATGTAGATCGCGTTAGAATACACAATTTATGTCAGATACATTTTTTGTTGAGTTAACCATTTTCGAGATATTGCTTGTTATTCCCTTAAATTTTCCAATACTTAAAATTTTTCTCAAATGGGAATTTGTTATTAATTTTTACTTTCTCTACTACGTATAGTAAGTAGGGGAAGTATTGCATTCCACCCAAAAATTCGATACCGAGATTTCACCGGAAATACATGTTTTGAGACCTCCTGAATCCAAAAAAAGCATTTTTGGAAACATGTCCGTGTGTGTGTCTGTGTGTGTGTGTGTGTGTGTCTGTGTGTGTGTCTGTGTGTGTGTGTGTGTCTGTGAACAGCATAACTCAAAAACGAACAGTCGGATAAGCACCAAACTTGGTATTTAGGTTCAGTATCTTCCAGAGATGCGACACGAAGGTTTTCAAGAAAATCCCCCCACCCCAGACTACCCTTTACATGGAAGATTTATCGAAAATTTTAATTTTCTCAAAAATGGCTCTAACGATTTTGATGAAAATATCATATGTTTAAGATAATGTCATGAGAAATGAAATGTATATCTCGAATTTTCTGGGAATGTCTTCAAAAGTATTCTTCATTGTGAACGACTTTTGCATAACTGGTAAACCATAAGAGATAGACAAAATTTTACTACACAAAAAATGTAGATCGCGTTAAAATACACAACTTATGTCATATACATTTCTTTTGTTGAGTGAACCGTTTTCGAGATATTGCTTGTTATTTCCTTAAATTTTACAATACTTATACTTTTTCTCACATTCGTTATTCATTTTTTTTATGTCCTGGACATGCAAAGAGAATGGAATGCGCCACATAGCAACCAGCGTTAAAATATTTGACTATCGCTTAAAAGCTACCATATTTCCCTTGCATCTACAAGAAAATTACCAATAAGATTGACATCTCTATATCTCGATTAACATGAACCATATGGAGAATAAGCGTTTGTAAAATTAGATTGTACAAGAGTAGAGAAAGTCATGTGAGTGTAACACATCAGATTTTTTACTTTCTCTACTACGTATAGTAAGTAGGGGAAGTATTGTATTCCACCCAAAATTTCGATACCGAGATTTCACCGGAAATACATGTTTTGAGACCCCCTGAATCCAAAAAAAGCATTTTTGGAAACATGTCCGTGTGTGTGTCTGTGTGTCTGTCTGTGTGTCTGTGTGTGTGTCTGTGAACAGCATAACTCAGAAACGAACAGTCGGATAAACACCAAACTTGGTATTTGGGTTCAGTATCTTCCAAGGATGCGACACGAAGGTTCTCAAGAAAATCCCCCCACCCCAGAGTACCCTCTACATGGAAGATTTTTCGAAAATTTTAATTTTCTCAAAAATGGCTCTAACGATTTTGATTAAAATATCATATGTTTAAGATAGGGCGGCGCCGTGGCCGAGTGGTTAGACCGCTCGCCTCCCACCGAGGCGGCCCGGGTTCACTCCCAGGGACCTGCATGTGGGATTTGTGGTGGACGAAGCGGCGTCTGGGCGGGTTTTCTCCGGGTTCTCCGGTTTCCCCCGCCATTCATTCCACCAACTGCTCCATCATCACCTTTCCTTTCATCCATTTCACCAACATTTCGTTTCATCTACTTCCTTCATCCCATACCAGGCATCGGGCTGATCACCCATCCTGGATGCTCTGTCTGATCCATGAGTGTCTGCTCCTCGACGGGCCTCTGACCCCAGGCACCCGCTTGTAAGTCCTGGGGGGTGTAAGTCCTATATAAGAGGAGGGTAAACAGATAATGAATGAATGAATGAATGTTTAAGATATTTTTATGGCAAATAAAATGTATATCTTGAATTTTCTGGGAATGTCTCCAAAAGTATTGTTATTGTGAACGACTTTTGCATAACTGGTAAACCATAAGAGATAGACAAAATGGTACTACACAAAAAATGTAGATCGCGTTAAAATACACAATTTATGTCATACACATTTTTTTTGTTGAGTGAACCATTTTCGAGATATTACTTGTTATTCCCTTAAATTTTTCAATACTTATTTTCTCAAATGGGAATTCCTTATTCATTTTTTTTGTCTTGGATATGCAAAGAGTTATAATCTGTGGCAAAGGGAATGGTGCTGCACCTAGCAACCAGCTATTAAGAGATATATATGTGCTTAAAGGCTACTGTTTTTCTATATTGCCCTTGTAAATATATTTTCCCCTACATCTACAAGAAAATTAGCAATAAGATAGGGTCTGCAAAAGTTTATCTCGATTAACATGAACTAGATGGAGAATAAGCATTTGTAAAAATAGTTTGTACAAGAGTAGAGAAAGTTATGTGAGTGTAACACATCAGATTTTTTTTTAGACAGTGTGGCCTAAAAGTAGAACTTCTAGCACAGAGCACACGAGCTAAAAGCTTTAGGTTATTGCACTAGTGTGACTATCTTCAGTGAGACTATCTTTGGTTTCAAGTCCAATCACATTACAATTACCATTTGTATTTGCACATGTTTAATAACTCGAATTGGTTTGATTAGGTTTTACTTTTCATTGTGTCTTTTTACATGATTAATTTCTCAGGCGCTCGCATTATCTGTTCACAGTACAAATAGCCATACTTCAATTTATCGCAACTTGTTGTAGAGTTAACATATGCGTTATATTGGCAGCTTTCTTTTATCTAAAACGCTATTTTTTTAGCTAACCTACATAAAGATTAAATGTTGAAATTATGAATTCAGAACAAACTGAAATGGAAGTGAAAGTGAAATTGAAATTACAGAAGTAGCGGAAAGAATAGCATTAGAAGTACTTACCCAAAAAATACAGAAAGTAATATGATATAGCATTTAATCGCTTCATTGTCTGGTGTAAGGCAAAGCTTGGTGAAAATAATTTCACTAAAAGTGACTTCTAGTGAATCAACAAAACATCAAAAAATCTGATATCTCGCTTTTTAACGTCATTACTCTTGTTTCAAGAACGCGTTCTAAACGTCATAACTGTTAGTTTCAGGAATTAATATAATATTATTGATATTTTATAAATTCAAGCGCCGTCTAAAAACAGTATATGCCACACTTATTAAAAGAGGTTTTATTTTGCCCCTTGTATCATAATCTACTACTATTGACACAATGGTATGATTAAGTTTTGGTTTTGTTCACTGTAGTATTTATTTTCAATCATTTACTTGTAAATAATAACATTACATATGTAAACTCATATCAATTTTGTTTAGATAAACAGTTCTAATAATTGTTCAAATTAAATATTATAACAAATAATTCATTTCTTGTTTATATCGTAGTACGGGGAATATAACAAGTTTACTTTTTATAATTCTCAACCCCTTATTACATTTATTAACTATTAATTATTCCAGTACCTTAAGTATTTTACTACCTTATTTGACCTTTTTGGCGTCGTTAGTAGTGTTGATGAATAATGATTAATTATTTAATCTTGGCATCTCTCCACCACATAGACATCTTGAAAAACCTTCTATGCTTCTTGATTTATTACCTTGGCAACGAGTAGAACTTCATTTTTATTCTTTTTGTCATTTATATCTTACTTATTACATAATATTTTATTATAATACATATCTTAAATATTGAATCTTATAAACTAACAATTAATGATATGTGGCATTGCTTTAACATTATTTACTAACACTATTTACATTATTTTAAACAATTTAAAGTTTATTTGGGCGATTTTATAAATCCTATGAGAATACATACATTTATTTACTTATTTATTTCTCATTTATATTTTCTTCTTCTTTGTCTTACTTAGTATAAACAAAAATTAATTTGTAACTAAACGTTTTAAGCAATAAATCACAATATTATTGCTGCTGCAAAAATTAAGAGTAGCATTTCATTTGTCATGAAAATATCTTAAACTTATGACATTTTAATCAAAATCGTTGGATAGCTTTGTGTTCTAAAATTTCGGGGCTGTTTTGCCGTGGTCTGCAGGTTAAAATACTTCCTGGTGTTTCGCACCTGTCTGTGAGGGACATTTTCAGAGATCTCGTTATCTCGCTTCTTACGCTGGATTAAAAACATGCTAAAATAGAGCCGGTATATATGCTCGTGGCCCGGTGCGCGGAGTCAAAGGACAGGGTTACATCATTGTTTTTGGCTGTATGGAGGTTATGGAGTTGAGAAAGTATGGTAATCCAGGTTTGGTTGAGCCTAAATCCTTCGTCTGTATTAAAGTTATTGGTGTGTGTATAAATTTCTATAACCTCTCTGTACAAATGGGGAAAATGCTGCTTGGTTGTAGCTAAAACCTCTACTTTATCGTACTCCATACAGTGGTCGTCCAGGAATAAAGCATGCCGTGTTACGACTGTCTTCTCTAATTGTCCTAGGCAGCAATTTCTTTTATGTTCAGTTATGCGCGCGTTTATACTTCGTTTTGTTGTGCCAATGTATGATTTGTATTGGTTTATCTGAAACAAATCGTACTCCTTTTGATTTTGCCGATATATACTTGTTCGCGAGATCTCTGAATATGTCCCTCACAGACAGGCATGAAACGTCAGGAAGTATTTTAACCTGCAGAGCATGGCAAAACAGCCCGGAAATTTTAGAACACAAAACTATAGACACCGACCATGAAAGCTTACCAGTATGTTCAAAATCATTAGTCATTTTTGAGAAAATCCAAATTTTCGAAACCTTTTCAATGTAAAAGGTAGTTTGGGGAGCGGATATTTTCTTGAAAAATCTTCGTGTCGCATCCTTGGAAGATGTTGAACTTGATACACCAAGTTTCGTATTTAACCGACTTCTCATTTTTGAGTTATGCTGTTCACAAACATACACACGGACGTTTTTCTAAAAACTTTTTTCTGCGTTCAGGGATCCTCAAACATACGTTTCAGGTGAAATATCGGCATCGAATATTTTGGTGGAACACAATAAATACTCCCCCTATTTACTTTATTTAGCAGAGAAAGTAAAAACGCAGTACGAATACATACTTTGCCAGTTAAAAGTTACATATTAATATGACAAAATTTAAAAATCCTTATATGTAATATACAGAATTTACAATGAATATACTGTGGACTTAATTTTTTTTCTTAACTAAGTATTTAACATGATCAAGCAGCTTCTTATAAAATGTAAAACCTAAATGCGTATAACTATTATGAGTTTTAGAAAGTCTAGAATGAGGAATACTTACATTTGATTTTAACTTAGTACTGCAATTATGTGTATCACGTTTTAGTTTCCGAAATCGTACACAAAAGTTAAAATATCCAAAATATAAATAAAAATTATTATAAGATAATATATACATATATAAAGATTATAAATAGTTAAAATACCTAACCTAATAAAGTGAGGTCTGCAAGGAGTTAAATAACAACACGTTTTAATTGTCCTTATTTTCTTTTGCAGAAGAAATTCATTCATCTTATTAGTATCACCCCAAAGAATTAAATCATGTATTATGACCGACTCAAAAATACAAAATACATACTTCTCACATGCTCAGGAGAAACACATTGTCTCATATTTCGTATTAAGAATATTATACTGGACACCCTTTCCTTCAGGTATTCAATGTATGAAGTCCAATAGTTGGCTATCAATATAAACCCACAAAAACGTTATGCTAGTCTGATTGAAAGTTGCTGAATCAGCCGATAATCATTTCAAGGTAAATAAGAGAGAAGCAATCTTGTCTTAAGAGCATACTGTTGGCTCCGAACTATTCAGGCGCTTTAGTCATGATAGCACTGTTCAACACATTTGGGTCATTTCCACTAGTAACAAAAGTTGCATCATCAGTAAACATTACAGTATAAGTAGGTATATCACTAGGTTAATAATTTACTACAATTAAAAATAGAACGAAAAACTGAACCCTGTGGAACACCGCTATCGATGTGACGTACTGAAGAGAACTCGCCATTCATACAAACCATTCTTTTCTGTCTACTAAATAAGGTTTTAGAAGTTTTATCTCATTGTTTCGAATACCATAATAAGAAAGTGAATCCAGCAAAATACTATAATTAATGCAATCAAAGGCTTTACTAAACTCTAAATCACGAATTATTTTGCTACATATGCCACTCTTCCTCTAATTTTTTAAACCGATTTAGATATCCCTGTCACAGGCATCTTAATGTAGGCGATTCGAATAGTCTTGATTGTTAAAGCGAGACGAAACAGCTTGGCCATCCATTCAAAGCCGAACGTCGTGAGTTCGAATCGCAGCGACTGCAGTCAAATGTGCCTGTGGTAAAGGATGGGAAGGGCCCACGTAAAATATCCGGTGTGATTGCAGCGTTTTATTTTTAAAAGCCAGCATAATATAAAAATAACAAAAAAACACGCTTAAGATACATATTTTAAATCTTTGACTAAACATCTTTGTTGCCAAATGGCAACACTATGCGAGTTTGCTAGAACATATCCACCATTTTCAAAACAGAGTTGAATCAAATCCACCAAACGTTTAATACCTCCTATAATACGTTTCCCTTTCGAAAATTCATATTGATCTTTAGTATATAAATCAAAATGTTTTAAGAAAACCAAACGTTTAATAGCTCCTGTAGTACATTTCCATACTGATCTTTAGTAAGTAAATAAAAATGATTAAAAAATATTTATTTGATAAAAATTATATGTTCAAAAACTTAACGTAATGACGGGATTATTAACTATTGTTATTATTATTAATATTATTATTATTATCATTATTCACTGGACAACAAAATGTGCGTTTTCGACGAAATCTCGATATCGAATTTTCGTTGGAATACAATACTTTCTCCGCCGATCTCTGTGGTGTAGGTATACCGTGTCTGCCTCACCTTAAACGGGTCCCGAGTTCCAATCTCGGTTGTGTGAGTTACCTGGATAAGGGTATTTCCGAAGTTTTCTCTTTTGCTCATCAGACAAATGTTGGATAACTCTAAGCTTTATGGACTCTAAGTTTATTTGAGCATAATTTCACAATTTCATTCATTCATTCATTCATTCATTTACAACCCAATATGGCTTACTGGGTTAAATTAAACTTGCAAATAAATAAAAGAAGATGAAACGCTTCCTCTAGTACCATAGATAAACAGTATAAAAAGAAAAATGTTCATTCTGACCTTCTTATTCTCTTTTGTTTGATTTTACTCATTTGTTTGTCTTTGTTTTTTGTCTGTTAGCTTCTCTCAATAGGAGAGAAGAGCCTCTCTAGATTGTCTGGAATCCTTGCTGTAACACTGCAGAATCACTGCATTCATTAACACTTAATACATGAGAGTGGACAAATTCATAAATTTCAAATTAAATGTTGATTATATTTTAACCTGAAAGCTTTCTATACCTGGTTAAATTATAGAGATTATGTTATTCATTATTTTAATATTCTCTCACCTGTTACTTTGTCGCACTTAAACTAAATTTCTCTTTCTGGGAAAACGCCAGAACGAGTTTTAATAAGCGTTCATCTTGAAAGAATAGAACTCGTAAATTTGGAAGACCATGATAAAGACTATAAAAAAAATCTGATGTGTTACACTCACATGGCTTTCTCTACTCTTGTACAATCTATTTTTATAAACGCCTATTCTCCATATGCTTCATATTAATCGAGATATCGAGATGTCAATCTTATTTGTAATTTTCTTGTAGATGCAACGGAAATATGGTAGCTTTTAAGCGATAGTCAAATATTTTATCGCTGGTTGCTATGTGGCGCATTCCATTCTCTTTGCATGTCCAGGACATAAAAAAATGAATAACGACTTTGAGAAAAAGTATAAGTATTGGAAAATTTAAGGAAATAACAAGCAATATCTCGAAAACGGTTCACTCAACAAAAAAAATGTATATGATATAAGTTGTGTATTTTAACGCGATCTACATTTTTTGTGTAGTAAAATTTTGTCTATCTCTTATGGTTTACCAGTTATGCAAAAGTCGTTCATAATGAAGAATACTTTTGGAGACATTCCCAGAAATTTCGAGATATACATTTCATTTCTCATGACATTATCTTAAACATATGATATTTTCATCAAAATCGTTAGAGCCATTTTTGAGAAAATTAAAATTTTCGAAAAATCTTCCATGTAAAGGGTAGTCTGGGGTGGGGGGATTTTCTTGAAAACCTTCGTGTCGCATCTCTGGAAGATACTGAACCTAAATACCAAGTTTGGTGTTTATCCGACTGTTCGTTTTTGAGTTATGCTGTTCACAGACACACACACACACACAGACACACACACACACAGACACACACACACACAGACACACACACGGACATGTTTCCAAAAATGCTTTTTTTGGATTCAGGAGGTCTCAAAACATGTATTTCCGGTGAAATCTTGGTATCGAATTTTTGGGTGGAATGCAATACTTCCCCTACTTACTATACGTAGTAGAGAAAGTAATAAATAAAAGATAAAATGTAAGTGTACAGCTTAGAAGTAGTATCTGTAAACCAGTTCTAGCATTCTCTGGATTGCGGCGTACCTTAGCCTCAGGTAATCAACATGTGCACCTGTTGATACAAAAATATTTGTTTATGAGGCCTGCCTTTTTGTGAGCGTGTCTCGTTCATCTTTCTCTCCCTCTTTCTCCCCTCCTCTCTACCTCTTTCTCTCTCTCTCTCTCTCTCTCTCTCTCTCTCAGACACACGCACACAAATACATGCGTACAAAGCTCAGCTTTTGCTTAATTAGAACGTTGCTTTTAATAACATTTTTCCTGTACAGGAGGAATATTCAGCGATGTGGATAAAGTCAGAAATTTCATTGAAAATGTTCCTCTTTCTAAAACTAAACTATGGTAGATTTTTCTATTTCTCCATTCTAAGTTTCATTAATCATATTTGAATTCAAAATGCGGTTCTGTGTATTTCAAGACCCTATCCCCGGAGCTCGGTTTATCAATTTATGACAATATCTTGGTTACTATTTAATATATCTTTGTGGAAGTTTTACAGTATATAAGTTCAATATATTTAAGTTTATTAAAGCACTTTTGTGATGAATTATTGAATACTAAAGTTATAGAGTATTTAAAATAATAATCCCATTGTTATTGCTTAAATTTAAGATTTTTGTTTATTTTTGTGACACTCATAGACATATTATCTTTTAGGATATTCCATATAACATCTTGTATTATCTTTATTTTAGTCAAATATAATTTTCTTATCATTTATAGTTCCTGAGAAAACAGAGTACTTATACCAAAAATAGTGATGTCTAAGAACACAAATTCCACAATAAAGTTGTATGTAAATGCTATGTGAAATAGGGAATTTAGATCTAGATTTGAAGTACTTGTAACAGATATTCTTGCATAAAAAGCGTACTTAAAAATTCTGATTGTCTTCACATATCCTTATATATCGTCGTTTCTAATGCTCATGGCCTTCGGGGGATACCTCATTCCACCCAGCGATGACTGGATCCATCTCTGAGCTGGAGGCACCCAGTGAGCGTAATCCGTTGCATCCGTAGGCTGATGTTGATGGCAGTGGAATGAGAGGACCTACAGCTTTTACCGTGGACTCGAACCACGTTAGACCTTAGGAATACTTCATATGAAACCCTTATGTGTCATAGCATTCATATAAAAATCAATTCTTCGTTTTACGTTACGTTATTCAGGGCAACCTTTTGACAAGAAGTTATCTCAAATGAAACACTATGCACTTTGCTGCATGTACTATACGGGGAAAAAACCACAACTGTTCGCATATAATAAATCAGTTTTCTTTGTTACTACTGCCAATGTGAGAAAAATAAAAATCACCTAAGATAGGTTATCGAAGCCACATAACAGTTCAACCTGGGAAAACTTAAAGATCTAACAACAATATTTCTAAAATGCTAAAGATAAGGAAAAGAGTTTTGACATATGACATAAATGGCATATTTAAATGAGTTCTACACTTGCCTCTCTCTTACGGTGTACCAATTGTACTAAATTCATTCAGAATGAAGAAGATTTCACAGGCTATCCACAGAAAATTCATTTTGTTAGTCATGTGAACATTTTAAACATGCGGTGTTTTAGTAAAAATCGCTAAAACAGTTTTTGACCAAAGTAACGAAAAACTTTCCATCTTTTCAAGGGAAATTTAAGGAAGGGAAATTTTCTTGAACACCGTCGCCTGGTAACCTTACACAGTACTTTGGTCAGTGTTCCTCCACACTAGCCGTGTGTAGGCACTAAGTTGGACATTTGTATCAATGCAATGACTAGAACTCGAAACACGGGTCTTCGGCTCTCGATGCCGATGCTCTTATTACTTGAGCTACCATGGCGAGATATCCGTACGCGCATTAAGCCTTCTCATCTGATTCAAAGTATCCTGGTAAATCTTCAAGCGATTCAAAACAAATTACAGATGTGTATCTTAAAGACTACTCGCAATGTGGCTCATTTTATGTTGGCAACAGTTGATTCTTAGGTTATCTGTACGTTCGGTTACACTGAACACTTGTGGTTTCTTTTTAAGACTTCCTGTAGTTTACCAACTGGCTTATTACTCTATATCCAACTAGTGGTCTAAGGATTTTCATTGAAGCCAGTTTAAAATATTGCCTTCAAAAATAAAATTTTTATCTTGAATTTTTTGTAAATAGCTGTAAACTCCTCTTCGTTCTCGATGAATTTTGTTAACCTGGGAGAATAAAGAGACAAAAAAAATACGAAAACATGCAGAACTCATTAAACTATTAAATTTGTGTCAAATAACTTTTTTACTTTCTCTACTACGTATAGTAAGTAGGGGAAGTATTGTATTCCACCCAAAAATTCGATACCGAGATTTCACCGGAAATACATGTTTTGAGACCCCCTGAATCCAAAATACTTCCCCTACTTACTGTACGTAGTAGAGAAAGTAAAAAGCATTTTTGGAAACATGACTGTGTGTGTGTCTGTGTGTCTGTCTGTGAACACCATAACTCAGAAACGAACAGTCGGATAAACACCAAACTTGGTATTTAGGTTCAGTATCTTCCAGAGACACGAAGGTTTTCAAGAAAATTCCCCCACCCCAGATTACCCTTTACATGGAACATTTTTCGAAAATTTTACTTTTCTCAAAAATGGCTCTAACGATTTTGATTAAAATATCATATGTTTAAGATATTTTCATGACAAATAAAATGTATATCTTGAATGTTCTGGGAATGTCTCCAAAATTATTCTTCATTGTGAACGACTTTTACATAACTGGTAAACCATAAAAGATAGACAAAATTTTACTACACAAAAATGTAGATCGCGCTAAAATACACGATTTATGTCATATACATTCTTTTTGTTGCGTGGACCATTTTCGAGATATTGCTTGTTATTGCCTTAAATTTTTCAATACTTATTTTCTCAAATGGGAATTTGTTATTCATTTTTACTTTCTCTACTACGTATAGTAAGTAGGGGAAGTATTGCATTCCACCCAAAAATTCGATACCGAGATTTCACCGGAAATACACGTTTTGAGACCTCCTGAATCCAAAAAAAGCATTTTTAGAAACATGTCCGTGTGTGTGTCTGTGTGTGTGTGTGTCTGTGTGTGTGTGTGTCTGTGTGTGTGTCTGTGTGTGTGTCTGTGTGTGTGTCTGTGAACAGCATAACTCAAAAACGAACAATCGGATAAGCACCAAACTTGGTATTTGGGTTCAGTATCTTCCAGAGATGCGACACGAAGGTTTTCAAGAAAATCCCCCCACCCCAGACTACCCTTTACATGGAACATTTTTCGAAAATTTTAATTTTCTCAAAAACGGCTCTAACGATTTTGATTAAAATATCATATGTTTAAGATATTGTCATGACAAATAAAATGTATATCTCGAATTTTCTGGGAATGTCTCCAAAAGTATTCTTCATTATGGACGACTTTTTCATAACTGGTAAACCATAAGAGATAGACAAAATTTTACTACACGAAAAATGTAGATCGCGTTAAAATACACAATTTATGTCATATGCATTTCTTTTGTTGAGTGAACCGTTTGCGAGATATTGCTTGTTATTCCCTTAAATTTTCCAATACTTATACTTTTTCTCCAATTCGTTATTCATTTTTTTATGTTCTGGACATGCAAAGAGAATGGAATGCCCCACATAGCAACCAGCGTTAAAATATTTGACTATCGCTTAAAAGCTACCATATTCCCCTTGCATCTACAAGAAAATTATCAATAAGATTGACATCTCGATATCTCGATTAACATGAAGCATATGGAGAATAGGCGTTTGTAAAATTAGGTTGTACAAGAGTAGAGAAAGTTATGTGAGTGTAACACATCAGATTTTTTTGTCTTGGATATGCAAAGAGTATTCATCTGTGGCAAAGGGAATGGTGCTGCACCTAGCAACCAGCTATTAAGAGATATGTATGTGCTTAAAGCCTACTGTATTTCCAAATTGCCCTTGTAAATATATATTCCCCTTACATCTACAAGAAAATTAGCAATAAGATAGAGTCTGCAAATGTTTATCTCGATTAACATGAAGTAGATGGAGAATAAGCGTTTGTAAAAATAGTTTGTACAAGAGTAGAGAAAGTCATGTGAGTGTAACACATCAGATTTTTTTAGTATCAGCTGTTTGTTTTAAGTTAAGTTTTGCCATATTAATTTGGTGCATGGTAGCTTAGGAGAAAATCTGACCTCTTTCTTCTTTCCTTAGCATAAGCTTAATAAAGCTAGACTTCTGAATTTAATAATTGAATATTGTTTCGGCATGTTGTCTGTAAAAGTACTATGCTTAATTCTGAATTTTTTAGGTTAACGGCTATATTATTATTGTTACATGATGTATTTTATGTAAAAGAGATGCATTTGATGTATTGGGTATAGCAAAATTCGTATGAATTCTTAATTAGTATTTCTTCTGAATTAAAAATATTACTTATTATGTGTTAACAACTAAATTAGAATTAAGAATCACTGCATTTGCAATGATGATGATATTTACTTCCTCTGAAAGCAGCTCGGCCCCATTGAGCAGTTAACAAATGTTGAGCCTCAATTTGTACACCTTATTTTGATGCTGGATTAACCGTGGTGCAGATTTTATACAATCTGTTAAATTACCCATTTTATGGTCTTCATATTTTTTTGGAGGGGGAGAAAAATCTCAAGCGTTCAGGACTGCCCATTGGATAACACCTGCGCTTGGGAAATGTGTGAACTTGTAAACTAAAGACGGATAACCCACGAAAAAATTTATTTATCACAAATAGTATATTTTTGTGAGTTTTACATATTTCCTGTAGTAAATTTATGTCTTTCGCTTATGGTTCACCGAATTCCAAATGAAAAGGCCTTCACGGCTATTTGCAGAAAATTCAGGATATATATTTTAATAGGATGCAAATATCCTAAACAAATAGTAGGTACAGAGTGACCAGGTAAAGGTACTCCGTCTTCCGTTTGAATGCAAATGTAATATTTCCGTTGTGTATTAATATAATTTTCTGTTAAAATTGATTGTTAAAATTGAATCGAGCTACAGTACAACAATGGGAAATTTTGTGCAATATGAATAATTGATAGTTGGTATTCTTCTGTCAGAATTTCATCAGTTTATATACACGTTACTGTTCGCATTCTGGAAAATGGCTTCCTCGATACAAGAAAGAATTGAAATTGTGGAAGCGTAGGTATGTGAAAACAAGTTCGATTAAGGAACGAGCCCATGATGTCTTCTGTGTGGAACGAATTGTTGTGGCTACCACGTTCCCCATATCAAACATGTGATTTTTTCCTGCGAAGATATTTGAAGAGCAAGGTCTATGAAACAAATCCACACACAATACAGGAACTGAAAGACAGCATCAGTTGTGAAGTTGCCGCCATCGATATCAGAACTTTACGCTGGGTGTATCTGAATATGGTTAGACGTGCACAACTATGTATTGATGCTGCAGGGGGGCCACTTTCAACATCTTCAATAAATGTAAGTGCATTTCAGCAATTCGTTTGTCTGTGTTTACACATTACTTACACGGATCGCTTTCATCTCGCTAACTATGCCAACTATTGATTATTCATGTTGCATAAAATTGTCCATTGTATTGTAGCTCGATTCAACTTTAACACACATTTATGTTAATACACAACGGAAATATCGCATTTGCATTCAAACGGGAGCGGGCTATTGTTATCTCCGCCACCCTTTATTTTAATAAAAACGTTAGTCATTTTTGAGAAAATCAAAATAAAGAAAAATTGTCTATGTAAAGGGTACCTTGGTTTGGGGTTCTTTCAAACCTTTTTGTCGCATCCGTGAAAGATGCTGAATTTAAATACCAAGTTTGGTAATTATGTGCTGTGCTGTCCCCACATACACTTTTGTCATCCTCCGTGGTGTAGTGGTTACGATGCTATCCTCTAGTTTCCGAGGTCGCGGCTTCAAACCCGGCGGTGGGCGATGGATTTTTTTCTGGCGTAAAAATCTCTATCATGGCTTTCTTCGGAAGGGAAGTGTGGTCCTGTGTCGTAGATTTATGGCACGTAAAAGAACCAAGCCTGATAAAGAGGCCTCTGAGCAAAATTACCGGTCTTTCACGCTCAATATGGAATGGCACGCTAAGGACCATGCGGTTAAAGAGCATCCATAAATAAAACTCAGTTTAATTTAATTTAAGACATTATTATCATGGAGAGGTGAAGACATAACATTCCTGAAGATATGTCATTGTTCTAGCTGTGTTCATGTATTAACAATGTAAAACACTTTATAATTTTAAGCATTCAAAATATTACTCTAAACAAGGAAATTAGAGTAGAATACGTGCACTGTATTATAATTTATTTGTGGTTAAAAGCGTGATATGACTAAGTAGTCAAAGTAAGTATAAAAAAAGAATCTCGTATGTGTTACATTGCATGACTTTCTCTACACATTCTTCAACAAACTATTCTTACAAAAACTTATTCTTCTATTTCATGTGGATAAACATTTGTAGAAATGCTTTCATTACATATTTCCTCGTAGGCCAAATGGGAGTAGGAGAATACAGTTGACTTAAGCGATAGCTAAATCTTATAAGAGCGTGTAGGTATGCGATGGCTTTGAAATTCCGATCTCTTTGCATGGCTACAAGAAAGAACAAAAACTGATGTGTTACACCTCACATGACTTTCTCTACCCTTGTACAAACTATTTTTACAAACGCTTATTCCCCATATGCTTCATGATAATCGAGATGCTAATCTTATTGCTAATTTTCTCGTAGGTGCAAGGGAAATATCGTAGGCTTTAAGCGATAGTGAAATCTTTTAAGAGCTGGTTGCTATGTGGCGCATTCCATTCTCTTTGCATGCCCAGGACATAAAAAAATCTGGTTTTTTACACTCATATGACTTTCTCTACTCTTGTACAAAACTATTCTTACAAACGCTTATTCTCCATATGCTTCATGTTAATCGAGATATCGAGAAGTTAATCTTATTGCTAATTTTCTTGCAGATGCAAGGGGAATTGCTAGGCTTTAAGCGATAGTCAAATATTTTAAGAGGTGATTGGTATGTGGAGTATTCCATTCTCCTTGCATTACCAGGACAAAAAAAATCTGATGTGTTACACTCACATGACTTTCTCTACTCTTGTGCAAACTATTTTTACAAACCCTTATTCTCCACCTACTTCATGTTAATCGAGATAAACATCTGCAGACTCTATCTTATTGCTAATTTTCTTGTAGATGTAAGGGGAATATATATTTGCAAGGGCAATATAGAAATACAGTAGCCTTTAAGCACATACATCTCTCATAATAGCTGGTTGCTAGGTGCAGCACCATTCCCTTTGCCACAGATTAATACTCTTTGCATATCCAAGACAAAAAAATCGTATGTGTTACACTCACATGATTTTCTCTACTCTTGTACAAACTATTTTTACAAACGCTTATTCTCCATCTACTTCATGTTAATCGAGATAAACATTTGCAGACTCTATCTTATTGCTAATTTTCTTGTAGATGTAAGGGGAATATATATTTACAAGGGCAGTATCCAAATACATTAGCCTTTAAGCACATACATATCTCTTAATAGCTGGTTGCTAGGTGCAGCACTATTCCCTTTTCCACAGATTAATACTCTTTGCATATCCAAGACAAAAAAATCTGATGTGTTACACTCACATGACTTTCTCTACTCTTGTACAATCTAACTTTACAAACGCCTATTCTCCATATGCTTCATGTTAATCGAGATATCGAAATGTCAATCTTATTGGTAATTTTCTTGTAGATGCAAGGGGAATATGGTAGCTTTTAAGCGATAGTCAAATATTTTAACGCTGGTTGCTATGTGGCGCATTCCATTCTCTTTGCATGTCCAGGACATAAAAAAATGAATAACGAATTTGAGAAAAAGTATAAGTATTGCAAAATTTAAGGAAATAACAAGCAATATCTCGAAAACGGTTCACTCAACAAAAGAAATGTATATGACATAAGTTGTGTATTTTAACGCGATCTATATTTTTTGTGTAGTAAAATTTTGTCTATCTCTTATAGTTTACCAGTTATGCAAAAGTCGTTCAGAATGAAGAATACTTTTGGAGACATTCCCAGAAAATTCGAGATATACATTTCATTTCTCATGATATTATCTTAAACATATGATATTTTCATCAAAATCGTTAGAGCCATTTTTGAGAAAATTAAAATTTTCGAAAAATGTTCCATGTAAAGGGTAGTCTGGGGTGGGGGGATTTTCTTGAAAACCTTCGTGTCGCATCTCTGGAAGATACTGAACCTAAATACCAAGTTTGGTGTTTATCCGACTGTTCGTTTTTGAGTTATGCTGTTCACACACACACAGACACACAGACACACACACACACAGACACACACACACACAGACACACACACGGACATGTTTCCAAAAATGCTTTTTTTGGATTCAGGAGGTCTCAAAACATGTATTTCCGGTGAAATCTCGGTATCGAATTTTTGGGTGGAATGCAATACTTCCCCTACTTACTGTACGTAGTAGAGAAAGTAAAAAATGAATAACGAATTCCAACTTGAGAAAATAAGTATTGAAAAATTTAAGGGAATAACAAGCAATATCTCGAAAATGGTTCATTCAACAACAAAAATGTATATGACATAAATTGTGTATTTTAACGCGATCTACATATTTGGTGTAGTAAAATTTTGTCTATCTCTTATGGTTTACCAGTTTACCAAAAGTCATTCACAATGAAGAATACTTTTGGAGACATTCCCAGAAAATTCAAGATATACAGTTTATTTGTCATGAAAATATCTTAAACATATGATATTTTAATCAAAATCGTTAGAGCCATTTTTGAGAAAATTAAACTTTTCGAAAAATGTTCCATGTAAAGGATAATTTGAGGTGGGGGGATTTTCTTGAAAACCTTCGTGTCGCATCTCTGGAAGATACTGAACCTAAATACCAAGTTTGGTGTTTATCCGACTGTTCCTTTCTGAGTTATGCTGTTCACAGACACACAGACACACACAGACAGACAGACAGACAGACAGACGCACAGGCAGACACACACACGGACATGTTTACAAAAATACTTTTTTTGGATTCATGGGATCTCAAAGCATGTATTTCCGGTGAAATCTCGGATTCGAATTTTTGGGTGGAATACAATACTTCCCCTACTTACTATACGTAGTAGAGAAAGTAAAAATCTGATGTGCCACTCACATGACTTTCTCTACTCTTGTACAAACTATTTTTACAAACGCTTATTCTCCATCTACTTCATGTTAATCGAGATAAACGTTTGCAGACTCTATCTTATTGCTAATTTTTTTGTAGATGTAAGGGGAAAAATATATTTACAAGGGCAATATAGAAAAACAGTAGCCTTTAAGCACAAACATATCTCTTAATAGCTGGTTGCTAGGTGCAGCACCATTCCCTTTGCCACAGATTATAACTCTTTGCATATCCAAGACAAAAAAATGAATAACGAATTCCCATTTGAGAAAATAAGTATTGAAAAAATTAAGGGAATAACAAGCAATATCTCGAAAATGGTTCACTCAACAAAAAAAATGTATATGGCACAAATTGTGTATTTTAACGCGATCTACATTTTTGTGTAGTAAAATTTTGCCTATCTCTTATGGTTTACCAGTTATGCAAAAGTCGTTCACAATGAAGAATACTTTTGGAGACATTCCCAGAAAATTCAAGATATACATTTTATTTGTCCTGAAAATATCTTAAACATGTGATATTTTAATCAAATTCGTTGGAGCCATTTTTGAGAAAATTAAAGTTTTTGAAAAATGTTCCATGTAAAGGGTAATCTGGGGTGGGGGGATTTTCTTGAAAACCTTCGTGTCGCATCTCTGGAACATACTGAACCTAAATATCAAGTTTGGTGTTTATCCGACTGTTTGTTTCTGAGTTATGCTGTTCACAGACAGGCAGACAGACACACACACACACACACACAGGGACATGTTTCCAAAAATGCTTTTTTTGGATTCAGGGGATCTCAAAAGATGTATTTCCGGTGAAATCTCGGTATCGAATTTTTGGGTGGAATACAATACTTCCCCTACTTACTATACGTAGTAGAGAAAGGAAAAATGAATAACGAATTTGAGAAAATGTATAAGTATTGAAAATTTAAGTAAATAACAAGCAATATCTCGAAAATGGTTCACCCAACAAAAAAATTTATGACATAAACTGTGTATTTTAACGCGATCTACATTTTTTGTGTAGTAAAATTTTGTCTATCTCTTATGGTTTACCAGTTATGCAAAAGTGGTTCACAATGAAGAATACTTTTGGAGACATTCCCAGAAAATTCAAGATATACATTTTATTTTTCATAAAAGTATCTTAAATATATGATATTTTAATCAAAATCGTTAGAGCCATTTCTGAGAAAATTAAAATTTTCGAAAAATACTCCATGTAAAGGGTAATCTGGGGTGGGGGGATTTTCTTGAAAACCTTCGTGTCACATCTCTGGAAGATACTGAACCTAAATACCAAGTTTAGTGTTATGCTGTTCACAGACACACACACACACATATATATATATATATATATATATATATATATATATATATATATACACAGACACACACACGGAAATGTTTCCAAAAATGCTTTTTTGGATTCAGGGGGCCTCAAAACATGTATTTCCGGTGAAATATCGGTATCGAATTTTTGGGTGGAATATAATACTTCCCCTACTTACTATACGTAGCAAAGAAAGTAAAAAAGAATAACGACTGCGCAGTTGAGAAATGTATACGTATTTGAAAATTCAAACTAATTACAATGAATATTTCGAAAATGGTTAACTCTACAGAATAATTTCTTTTATATAAATTGTGCATTAAGATCTGTATTTTTTGTGTCGTAAAGTTTTGTTTATCTCTTACGGTTTACTACTTATGCGCACATCGTTCAGAATGAAAAGGACTTCACAGACTTTTTCCCAGAACATTCAAGATATGCATTCCATTTGTCGTGAAAGTATCTTAAACATGTGGTATTTTAATTAAAATCGTTAGAGCCATTTTTGGGAAAATCAAAATTTTCGAAAAATTTTCCATGTAAAAGTTCTCGTAGTTTAGTGGGGGTATTTTCTTTAAAATCTTCGTCTCGTATCTTTGGAAGATACTGAACTTAAAAATCAAGTTTGTTATTTAACGGACTTTTCATTTTTGAGTTATGCTATTCACGCATGCGGACCTTTTTCTAAAAATCTGATGTGTTACATTCACATGACTTTCCCTACCCCCTATCACTTATTAGTGAGTATACAAAGTATACTTACGAAAGCTATATACTTAGTAGATAGAGAAGATATTACATTCCACCCAAAAATTCGATACCGAGATTTCACCGGAAATCAGAGAAATAAGCGTCAAATAAATCCAAATAGACTTCTGCAGAAATAGCTACATTACACATTTCGTTTACAGCAATATGTTTAAGAATTGGATGCTATACGCTGTCTTAAAATCCCATACTGTTTCCATGCAATCGCGAGAAACAACTGAGTGTTAAAAGGACTTGAAGAATGACCAAGAGGAATGAACAATTGGAACCTTTGGTAACAGATACCTCGGAAATGGCTGATGCCACAAAAAAGTTACCTGGAAATAAATGATGTGTTTTAAAGAGCTGTACATTTCTTGTGTAGTACGTTTTTGTCTATCGTTTAACGTTTACTAGTTATACAAAATTATACAAAATTCATTCCGAATGAAGAGGACTTCAAAGGCTATTCTCAGAAAACTCAAGATACACATTTTATTTGTCATATGAGTATCATTCATATATGGTGTTTCAATCAAAATCGTTAGAGCCATTATTTAGAAAATCAACATTTTCGAAAAATATTCCATGTAAAGGGTAGTTTGGGGTGGGGGATTTTCTTGAATATCTTCGTGTCGCATCTTTAGAAGTTACTGAATATAAATACCAAGTTTGGTGTTTATTTGACTTTTCATTTTAGAGTTATGCTGTTCACAGACAGACAGATAGACACACACACTTGCGCGCGCGCGCGCGGAACTTTGTTGTACGTACTACGTACGTGGAGAGAAAGTAATAAAGAAAACTAAAAGTATATAATGAATAATGTAATGTGATACAAGAATCACGTTTTATATGAATACTATATTACATAACAGATGTGAATTTGTAACGGTAAAAAAAATCGTGTGATGAGATTTTTTTTTATTTTTTATTTTATTTTATTATTATTTTTTATTATTAATTTTTGTCACTTATATGCACAGAATTTGGAAACGACAACCTCCAATGCGTGGCGCTTAAAACAGAATCCTTCAGTTAGATCATTCTTGAAGCTAATTAAATTATTTTGCATTAGCCTCTACCGCTTAGAAATTAAGCCAGAGGTGTACCAAGAAACCAAAGTAAAACAAACGGGGTGGGGGAAGGATCTTTAATGGCTGCTTCATCACGGGCATATCCCATAGCTGACTTCATCTTTCGTCAATCAAAGAGCGGTGTTGTGGATAAAAAGAACGGGGGTGAAGCACACTTTATCGGACTTTTAATACATAAAAAGGCTTCCTAAATTACGAAGAGCGCGGCAAAACCTTAATTATTCCTAGCGGGTGGATCGGGATTGAGTTCCCGAGGGATGTTCCGTATCACCACACGGCAGCATCCGCCCGCGTTCCAGTTGGAAGAATTTCAATTTAGCTTCAGGCGGGAGGGAGGGAGAGAGAGAGGAAGAAGCAATTCAGCAGTAGCGACTCTCATAATGTGGTAGCTATCCCTCTCACTCTACCGTATTCCTCCAGCCCTCTTTGTCCCACATTCTCTCTAGGTCGCCCATTCCCACTCGCCCGCAACATCCAGTAATATTTTGGCTCTCCAAAGGTGTGCTAGTTCCCGTTGTTGGACTAATTAAAAAATCTTGTGTGACACTCGAGCAACTTTCTCTGCTCATTATCACTTTAGGGGTATCCCTGATCTATGCACATGAGCGGGAATTCAATTTCTACATGGGAGGGGGCGAGGTTGCCTGAAGCAGTTTCCCGTATTTTCACGTGAATTCTTATTAACACATTTGGCCTAAGAAATCTTACTTTTTAAATTTGAAATATGTGTATAAAAGTACAGTTGAAAATTTTCTTTTGGTAGACAGTAGCCTAATTATGTATAGTAATTTAGGGGGAACAGTTTTACACCTGCTCCCCCTAAGTGACATCTATAGGTATCCATGTATAAAATAAAAATGCACATAATTTTCTGTTTGGGATAAATACTGAAGGCACAAATTGTTTTAAAAATATTATTTATTTATCCCCCTACTCTGGTAATAAAACTTCGTACACAGTACAGTTTAAGCCCTGTTACTGAGTAGACTATAATTACATTAATTACTTTCTTCAAATAAGAGGGGAAGCTTATTAAAAAAATATAAAAAAATTTGAAAAGCCATTTTACTTTTCCTACCACCTATCTAAAGTATGTAGAGGAAGTATTATATTCCATTCCAAAAATCCGTAACCGAGATTTAATCGGAAATATATAGGGTCCTTCAAGAGTGTCCTATCTTTGAACTTAAATAAAACACGTTCTATAAATGATAGAGTTTTATTTCTGTTTTTATTTTGGAACATAATTAATGTCATTACGTGTGGAAGAGGACATCAGTTAAGTGACCGCCGCGACTTGTTGGGTTTCGCGTATACGGTTGACCCAATTTTCAATGACAGAAGAACGTAAATTAGGTCCAGCTTCACGAATAACACGCGTGATGTTACTCATAAGATCATTTACTGTTTCTGGCTTGACATAAACTCGAGATTTAACATAACCCCACAAGAAGTAATCCAACGGCGTTAAATCACATGACCTAGGGGTCAGTTAACATTACCACCACGGGAAATGATGAAACCTCTGAACTTCTCCTTCAAAAGATCGATTGTTTCGAGAGCAGTATGACATGGCACCATCTTGCTGTAACCAGATGTTTCTGAGATACATACCATCCAATTGAGGCCAAAAATAGTCCCTTATAAGAGCCCGGTATCTTTTTACATTGACAGTTAGAGCTTGTCCATCTTCATCTTGGAAAAAAATATGGACCAATGATTCCACCATACCAAAATCCACACCACACAGTAACCTTTTGGGGATGAAGTAGTCGTTCTTGAATCTGCACTGGATTGTGATTGCTCCAATAGCGGCAATTTTATTTCTTAACACAACCATCCATCCAAACGTGGGCTTCGTCGCTGAAGATGATTTTTCGAAAAAAATCCGGGTCAGCTTCCAATTGCTCCATAGCCCAGTCAGCGAATACACGGCGCAACCTATGGTCGTTGGGCTTTAGTTCTTGAGTTAACACCATTTTGTAAGCGTGAAACTTCAAGTCCAGATGCAGAATTCGCCAAATTGTGGTCGGCGAAAGCCCCAATTCTTGCGCTCGACGAACAATTGATTTGTTTCCGTTCTCGCGTACACTCTCACGAACGGCGCCTATGTTTTCGTTGGAGCGCTTACGTCGATTACGCACAGTCGTTCTTTGATCGTTGACAGAACCACTTCTTTCAAATTTATCGATCAAACACCGAATCGTTCTCTCGCAGAGACGATCCTGCACACCGTAAACTTCACGCAATACACCGAAGGTTTGGCGAACAGATGATCGATTTTGATAATAAATTTTCACAATTTCTACTCCTTGCTGAATGCTGTAACGTTCCATGGCTATTTGTCAACAACAACTGTAACCACGTGAAAAAATAATCACTGCTGTAACTCAATAACAACGGCCTGGAAAATACCAAACTTGGTATTTAAGTATCTTTCAAGGATTTGATAGGAAGATTTTCAAGAAAATTCGTCTTTTCTGAAACTAATTCTTAAATGGAATATATTTTTGCAAAATTGGCTCTAGCAGTTTTAATTGAAATATCATACATGTACATGACTAGCAAAATGTATATCTTGAATTTTATATGCATAGCTTGTGAAGTTCTCTTCATATTGACTGAATATTGTATAATATGGGAAACCATAAGATCTATATGAAAAATGTAGATCTCACTAAAATACACACCTTATGCCAAAAATACTTTTGTGATATTAATCATTTCCAAGATGTACCTTGCTATTACTTTGAGTTTTCCAATACTAAATTATACCTCATTATGCATATCACTGAATATTGTGTAATTTTTTGTACTGCAAAACTGTAAGAGAACAGAACATGAAAAACGTAGGTCTCCCTAAAACACACACTTTATTCCAAAAATGTTTTTGTGGCAGAAATCATTTCTGAAATATTCCTTGTTATTGCTCTGAATTTTATGATTCTTTATTATACATTTTTTGAAGTGCTAAGTCACAATATTTTTGTTTCTTATGGCCATATAAAGAATAACATTTCAAAGCCAAATATAGCAACCCACGTTTTAAAAATTTGACTACTGCTTCAGGCCATTGCATCCCTCTGTCGTTATACCTACAAGGAAATGTGTAATGAAAATATTTCTGTAAATGTTTAGCTTGATTAACACAAAACAGATAGAAAAATAACTGTCTAAAAATAATCTGTAGAGGAGACATAAGAATAAACTATATTGGATGGAGAAAGTTGTGTGAATGTAATGCATCAGAAGTTATTTATTTACTACATCTCAATTGAATTAATATTTAACAAAGTATATCAACTTTTTGTCAACAAAGCAATTTTTATTTCAAAACCTCATACAACATTCACGTTGTATAGAGAGAGGACAGGTTATGATGGGGGGGGGGGGGTGTGAAAGAGGGAGATAGAGAAGAGTAGAATGTGAGAGAAAGATGAGAGGGAGCAAAACAGGGTAAAGGAAGAGAGGGAGAGAAAGAATCTCAATAAACGCCTAACATGAGCAGAGCTGCAGGCTTGAGAGGGAGAGAGAAAGTGTGACATCTTAACTCAACAATTGTCAGACAAGAACTAAATTATATTTAAATCGGCATATTTTAGAGGTACAAGGCAATTCCGTCCCCCCTCAAATAATAATTTTATGGAACTTTTTATACTTGTATTTTCTCAAACTTAGCCGATATGTTTTGATCAATATTGTTACAAACCTTAATAAAACTCTTGTAAAGAATTAACTTTTAATATTTATTCCAACTTAAAGACTCAGATACCTGGATCATAAATCATAGCTCAGTGGTAAGCACAGACTTTCACATCTTAAAACAGTGGTGGCGAAAACGCGACTTGCGAGGGACTGTGACTCGCAGGTGCAACTCCTTTTCTAGCCATCTGTTCATTTGTTTTCCATGTGCTGTAGTGCGTGTTGCATATTTGGTGACTCACGAAGGCAAGCGTTTTTGCCACCCTTGTCTTAAAACATCAATGAGTATGCAACCTAAAGGAAGGGAAAATGTATGAAGTGCTGATGTATATGAGCTTGCTGCTATCTCAAAACTTCTACAGCTTTTGATCAGGCGGCAATACCCAGAATTTTTTATATGACAATTTAACTTAATAACACCCCCTAGAACAACAATAACAAACTTCCATCTGGCCCATAGGCCACAAGATTATATTTAAGTAATTGGAATGATAAATGCAATACATTTTCAGCTTTTTGTGTAGCCTGAGAATTCTTCTTGTTCACACTGAACTGTGACTGCGAAACTACAAGATATAGACAGATATTTTCCACATAAAAAATTTAAATCTCATTAAAATATACGATCTATATGAAATAAACGACTTTTTCATTAACACCTCTAAAATATTTACTGTTGTTTCTTTAAATTTTCCAGTATTTTAAGCATTACACAAAATGTGTATCTAAACATTTGCAGCAAGCATTAATAGAAAATAAATCGAGCAGGACACTTTTGTGTAAACAGTTTGTGGAATAGCTATGAAAAATAAATTTTAATAAGTTTATGAATGAACGAATTAGCCTACTAGATCCCCATGAAGGGTAATGGCCTCCTAATAAAGGGTGAGCTCATGAAAAATTGAAGTGGTGAACTAAACCACATGAATTGTAATTTCTGGCTTATCTGCTTAATTCCTAAATTGTGTGGTTGTCAGTTCTACAAAATTCTAATCTATACCTGTGTAAGTTCTATTAACATAGTTCTTTTAGGATTGACACATTCTAGTTCTTTCCACTTGTTTGCTTGAGCGCAAATTCTTCATTACTATACTTTATACAATAATTGTTGGCTGCAAACTAGTTCTTCCATTCACCCCGGCTCCTTACTATTGTAGATCAATGCACTACTATGGAATTCTTGAATGTGTCAGCCCATCTTGTGGTTTGTCTGCTCTGGTGTCCCCTGCCAATGTGTGGGTCCCACATCATTGCAGTTTGCAGTGGCATAGCTTGATACTGTATTCTGGGTATACTAGATTTTAAAAATTGAATTTAGAATTTTTTAAATGATGCACAAATTCCTATACATTAATGTTTCATAAAATAGTGTGAATTCTCCATTACGATATTATTATTATTATTATTATTATTATTATTATTATTATTATTATTATTATTATTATTATTATTATTATTATTATTATTATTATTTGTTGTTGTTGTTGTTGTTGTTGTTGTTGTTGTTAATGTTTTAGTAGTCATTAGCACCACTACTAATTGCCGAAATTGACTGAACATACATTTTAAACTAAACTAGATTATAAAAATATAGCGTTAGGTGTAACTTTACAAAATGCTGGCAAACCATTGTATGATTGTAAATCATGAAAAAAATGTAGGTACTCACTTAGATTTTCTTGTATATAAGCTCCAGTCAGGCGATTTTTATTGCAAGATTTTCTTTCAAACTTTTTAATATTTTATATTCCTTCAACACTCCATTCCTTTTCCCTGCTAAAAAGCAAACATACGAAGCAACACACTTTGTTATGGATGTAACTTCCAATTAACCAATTAAATTTACTGTACCAGGATGTTTGAAATGCCTGTTCTTTTCCTGGAAGACAATGCCAAGGTTAGGAATTGGACTTTGGCCTTTAAGTTGACACTTTTTCTCATAAGATAGTCCAAAACTGAGTTTTTAATAAGTAATCCATTAAATTGATGGAATTGATCATATTTCTAAAATCTAAATAAAACACATACAATGAAAACAATACACAAGCTTACGTAAAATTAACACTTTACTGCACTGCATAGCTGCACGCACATAATGCTGGATCACCAATAACTGAGGAATTAAATGTTTATGTTATACTGCCTTGCCCTACTCTTGTCTTCAACCCCTATTGTCCTGTTTCCGAGCAGGTATACAGAGACTAAACATCTCATTAAATGTGTTAAGTCTCTGCTGCTACCTTCGTGCCCTTAATGCGCAACAAAGTATAGGCATGTCTTCCTACAATGAGACGTCAAAATTTAGTGGGTAAAGCTATACAAGTCCACTCTTGATGAGACTTGCACTCGCTCAGCCATCCCAGTCTCTACTCAACTTTGCTGCCGCATCATGAGATTTCAAAGCTGCCCAAGTACGCAGCACTATAATCTGACAATTAGCACTAGGGGTTGAGGCATTGGGGTAAGCAGTGGTGAAGATGGTTATATTAGTTAGTTTTTCATCACTTGTTTGAGGCTGTCTTTGTTTATATGTTTAATAATTTACTTACTTTTTTGGCAATTTATTTAAGTAGACTCAGTCTCAAAGTCTACCCTTACGCTACGCCACTGGCAATTTGTGCCCATCTGCTGTTTTGCAGTCATGCATGGTGTCCTTCCCATTTCCTTTTCAGGGTTGTTGCTCATTGGACATCTTCTGTATTCACCAGTGTTCTTAGTCTGGTGCTTGGGATTCTGTCTAAGAGGAACATCCCTAGTATCTTCCAATCTATCTTCCTTTGCCAGACTTGGAGCTTTTTCTTTTGGGCTTCAGTCAGATTCCATGTTGGCATCCATACATTAAGGTTGGTAAATTGTAGGATTTGAGTGCTTCGAATGTTCTCATGCTATAGCAATTCTGCTATTCAGTTCTATGTCTATGTGTTTTGAAAGGCGACTAATTGTCCCAAATATATGTACTTGAGTGATGCCACAGCTGCACAATAAATATATACTTATAAAATAATGTGATGATTGCATGTCAGATTTTGTTTTTCTTTCCTCATTTTGATGTGCTTTGGGTTATTGCTCATCAAAAAATAAGGGAACAGATAGCTAAAGTAATTGCTGATAACATATTTTTTTAGGTTGAATTTGTCTACCTGCACTATGCAATTATTGGTAAGAATCTACAGCTTATCAGAACTGTCTGGTTGTGGTAATATATCCATACACAGATATCTGAATAAAATTATGTATCATTCAATTTTAGTTCCTATTCAAACTAACAGTTATCTCCTCCTGAAGCTAGAGACCTATGCATACAAGCATTCACAGTAAGCAGTGGCATCAGATGAAGACAATATAGTTATCAGTGCTGTTTTGATGTTCACCAACACATTTGTTCATCATGCCCAGGCTCACTACTCTAAAAACTGTTTAAAAAATGATTAACTATATCTATGAATGTTTTGAAAATAAACAAGCCTGTAGTGCCATCTCTGAAAAACTTTTGATGCTATATCACACCAATACTGGTATTAAAGTTAAAATTTTATGGATGAATAAATATTATTGTAAATTTAATAGTAATAATACCTTAGTAACAGACTTCAACTGTAAACGTCAATAATGAAAGATCAAAAACTATGCCAGTTACAACAGGTGAACCACAAGGTTCTTAATGATATATTATATAAATGCCTGTTCTAATTATATCGCTTGTAAAACAATACTGTATACCAGTGGTGGGAAAGCACGACTCGCAAGGCATGTGACTCGCAGGTGCAACTCCTTTTCTAGCCGTCTACTCATTTGTTTTCCATGTGCTGCTGAGTGGTGTAGTGCATGTTGCATATTTGATGACTCGAGAGAGAAAGCATTTTTGCCACCCTTGCTGTATGCTGATGACACAACACTGATCACTTGTATACAATTTAAAATAAATGTATAAATTATGAAATTGACTGATAAATGGTTCAAAACAAATTCATTTTAACTTAATACATGAAAAACTAAAGAAACACTTTTTTTATGTACAAGTCTCAGAAACCAAAACAACAAATCAATTATAGATATTTATACTGATCAAAAATTAAACTGATAACCAAGTAGGTAATAAAGTAATACAGGTATTTAATTGCATAAACTGAGGAATAATATAAGGGAAGACTGGTTCATACATTCCTATTGTGCAATTTTACTTCCTCTATCACCTATATATAGTACGTAAGAGAAAATATTGTATTCCACCCATATCCAGATTTCACCAAAAATTCATGTTTTGGCATCCCCTGAACCCACAAAAAGCATTTTTAGAAAAGGCCTTTATTGGAGAGAGAGGCAGAGAGGGAATGAACAGCATAACTCAAAATAAAGTCAGTTACGTGCAAACTTGATATTTAAGGGACAAGGTACTCTGAAATGGTCATAAATCACATTTTTTGTTTTAGGCGCTAATAAAATCTGTGTTATTTCCAGTTTCAGAATATGTATACTTTTGGGGGTTAAGAGGTTTTTAAGACATTTAAATACTAGTCTGTATTCCTTTAAAGCTGCCATGCAATGCACCTTTTTAGAACATTTTTGCATCTTCAATAATTGAACGACTATATCATGCCCAACAAGCAGTTCAGCAATTAACACAAGAGGCCAGGACCAAGAGAAGGCAATCAGAAAAGCTGAAGCAATCTAGGAATGAAGGTGCAGATGATTATGATCCTGGAATATACTGAAGTGTGTCAGAATTTTAATGTTCAAACTTTAAATTCAGTTTTCTCAAAACATCGTTACTGGATACTCTCAGAAAGTATGAGAGGTAGAGGGTTGAAATTTTCAGTACATGTATATAACACATAGTTAAACTTTCTGAACCACAATCATAATTTTATAATGTACACTAGTGATATCAAGAAAACAACAACATGCAAATTTTCCACATTTTTACTTTTTTGACTTTGCAAATAATTTTTTCAGTTTCTAGTGAACTGATATATATATAACTAAATAATTGAGGTTAAGAAGATAGTTTATTATACTAATAATAAGCATGCAAAAGTATGATTCTGTATTGCAAGTAGTATCAGAGAAAAAAGGACATAAATTCACATGTTTTAAGAGTAAATGTTATTATTTTTCTGCTGAATGAAATAATTTTTACTCACTCAACTACATAAGGTATCAATGCAAAAGACCAATTGAAATAATTTTCATGATTTATATAATAATTCATAAAAATTTCAGAAAAAACCATTGAGAACTTTAAGAGCAGTGGTAATTTAACACACCTAAGGTGTAATTTCCATGTGTTCAGACTACCTTGTCCCCTTAAATTCATCATCTTCCAAGGATGTGAGACAAAGGTTTTTCAAGAAAGTCCCCAAAACAACTCGTTATGTGGAAAAATTGTTACCTATTTTAAATTTTCTCAACAACATCCTTAATGGTTTCTATTAAAATGGCATATGTTTAGTATATTGACATAAGGAATAAAATGAATATCTTGAATTTCCTGCAATTAGCCTGTGCAGTCTCCTTCATTTGAATTACAAGCAAACCATAAAAGATACACAAAACCTTACTAGAGTAAAAATGAAGAGATAATTAAAATGCACTATTTTGTAAAACGAATATTTTCATAGTGTTAGCCATTTTTCAAAATATTCCATATTGAAACATTCTGGGTTAAGAGTCATTCTAACAAACAATGCTTCTTTCCACTGCAGTCAATTATTACCATGAATAAACATTTGAATACTGTTTTTGCATGTTGTATCTAATTATATGTTGTTATCCTTCCTAGCAAAACAAAAATATATTGCAAGTAATATAAATTGGATAGAAATATAACATTTTTATGAATGCTATAATATACAATAACAGAAATATTTTATGAATTTGTCATTGATAGAGAAAGCCTGTGAATATATGACAGATTTTTGCATTCATATTTAACAAATGACATTCTGTTTTAGGGAAACTCCACAGGCGCAAAACTTATTTTTAAGTGGCTAAAAAGTACTAAGAGGTACATTAAAGCTTTCAATAATAGAGTTGAGCAAAGAACATTTTATACAGTAATAATCCTGATAATACCAGGGTTATATGTACTTATCACTTTAGTTTTTATCAAGGAATACATTGAGCAATACACAATAAGGAGAGCTATTCATGGCTACAATAACTAATTATGTAACAGATATGCCATATCCGGCTTTCAAAAACAATCGCAATTACAAATATCTAAGGATATTCTATATGACAGATTACTAAAATGTATCAGTTCTCTCCCAATGAAAAAATTTAAATCCTTCTTAGACAGATGGTTAAACAATAAGGTTCTAAATTCATTAGAAGGATACTTTGAAACTATGGAGTAAATCACTGTATTAATTACGCTTGTGCTTGTAATCACAAAGCTTAAAAATCTTGTATATTTGTTTGGTTAATGTATTTTGACTCTATTGAATTAAGATATATATAACCATTATTTCTATGTAAATAATTTCTTTGTGTATTATTCAAATTATACATTATTGATGAAATCAGGTGGCAGTAAATGGCCTAAAGATGCATAAGGATCTTATCCTATCTTAAAAACAAGAATCATACTTGCGGCATTGCTATCCTTCTTAGAAACAAGAAGATAGCAAATTCTCCAAGCTATCTGAGCCAATTCAAATATGTCAAAATTAGGGAACAAAAAGTAAAAAATTAGTATTTATTATGTAGATATAATTCTTAATATGATGGGATCTTAAGAAAATCCTCCAAAAAATGCCATATTTAGTTGGGAGTGACACTGTTTTTTCTTCTTTTATATAGAGCACAAAAGTTAGTGGCCATTAACTGAATTATAATTAACCAAACTTTAAGAAGCAAATTGTTTTTTAAAAAACAAAATATTAGCAATTTATCAAATTACAAGCAAAAAGATGTGAAATTAAAAATTAATTTGGCCAAATAAGGAAACATTCTTTTTTTTTAATATGAGTATAATAGTACATTTGTTAAGAAACATGAAATAAAGATATACAAAGAATTAAAGAGCTGCAGCTTAGTTGTAGTTTGAAGCACACTACTTGATTCACAAAAAAAAAATTAATGAAACATCAAGGTCACATATTTGGAAAAGGATCTTCTTCAGAAGCTATCATTCTGAACTAATGCATTTTGACATATACATCAAACACCAGTAAAAACACAGGAGCAGTGATCCCCAAGACAGTCATTTGATCTTACAAGAAAGATCCTCTAAAAATGTTCTAAGTACACAGGCATTTAGTGCAGTTATTACATAGTGGATTGAAATCTAGAATGAAAAACTTATTTTTTTCTTCACTGGGAAAATGAAATTTATCGTTTCTGAAGTGATCATGTATATATACTACCTACCGTTTTATTATAAATGCGTTCAATAGCATTTGAGGATATGTAGTCAATAATTGTTTTACCAGCTGGATCGCAGTTTTGGTATCCGTACTCCTTTGTATATGCATTAAAATTGTTGATAACAATAGTTTTCCTTCCAACTTACTAGTATCTGGAAGATTATCAGATTATATAGAGCATAAATTTTGAATTGTTGATTTGTTTTCCATGTTTATATTTTGACAATTATCATTATAATTCATATTCTTTATTGTTTTAAATTGATGTGTCAATGATTCGTAAATCATTATTAAATACTTGTTAAATACTTAAGTATAGTTAAATAAATTTAAAATAAAATAAATAAACGAGATAAATAAAAATAAATAAATTAAAAATCAAATTAAACAAATGAAATACTTGTCTGCATTGGGTAGTATGTAAGTATGATAATTCTTAAACTGGTAGTATTTCCCAGTTTCCTTCTAAAATAGCTAAACACTTTTATTAACTTTTCTTTCATTATATGTTGAAGTTTGTTTTTTTTTAGCTGATGACAGGCCTCCTGCATTCCACAAAGCAATAGTTATTGTTTTCTTTCTCCTGATATTTTGATTTGTTCAACCATGGTAGTCCCCACCTGGGGAACTATTTTATCTCCAGAATATTTTACACTGGTAAACATGTTTATTATTGAGTTTAATGTAGCCTGTTTTGGAATGAGCCAGTTTTATGTTTTGTCAGTTACATCACTCATTCATAATCCCCAATTTGAATGTAGGACCACACCTGCCGTTGGTCAGTGAATCACCTTAACCTAGCCGGGAAGACTAAAAGGTGTCCACTGACCTTATCTCCCATTGCCAATGTAGAGTTGCCTGTAAATGCCATGGTACGTCAGCAAGTATGAATGGAATTTCTTTCTTCTTGGTGATACAGTGAAATAATTGCTACTCAGTCAAGAAGAAAAAGAGAGATGAAAGGAGAAGAATGAAAAAAGCTAAAGACTCTCTAGCCCTCGGGTACCTTAATGATGTTGGAATAAGAAAAAAACAAGATGACCAAGCTAAGTCCGATAGAAAAGATTACAGTGAGGGGCAAAATATCAGTGAATGGAAGTAATGTTTTGCTCAGCTCGGACACCATGTGATCGCCATCCACATATCCGCTAGAAGGGAACCCCTTAGGTTTTTTACTCTCTAAAAGTATATGACAGTTTAATTCATGAAAGTATAAGTAAACAATGGAAAATTTTGTCCAAAAAAACAATAATTCCAGAATGTCCACAATTAAAAGCTGTTGCTCTCTTCTGATTACATACAAGACATGATTGTTTGGCTACCCATTTATATAAATATTAACATCCTTCCTACACCAAATTGGTACTTTGTAGAGAGGAGGATTCTACAATGAATATGACTCATCTCCAGAAGTGTCAACATTTAACAGCTGCAGATCTTTCATTGCGCTACTGTGAAGCAAGAAGGCAAATGGAAGAACTCCAATATGCTGAGCATTAGCAAGCAACCAACCTATTTACTGTCTCACAGTGTGGAGGTATGCATCTCTAAATTTGGCTGTATATTTTCCTCATCGACCATTGAATAGAGAAAGCTTGCATTTGATTCTCCAACTCTTTCTCTCATATTCTCTAACAGTTCAAGGTGAGATCTTTAAATTTTTATGCATACTTTTTACTTTAGTAATCATTTCCAATAGTATCCTAATAATTTCAACTAGATTTGGAGTATGTAATAGTACATCTTTTGTACTATTTTTACTTCCTGTATCATATACCAAATAGGTAGAGGAGGTATTTATCGCATTCCACCCAAAAGTTTGGTTTCAAGATTTTACCAAAAACATATGTTTTGAGGGCCCCTGAATAAAAAAAATTAGAATAAGGTCCCTTCATATGTATGCCTGTGTGTGCGTGCATGTGCATGCATGAGTGTGTGTGTGTGTGTGTGTGTGTGTGTTTTGTGTGTGTGTGTGAGAGAGAGAGAGAGAGAGAGAGAGAGAGAGAGAGAGAGGGAGAGAGAGAGAGAGAACAGTATAGGCACTGAAAAATGAAAACTTGAATAAATACCAAACTAGGTACTGAAGTTCAATACCTTTCAAAGATAAAACACAAAGATTTTCAAGAAAATCCCCCCACCCCAACTACCCTTTACATGGAACACTTTCTGAATTCTATG